>CM050327.1:31882534-32243083 GCA_027475135.1 Bactrocera correcta
AAGAAATTCAAACCAAATCTCTGTCTTCTAAACGCTATTAAACAAGTACTTACTATATACATACATGTATGTATAATACAAGGTGCTTTCCAAAGTAAACAGGAATCTAGCGCCCCTTGGTGGCGGCATCTATATGTCGACTGGTGCGTTAGAATCTTCTATCTTTATTGATTGTCCAGTGAGAATTTCATGCCATATCTTTGATTAGAAGTGGAGTTATTGCCTTTTAAGTGTTATCATGTTTGGGTTATCGCTGCGAAAATGAGCTTCGAACAAAGAGCCAACATTAAATTTTGTTTTAAAAGTGGTAAAACTTTTACTGAAAAGTTTCAATTGATGAAACAAGTTTATGGCGATGATTGTCTATCCCATAGCAGAGTGCACGAGTGGTCTCAACGTTTTCAAAGTGGTCGTGAGGATATCACGAGAAGGATGACGATCAACATGTGGGCCAATCAAAATCCGTGATCACCATAAATTCCATCGAAACTGTGTGTGAATTCATCAAAAATCAGCCGAAATCATCATTGAAATTCATGGAAATGGAATTGAACATCTCCAAAACATCGATTTATCGCATTTTGACCGAACATTTGGGCTTAGGAAAGGTGTATGCATAGTTTGTTCCGCACAATTTGACTGAAGACCAAAAATTGTTTAGAATCCAACATTCGAAGGAAGATTATTTGACCAAAAATCAAATTTTAACCATTAACCACTCCCCGTATTCACCTCATCGGGCACCGTGCGACTTCTTTCTTTTCGAAAAAATGCGTTTGCCTGTAAAAGGAAAGCGTTATGCAGACGTAGAGGCCATTCAAAAGACTTTCACCGGCATACTGGCGGCCATGCTGGCGTGATTTTTGACCGCGAAAAAAGCTTTATTGAAGCAGAAGGCGACAATTTTGAATAAAATAAATTAATTTTGCCGAAAAAAAAACATTTGTTCCGTTTTTTAGTCCTGTTTACTTTGGAAAACACCTTGTATAATAATTCAAATGAAAGGTCCCCAGTTTACCATAGTAAAACTCATTTTTTTGGCAAAATTCGTTTTTTATTCAACATTGTTCCCTTCAAGGGTGATACACTGATTATAGCGACCCTACAACTTTTCGATACCATTTTTGTAGTACGATTTGACCTCTGCTCCTTAGTTTCAACGATCATCTATGCATACGACCAAAATTTCTTCTCAGAGAGCATTCTGTTGAGATCTGAGAACAGGAAGTGGTCGCTGGCGGCCAGATCTGGAGAATACAGTGAATGTAGAAGTAAATCGAAGCCCTGTTCATGGATTTTTGCCATCGTTTTCATTGACTTCTGACACGGTGCTTGGTGAAAGAACACTTTGATTTACTTCAAATGCGTGCATTTTCGGCGATTTCGTCCCTAAGCGGTTTCCCTGGGGAAAAAATGCGACAGGATAACTCCTTACAAGATCATCTAAAGTGAAAAATACGTATTTTAGTTAAAATTAACTTAGAAAATTGTATATTTGGCAGACATTTTTACAAAGAAATGAAAACTTCAGTTTTTTTCAAATTATTGTTATCGAAAAAAATACTTCATCCCAATTCTCAAAGACTTGTGTAAAATTTCATAAAGATCGGTGGAGTAGTTCTCTTGCCAACCGACTTTAAAAACACAATTTCGAGAAAAACGCGTTCAAAGACGGCGAACTTAGAGCGCACAAGTTCTCAAGTATCTCCGAAACTACGAGTATTACTCGGATTAATTTAAAAATTTAGTACAATACTGGTCTTGTAGAATTTAATAAGACAATCAAAAAAATCGAGTTTTTGAAACCCGTAATCTCATGTAACCCGTAAAACACTTCTTCGAAAATCGATTTTTTGTAACCCGTAAACCCATGCAACCCGTTAAAACACTTCTTTTTCAAGGTAGTCAATAAAAATTATTCCATGCATATCTAAAAATAAAGGCGCCATAATCTTGCCAGCCTACTTCGGTTTTTTTCCACACTTTGGAGCGGATTCATCGTATGCAGTCCACTTGGATGACTGTCGATTGGACTTCAGAGTGAAGTAACATTGCTATGTTTCATCCATTGATGCATATCGACTTAAAACTCGTGTTTATTACGCTTGAACATCTCCAAACACTGCTCCGAATCGTTAACTCGTCGTAGATTTTAGTCAAAAGCGAGCTCGCGTGGCACCCATTTTGTACAGAGTTTTCTTATATCAAAATATTCATGAATGATATGAAGTAAAGTTCAGTTGATATCTTTAGAGTGCCTGCTTTCTCGAACAACTTCACTTTACGGTCATCCAATATTTTTTTTTTTGCATATTTTTGATGGTTTCGTCGTTAACAACCTCTTTTGTGCGACCACTGCGTTCACCGCTTTCGGTGCTCATTTCACACCGTCTAAGCTTAGCATAGCAATCATTGATGGATAATTTTACTGATCCAGACTACAAATAATATTGATCAATCCAAAACTTGTCTTTAAAAGTATTTTTTCCTCCCAAAAAGCAATGCTTTATTAACAAACGAAATTTCTTTTGATCCAGTTTTGTAAACTAACACAAGTTGCTTCACCTAAAATATAGGGTTGTCGAAAAATGTCAACTTGTTGTTTTTTATATTTATAATGAACTTTAAAGAACCAAATATGTACTATTTTCGTCGACCACTTTTTGCCATTTTTCCACTAGAGACATTAATCCATCAGTGTAAAACTTTTTTGGTTTCTCGGCGAAAAACTGCGACAAGTAATTTGCATAGGCTGCTCTTGAACTTTACTCCATTAAGGAAGTTCTGAATTGACCGAAACAAGTGGTAGTCCGATGATGCAAGGTCACGGCTATATGGTGGATGGATCAAAACTTTCCAGTCAAGCGCTCCCAGTTTTTGCCGAGTCATCAAAAATGTGTGGTCTAGCGTTGTCCTGGTGGAAGCCGAAGCCTTTTCTGTTGATCAGTTCTGACCGTTTTCTTTTTAGATTGCTTGCTTCAATCTCATTAGTTTTTCACAGTAAAATGTGGAATCAATCGTTCGGCGAGGCTGGAGCAGCTCATAGTGATTAATTTTTTTCCAATCCCACCGAAACCTTTCGAGGCGTCAATCCTGGCTTCTGCGACCATTTGTTGTGCTTCATTACGCTTGGACCATGATCTTTTGCGCACATTTTTGTCGTATTTGATCCACTTTTCGTGTCTTGTTATCATTCGCTTCAGAAATGGTTCGATTTCATTTCGTTTCAGCAAAGAATCATAGATGTTAATTCGGTTCATTAAAATTTTCACAGACCATTTACGTGCTACCCAAATATCGAACTTCTTTTTGTAGCCAGCCTTTTTTAAATGGTTCAAAACCGTTTGATGATGTATATTAAGTTCCTTAGCGATGTCATGGCTGTTTAAGTCACGGTTGTGGTCAATATTTGCCATAATTTCATCGACTTTTTCAACGATAAGTCGACCAGAGCGAGGTGCATCTTTCACATCGAAATTTCTAGAACGGAAGCGAGCGAGTCATTGTTGTGCTACACGAACTGAAACAGCATCACTTCTGTAAACTTTACAAATTTCATTGGTGGCTTGCGTGGCATTCTTCCTTTTTTTATACAAAAATTTTAAAATATAGCGAAATTCTTCTTTATTTTCATTCATTTTTGAACAGCTGTAACTTTTTTTCAACTTCCCCGAATTTATTTATTTAGTTTTTGTTGAATGAAGCTTGAAAATCTCACCTTCCCAATACTTTATGGTCTGACTCAATGTGATTGGAGGCACTGGAGATATATGTACGACTGCAACGACGTCTGTTAACAAAATACGAAAAGACTTTTTCGACTATCCATGGAATATCTAAACTATCAAATCATAAAAGCATATGACAAGAATACCCTGTACTTATATATTTCCAGTTGCGTTTCGAAGTTTGTAGCCATATTTCAACCTTCCTTCCGTTATACATACATATAGTATATCAGTACTTTCCACTTCACTTTTGTAGCCCCCAAAAGTAGTCGCCGCTTGGTTAATACATTTTGGGTAGAGTGGGACGCATGTGACCTTTCTGTGTTAACAACTTGCCATACAAATCAGGCGCGTGAGCGTGTGCTTCAGATTTTTTTCACGTTTGTGGTAATTAACACAAATCATAATAATAGCACGCACGCTTATTTACCGTTATGCGAGTTAGTGTGTTGATAATTATAGTCGCTGTGAACTCGTCTCTGTTTGTTAATGTTGAGTTCTGTGAGAAAAAGTACATGAAACTTTGTTGTACATACAAAAATAACAAAGTTATGCAAATAAATTTAAAAATGTAAATTTTTATATATTTTTCAGAATTTTTTGTTATTAATTGAATTTGCGTTTTTTCTTCTTTTATTTTAATTAACAAATTGCTTTAATATTTCACTGCTCTCGAAATAGCTGGAATTTGGTGTGCGAACTATTTGAAAAAATTCCACAAACTTTCACATACTAAAAATTTACCCTTTTCATGTCCCACATGAATATATTATATATTCGTCACTTGATTGCTGACAATATGATTTGTGTAGAGTGTGACTTTGATATTCACATTGTCAGCATGACAGCACTGTTTATGTACATGTGTTCAACGCCTACCAATATACTATATTTATTAGTATGTACGAGTATACTATATACAATACATTCCATACTCTATACAAGTACCTATAGCCAGGTCCCCAGTGCATTGGTTGTCATTCAATTTTGTGCTCACGTCAGTGCTGTCACTACATTGCTATATCCTGCCAACAGATTGACTGGCTGGCTGTCACCCCATACATAAACCTACAGCTCCTTTGTAATGTCAGATGGAGGTTCATTATTAATACGACCTGAATATTACGTTGTGCAGCACGTCAACGCTTTTTACGAAGTTTAATAGAGACTTGATATCCAATTCAGCTTCTTCATGCATTCTCTTGAACTGCGAATCTGATAGATATCCAAACCGAGTTCTAGATAAGGTCTGACATAAGCAGAGGAGGTGTTCCAGTGTCTCTCCTATGTCTACTTCCCTACACTTTCTACGTGTGGATTCTTTAATAATGCCCATGCGACGCGTTTGTGAAGCCAGTATACCTGTAAAGAGCCTAACAACCGTTCTGAAGTCTTTTCGTAAGCCTGCGTTTTTCCTTCCGCTCGCTTGCCCTTGATCTGGGCGATCTTTCATGCCCTTAAGGCATTCCGTCTCATTCTGATCCGTCTCTCATCCTTTTCAGATATTTCATTGTATACCAGCTTAGCGACTTTCGTATTACTGAATTGCTTCGGTAGTCAAGCGGGTAGCACTTTTAGCAATCTCAACTCCTATTTCGTTTCATAGAACGCCTTGTGGTCTGGAGCTCAGTATGTATGCAGCCGTTTTCCGGCAAGCACTGCATCCACCGCCTCCCCGCTTCTTAGGACATCCTGGACTGCAGCTTTTCTGACGGCAAAGACTTCTACCTAAAAGATGCTGGAGTATTTCGGAAGCTTAAAGGTTCACCTGCGTTCTAGCTCCGCGAAATAGATTCCGATGTCCACACCATCAAGCAATTTTTACCCATCCGTAGAGGTTGAAAGTTAAACTGATGGGTTGCATGTGCTTTGCACCATCCATCCTCTCCTCCGTCCTTACCATGTGATACAGAGTCATGGACAATGACAACATCTGTTGAGTCGGCGTTACGAGTTTTTGAGAGGAGGGTTGTTAATTGACTTGGCAAAGAGGTGGTTTTCGATGTTGTTGTTGTTTTAACGTATGCTTAATCACCGTTAGGATGGTAAGGATTAGCGAAGTTCTGGTCGACGTCATCCAACGGAAGGCCCAAGGCACGTGTCGTCTCGACGGGGAGGGACCAAAGGGTGAGTGGTGTCAGATAGGTGGGGTTTGTGGAGCATACGAAGAGTTGGCCAGTGTCACGCGGAGACTCATTGCACGCAGGACATTTATTGGATATGTTGGGGTCTATTCCGGTTAGGTAGGAGTTCCACCTGCTACAGTATCCAAAACGACGCTGCGCAAAGGTCACTCTCGTTTCTCGCGGTAACTCGCGCTCTTCGCCTGCAAGGTTTCTTGTTTTCGTCATGCGAGGATTCCTCACGTGTACAACCAGTCATGGAATGTGATTATATAATTTAAAATTGACAAAATGTTTGATTTGTGTAATGAGGTCATAATAAGAATTTCACACTAATTATATAGTATGTGAAAATGGAAATTTGTGGGGTCAATTCTGATTTCTAATATGCATGGAAAAGATATTCATACATATACATATGTATTTATGTATATGATAAATATATTTACCTATGTATTTATATGCACATAATGCTGTATGTAAGTATGAGGTCACCACAAATCACATTGATGTCCTTCTGCAGCACATCTCTTCGTTCATCCGCCCGCACAAGGCCATACAAGGCCATCTAATGCACAACATTTGCCTTTGTCATTAGTTGCGCTTCATTCAGGGGGAATTTCAAAAAGAAAAACAAAAAAAACTGCATATGTATAAACAAGTATGTATGTATGTATATAAAAATATATATTTCTCTCACGAAGAAAGCTTGCCACAGTCCTCTAGCCAAAATGCCACCCATTATAGGGTATGATTATGACACGTAGGCGTCGGTTGTGCATTGCCTCATAGCCAACAGTGTACAAAGTTTTGCCTTTGCTACTGTTATTGTTGTAATTACATAAGTCTCATGTTGACAGTAGTTTACATATTTCAATTTTTTTGTTGTTGACAAGATATTCTGTGCAAGCAAATATATTTTTATATATATTATATACACATATGTATGTGTTGCAGTATGAAAATTCAAATATCGAACAGCTTTTCTATTTAATTACTTTTGTTGCTGTTGCTGTTGGTTGGATGCTTTTACTACTGTGCTTCATCTTTCTTTAATGCTTCTTCTGTTGCGCTTTTATTACTTTAGTTTCAGTTATTTATTAGGAAAAGTCCTCACCAGTTGCTTTAGCATTAACTTTTAATTCAACACAAAAACAGTTGTTCCGGCAGCCTTGCCAACGCTGTTATAAGCTATTGCCATCAGAAACCTCCACTGGCTCCTGTCAACTTCACTCACTATTTATTTAACTAACATGTCTTCGCAAACTTGGCCTTGACGCCAGCAAGCGGCAGAAAGGAAAGTGAATTTGCTTTTTTTTCTTCTTTTCAATTTAAACTAGGTCAGTGTGGGCCACTTTCCCACATTTTTGCTATTAAATGTTGATTCATTGCGGTGGTTTATGGTGTGTGTCGTGCATTGGCGCCACAGCTGTCATTCTGTCTGTCACACCATATGTTGTGGGTGGTCATGCGCATATTCCTGGTGCTGAAATCAAAGAGCGATTCATGATTCATTAATTTTACAATAATTATTGTTAGTATTTCCAATGGTTGCACATTTTCCGATTATTTTCACGAGTGGTGCAATATGGATTTTTATACCCTGAAAGGAAAGGGTGGAGAACTTATAAAATATAGTATATACATATATATATACATACGTGTGTACATGTATCAATGATCAGAGTGACGAGCTGAGTCGATTTAGCCATGTCCGTCTTTAAATATGCAAAATAGTCTTACAATCTATGAAGAAATTCTTTAGATCAGACAACTATAGCGTATAGAACGGTGGTCAATTTCGAGTTTCACTTCTTCTTTAAAGAAAAAACACAGAAGCTTCAAATTTAATGGACAAAGTTATATTTATTATCATTCGAAAGAGCGTTCTTTGACATTTTTTTTTTCTAAATTTTCTCTTTTAAATGTTGGTCCATCCAGTGAGTTCGATTCTCGATTACTCGTTCGATCATTAACGATCGCCATTGACGGCTCATTTGAAGAGCTCATTTGATAGAAACATACATTACTCTGTGACGTCATTTCTTTGCAAGTTGTATAAAAGCTTGCCAGTTTCTTGATATTTCCTTTTTTTGAAATTTTTGTATAAAAAAGGGAAGAATGCCACGCAAGTCACATATGAAATTTGTGAAGTTTGCAGAGGTGATGCTGTATCAGTTCGTATAGCACAGCAATGGTTCGCTCGCTTCCGTTCTGGAAATTTCTAAATTTTGATTTACACTGATGAAATAATGTCTTTAGCGGCAAATTGTTCGACCAAAATTTTACATGGTTGTTTAATATTTATTATTATAAATAAAAAAAATTAGTTGAAGTTTGTTTAGAAATACGAAAAGACTTTTTCGACTACCCAATATAAGTATAGAATCACATATCCATATTCATGTACATTTATGAATGTATATTTGATATATTTATAATATCTGTATTAGAAATGGTGCTTAAGATTACTATAATTTTTTTTTATTTGTGTGTTTGGTCTGTTTACGCAAGTGCAATCGATTATTTAGACTATTCAGAGTAATTGACACTGGTTTGGGAGAATGTTGACGACACAAGCACAATGAAAATTTAATATTAATTGATGTGATAAATGACATAGCATGTACAGCAGACAAATGTTACAGCTTTTGGGAGGTTAAATACACATACATATACATACATAAGCAACTACAACGTACATATGAAATTAATATGTCCAAGAATCCTTGTTTTTTGTGTTATTTTAAATACAATAAAATATTTTTAATTCTACTTTTTTTGGGATTCTTTTTTATTAAAAAAAATCCTTTGACAATTTTATAAAAAATTTCTGCGGCATATACTTATGTACTACTATGGGCAAGAAATAGTAAGACTTTATTCATAATTTTAAAATTCTTAATTTTTTCTTTAAAATCCAAAACGTCCCCCTCAAAGTATTCCTTCTTCGTCCCAATACCTTTATGCAAAGGTTGTTTTCAATAGTCGAAACAGTTCTTGAAGGGGTTAGGGGTAGTTAGAATTTTCAAAAAATTATTTTTTTTTTGCATTTTCGTTAAGTGTAATATCTTAAAAATATTTCCTGAAAATTTCATGTTGATCCGACAACTAGTTTTTGAGTTATTCGAGAAATAAGAAAGAGAGCTCAGGCACTTCAAAGCGCTAGTGTGAAACTTTAACGCGTTCTTCTCAAAACTATGTTTTTTAAATGGGTGACAAGTGTAATTCGAAAACCGTTCGTAGATTTTAATGAAATTTATACAGCTTTTAGAATACATAATAAACTCGGGCCTGATCGAAAGATTTTTATTTTTTCGAAAATTTCGTTTTTTTAAGACCAATTAACTGTTGATTTTTTCCCAAAAATTTAAAAAAAAATTTCCTGAGGCCGCCATTTTGTTAATTTTGAAGAAAAAATAAAATCCTTCGATCAGGCCAGGGATTATCTTTTTATAAAACAAATTTTTTTTGTCCGATTGTTTTAGATGAATTTTCAAAGACTTATGCTTGTCCCCGCAAGTACCTTTTTTTGGAATAAGGTCAACACAAACAACTATAACTTTGAAAATCCTATAATAATGCCATATTACTACTTTTGTAAAATATCATGATTTAGTAGCAAAAAAAAAAAATACTGGAAACTCTCATTTTTTCGTGCCCTGACTACCCCTAACCCCTTAAGTAAATTTCCGGAATAGCCTTCAATGGGCGTAGCGATTCACATTTAATATCCTCTATTGACTCAAAACGGTTTCCCCGAAGCGGTCGTTTGAGTTTGCTGAATAGCCAGAAGTCACACAGAGCTAAATCAGGCAAAAACGGTGACTTCAGCGCGATATTGGTGGAAAATTTGTCGTAAAACTCGCTAAGAATCAATGCAGTATGCGACGGTGCAATATCGTGGTGGTAAAACCTAGAGTTGACGGCCCATAATTCCGGTCTCTTTTTACGAATAGCTTCGCACAAACGACGCATAACACTCAAATAGTTGACAGTTTTGGCCGGTCGAAAGGAATTTTGAGTGCACCACACATCGATAGCCGAAGAAAACTGTCAACATAACCTTGATTTTTGACTGCTTAACGTGTTTTTTCGACTTCGGCTCACCTTTATCACGGTATTCAGCCAATAAATCGTCTTTTTTCGGGTTGTAAGCATCGATCCAATACTCATCGTCAATAATAGTACGTTTCATGGCAGCCTAGTAGTCAGAAACCATTGTTTGAGAGACGTCAATGCGATGCTGTTTTTCGAAAAAAATTAAAGATTTTGTAACCAATCGCTCTTTTACTTTTCTTAGCTCCAAATAATCTTTTAAAATGGCTTTCACTGGTCCTTCCAATATTCCAACGATGCCAATAGGTTGATGTTGATGACCGCCCTGGACGTGGTTCGTCGTCAACTCGTTCTGGACCCTCTATGAATAATTTATACTAATCAAAAATACAGTGTCAATCGTCTTGGTCCTAACAGCGCAGATAAGCGACTTCACATAACCCCATAAAAATTAGTACAGCGATCCTAAATCGCACGAGCCACAGACCCACGACGAGAGTTAATGTGCTCCATTGATTGTATGGCATGTAGCACCGCCTTGTTGGAACCAAAGATCATCCAAATCAACAATTCAATTAAAGCACAAAAAATCCCTAATCATATGTGACCTGGTCAAAGAAAAGGGGGCTTAGGGGGGCTTAAAAAAAAAATTGATTTTTTGACACCTAAGCCCCCTTTTCGTAGACCAGGACACATATTGCTCTATAGTGTTCTCCGCTGATTATAATATTAGGGCCGGCTTCATTTTTGTAGCCAATGAGAACAATTTTATTATTCACCAGTGAGCTTCATCTGTGAAAAAATGTTTTTGTGCAAATCGGGATCGGTAGCCATCTTGATTTGGGACCATTCACCGAACGTGTGTCGCGCTTAATGGTCGTCCGGCTCAATCCATACACGAGCTGGATTTTGTAAGGCCGCGAAATAAGATCCTTTAGCAAAATCTTCCATAAAGTGGATCCATGTTTGCTCGAATTACTGATGGAGATTATGTCGACATTGTTCTGATAATAAATTTTCCACGATTTGCAAACGTTGTTCCGGAAAAGTCTATTTTTTTATAAAATGGCAAATAAAACTGTTTATAAATCAAGTAACGTCTATCAAAAAGACAAACTCCGAAAAAATAGTGTCTCATTTATATTCGAAAAATGGAATTTATTGTCAAAAAAAAAAAAAATAACAATTCTTGGAAAAATTAATAACGAGCTAAGTGAAATATATTCATAGAAAACCTTACTTACCTTCACGAACACAGTTATTAACATTTCTTCTGGTTTCGTAGACCCGACTGTCATGCAACGGCGCTCAAAACCATTATTAAGGTATCAGCAGATCAAAAATCTCAATTATAATTGCTAAAAAGACTTTTAGAAAAATTTACTTTTTAAAATGTAGAAAAATAGGGAAACATACATAAGTATTCATACACACCGTGTAAAACATAAAAATCCATTAATACACATGTATAACTGAAAACAAGTACAGTTCTATATTTACCGTCTTATGTTGGCCTCTATTTTGAATATGTTTCCTGGTACTACTGCTCATTGTTCGCATTCACTTTTTATGCTAATGCATTTGTATTCTTTATGTCTTTTCTTTTTTTTTTTTGTGTGTTTCCTTGCCAACCGCTTTCAAATATCCAATAATGGCATACCATGACTCGCCTTATAGCAATAATCGTCGCACGAGCACTTTCTGCAGTTATTTCCCAGACACATATACAAGTATATAGCTTAGTAGTAGTGGTTCTCAAACATATTACTTATATCTGACTTGTTTCCTTTCCTTTACCATGCTTTACTTCCTACTACTTATTGCAGCGAACATGTCTAAATAGCAGCAAAAATAAGTAGAGCAGAAGATTTTTTGCGACATTCCGCCATTACTCTGTGTCGCATTACAATGGCGATAAGAATGGAGGCGACAACGCTGGTTTTGCCGACAACAAGCGGAAGAGCGAATAGCCATTGTGTGGGCATTGGACAATGCGTAAGGCAAGAGAAGTGGTGGTGGTGGTGGTGAATGAAAAAAGTGGTGACGTAAAAATGAAGGCAGCTGGCGCTTGGTGGATAGGGGGAGCACTTCACTTGACAGCTTGGTTAGTGGGCGTGTGTAGTATATACAGTCGAGCAGGGTAATAAGTAGTTACAAGTACATAGATATACAAGTAAATATGTGGCTGTATGATTTTTTATTATTGCTTATAATAGGGTGTTTTTTAGGAGTATGGGCTTTTTATGAAAGAAAAAAAAAACCTTATAGAAAAGTGTATGAAATTTTAGAAATTGGACTTTTTTAGTTCAAAAATTTTTGACATTTAGTTCTTCAATAAAATTTAGAGTAAATACTGTCCTGTCCTTTTCTCGTCAGTCATAGTGGTTTGACTTGGGACTCTACCATATGCTAAAGATAAAAAAGGCACCAGGAAACTTTAATTAAATTTCCCGGGTAAATGATTTTTCAAAAAATATCAAATATCAGCGCGATCTTTCAATTAGTTCGTTAACAGCAGCTGCTTAAGTCGGCACACCTCAGTAGGGTCTTGCAATTTTTACAATGGATGAAAATATCGAACAAAGAATTTGTCTTGAGTGATACAAAGCCTTTAAAGATGATTGAGAGGTCGTTAAAAACATGTCTCGCTCTGTACGACCTTCGATCTCTTCAAGTGATCAAAAAATTAAAGTGAAGGATATGTGATTGAAAATCATCAGGAAAATGCTTGAGAGATGGCAAGAGAGCTCCACATCTATCGCCAGTCCGTTCGAATGATTTTGGTGGAACACGTTCTTGCTCGACTCGTCCCGATAAATCTGAGTTTTTTTCCAAAAAGAGTACGATTGGGATCGAATTTAAGGCCAAAAATGCAATGAATACCATCGATCAACCGTTGTATTCTCAAGATTTGGATACGTGTGATTTTTTTCTTTTTCTGCAAACTGCAATTGCCGCTTCGTGAAACCCCTTTTCAGTCGATCCCAGAAACAAAACAAAAAACAGTTGGTTTGAAAGTTATCTCTGTATAAAATTTGAATTATCTAAAAAAAGCACCTTATCATACCTATATGTAGGCAAATTGTGCGAAAAACTCTTAATTGTTTATATTTAGCGCTCTCCACGCGCTCGTGACTATGTAAAGAAAGCTCGCCAAATTGTTTGGTGCGTGAAAATTCATTATTATGTACATTGATGCCCTGATTGAAGTGGCACTTGGTCACGGTTGATAACATTGAGTATTCGTCGGAAACTTGAACAAACATATAGGTTGTGATCGTATCAGTTTACGAAGCGCGATTCGTTTTTGCTTAGTTGTCTGCGCTTTAATTAAAAGTGGCGCCTGAAGGGGAATACTATTCCGCTTTCTATTATTATTTCGATTACTATCTACCGAAGGGTATAACTATTATAATCTTACAATGCAGATACTACCTTAAATGGTTGTTTGATGGCGTGTCTGGTCAGTTATGTAGTCATTTGTTATATGTTGTAATGTAAGATATTTGGTAGTTGCGGAAGCGTTAGAAAATATTTCCTTATGACGACGAATACTACAGACAACTACGGTCGAATACTACAGAGTTGACGGTACAGAACCGGATATAAAACCGGATATGTTTCGGTTAAATATACGTGATTGTCGTGAGAATAGTATTTGTGTCTTAATGTGCCGCTCCAAGCTCCTCATACAAGACATTTTTGATATTTTAAATAAATCTTCTGGGAATTGATGAAATCGGTTTTGTTATCCAAAAGCAGTAAACAAGCGGTGATATGCTTTTCACAGTAAAATCAGTCTGCCGGACCAGTGTAGTATATGTATTTCCAATAGAGGTCTTTGCTATTGGGAAAGCCGCGGAGCTAACCTCTCATGCATCAGCAGACAACACCAGAGTCAACATCTACATGGAAAGCCAAGCAGCATAGCAATCACAAATGTCTTGGAAAACAGAATAGCAGTGAAGAGTGTCGCCAGAATTAAACGACTTCACTTCTACTGGGTGTCAGGGCACAAAGGCAATCGGGAGCAATGAGATATGGGACGAGATAGGCAAGAGTGGTGTACGGCTGTTACTGGTTACAGTCTAATGGAGGCATACGGATAGGTCATGTTGCCCTGATGGACGAAAACACTCCAGCTCTGAAAGTATTCGACGCAGTGCCCGCCGGGGGAAACAGAGGAAAAGGAAAACCTCCACTTCATTGGAAGGACCAAGTGGAGAAGGACCTGGGTTCGCTTGGGATATCCAATTGGCGCCACGTAGCGAAAAAAAGAAACGACTGGTGCGCTGTTGTTGGCTATAATCGCGTAAGCGGTGTCAACGCCAATTAAGAAGAAGAAGGAATCATCGGCCCATTTTTCTTCGAAAATTTAGAAGGAAACGCCGTTAACATCAATGAGCGATATCGCGCAATGTTAACCGAATTTTTCTTTAAGCAAATTGAAGAGGAAGACTTGGACAACATTTCATTCCAGCAGGACGTCACTACGTGCCATACAGCAAATGCTACACTCAATCTTTTACGCCCTATCTTCGAATTCAAAATTTTAAATGGCCCACCCTTTAGATACCTTCAGTCCAGGACGGCATGTAGGATTCATACTGCTACATCTTTTTCAGGACCATGCCCAGTAAGGATTATCGTAACATGCTGTACTTGTGTAACAGTACACCTACTCCGACTGCAGTTAACCGATCCTACGGGACTGCCGTTAAGCATTTCTTCGAAGAACCAGGCTCAGCCAAGCTTAGCTCTTCATGTGCACCTTTCTGGACTACTCTTTTCTTCTTCTTCTTTCCCGGCTACTTAGTTGCCTTTTTTTCAGTTCCTGGAGCACAATTGCGAATCAATTCTTCACTTTATTTCACACGATGTATCATGTTATGCACAATAAGTCTAAGTCGTTCCTCTCTGCTTCAATTTTCGGACAGTAGAAGAAAATATGCTGCGCGTTTTCGCTGTCATCACCGCAGAATGAACATTCTGTTCCGTTATCGTGACCGTATTTATATTAGATACTGCCGGAAGCACGAATGTCCGATTTCTCTCCACCCATACTTTCACCTTTCTGATTAGTTAATACGTCCACCTTCCATATTTTGCCATGTCCCAGAGCCTCTGCCACTCACATATACTTTCCTCTCTTCCTTCGTTTCGCTCCGCTGTTGTAAGACGCCTTCCAACGCTTCTTGATTTTTCGGAGATTCTTTTGAGCTCTAATGCCATTATGTCCGGCGGTATGATATCCGCTATGACTCTAGCTCCAGCGGTATTCCGCTTTTTCGATTTGCGTATAATAGTTAAGCCGCGTATCTATTATAACTCTGAGGTATTTTAATGACTATTGCCATCAATATTAAAAGTAGCATTTTCTACTGCTGTTATTTAGTACTGCAAGGTGACGCATCCAGTATTGCGTGCAAGAGAAAAACTGGAAGATGTATCGTTTGTGAGGTCACAGGATCTACTCAAATAAGCGTCAATCATCCTAAAGAATGACTACTCCTCATAGACTTCCTAACGAAACTCTAACTGGTATTGCAAAGGATCAAAACTAGTCTATCAGAAGCTCTTTAGAGTACCATGCTAACCTAGCAAAACCTATATATATATATAGTAGGTATAACAAATGCACCTGTGAAGGGTATTGAACTTCGGTGTAGTCAAAGTTCACGTATTTCCTATTTTTCGCCCCTCAATAAACTGCGACCATACAGCTCATACTTGATTTAATTGCTATAAGCAAAAGTTTTTTCCTGAAATCCTGACGTACACGTACAAATTCTACTTACTATGGAAATTTATATTGCATTTGAGCATAATAAAAATAAATTTTCATGACTTCAATTGGATTGCATGAAATGCCGAGTTGAGTGTTGGTGTTGTGTGCGGTCGCTAGGGAAATGGGTCAAGGTGCTACATGACAGGAATAGTCAATATTCAATAGTTGTTTCACTAAGGACAACCGAGCGTATGGCATTTGGTTGCCACTTGTGAAGGTTAAAGTTTTCAGAGTTTGCTGTAGGCATATATATATATATATATATAAACCTTATTATATTAAAATAAATACGTTTGTACAGTGCCTCGTGAAAGTAATGAACTTAATTTTCAGGGTTAATTAATTTCGCAAAGTCACATTTCTTTTTCAATCTATTAACATTATACACACTTAATTAGAATTTTTAATTGAAAATTCATTGAGGCGGCGATTACATAATAATTATCACGTAGCATCTAACGCTTTTCTACACACACAAACACACATACCTAAACAAGCAGTATTTCTCTATTCTCTATGCTCAATTTTCATTTTACTTTCAGCTCTTTTCCATCGTTGTCTTTGGCTGCATTTCATCGGAGGGTTGGCGCACCGACGAGAATGGCAAGGAGGTGTGTCTGTACAATGGCGATGCCATGGCGTGCAAATATGGCAATACAATCGGTGTATTCGGTTTTCTGGCGTCGATGGCCTTCATCGCTGGTGAGTACCTGTTCGAACGTATGTCATCGGTGAAGAGCCGGAAACGTTATGTGATGGCGGATATGGGATTCTCAGGTGAGTGTGAATTGTTGTGACTTCGTTTTGAGAGGAAAGCTGAAACCCAGCGTTGTGATTAGTGTTAAATAAGCTTAATTTTAATTTTGTGTTTTACTTTTAGCATTCTGGGCCTTCATGTACTTCATTTCGTTTGTGTACTTGTGGTCGCAGTGGTCGTCTGCGCCTATGCCACCAGGTGGTGTTGGCTCTAGTAATATGGAGGCGGCAATATTTTTCTCTTTTTTCTCGATTTTTGTGTGGGTGAGTAAAAGGGAATGTAACTGTTAACAATTTTCCGTAGTTTCGTTATAGAATTTATTAAACTAATCCATAACAAATAAAAGATATATACTTTTCCTAATTTTCAAAACGCTTAGCAAATGTCTTTCAACCTCTGGGACCCACATACATAGTCAATTTTGTGAATATCAATGCTGATATTATGTAAGTTAAATATCAGAGAAGGTTAGGAATAAAAAAAAAGTTCGATCCCAGAGCAGGTTAATGAGGTTAGGAATTGAGGAAAAAAATCTGTTGCGCACGGCTGAGTGATGTTGGGGACATGAAAGAGTTTAAACAGGGACATTCCGAAAATATCCTTTTTTACTACATTCCTGAAGGCGTCTAAGAGTCTACACTTGGTGGCTTTGCCTCTACTTACATGCCGTCGAAGGGTTTGTGGACAGAACGAAGTCTCTGGGGAAGAGGCGCTCACGGATGAGCCGAATCTCGGAAGGAAGCTCTACGTCAAGTTTAGTTTAAGGCTAATGAAAACTCACACTTCCTTCCTTGCGTGATTCGACCCATCCGCGAGCGTTTCTTCTTGACGTGGAACCAGTTTAGCTTTAGATTAACGAATCATTGCAGTGTTTTTAACGCAAAACTGCGGGTCATAAAGGTAGCAGTAGATATATTGCTCGAAGTTTAGACTCATTCAGAGAAAAGAAAATTTACTTCGACAGTATAGCGGCAGTACTAGAGTAGAGCTCGGTCACTGTGCGTTCAAAGTTAGTCAAGTCCTTCTCATGGATAGATATTAGCTACTTTATAATCAGACTCCTTTGGATGCCTTGTTATAGCGAAATTGCTGGAAACTGCAAAGTCGATGAGCTCGAAAGAGAGCCTCGTCCCGCTTACAACGAATCGGGAACGAACTGAGACTCAGTTGTCCTCTTTCTAGCGCTGGATCTATGAACTTCGCGTGACCTTAGCAAGCTTTGGTTACAACTAACTGCTGTGTGACCACAATATCCTGTTAGCCTAAAGTACAATACAGGAGACCCACTGAACTTCAAGCTTTTAGCAAAATTCATCTTGCCGCAATTGAAAATTTTTTAGCGGATATTGTTCGCTAGGAAAACGTGCGGTAAGATTAAACATATTGTCGGACCCCAATTGTTATAGTTTTATGGAGAAAATCACATTCTTCTCCACAATTTACCTTTTGCAGGACTGATATTAAGACATCCCACCAGTTATATCTGCGGTGAACTTGGTGAATTAGACGAATTTGATTTAGCCGCCTTAATAAAATTGTGACAGGCGCAAAGCCCTTTGTCGGTTGAAAGAGATCTTTACGATCGATACTTGGGAGTATTTCGGTATCACAATATACCGACGTTCTTAGTTGGTCAAGTGCAATCCTTACAGGCTTTTGTCACAGGAATGACCTTTTAACCTATTTACGTGAAATCAATTTGTTTTGATATCGTTATCTGTTAGTCCCATAACCTCGATCTGAAATAGCTGTTGTCATTGATAATTTGTAGCTAGCCTCTTTAATAGAATAATCCTGTCTCTGTCTCATATCTTACCAATCTTTCAAGCTTAGTAATTGTCAGTTTGTTGTCCCTGAAATATCTTTCTATTTCGTAATTTACTTCATACTATTTTATCTACATACACGTACATTGAAGTTGCATATATAGCATAATACTTACTGTTCTTCATTTAGGCACTTTGCGCTTTTCTCGCCTACAAACGTTTTCTGATCGGCGCCGGTGATGAATTCACATCCGCCTTTGAAACAGATCCAGCGAACGTAGTGCATCAGCAAGCATACACAAGCTACTCCATGGACAACGATAATGATCAATATAGCACGTCTCCGTTTAGTGGCCAACAACAACAAGGTAGGACATAAATATACTTGTATAAATACGATGGTGGTTCAATAAATATTTAGGCTTACCACTGAAAGTTACAATGGTCTGTTATACTCTCTTTATTTATTTATTTATTTATAATAATTCATATAACAAAAACAGTTTTATTATATAAATACATAAACGCAGCACTGGCTACGAGGCCTTCAGCCGCCTTGTAATTATAACTAGGTAAAAATTCTATTTGCTAAGGGTTAGTAAAGATGTAAGTTGCTTAAATATATTTTAACAAATCGTTGGTTTTTAAGAATCTATATACAATCATAACGTTTTTTTCTGAAGGTTCGCTTAGTAGTTTTATGAGATCAATGTTGCCAGAGTTGTGGGCTGTTGAGTGAAGCATCGGACAGAGTGTGAGTAAGTGTTTGATAGAAGCGGTGTCCTCGCAAAGGGGGCAAATGGATGGGCTTTTACCCGATAGTAAGTGGGCGTGTGTTAGGTGGTGTGTCCAATCCTTAATCGAGTATATGTCTTCATTGCGCTAGTTGGAACTGTTGACGAGTAGATTATTCGATTTCTGGCTGGGTTTATGACCGCGTAGTGATGTTTAAATGTTTTCCATTCGCTTGCGTTTTTTTGATGCCTTTTTTGCTTGATAAGGTTAGAAATGTCTTGCTTGGATGAGACATAGTATGTTAAGGCAGGAGTCCTGGCTACATTTTTTGCAGCGAGGTCTGCAAAGTGGTTGCTTGTAATACCAGCGTGGCCAGGGATCCACATTACTTGGATTTTCTGAGGGGCACCAATGACCGCGTCCCTGATAACTTCTATTATGGGATTGCGATTGGAAGGAGACGTTATTGCAGACATACACGATTTGCTGTCTGTACAGATGAGGAACTTTCCTTT
Source organism: Bactrocera correcta (assembly GCA_027475135.1). Lineage (NCBI taxonomy): Eukaryota > Metazoa > Arthropoda > Insecta > Diptera > Tephritidae > Bactrocera > Bactrocera correcta. The sequence goes on from CM050327.1 coordinate 31,902,006, forward strand.
AGTCTTTTTTGCGTGATTAACTGCATGAAGGATAGCAGATCCTTCAGCGGTAAATACAGAGCTGGTTGAGGGGAGAAGCCAATTGCAGATAATTTCTCCTGTGGCAGTGACAACTGCTAACGATGTGGAATCGATGGACTTGGAGCCATCCGTAAACAATAACTTCCAGCCATTATTTGTATAATTAGATTCCAGTTCAGCAAAGGTTTGTTGAAAGACTTCGTTTGGTGTGTTTTGCTTGGACAAAAACATAAGCTTATTCTGTAGGATTTTATCATTGATCAGCCAGGGAGGATGTCGTGTGGTGAATTTGCATGCTGCGTTACGTAAAATATTATTTTCTGCAGCGAAACTTAAGCATCTCGAAATAGCCGATTGTATTCTTGGAATTTTTCTTTTTTTCGTGGCATGGGTGATAGTTGTATTTAGTAATGGGTTGGTTTTCTCAGCCGTTTTCGCAAGAATTTGGAGCGAAGAATCTATAATTTTATTTTGAATAGTTGGTAAACCAGATTCAGCCATTATCGTTTTTATTGGCGAGGTTGGAAAGGCCCGGAGACTTCGTCGTATTGCGCAATGATATGGTGCATTTAAAAGGTTGATACTGCTTTTGGAGCAATTGCCATAGATGGGGAGCCCATAATCTATTTTTGAAGTTAGCAAAGCTCTGACAACATTGACTAGTGTGTTCGGATGAATAAATGAATGCTTAGATGAGAGATATTTAACAATATTTAATCGTGTCATTAACGAGTTTCTGACATATTTACAATGAGCATTAAAGTTATACTTAGAGTCAAAAATTAATCCTAATATTTTCAGTTGTGTTTTACATTCGATGTTAGTTTGGTTGTGGGTAAGTGAAATACCGTTGCAATTTTGCTTTCTACACACATGGAGGATATGTGTTTTGTCTAGAGAAAGTGAAGCACCAGACTCCAGTGACCAAATCTCAATTCTGGCGAGTATATTAGTAAATAAGGATTGAGCTAAATTAACGTTAGAGACTTTTGTGTAGATTAGAACATCGTCAGCATAGATCTGGTGCTCAACTCCTTTGTAATTTTTTATCATCCTACTAATATCATCGAAAGCAATGATAAAAAGGAAGGCTGAAAGAGGTGAACCTTGCGGGGTACCGTTAGAAAGCGGGAGTGTTGAAGAAAGGAAACCATTTACGTTGACTTTGAGTTTACTGTTAGTGAGAAAGTTAGAAATAAAACGTATCATATTCTGGCCTATTTTCCATTTTCTAAGTTGTCTACTCTCTTATATAGATGCTGCTGTTAAAATTTAAGCCGAATCCGACGCGTAGTTTTATTTTGACATTATGTGCAAGCGGGCTTGTCCACAGATTTTAAAAAATGGAAAATGAGCCATATCGATCGGTGATTCGATTTTTGTTTTTATAAGAAATATGTATTATCAAAGGATCCACAGAAGTTCCATGCAGTGACTTCTCTGCCTTGATTGTGACGACAAAAATTGGCTATCACGTACGATGGCGTGATCAAAGTCCAACATCTCATATTAGGAGGCCACTGTTTGAAGGTTTGCGAGACATTTCAACTGAGTACTGAGGATAACAAGTGAAACCGTGAGACTACTTCACAGCACTGCTTGACACTGCTTCTGGGAAATATGAAGAAATCTCACTGGAACAAAAAAGAGACAGAGAATCAATAGAAATACCTTCCGAAAACGGTGAAGACTGACCTAACGGTTGGTAAAGTGCAACCCATCGTTTTCTTGAATTAACAGAGTTTGATCTTAGAAGTATTTGGTCGTTCACTGGACATATTAGGAGACTGTGGACTGAAGAGGTATGTGAGATAACTGAGACGTCTCAACTGATGACTAAAGACATAAAGTGAAATCGTGAGATCATTTCACAGTAGTGCTTGATGCTGTTTCTGCAATAAGAAGGCGCAGAAGAAAATAGAAAGGTGAAAGCCGTCGCGAAAGGATGAACCAACTGAAACCACTCCGAAGGCCGATAGTCACCAAAAAAGGTTATGTTCTCTGTTTGGTGGGATTTAAAAAAAATCGCTTATTTCAAGCTTTTGACCGACAATACCAATTCCCAAATATATTGTAAACAGGTGGACAAATTGAGTGCAGCACTCAAACAGAAGAAGTTAGAATAATGCGTGACCTCATCAAGTTTGATGACTCCCCAAAAGTTTTTGCAGCTTGAATGGGATGTCCTAACACACTCATCATATTCTTCATACTTGGCACCTTCGGTCAATTACTTCTTCCGGTCTCTGAAAAGTTTTTTGAATGGGAGAACCTTCACTTCAAATCAGGAGCTCAATAATCACTTGGATCAGTCTTTCGCCTGCAAAGATCAAACATGGAATCAAAATGGAGACTAATTCATGGTAATGTCTTAAGGAAAAACAAATTTACTTAGTGAACAATTTAGTACTACTTTAAGAGTGGCAATACGGGATTATGTTAGCGAAGATATAAATAAGTCAGTCGTTTCTTCTTCTCGCTATTTGCCGCCAATTAGAGATACCAAGTATTTTTAATCTAAGGTGCAACCAAGCTCTTCTTAACCTGATCTCTCCAACGGAATAGAGATCTTCCTCTTCTTCTTTTATCACCAGCAGGTACTAAATCGAAAATCTTCAAAGCTGCAGTGTTCTTTTCCATCCGGATACCTTGGCCTAGTCAGTGCAGCTGTTGTCTCTTGATTCGCTGAACTATGTCAATGTCGCCGTATATCTCGTACAGCTCATCGTTCCATCGACTGCGGTATTCGCTGTTGCCAAAGCATAAAGGACCATAAATCTTCCACAAAACTTTTCTATCGAACACTCCTAAAATCGACTCAACAGATGGTGTCATTGTCCATGCCTCCGCACCATTTCACAAGACGGGATTGATGACTGTCTTGTAGAGTTTGGCCTTTGTTCGTCGCGAGGACTTTACTTCTCAATCGTCTACTCTGTCCGAAGTAGCACCTGTTATAACTGTCAACAGTGACGTGGAAGCCAAGTTGCGAATGCGATGACAGGAGATGTTTTGCCTTGCCTTGTTCACAACCAGACGATTAATTAAACCAGAACTTTAGTTAAATATATCGAGCTACAAGGAGACCGTGTTGAGCAATAAATCTTAATTCTGTCAAAATTTTATTTTTTAGGCTAAATATTTATTGAACCATCCATTTTTTGCATACATTTTGATTCAAATCAATTCTGGTTTTTTCTTTTTGTAATGTAGGTATGGAACAGCAAGGCATGGAATACCAACAGCCCACCTATTAAAGTCAGCGAGCTAATACTACGTGTACAACATTAGCATTATATAATAGGCTAAGATTTAATAACATATGGGCGCCAATAAAGCTCATGCAATTGGGCATTTGTGAGTTAAGTATGCTTTGCGCTGTACAGATTTAGCAGAACAAAAACAAGTTAATTTTTAAATGAAAATATGAACCGTAAACACCGATAGTAAACATATACAGACATGAATATATACATACATATTGAAATAGTAACGTAACATAAATATAAAGAAAATTTATAAAAAATATTTGCTAAATGAACGACAAAAGACAGTTACTCACAAAAGCCACGAAAAAGCTGTAAAGTTTTAAAAGCTGTAAAGCTCTGCTCATAACCCAAACAACGCACATTCAGAGATGAAATTAGGCCGCACGCTTCATTGGTATATCAGTAAATTGCAATAATTTGTTGCATGAGAAGTGCTATTTTGAGGTTAGCGGAACTTAGTTAAGGATTCTTGACGCTACTCGTTTTCGAAAGGAAACCTGTCGGTGCTGAGCTTTCAAAATAGTGTGTAAATCTGAGGTACTTATGAAATTGTGGACCATGAACTTAAAAGCGTTTGTGTGTTATAAAATGACACTACAGTAACTATTTGATTGTTTGAACTAAGCATAGGTGGAAGCTAATTTCTTGAATTTGCTTTAATTTTTTTTAAATATTTTTTTTTTATTTTAGAAACCTATATTTTTTAAATTTTAAAACTACATCACTTTGGAAATCTAGTTAATACTATATCAAATTTATCAAAAAAAAAAAAGTAATATTTTTTATTGAATGTATATAAAATATTTGAGTTCAATAAAAATACATAGATATACATATATTTTTTAATTAAAATTTTTTTTAATTTTTAACTTTTCTAACATTAAATAAATTTTTAATCAAAAAATAAATTTAAAATGAAAAGAAAAATTTAAATAATTTAATTAAAAAAAATTTATATACATATATAAAACTTTTTAAATTAAAATAAATTTTATTAAAAATTGTTAATTAAAAAACATTTTTTTAATTTGAAAAGATATGTGCATGTATTTCTTAATTAAATTTTTTCTTAAATGTTTTAATTTTAAATTAATTTTTTTTAACTAAAAATATACATATTTTTTTAATTAAATTTTTTTTATTTTTTTTTTAATTTTTAACTTTTCTAACATTAAATAAACTTTTAATAAAAAAATAAATTTAAAATGAAAAGAAAAATTTCAATAATTTAATTTAAAAAAAAAATATATATATATATATGTATATACAATTTTTTAAATTAAAATAAATTTTATTAAAAATTGTTAATTAAAAAACATTTTTTTAATTTAAAAAGGTATATGCATATGTTTTTTAATTAAATTTTTTTTTAATTTTTTTAATTTTAAATTAATTTTTTTTAATTAAAAATATATATATTTTTTATTGAACTGATATATTTTTATCTAATAACATTCTCAATTGTTTTGCACTTAATCACATTAGCTACTACTTTCATCGCGCCCATAACTCATCCAAATTAGTTCACATAATCGAGTGACTACTGTTATTGTTCTATAAAAACCTTTTCGACTATGGATGTACGTACCATATTTGCTAAAAAAACAATACAAATAAATCAAGTAAATGGCAAAGATTGAATAAATAACGAAAAACTTGTTAGTAATTATGTAACTGTAATTACGTAAATTTTATAAGTGAATTTTGTGTCGCATTTAAATATTAAAATTGCTGTGCATTGTTGTACGTAGCGCGTAAAAATATTAAAAAAAAGAACATAAAATAAATATATTTGCAAAAAAAAAAAAACAAAGAAAAAACATAAAAGTTGTAAAATGCTTTGGCTTCAACTTTAGCAATGTTCGCATAAGTGCAAAAACAAAACTCAAACAACAACAAAAAGCAAAGAATTGTTTTAATGAAGAGAAGAAATAAAATATTTGTTAAAAAAGTTATAAAAACGTAGCATAAAAGTACACTTATTAAAACCAATCACCGACTCGTACATACAGACACATATTTTTGCAGCGACAAATTGTTAGCTACCCCTGGCTGATTAACATATGTAAGCTTTTGCATATAAACAAAGTATTTATACTGAGACATTAACTATGTACACGACCTTTATGTATACAAAAGTATAAGAAATAGTAGATATTGCGAGGAAAAGCTCGTAAACGTTGACATATTTACATATAAAACGTATTGCTTGTTGACTAGAAGAGTGGCATAACTCAAAAAACCATAAATTTCATTTATGTATGGTTAGATAAAACTATTAACGATTATTTGCATTGTGGAAAAAATATCATAACGGTACATTTTAGATACTAGTTGTGCTGGAATACTTCTTTCACTTTCCACTTTGAAACTATGTTCGATTCGTCAAACGTTGGCGAGTAGCGTAGCGACCAAACAATACCAGCTCTAACACCTTAACATTGGTTTCCATGTGTAAGAATCAGCCTTTTTTCAACAATTTTTTTTGAAATAAAAAGGAAATATTTGGTTACATTATTAACAACGAAATTGTGAAATTTTTAGAAAAAAATATTTTAAACTAGGCCATTGCGACGCCATTTCCGTTGACCGTTCTGAAAAAGCATGGCAATATAATTCCTAACAGAATCATCTAAAGCGAAAAAATACGTGCTTTAGTTAAAACCTTAACTTAGAACTTGGACGAAGGAAAAAAAACTGAAAATTGGATTTTTGTCAGAAATTTTTACAACAAAAAAATAAAATTTCGCGATTTTTTGTTTTGAATAGTTTAATCGAAAAAAAATTCTTCATCCAAGTCTTTAAGATTTGTATCTCAAAGACCTGTATAAAATTTCATGAAAATCGGTTGAGTAGTTCTCAAGAAATCTTGCAAACCGACTTCAAAAAAATAATTTCGAGAAAACGCGTTTAAAGACGTCGCAGTTCTCAAGGCTATATCTCTGAAACTATTACACGGATCAACATGAAAATTTAGAATAATATTCTAGAGGTATTGTAAATTTTGAAAATACAGTAAAAAAATTCGACTTTTTGAAACCCATAAACCCATGTAACCGTTTAAAAAGGCTGGCAGAACTTACACTAAACTCGCTAAAAAATTGTTATTTTGGTCAAAAGACTTTTTAGTGCCTCTTTATTTTGGGCAGCATATCAACTTCTATAAAATATACATGTTTTAATTTAAGGTGCAGACCTAGTATGAAAAAATAATCGATTGGAGTTACAGTCTTCTAAAAATTAACCGCTCAGTTCACTCAGTTAAGGGTTTGCATGAATTTCACGGCTTCAGAAACTGTTTTTTTATTGTAATTTTTTTTATAACATCTCTGAAATATTGTTCTTAATGCTCAAAATGTTCCTAGTAATAGTTTTGGAGTTACAGTCTTCAAGTATTACATGCTCGAGTTCAGCTATACAGTCACTTAAGGGGTTGTATACAGTCAGAAGGCCGAAAAAGCGAATTTTCCAGAACCTTTTTTGGGAAAACTTTTAAATATATTTATTCAACCATAGCCACGATTTCAACCTTCTTAGCAATCTGTAATCAACAAGTCTATAATGAAGACTCAGTCAAGAGCTCGACGTGCATCGAAGACAGCTAGAGTTTAGCTATTTTAACATTTTGAGTTGTGACACTCTTCTAGTGAGCAAGCGATATGTAGATTTACCAAATAAGAATTGAAAATTCACAACTAATATCATGAATACATACATATGTCGTATATCTTTCTATACAAAAACAAAACAAAAAATGTAAGTCATTATATACACATTTATATATAGTTCATACATACATACAAATATATTTATGTAAATATTTATGTATGTGCATACAATAGCTTTGAAATGATCACTAAAATACACTTCATATAAAAAAAATCAAATTTATCAATATTATATTTTTGCATAATTTGTTGTTTACTAAATGAAAATTTATATTAGAAGCTAATTTTAATAATTTTTTAAACCAAAAGCGTATTTAAGTGTTAAATTCATTGATATTTTCGTATAGAAGAACTAAGGAGCTAAGTATATATAAAGCTAGCGTAACTTACGTATTCTTCAAAAATTTATTTTATTTTTTTTAAGACAGGGGCTGTTGTCAGTTTACTTAAATTGATATTTGAATGTCATTAACATTTTGATGCGTTTCTTGCGTTGGAGTAATGCTGCTTTTCTGAGGTGCATAAGTTTTTTCGATTTTGTTTTAAATATTTAAGGTTGCAAATATTATATAAATTCTAGATTAGCTTTTATTATATATTAACAACAATATTATTTATTTTAATTATATTAACTATATTTAAAAAATATATATATTTTGTTAGAAGCATATTGAATTTTAATCCATTTATAATTCATTCTGTATATATTTCTTAAACAAAAATATTTATTTTTAAAACGTGTGTAAATATACAGTAGTTTAAAGCTTTACGTTTTTTGTGATTAGGCCAGTCTAGAGCTCTAAGAAAGGTATAACTTTGGCTAGACTTCCGTAACCCATAGGTACATCAAAGGCTTATTATGAGTTAATACTCTACCAAATCTCAAAATAAAATATAACCCCTTACTTACAAAATTCTTTTGTTTTGGAGATATGCTTATGCCATACAGTGTATTCTATTTTCTTAGTTTTTGTACGAATTTATTTGTTTTAAACAATAAAAGTTTTAAAGGTATATAACCATTAACTAATTGGTATGTAACCATTAACTAATTGGTATGTAACCATTAACTAATTGGTATGTAACCATTAACTAATTGGCATATAACCACTAACAAAATCGGTACATAACCATTACCTAATTGGCACATAACCACTAACTAATTGGTATATAACCATTAACTAATTGGTATATAACCATTAACTAATTGGTATATAACCACTAACTAATTGGTATATAACCACAACACTTACTCTTTGATATACAATTGATTTGCTGATTTGGTTGATAATTTGTATAACCACTAACCAAAATGCTGCACCTAAACGCTCTTCATAGAGGACCAGCAAATTCTTAAACTCTTCATAATTTCCATCATTATAACATATCTCTGGCAGGTGCCGTTAATTTTAGAAGTTTCCGTTATTTCATAAAGATTAAAACTGATAACGTTTACTACACAAATGATTATATTTGTGTACTCTACTGTTTATTACGTTATTGACAACATAGTATCTTCCAAGAATTGCTTGACAATTAACGTAAATAAATCGCTACATTTATGTACATACACATACATATTCTCGTTTATCATACGAAAATAAGAACTTCAAACAAATATTATTGTTATAATACCTACATACACACATAAAAACAGTAAAAATTAGTTGGCAACTTATGCAAGATTTTTTAGAAATTGAAATGGGAGCTTTCACAACTTACTTTTAAGAACTTGTTGTTGCTACTAACTAAGTAATAGGTGTGTTGGGTTATAAAAAAGAGCTCATACCTACTAACTCAATTTAAATTGAAATTATGATTTAAACGGAAGCTTTACACGGAGTGGTATACTCAGTATTTGATTAAGGGGGTATTCTAGTCTAGAAGCATGAATTTCAGGTAATTTTTAAAGTGTTGTAAAAAAAGGCATTTAGTATTTTTACCATCCATTTTATTACTAGTTATTTATTAATTTTTGAAGAGTACAGAAAAAAATTCAAAACTAAAAAAAGTAAAAAATTTCAAAAATTATGAGCTGACGAAGTGGGGGGTCTTTAAAAATTTTCACGTGACCATGCCCATGATTTCAACCCTCCTAGTTATCTGAAACCAAAAAGAAAAAAAGATTATTAATCTAGAATAATGTCGCAATGGTCGGAACTACGGAAAAGTGGGAAACATTTTTTTTTCACAAAATGGCGACTGCCTAAAAAAATTTTTTATTTTGTATCACTTTTTCTGACTACTTCGAATTTTTAAAAATAATAAAAATAAAAATTTTGGAATGGGGCTAGTTCCAACTATAGACAAGCCTATAAAGAAGACTCTATAAAAATTTCAAGTAAATCGTTCTAGTAGAACCTGAGAAATCGTTTCGAAAAAGTCAGTTTTGAGAAAAACGCGTTTAAAGTTTCGCGTTCCAGCCGAACCAGTTTGGATGGCGGGTCAGAAAAATGCCTATATCTCCGAAAGTAATTTAAATTTTGAAAAATCCTCCTGTACAAATATTCTTGAATAGTTAAACTTTGAAAATATATAAAAAAAAATTCGATTTTTTTAAATTTCTAGACTAGAATACCCCCTTAAGCAGTTTAAGCATGAAAGCTATTACGATTGTAGCAATTTTCACATTCCTAATTCCAACTCATACAAGATTAGAGAAAAAGCTGTTAAGACGTGCTTAATAAGTCGATAACTTTCTCCGCAAATTTTAATAATTACTTATGAAAGCTTTCACTAAGCTAAGTCATGAAAGCTTATTTTTTATTATTTTTGTATAAGCAAAGGCAAATTAAGTATTCCATCAAAATTTCACGTTTTTTATGGCAAAAATGTTTAAAGCGTTTTAAAAAGCTTACAAGTGATACAGAAATGAAAGCAAGTTTGCTTTATGAAAGCTTTCACTTAGTTTAGTGAAAGCTTATTATTTATTATTTACGAGTATATGTAGGACAAACGAGTAATTTCGAGTAAGCAAAGAAAGACAGAACACTTGGTGAAGGCAAATTAATTACCGCAAAAGTTATGAAACGCTTTAAAAAGCTTACAAGTGACACAGAAATGAAAGCTTTCACTAACTAAGAGAAAAAACTGTAAAGACATATTATGTTATACAAATATTGAAGGAAAATTATGTATTTCATTGAAATTTCACACTTTTTATAGCAAAAATTAGAAGAGGTATAAAAATTAAAGCTTTCAGTAGCCTTGAGGAAAACTTAATAACTTTTTCTGATATATTCTGATACGAAAGTTATCACTAAGCAAATTTAGTATTCCATTGAAGTTTACGTATTTTATGGCAAAAGTTTTAAAACGCTTTAAAAAGCTTACAAGAGTTATAAGAATGAAAGCTTTCAATAGTCTCTACGATAAGCTATAATAGATCATGTATTTTATGGCAAAAGTTTTAAAATACTTTAAAAAGCTTACAAGAGTTTTAAGAACGAAAGCTTTCGTTAGCCTTGAAAATAAGCTGTAAAAGTCCATTAAGTTGATAATTTTTTCTGATTTGTTCGGAAAGCTTTTTAACATTCTCTTATGAAAGTTTTCACTAAGCAAATTTAGTATTCCATTAAATGTTCACATATTTTATGCCAAAATTCTTAAAACGCTTAAAAAAGCTTATAAGGGTTATAAAAATGGAATGAAAAATGAAAATGAAAGCTTTCGCAAGCCTTGAAAATGAGTTGTAAAAGTCCATTAAGTTGATAATTTTTTCTGATTTGTTCGGAAAGCTTTTTAATATCCTCTTATGAAAGTTCTCACTAAGCTCAGTCGTAAAAGCTTTTAATTTTTATGAACGTTTGTAATTTTTAGTTTTCTAGTATTTTTAAGATATTTCAACTTGCAGTATGTTTTATTCACTAATTATTTTAGAAAAAAATATAAATATCCTCTGAACCTTAAAGTATTTTTATTTTATTTTAGGACCGAAATCATTATAACTATTTTTCAACATCGTAATGCGCCGTTTCCTTCGTATTTTATTTATATTTTGTGAAAACATATTTAAAGCAATAATTTCACACTAATCGTAGTTTAAATTATACATATACATATGTACATACTTAGCTAAATAAGTATGTGTACAACACAACTGTAGTTTCTTGTATTTACTTGTAGTAGATGTGCGTTCCAACATTAGATCAAATATACATACATACATATATTTATAAACGAAAATTTAATGCGAAAGAAAGTACAGCCAAAACTAAAAAAACAACTAATACCCACTACGAAATTCCCAAAAAGTGACTATTTAGCAACAATACTGATAAAAATAATAGCAAACTTAAAAACAATAACAAACAAATACATACATGTATTGTATAATGTATACATATATAAATAAAGACAAAATATAACTGGGCGTCAAGTACTATAGTAAATTATATGAAATTGTAAATTTTTCGCTGAATGACAAGTACTCACGCATACATTTATAAATACTTTAGTATTGTAAAATTATATTTGTTCAGTTGATATTATTATTGCATATATGAGAATAAAGAATATACATATAAAAGATAAATTGGTGAAATTGAAAAAATAACGGTATAGGGAGTAAAAAAAAATGGCGCATCCTGGTGACATTGATCCTGACTCTCCTGGTGGTCTGAAAAAAAATCGAAAGAAATTCTTAATCAATAAGGATGCTGTTACAGTCCGGGAACACGAAAAAAAAAATTTTTTTCTAGACTGGCGACTGCCTGAAAATAAAAATCATTTTTTACGTTTTTTGTTTGTTTAAAATTCCTGAATTTTTTTTAGATATTAAAAACAAAAATTTTGACACGATGCTGGTAGGAGCGATAAAGGATTATATAGGATAAGGTTCACACAAGTTCAAGTAAATCGGTTGTATAGAACTTGAGATAATGCCGGTACCGTGTGAAAAGAAGTAGTTTCGAGAAAAACGCGTTTAAAGTTTAGGACACAATTCTAGTGAACACAGACGCCATCTCAAAAAATTGGCTGTATCTCCGAAAATAAGTCGAATTTTGAAAAATCCTTCCATGGTCATGTTTTTGAAGGTCTGAACTTTAAATATATGAAAAAAAGCAATCGAATTTTTCAAAATTCTAGAGTAGAATACCCCCTTAATGCGAAAATATGGTTTATGGCAAGAGAGTAGTGCACTATTAAAGAGCATGAGGTGAAAGTGCCCATACAAAGATCACATCCGCTAATTCAGAAGTGTGAGTCAACACGTTTTGGGGTTTCCATGATTTTTGTAATAATGAAACAAAACATTTCTATGGATTTTTAAAAACTCCAAGCTTTGAATAATAAAACTTTAAAGGCGTTTTCAGTTCGCCCTCACCTCTAGCGTTTTTAGCAAGGTGTATCGAGAGAACATAACACTTCTTACTGAAATTATTATCATAGATCAAAAATAATAATGCTTAAACCACTATGCCGACTTTTGGAAACGATAAAATGATCGATCAAACCTTTCTTGAAACAAATACATAGGTTGCTATATATATTTCTGGACTGGGCAACACTAAGTGTTGCCAGGTGCAATCTGACATTTCCATTGGAAAGTTTGACATTTTTTAGCATAACATCACTCAGAACGCTTTGTCATTTAATCGTGAATTGTTTTATTTACAGGGAATTAAAAAATTCATCTCGGCCAAAAAATTGAATTAACTAGTGAACATTTTCGTACGATCATTTTTCACAACTTTCGACGTGGATTATCACGACAAGAGTGCATCGATGAACTAAAATCTTTATATGGCTATGAAGCACCATTCTATAGCACTGTGAAAAACTGGTACAACGAATACAATCGTGGCCGACGCTCAAAGACGAATTCCGTGAAGGTCGTCCAAAAACAGCAGTTGTGCTAGAAAACATCGATGCCGTACGTGAACTGATAATGCAAGACCGTCATGTAACATACCTTCAGATAGAGGCATGCCTATGCATTTCTCCCACCAGCATACATTCGATATTTCATGAACACCTGGCCGTAAAAAAGGTTTGTTCTCGTTGGATCCCGCACAATTTGACAATCGCTCAAAAAAAGGCTCGTATGGATTGGTGTAATGAAATGCTAAAAAAATACGATCGCGGTGCTTCAAAAGACGTTTATAAATCCAACGAAAAAAAAAAAACACTTTTTTGTTGATAAATATGCCTATTTTCATTATTAGGCCAGACATATATATAGCAGCCCTCGTAATAAGAAAATCGCATAATTTCAAACTGGAAAAAATGGTGAAAAAAACGATTAAGTCCATAATATCGCTAAAGAAAACTATATTTTCTTATTATTACAAAAATTTCATTGCGATTAGAGGTATTATTTATTCTTCATTACTGGCATAGACAACGCTTATGCGGTTACAGCCGAAGTTATACCCGAGTTTAAAGTTGTGACAGTCAACATTGACGTGCGACCAAATTCGCGAATGCGATGACTGTTTGACAGGAGATATTTCGGCTTGTTCTCGTTCACAATCAGACCTATACGCATCGGGTTTTTTATCAAGTCTAGAAAAAGCAAAACTAACGGTGCGGTTGTTGAGGCAAATGATATCAATATTATGGGCGTAAGCCGGGAGCTGCATTCTTTTTTATTTAGCTCTATAGATTGTAGAAGTTACGTGAGACTGTCTGTCAAGTAAGAGCGTGGTCGTGTTAATTTATAAAAAAAATTATTTTATGAAACTTTCATATTTTTATGTAGTACATTGTAAACATTACAAACAATGATGCAATTTGGTCAATAGTGTCCAGTCACCAATGGCATCGATAATTGCCTGGCATCTCCGAGGCATGCTTTCTACTAATTTGACGACGTATTCTAGTGGCAAGGATCTCCAGATCCGACGAATTTCGTAAAACAACTGCTTCAAAGTGTATGTGCGTCTTCCACAAAACTTCTGTTTAATATATGCCCACACATTTTCAATAGGGTTTGCATCGTGCGACTGCGACGGCCAATCCAATTTAACGATGCCAGATTGAGTTTTCCACTGAGTACAGAGCTTGCTGCGGTGTTTAGGATCGTTGTCCTCCTGCAGAATACAATCTTCATTTTTTGTGATGAACTATCGTTTGAAGGATGGCAGTAAAGCCTTTTTGTAGATTTGTGTAGTTGTATCACGGACAAAGCTTTCCTCTATCGGCTCGCGAAGGAATTAGAGCGAAATCTTTCATTAACTCTCGGTAAAGTCGACCACGCTCTTACATGACAGACTGTAAGTAGTACACTTGTCTGAAACCTCCCTTGATATCGAACGTTTCCAAGAGGTCATTTCCGATTGTGATGTATCTTTTGGTGTTACTTAAGCTCAGTCAACACAGCCGAGTTACTTTTGTGGCGATACCAAGTTCAGGCACGGTCAATGGATTTAAAGTAACACTGACAAGGTGCATTTTATTGACGGTGATCTTCAGTCTTTCACACACTACGCTCGATAGGATCTTATATGCGCTATTAAGTAGTCTTATCCCACGGTAATTGCCGAGGATTGTGTGGTCCCAATTTTTATTGATTGGAAAGAGCACTCGATTAGATTCTAATCGCCGCTGATGCTTCCATCCGATAATATCCTGAGAAGAAACTGATGCCAGCACCTTTTCAATGCTTCGCCGCCGTATTTGAAAGGCTCTACCGCCAATCGCTTTGTTGTTCTTCAGGCGGTTGCAGATATTAAGCAGCAGTAATCAAATATAATATTAAAAAATTTCTGCGGAAAATTTGAGAACTACTTGGACATGACAAAGCTGCATCTGCTTCAGGAAGAGTGTATTAAGCTTGTGCATCAGAGGTTCGAGTCTCAATCAAAAAGCTGCTGATTGTGACTCTCTCCAACGACTTTGCGTTCAGGCTTTTCCTGCAATGCAGTGTTTTTCCTTCAGAGGTAGCTACTTCAAAATGTAGCCACCCTCCAGAAAAGTGCGCAACCACTCCGAAATCAGAGGAGCGATATTGGTTCTAAGTTTACGGACTTTGCGCGAAAAATTTTGGACACTGCTTCGTCCAATTTCGTAGCGATAACTTGCAGGAAAAAATTTTCATTATTACAAGGCTTGTGCCGAAAGTATTATTATGTGATAGTGTAATATTGGCCTAGCTACTTTCCCGATCACTAGCTTTTTTTGACCCGAAAATTTTTTTTTTGATTTTGTTTGCTTAATTATTATTATTAAGTGTGTTTTATGTCCTGAATAGGGTATAGTACTAAGTTTGCCACGGTGTTTGTAACACCCAAAAGAAACATCGCGAATATAATTGAACGGCCGTCTGTATATACGCGAACTGGTATCTCAGTTTTTGAGATATCGGTTTGAAATTTTAAACACCTCCTTTTGCCACTAAGATTATCATTATTCGAAACCATCAGTATCAGACTATACTATAGCATATAACTGCCATATAATTGAACTAAAGTCCTTGTATTGAAAGCCTTTTTATTTAAGAAGATATCTTCACGAAATTTGGCATAGATTTTTATCCAAGACATAGCTACACTCGCCGGAAATACTGTTCAAAACGGACCACTGACCGATCAAAATTAGAATTAAGATCTCTTTATACCCTTTATGATGTAAAAAATGCCCTTATGTAGAGCATTATAGTTTCGGTGCAAGCTGAAGTTGCCATTAAAAATAATGCTTGGAATTCGGGCCTCTAAGCTAGACTACACCCCAATATTATATAACACACCACATACATAATTATAATAGTTTATTCATGTATATTTATTGTATAAGCACTTCAATATAAATAAAGATTACTTAGTACGTTTCTAGCTTGGCCGCACAAACACTACAATACTGATCTATAAACTTGAAAGTATACTGCCGTTATCTCTACTACCGGTATGCAGCCAGCGGAGAAATTCTTCATGACTCATGTCGGCAAACTGATTCACGCCCATCTCGAAAGTCACCTCACCCCTCTTATAGCGTTCATTGTGGGCATCTATCATGCGTAAGTTTTTGCAAAATATAATGCGACGATGCGCGTCTTCGAGGTTCGAGTTGTATTGCTTTTTGTATTCAATCTGTAGCGTGAGTAAAAAAACCAACAAAAGAGAAAATATAAAAACAACAAAATCTCCCTAGTTCACTACGAACCTTGTATAGCCGCCATCTTTGAGCACTGCAATCGTCTTCGACACTGAATTTGCTGTAAGCCGTCACTATCATTAAAAGAAGAACCAGCAGCGCGCGCTTGAAATGTGTCGAGTGAAGGAAAGCGCACATTTTGTTCTTGGACTCGAGTGTTGTGCGGCAGCTTACGAAATACTTGACGCTTAACAACGGCGCTTTGATTTATACTACACCTCAAGCTCTGTTTAGTGGGTCTAAGCGGTGATTATGTGCCCATATATAGGCCTGTATAGGCATATGCAGCTGTGGGTGTGTATACATGTGCATGTGGGGTCCATGCTCGCGTTTCAGATAACCGTTCGAAGCAATCAATTTTTTTACTCAATTTCCTTTAAAAAAAAAAGTAGGAAACATGATAATGACTTTCAAAATATATATTGCATTGATGAAAGCATTTAACACAAATTATTACTCATTAGCATCTCGGCTTTGTTCTGACATTTTTATTTAATCAAGCTCTAATTGATTTGGAAAATATTTCAATGGCGATAGAGCGCAAACTCGCATGGACGTCCGCCCAATATGAATATTAACTATTAATATAATTTGTAGATAGCAACACTAATTTAAAGAAAATGCTATTTATGGGTGTACTCTCAGCTAACTAATTCAATATGGTATTTAAATTCGCGCGAAAGCCAATTCGTCGAAATATTTTTTTTTTTTTATGTTAGAAAAGGCTTTCGGTGATAATTGTTTGCCACGAGCAAGTGTTTTTGATTGGTACAAAATATTCAAAGAGGGCCGAGAACGCTCTACCAACGAACCATGAAGTTAATAAAATAAAGTGCTTGAAATCGATTATTAACTGTCAGGCCATTTTGGCCTAAAAAGAATGAAAGCGCGATTGGTTCCAAAATTGCTAAATTTTTCGAAAAAACAGCGTCTTGTTAACGACTGTGAAAGAATGCTTTCCGACTACCAGAATGTCATGAAACGTATTATTAATGGCGATGAATCTTGTATTTATGGTTACGACCCAAAGACCGACGATCAATCGGCCGAATATGGAGCCATATGTCACCGATATATAAAAAATAGTACAGCGGTGTTATTATGTATAGCACGAGTTTAGAGACCAAACCACAAGCCCAGGGCACGGCTGTATAGCAATTAGCGCCGTCTTGTGGGATTTGAAGGTCGTTCACATCAAGTTCTCAAAGTCATTAATCAGGACGAATTGAAAACTAGTCCTAAAAAAACACTCCTTATATAAATAAATCTGATAATGTGACTGGCTAAGTGTTTGCATCCAAGGAAAAACGTTTTGTTTTCTAACCACGCTTTTGGACATAAGTTAGCTTAAAGCCGAATTAAGATTACTTTTAAAAGAAAGATATCTTTTATGAAGATCTGTGTTGGTTTCATGAAGATCTGTTGTGAAATAAAAAAACTTTTCATACAAGAATATGACACCGATCGTTCAGTTTGTATGGCAGTTCTATCTTACAGTGGTCCAATGTTGGCCATTCTGGGAAAAGGTCGTGTGCAAAATTTCAGATCGATATATCAAAATAAATTAAGTATGAAGACAGAAAAAGTAACTAAAAAGATGGAGATGGATCGGGTGTTCTGAAACTAGAGCCATACACACCCGAAACACTGCCACTGTAATATTATATGTAAGGCAATCGATCTGCTCTAGCCTGTAAAATAAGTATGAATATGAACATTGAAATATCCAAGATCTAAAACATAATAGATTTAATGAACTGCTTCAATTCAGTCAGATTTATGGGTTTCGTATACCTATTGCTTTACATAACTCCATAAAAAAGAGTCCAGTGCAGTCAGGTTCCATCTTGCTATAATCAAACGCTATTGTAAGAGATATGTCTTCGGGGCAATTCTGGGAAAAAACCCCATTCAACATTTTTAAATAACGGTTCCCAATGATAGTTACTATTACACCGTGTTCTTCAACTGCTCACCACACAGTGACTCGTTCTCGATTAGATTATTTTTGCATTTCATTCACTCCATATGCAGCAATTTT
Organism: Bactrocera correcta; assembly: GCA_027475135.1. NCBI lineage: Eukaryota > Metazoa > Arthropoda > Insecta > Diptera > Tephritidae > Bactrocera > Bactrocera correcta. The sequence continues at coordinate 31,920,098 of CM050327.1, forward strand.
TCTTGTTTATATTTCCGTTTAGATCAAAATGGGTCTCACCGGATATAAACAGACAATTCATCAAGTTATTGTCTTCTTTAGCTGTTTCAATATTTTTTTGGCAAAATTCCAGACGAATAGGCAAATTTTGAGGGTTTAGTTGGCTTGTTATTTGAACTTTGTACGGAACTAGGTTAAAGTCATCATGAATTATCCGAAGTAATAACTAGCTACTAACTCCAAGTTGTGCCGATAAGTTGCGAGTCGAAACTCTTATATTTGCCTGAATTGTTGATAATGCAACAGCTACGATTGTTGCTTGAACACGAACATTACTCATCTCGATGGTACGGTCTTCTTGCGATACTTCCAGATGGCCACTGGAATTTTCAAATTTGAAAAGTCAACTTTCTGAATATGTTATGGTTAATTTTAAGAAACGAAAATTAATTGGTAAAATTTGAGTTTGAATTAAAAAACGAAAATTTCTATGTTAAATGAATAAAAATAAAAAAGGGACCCCTTCGAGTTAAGCTACAGCGCCTGGCTTGAAGGAGAATTTTTTTGTCAGTCACTAACATTTGGGGCGGTAAGAGTTGAAAAAAAAATTTCAAAATTTTTTGAAGCACCCTAATGCTTACCAACCTCAAAATGGTCCAACTACTCGGAGGAGTGTCGCCAAAATCCCTTTTGAATTCCCTTTGAATGGAAATGACGAACTGCCAAGCGTGGTAAGGAAGCTGCACTATCCAAACTCTCTTTTCGGCATCGTAAGCTTTCATTGCGATACTTCAAGAGTCGACAAACATCTTTACCAACCTCATAATGTTTCATCTACTCGGGAGATTGCCGCTAAATGTCGTCTGAGTTCCTATCATTGTATCATTTTATATAAATAATCTAAATAATAATTACGAGATTCTGATTGTTTGAGTTTTAATTAAGTATGATCTGTAGTAAAGATGCAATATTTATTAGGCAAGGTTAAGGGGGTTTCTACTCTAGAATTTTGAAAAATTCGATTTTTTTCATATATTTAATGTTTAGACTTTTAAAAATATGGCCTTGGAAGGATTTTTCAAAATTCGACTTACTTTCGGAGGTACAGCCAATTTTGTGAGGTGGCGTCCGTGTTCACTAGAATTGTCTCCTAAACTTTAAATGCGTTTTTCTCGAAACTACTTTCTTCCACACGGTACCGGCATTATCTCAAGTTCTATACAACCGATTTACTTGAAATTTTGTGTGAACCTTCTTTATATAATTCTTTATCGTTCCTACTAGCATCTTGTCAAAATTTTTGTTTTTAAAAAAATTCAGGAATTTTAAAAAACGTTAAAAATTATTTTTATTTTCAGGCAGTCGCCATTTGACAAAAAAATTGTTTTTCGTGTTCCCGGACTATAAAAGCATCCTTACTGATAAAGAATTTCTTTTAATTTTTTTTCAGACCACCAGAAGAGTCAGGATCAATGTCACCAGGATGCGCCCCCTCTAATTATTTTAATTTTTAGTATTTTTTTGTAATTTTTTTTTTTTTTGAATTCTTAAGATATCAATAAAAACACAAAAAAAAAAAAATTGATAGTAAAAATATTTTTGGTTTTTTTTTAAATAAAATTCAAAAAACTGCCCAAAATTTGATTTCTAGAGTGGAATATCCCCTTAACAAACTTGCCAAGATATCAATTCAACTAAAAACCTACAAAATAACAGACTCAAGTGATGCTTAGCAAATATAAAATAAATACAGTAATGAAAAATTTAACAAACTCACCAAAACTTATAAAATATGAATATAATTAATTTATTATAGCCTCATTTAAAAATAATAAATATGATAAGCTTTGAAAAATGCATAAGATCAATAACATGTGCCATGAGTGGGCCAAGAACCTTTGAATTGTTTTCGAGATCAGTGTGTTATCACTACAAAATTTATTATTCTATTTGCTGCTCTGTGACTTTGAAATCGCTAATGAACAAAAGATACTATGAAATTCACAAATAACTCAGTTGGCAACCACAACAAACGGAGACAGCAACAAAGGTATGCAAATTAGACAAATGCCAGATGTGACAAACTAAGCAATAAATATTGAAATTCTCTGTGTTCGTTTGACCTTTACCTGCGGTATCACAAAATGACATACAAAAAATAATAATAAAAAAGTATTTAAAAAAAAAATTTTAAATAATCTCATTTTAATTAAAATAATCTCATTTTATTTAAAAGTAAAATAAATAACAGTATATAATACACATTACAATATTTTTTACTAAACTTAGATTAAAATTTTGCTAGAATTCGTTTCATTGCTTTAAACAATATAATACTATTTTTGTTATAAATAGCGCCATGCCTCCTAAAATGCTTTTTTTTTTTTTGTTTTTTTTAACTACCTCTACAATATCGGATAACTGCACTCGCTCGCAATGCCGCAAAAACTATTCGCATTCCGCAATATACGCATAAAACCGCCTTCGCCCCAATTCTCCGAATACGAATTCTTAATAATCCAATAGTCGCGACCATTCTCAGTGCCATAACCGACCACCACAACCGAATGATTCACCTCTTCCTGATTGCATTCATTATCATCATATATGCCGCCCATGTATTGTTCGAACGATATGGGTGAACCGTTGATGGAGCACGCTAACGGTCCGAGCGTTGCAATGACCTCTTTCATTTTCTCCTCATCGCCTGGTTTGATGCGCGCATAATCACGTATTTGTACACCCTTACCCGTATCGTTGCGATGACACTGTGCATTTTCCATTTGTGTGTATGGGTAATTGTTCGCTATCGAGATACCGTGATCGCGTATATATTCGAAGCCATATTCCTGAAAACCACCATCACAACCCATATTACCATACTCATCGGCACAGTCGACGAGATTTTGTTGCGACAGTGGCACCAGTATGCCGGTGCGACGAAAGAGATGTCCCTCAAGTGCAGCAGCTGTGGCGAAAGACCAACATGAGCCACAGTCGAAGCCCTGAAAGCCGGGCGGTGTGACACCACCTTTTTCGCGCCAATCAAATGAGTCAGGCAGATTTTGTAGATTCGCCTTGGCAGTGACGAAGTTTGTGTGTTTAGAGGTGATTTCCCTGTAATTAAATGTCAATAAAGGTTAAGCTGATCTTCATTGCAGTAATCTAGTATTTTATGTTAATTTATGGCGGTTTCTCATTAACTAATCTAAATTGTGAAAATCAAGAAGTTCAACCTTGATTTAACAACTGGTGAGTAGAAAAAGCTCGGCTATAACCGCATAAGCGGTGTCTACGCCAATAAAGAAGAAGAAGAAGAGTAGAAAAAACCACCTCAAAATAAATACATAAGGATACATACATATATAGTTGTATAGTCAGCTCGAGTTCCGTTGTAGGTATTACTCATTATAGCGTTCTCAAAATCGGTCAGTGAATATTGGAAATCATTAAGTCAAACTAAGGTCATATACTCGTATCTGCTCGAATTAATAATGAACACACAACACAATTGGGGGTTCTCTTCTGCTGCTCTAGATCACAGTTTTTAATAAAGTGCTGAAATAAAAAATTCTGAGAAACAAAGCTATCGCTTGATTGCTTATTCTGACGGTTACAAAACGGATAAACGTTCACTAAGAAAGTTGGCGGAGGTATCTATGATTGGGAAGTGTGAGAAAGTCCTGGTTCAGACGTCCAGATCATCAAGGTAGAGGGTGGGCCACATAAAATTTTAAATTCGAAGATAGGGCGTAAAAGATTGAGTGTAGCGTTTGCTGTATGGCACGTAGCGCCGTCCTGTTGGAACCAAATGTTGTCCAAGTCTTCCTCTTCAATTTGCTTGAAGAAAAATTCGGTTAACATTGCGCGATATCGTTCATTGATGGTTACGGCGGTTCTTTCTTCATTTTCGAAGAAAAATGGGCCGCTTGATTCCACCAAACCAAAATCCGCACTATACAGTGATTCGTGCTGGGTGCATTGGCTTCTCGACGATTACGTGCGGATTTTCTGTGCCCCAAATGCGACAATTCTGCTTGTTAACGTAACCATCGAGGTGGAAGTGAGCCTCGTCCGAAAAGATGATTTTTCGGTAAAATTGACCATCCTCGGTCATACGAACTTTGGAAAAAATTTTCAATATTTCCCAGTTTTCGTCTAGTGAATAGCTACCCATTTCGTAAATTTTAGACTTTTTAATGAATATCTGTCACTTTCCGAATGGTATTTGACGTTTCCAATGTCGAAATATAGATAATTCAAATTTAAAACGATAGATGACCCACCCATAGAATTAAATCTAGTGGTCCAGAATGAAGAGTGCTTATCCAGGGATAGATATCAGAGCGGCGTTTATGGCCTTTAGCTTATTTATCGTGTTCTTGGGATTAGCCTAGCCACGACAACAACTCATAAAGTTACTTTTTAATAAAACTCAACGAGTCTCTAATCTCGTTAAGAGGGTAAAGATTAGATCAGTCATCGACGGCATCCTGTGGTAGACTCAGGAAATGGATTATTTCTGCGAAAGCACCCCAGCAAGAACTGCTTGGAGGGAGCGTACGAGCCTCACTATGCAGGTGTTCGATGGGAGACATCAAGAGACATCCTGTCGTAGTCCGGAGCGTAGTATTCTGACAAGTTTGCAGCTTCCTCGTCTGCGTTTAACTGCATCCAAGGGACCATATTGGTGCGGCGTTGTTAAGGACCGGCCGGCCAATTGCTTTGTATGTTGCCAATAACATTTCTTTGTTCTTTCCCCATATGCTGCCGGCTAGCGACTTGAGGATTTCGTTGCGGCTCTGTACTTTGGCGATAATCTCGATCGTATTAGAAGTGAAGGAGCATAGACTGTGGAAAGTCACACCTAAAATTTTAGGGTTATTGACAGTCGGAATCTTAACTTCATCGACTGCAATATTAAGATCAAGTCTGTACTCTTCCGTCCAGTTTGTGAATATGGTCGCTATAGATTTAGTTATCGAAGTTGAAGTAGAATCATTTTGACCTTGTGAGTTGAAGGCTAAAACACTATAGAGCTCACCATTCAGATAAACCAACTGGAAAATAAAAAGCCTATGCAGTTTAGTTATTAGTTTAAGGTACAAAACCATCAATTGGTTTAGTGGTTTTCAGGCACTAAAAAAAATTTCTCTTTTTATCTGTCAACTATGAACCTTATCCGCATAGAATAAAATCTAACCATTAGCATCCATACATGCGCTGTCGCAGAAGTCTTTTGGCTCAAGAATGATCACAGGAGATATAGTGATACCTTCACGCTCAGTACGGCTAGCTTTTCTCTAGTTGTGGGGCTTTTAACAGCCCACTGCCCTATTGACGTCCATTCTGTAAGGTTGGGAATCTTACCAGATGCCTGGTCTTCTTTGCAGCAGCCGTATGGAAGAAGATGAGATGAAAAAAACTCAACACTTCCTACTTGACTGACCCGTATTTTGAAGGTCAAGACTTAATCTTTCAGACATTTCACTGAACTGTCGGGAGTTGAAATTAAACGTCTACCCAAATTTATATTGGCTGCGTTTTGCCAATTTATAAGTTCGAATACAGAAGTTATACTTTTCTATGGCTTTACAAAGGACTACATAAAGCGGTGCACGTGCGATCCTCGATCAGCCATCTAACATAACATAACCTAACCTATAACACCCGCGGAGTTCGGAGAAAATTTGCGGTTGACTTTATTTATTTATTTATTTATTTTTTTTATTTAAATAAGATATCTTTTTTTACTTACTCTCCAATAAATGTAATCCTTGATCCCGTCAATCGGCCAACTTCCCGACGCGTCAAATCCGCCAAAGGGTTAATGGCTAAACGGAATGAGCTCAATCCGGAAGCAGCATATTTATTTGTCAAATCCACAACCGATTTTTTAGCAATAAATATCGATTCCCGATATTGGCGTTCTCTGTCGTCATTATACACTTTTCCGGTTTGTGACAAATAATCGTCGAAATTTTGTACATCACACAGTTTGTTGAATGTTTGCTGTGCCAATGTGGGCGCTAACCAAATGACGAAGCAATACGATATTGCCGGCAATAGATGAGGTAATAAACGTGTGGTCAACATTTTTTGCAACAGGTATTTCTGTAAAAAGCTAAGGCGTGGAAATTTTAATTAAAAAAGAACAATAATTTACGCTCGTAAAAATAATGTGTCATAAAATTAGTTGTAAGCTAAATATATTAACGCTGCTAAATTGTCTGCATGAACAAAGAAATATACTTCAAGCGTGGAAGTGCTAAGCTTACTAATGCATAATTTTGTATTTGTAGATATTTATGTATGTTTGTAACCTAGAAGTAAGTTGTAAAGTTTCCGGTAATAAGGAAAACAAACAAAGGTAAAGCAACGATATAAAGATATGCAACTTAATATTGACAATGTTACGGATCTGTAAATTAGTATGGTATTTTATACGTTGGAGGGAAAATTAATAGGAACTATTTTTTACGATTTTACAGTTTTGTCTTGGCCAATAATTTATGCCAACCTTGGTTAAAATGTAAATAAAATGTTTTTTATTCAAGAACTTGATTTCAGCTTTATCAATAAGAGACTACAAAAAAAGGTTTGGGATATCAATAAAATTATTTATTCCTGTGGAAGTGCATTCGATTCCATTACGGAGGCGGCTATATATATTTCTGGCCTAGGCAACACTAAGTGTTACCAGGTGCAATCTGACATTTCCATTGGAAAGTTTGACTTTTTTTAGCATAACATCACTCAGAACGTTTTGTCATTTAATCGTGAATTGTTTTATTTACAGGGAATTAAAAAATTCATCTCAGCCAAAAAATGGAATTAACTCGTGAACATTTTCGTGCGATCATTTTTCACAACTTTCGACGTAGATTATCACGACAAGAGTGCATCGATGAACTAAAATCTTTGTATGGCTATGAAGCACCATCCTATAGCACTGTGAAAAACGGTTTTCAAGCATAAATCGGTCGTTACTGCTGCAATTTCACGTACGAATTTCATCAATCGGCGCTGCCTTATAGACATAGACCATAGACTTGACATAGCCTCACAGGAAATATTCTAATAGCTTTAAATCGCACGACCGAGGCGGTAAATTAGCTGGACCATTTCATGAGATACCGCGTTCACCAAACTTGGCTTTTAACAAATTGATTGTGACATTGCACAGTGACACAGTCCTTTTGGAACCACATATTGTCCAAGTCCAGATCATTCAATTTGGGACAAAGCTATTCATTACATTCCCATTCACAGTAACGTACCGGTCTTGATCATCACGGAAGAGTTACGGCCCAATGACGCCGCGGACCATGGAGTAGGTGTGGGTTGGTGCCAGACCAATACCGAAATTGATCGCTGAAGATGATTATTTGATGAAAATCCGGATCATTTTCAAGTTCTTGTTCAGCCCAATTCACGAACCGATTCTGGTGGTCCAGCGGCTTCCGTTCTTGCGTCAGTTTGAACTTCTAAAGATATAGGCCAAGATCTTTCGCAAAATTCGCCACAACGACGACACAGAGATCCCCAACGCTTGAGAACGACGTGTGAGAGATTGATTTGTGTCTGCCTCAATTCATGCGCTATCGGCAGCAATATTCTCAATATTTTCACTTAACGCTCAATTGTTGATCTGACAGGACTCCGAATTTCGGTAGTAGATTTTAATACGAGTAATTGCGACTCGTTGTTGGATCGTATATCTTTCTATGATGAAATGGCAAACCTTGCTGAAGAGAAATGTTGAAACAGCGGCAGAAATGTGGCGTTATTTGTTGTCTTTTTTTGTAACGACGCTATGAAAAGACCTGATATATATAACAACTGTTTGGGTGGACAGAGTAACTGTCTGACAGACCCGGCTAAATCAATTCAGCCCGTCGTGCTGATCATTAATACATTTTATGCGTCTCTGAGCTTTCTTTCCTGGTATTACAAACTTCATGGAAAACCTAATATGTGCTCTTCTGAACATAAATATATATTATTCGAATATGGAGATCATTTCATTTTTAGATGAAAATAAGCAACAGCGCTAACGTAAAAAGATAAAATATCCGAAAATAAACAAATTCGTTTATAATTAATTGCAGATTATTGTAAATTACAATGCCTATTCTCTCTTTTCTTTCTACATTTGTTCAGGGATTAAAAATCTTAATCTTAATTAATTATTTTTATCACTTCCATATTATTATTGGCTCTTAGTGTGGGTTGTTTCAGTATTTATAATCATACAGGTATGTTACTTTAATTAATGACAGTTAGAAATTTTGAATATTACATCTCCACAGAACGAATTAATCGCTTATCGCTCGAAAATTTTTTACATGACTTGGTTTGAAAACATTTTTCAACAATAGGTATTTTCATATGCCTTATTTGAAGAGAGCATAATTCGTCAGAAAAGTGTCTTCAGAAAGTGATATGGTGCGAAACGGATGAGTTGCGCATACTGGGAATGCTAATATTGAGAGAGATTTTAAGAACCGTTAACTTAAATATCTCCCTTCCGCCTTTTTGTCTTTTGAATTTCGCGGCTATGTATAAAGCGCTACAGAGCTCGTATCTGGCAATACTATACATCTTTGAAAGGTCTTGACATAACCTACAAAACGATAACATAATTAGTTTGGATATTGCGTTCAACAGTTATAGACATGGAGTTCTCTAACGCCGAAATTCGCGCTTTTTTAAAGTTTTCCTTCGTTAAAGGCAAATCCGCTAGAGAAACGTTCCGTGAGATTAATGTTGTTTTGGGGGATGGTACTCTACTACTTCGAACTGCGGACGAATGGTTTCGACGATTCAAAAAGGTTGAAAACGACACCATGGATAAGTCATCCGGCGGAAGACCTGTGACGACGAATACCGATCGAATAATTGAAAACATCGTGTTAGACCGGCATGTGGCATCTCGTAACATCGACTAGAAAATGGGAGTTAGTCCCTAAACCATTTTAAACCATCTGCCTAAGGCTAGATACACAAAAAGCTTGATGTTTGGGTACCGCATGATTTGATGTAAAATAAAATTCTGGGCAAAATCAACGCTTGCGATATGCTGCGGAATGAACTCGACCCATTTTTGAAGCGGATGGTGACTGACGACGAAAAATGGATCACATACGACATTATCAAGCGAAAACGGTCGTGGTCGAAGGCCGGTGAATCGTCCCAAACAGTGGCCAAGCCGGGATTGACGGCCAGGAAGGTTTTGCTATGTGTTTGGTGGGATTGGAAGGAATTGCTCCCATATGACCAGACCAGACCAGACGCTTAATTCTACCATCTACTGCGAACAACTGGACCGGTTGAAGCTGGTGATAGACCAGAAACGTCCAGAATTGGCAAACAGGAAAGTTGTAGTGTTCCACAAAGACAACGCCAGATCACACACTTCGTTGATGACTCGTTAGAAACTACGGGAGCTCGGATGGGAGATTTTATCGCATCCACCATATAGCGCAGACATAGCGCCAAGTGATTACCACCTGTTCCTATCCATGGCGAACGCCCTTGTTGGGGTAAAGTTGAACTCAAAAGAGGCTTGTGAAAAGTGGCTGTCCGAGTTCTTCGCAAATAAGGAGGGGGGTTTCTGCGAGAGGGGTATAATGAAGTTGCCGTCAAGATGGAAATATATTGTCGAACGAAACGGCGTATATTTGAACTAAATCCGATCACAGTAACACTTTTTATAGAGAATTGAATAAAGAGCAAAAGAGCGGAGAGATATTTGACAACCTAATATTTGATGGTATGAAGTGTAGTCAATTGCACTTTGAAAAAAGTAGTCCATAGTCACTAAAACATCAAAAATTTGTACTCGTATGTAGTTAGTTAGGTGTGCTGAGTGGACCGCTTGATGTTATAGTACATCTTAAGATTTGGTTAAGAATGTCTCATTCTTTTCCATACTTAAAATACCGCGATCAAAGTGATCTAAATAATTATAAAAAAATTAATATTTATTATAGGCATTACATAGCGTTACTGAACCATTTGAAAGACGAAATCTTCGAAAAACGGCAGCATTTGAAGGAAATGAGAGTTCGCCAAGACAATAGACCTTATCACAAGTCAGCTAAAACGATGGCAAAAATCCATGAACTTGGCTTCGAATCGTTTTCGTACTCTCCAAATCTAACTTCTAGCGAATATTTCCTGTGCTCAGATCTCAAATGAATGCTCACTGGGAAGAAATTTTTTCGTGAATAGGTGATTACCGAAACTAAGACAAAGTACAAATCGTACTACCAAAATGGGGAAAGAAAGCTTAGTGAGTTGCTATAATCAATGTATCACGCTTGAAGGGAACTATATATATGACCTGGTCTACGAAAAGAGGGCTTAGGTGTCAAAAAATAAAAAAAAATAAAATAAAATAAAAAATAAAAAAAATAAAAATTGGAAAAAAAAAAATTAAAAAAAAATTTATTTTTTGACACCTAAGCCCCCTTTTCGTAGATCGGATTTCGCCAAAAGAATGTGTTTTATTATGGTAGGTCGGGAACTTTTTAATTAACCTGTTAGCCAACTACTTCTTTATTGGTGTAGACATCGCTATAACCGCGCAAGCTGAGTTTACAACAACATTAAGAAGTTCTCTCTCGACGACCAAGACCAAACTCATTAGTCATCCAGTTTTGGAGCTAAACATTATTGATATTGGCAATGAATTTACAAACGATTTTCCTGAAGTTTGTTAATTAAGTCATTAATGGTGACTAAGCGACAATATATTCAGCGGAACAGAACTCGTATTGTCAAAACCAGACGAAGTAAAAATGCTATATGAACCACGTTACCTACACAAACCTTAAGTAAATATTTAATTTACAACTTTTCGAAATATTTTAAAGTTTTTTAATGACCGACTGACAAATTTAAAAAACCACTCGAAGAACAAAAGCGGCGAAAAAGTACACGCGCAATTTCATACCTATTTAAAGCACCAAAACGCCTTCAGTGGCAATCAAGCGTCACGCATTATAGATTAAAGAGCACTTTGAAAAGTGAAAGGAAGTCAGGAATACCAAACACATGTGCAAACATATTCAAATTAATAATTTTTATAATATTTTTTTAATATAGCCAACAGAATCGTGTTGTGTTAATGAAAGTTAAAAAGGTGGCACTTTCAAGCATCTGCACTCCCTCCTACACAAAACATACAGACCTACAGTTATTATTTGTGCCACTTGTGTCATTTCCTGCGTTACAACAACCGTCAATTTGCTGCTCATACGGTCATTTTTTTGTGCGATCACTAATTATAAAATCGTAGAAAGGTGAAATTTTTATGCATAATCATTTTGAGTTAACCAACCAAAGCAACAATAATAAAACTCATCTAAGACATCAATACCACAAAAGCAATAAACAAAACATAAATCAACTGTACATATGTTTCATACAGTTGTCTGTCAACTTCATAACTGAACTTCGCTTACACTTGGGTGAGCATATCGATGAGGAATGGCGGGTCGAAATGAAGCAACTATGTAGTTGGAGTTTTATGTAATTTTGGCTTGTAAAGTGATTTGCTAGCGGTTAAAATAGCCGGCTGAACTTGTGCATAGCCGCAACAGCGGGTATTGATTTTTTTCGGGCCGAAAGAAACACAAGAAAACAGCTAAACTCGGTTTTATGTAGTTTCGAACCATACTCGTATGCTGGCGTAGTCTTCAGAGATGTGATAATTTGTTATGAAAGTATAGCAATGTAATCGAATTTCCAAGTAGAGCTACTTTTTCAAAAGCCTCCACGTTGAGATCTTAAATTGAAAGCATACAAAATACAGCTTGTACAAGCACTGAAGCCGATCGACCCTAACAAGCAACATCGCTTCGCTCTATGGGCTCTTGAAAAGCTTCAAGAAGATTCGACGTTTTAGAGCCAAATTTTTTTCAGCGATGAGACCTATTTCTGACTCAATGGGTATATAAACAAAGAAAATATCCGAAGAGCAACCTGAAGAGATTCAAGAGCTGGCATTTTATCCAGAAAAACTAACGGTTTGGTGTGGTTTGTGAGCTGGTGGAATCATCGGTCTATATTTCTTCAAAAATGAAGCTGGTAATAACCGACTATTTGATGCCTGAAATTGAAGCTTGTGATCTCGGCGCCACTTCCCATACATCGCGTCAATCAAGGGATTTATTGAGAAAACACTTCAATAATTTCATGTTTTGGGCCGTTCGATTGGCCACTAAGGTCATGTGATATCACACCGTTCGAGTTTTTCCTGTTTCCTGTGGGGATATGTAACGTCTAAAGACTATGCATCCAACCCCGCTTCCATTCAGTCCTTAGGGCAAAACAATACGCGTGTCATTTGCCAGTAACCAGTCGAAATGCTCGAACTAGTTATCGAAAATTGGACTCAACAGATGGACCAACTGAGACATAGCGCGGTCAACATTTGAAAGAGATAATCTTCAAAAAATAAATGCCGAAGAATATTCTGTCGAATGATAATAAACATTCTCCTTTAAATTTGAAGTTTCTGTGTTTTTCTTTAAAAAAGTAGTGAACCTCGAAATGAATCACCCTTTAGTTACTGGTGCTTTCTGAAACAATATAAGAAGCGACATCTTCAGCAACATAAGACTTGCAGGTAAAGTTTGTATGCCTTTAGGTTTATATAAATTTTTACCAAAATAGTAATTTTTACATATTTCTACGTTGACTTTCAAAATCAAAATATTTGCCTATGAATTTCGAAATTAAATTTCAATGGCGCAAATCATTTTTGGGTCAACCTTACTCATGAAGATTTTCGTAGTTAACTTTCAAAATCGAAATATTTGTCTTCGAAATTGAATTTTTATGCCGCAAATCATTTGGGGTTAAGCTTACAAAAATGTTGTTTTTCGAAGTAAACATTCAAAATCGAAATATTTGCCTCAGAATTTCGAATTTCGAAGTTGAATTTTTATGGCGCAAATCATTTCGGGGTCAATCTTACACAAATGTAGTTTTTCGAAATTAGCTTTCAAAATCAAAATATTCGTCTTCGAATTTCGAAATTAAATTTCAGCGGCGCAAATCAGTTTGGGGTCAACATTGCTCAAAAGTATTTTTTCGAAGTTAGTTTTCAAAATTGAAATGTTTGCCATCGAATTTCGAAATTGTATTTTAATGGCTAAAATATTTTTTGTGGTCAGCCTTGCACATGTGGTTTTACGAAGTTAGTTTTCAAAATCGAAATATTTACCATCGAATTTCGAAATTGAAATTTTTTGCCACAAATTATTTTGGCGTAAAACTCACACATATCATTTTTCGAAATCGAAATATTTGTTTTCGAATTTCGAAATTAAATTTTTATGGCGCCAATAATTTGGGGTCTACCTTACAAATGTCGTCTTTCGAAGTTAGCTTTCAAAATCGGAAAATATTTCTATTTCGAAATTGAATTTTTAAGTGTTAAATTTTTAATTTTTCAAAACTTAAAACTTTATTGTTTTCGAAAATGTCACTCTGACTCCTTATAAATAGAAACGTGCATGATGTCCATATTATTTAAAGCTTTCAAATGTATGCTTATTGTCTTTTATTTTAACAAAATGCCATTTTTAATAGACACTGCTGGCACAACACAAACTCGCTGTTTCTTACAAAATTTTTAAAATAGTATTTGTAGTTATTTTTCATATAATACAATGAGAAATCCACTTCGGATCCATAACCAAAAACTGTTGATCGGTCTGTCTTTATTGGCCTTAATGAACTTAGTGTTTTCTATTTCTTTTCAAACTACACTTTTCCATAAAAAATGCAGGATCAATTAGCTGTATACTCATCACTTTCTAAATTAAAAAAATTAAAAAACACCAAATTTTCACAAATTACTTTGCAATGTCGACATTAACACTTTCATTATATATAATTTATATTTAATTTTTGTTATTTCGCACCTGCACAAACACACTTACAGCGGCTTAATAGATTTTTGTTCGGTTGTTTGTTGCGTTCGCTTCGATTTTGTTACACTTCCGGCAATACAGTTAAAAAATGCAAATCGTAACAGGTTTCCGGTTTCACGTTAAATAACGAAAAAAGTCCCTCAACAGCGATTATTTAATTTCAGTGGCAAGCTATTCACCAACGCGAATGCATTTGCTTTTATTATTTTTTAATAACTCTAAACAGTTGCGCGCCAAACCGTTGCACCGTCCGTCAGCATCCAGCGCTGAAGTAGAAATAAACCGATTTTAAAGTTTGAAAATGTTTTAATAACGACACCACAGTTTGATTCAATCTTCGATTTGGTCGGTAAGCCGGCGCGTGTTGGATTGCCCCGCACGAAAATGTTTACATTCATTTATGAACGGCTACATACATACAGATGTATATATGTTGACATGTGTGTACAAGTCTGCTTAACACATTTCTGTTATATGTGCTTACGTATGTGTGCAGGTAAAGGGTTTCCCAACGGATACGTCGCATCTCATGACTCAAACGCTTATGTTTTCTATTAATTGCGGTTAAATTTATTTATTTATTAATTTATAATAATTCATATAACAAAAACAGTTTTATTATATAAATACATAAACGCAGCACTGGCTACGAGGCCTTCAGCCGCCTTGTAATTATAACTAGGTAAAAATTCTATTTGCTAAGGGTTAGTAAAGATGTAAGTTGCTTAAATATATTTTAACAAATCGTTGGTTTTTAAGAATCTATATACAATCATAACGTTTTTTTCTGAAGGTTCGCTTAGTAGTTTTATGAGATCAATGTTGCCAGAGTTGTGGGCTGTTGAGTGAAGCATCGGACAGAGTGTGAGTAAGTGTTGGATAGAAGCGGTGTCCTCGCAAAGGGGGCAAATGGATGGGCTTTTACCCGATAGTAAGTGGGCGTGTGTTATGGTGGTGTGTCCAATCCTTAATCGAGTATATGTCTTCATTGCGCTAGTTGGAACTGTTGACGAGTAGATTATTCGATTTCTGGCTGGGTTTATGACCGCGTAGTGATGTTTAAATGTTTTCCATTCGCTTGCGTTTTTTTGATGTCTTTTTTGCTTGATAAGGTTAGAAATGTCTTGCTTGGATGAGACATAGTATGTTAAGGCAGGAGTCCTGGCTACATTTTTTGCAGCGAGGTCTGCAAAGTGGTTGCCTGTAATACCAGCATGGCCAGGGATCCACATTACTTGGATTTTCTGAGGGGCACCAATGACCGCGTCCCTGATAACTTCTATTATGGGATTGCGATTGGAAGGAGACGTTAAATAAAAATATCTATTAATCCAAATATAGAATGGCACAGAATATGTGAACGTTTAGTGAGTAATTCGAAAAATTCATAAAACAATTTAAATTTGTACGGGAAAAAAAAAATAAAATCACAATTTTTTTATGCTTATATTTATACAGGGAGTGACATTCATTTTTATACTCTTGCAACCTGTTGCTACAGAATATAATTGTTTTCTTCACCTAACGGTTGTATGTACTTATCACCTAAATTAAGCGAGATAAACATAAGGTTTGTCCGGAAAGTAATAGGACTGAGTCGATTTAAAAAAAAAATATTGAACCAATCTTTAAAAACTTTCAAAATATGCTCCTTCTGCATCGATGCAACGCTGCCAGCGCGATTTCCAAGCATTGAAGTCGTCATGGAAGATACTCGTGTTCTCCGGAATAGGCTTGAGAGTCGAGGTACCCTCTGTCGTCTCAAAATGTTGGAAAGATTGCCTCTTTGTGTCGGGATCATACTCAAAGATCCATGACTCGTCACCTTACGTTATTCAAAAATTGGGGGTCACTTACACACATGTTCAAATTTTTTTGGCACACTTCCACTCGCCGCAATTTCTGGTCGTCAGTGAGCACTTTTGAGACCATCTTCGCGTGCACCTTGTGCATGTTCAAGTGCACCCTCACAATATCATACATAAACCACAGATTTTGATAAATTTAACAGCTGGGCAATGAAACGAATACTTAGCAGACGGTTTGAATGCAAAAAGCGCACACGAGTCACATTGTTTGTGGAAGTCGCAGTTCTCCCAGCAAAGTCTTCTCATCAGCATCCTCTTCCCGGTCCTCCTAAAAGACCTGGTGCCCCGAAACACACCACTTCTTGCTAAAGCAACATCTATGTCGCAGATTTACCTAGTTTCACACCGAATTTAATCGCGTACCTCTGCTCTAACGAGCGCTGCATTGCCAGCTTGCACCACTTACAGAAACAAGTCGCGCGTAAATGTTTGTCCTGACTCTCCACGTGCTCTGAGATAACTGACCAGCCGCTCGTTCATTAGCTAGGAATACCCACTACCGAATCCAGTCGGTACGCGAATGCTCTGAAGTACAATCGCGGCGGAGTAAAGAAGACATTTTTCAAAAATTTTCAGTTTTGAAAGTTGATTACAAAAATGGGAGAAATTCGTTTTCTACTTAAAACTCAATATAATAAATTGATTTTGCCGTAAACTTGTAGTGTAAAACTACGTATGTTGGCTTTTATATTTTGAGATTTGGCAACACTAGTGTTGCAATCTGGAAAGTTACAATTTCATCGTAAAGTTTAACATTTTTAAAGGTATGCATATTCAGAACATTTTAACATACGAGCGCTATTTGTGTTGTCTACAGTAACTTAAAATATTCTTCTCGAACAAAAAATAGAATTGAGTGCCGGGTTTTACATTAACTTAAAATATTCCTTTCAACCAAAAAATGGAGTTACATTACTAACATATTCGCGCGATTATTTTTTACAACTTTCGACGTGGATTAACTCATCAAGAGTGCATAGATGAACATAATTAAAATCTTGACGTTGAAGCTTCATCAAAGACCAATGTTTATCGATGGTATGGTAAACTTAATTGAGATGGTAGATCACACCAAGATGAATTTCGGTAAGGTATTCCAAAATCACTTGCTGTTGTACGTAAAACTGAAAATGAAAATGGCCAACGGTTTGCATCCAAAGAAAGTTTGAGCGGAATTGTAGTTACTTAAGGAGGTAGCAAGATCATTTATGAAGATCCCTATCAGCGTAGATATATGGGCCATTCCATTACTTAGCGGCATGGTTTTGTACCCGTGGCTCTCCGATTTTGACCAAACTTTAGAGTATCATAATATAGACCAAAAGAAGAATAGAATATCTGTTAACTTTTTAGTGGTCAAAGTTGCTCCATTGTTTTTTGGCGCGCAAGTCAAATTGAGGTCAAACAAAAAAATGACTATTTCTTTTATTTTTTAACGACCTCAAAATTGAGTGAAAAAAAATTTTAAGTTATCCAATTTTATGTAAAAAAATCTCAGCTTTCTGATAAAAATATTTTCAAAATCTAAAAAAATTTTCACAATTCAAAAAAAAAAACATTTTTTTCCAAAAACACGGTTTTTTGTGCTTTTCCACCAACTTTTTTTCAAAATTGACTTTTCCATTCGATTCCTGGTTAAATTTTACATAGGAATCAGTGTTCAAAAATATGGCACTCTGATTCCATGAACAGCAAAAAAATCCAAAGTTGTCGCTATACGGCGTAGTTTGTTCGCTTAGACGGTTGTGTGATATGACCTCGTTCATGTAATATGTAAATTGTATTCTGAGACTTGAATTGACAAAGAAATCAGTATCTTCTTTATTTATCTTGTCAAAGAAAATGTCAATAATTGTCAATATTCCATAGACAACCGTCATCTTGATCGAGTTGTACTAAATAAAACTTTTGGCACACCCTATACAGACAGCAGTGTATATTAGGCTCCCAGCATCATTACTGAACCAATTTAAGAAGCAATGCTTGGAGAAAAATTAAAGCGAAAGTAAAAAATTTAAGTGAGTTCACTTGCTTACTCATGGTTTAATGCTTGTTTGAGTTATAAGCATTATGTATCTTATTATTAAATTTTTTGTAGTTTTGTCTTAATGCCCATTGAACTATTTTGATGCAATTTGATCAATATTATTTCTATTATCTGCAAAAATCACCAAACTAACGGAAATATAGGAATATTTATATGAAAAAATGTATATTTGGTAATCGCAAGGCATGTTCAAAGTGAGCGGCGCTGAAATTTTAATTCACATTTCTATTTTTAGACCAGTACAAAATAGAGCGGGTGTTTTTTTTTCTGAGAAACCGCGTATGAGGAAATTGTTCTACGCATCATTCTGAACAACTTTGCCCAAAAGAATATGGCTCTAAAACTGTTTTCGAACCAGTGACTTTTTGGGGGAAATTTATTTTTAGGAATTTAAAAAATTTCTTTTCCAGTTTTTGAGATATCCAAATGAAATTTAGTACATAAGCTGCATTCTATTGATCGATTCTACTGAATATTTGTCGGAATCAACCAGATCTGACAATTATATATCATATTTCCCTAGAACCGTTTATTCAGTTATTTTATTTTCCTGTTGTTTGCCTTTGATTAAACAGCTAAGAATAAGTAATTTTGTGGAACTGTTCTCTAATACGTGTAGGATGTACTATACTTAAATTGACACTGGAAAAAAAGACAAACGAAAAGCTATATTGCAACTACTATGAACAAAAAATGCCTTCATATTTTTAGAATTTTTAATTTTTTCTTCAAAATCTATGCCCTCCCCTTCAAAGTAATCCTCTTTGGCACTACTGCTCTTGCGGTAACGTTTCTTCCAATTCTGGTAACAATTGTTGAAGTCGTTTTCCGGAATAGCCTTCAATGCGCGTAGCGATTCACGTTTAATGACTTCAATTGACTCAAAACGGTTTCTCTAGAGCGGTCGTTTGAGTTTGCTGACTAGTCAGAAGTCATACGGGGCTAAATCAGGCGTAAACGAGATTGCGGCACGATAGTGGTTGAAATTTTGACGAAAAAAAATCAATGCAGTATACGACGGTGCATTATCGTGGAGTTGTGGCGCATAATTCCGGCCTCTTTTAGGAATAGCTGCACACAAACGACGCATAGCACTCAAATAGTATTTTTTGTTAACAGTTTGACCTGTCGGTAGGAATTCGGAGTACACCACACTCCGGTAATCGAAGAAAACTGTTAACATAACCTTGATTTTTCACCTCCTTTGACGTGGTTTTTTCGACTTCGGCTCACCTTTGCCACGATACGCAGCCAATGGAACAACTGTTTTCAGTGAATGAAGATAGATTCAAGACTCAAAGGCAATATACGCTTCATGACATCCTGATCTTCGGAAAGCATTGTTTCATAGACGTTATCGCCATGCTATTAAAAAAAAAAAAAATTAGTGAATTAGGAACAAATCGTGCTCTCACTTTTCTTAGGCCCAAATGATCTTTCAAACTGATTTACACAGATGCTTCCGATATTCCAATGATGCCAGTAATATCTCTGACTGCTAATTGCCGATTCTCAAGCACCAATTCCTTTATTTTATTTCAAGTCTTACTATTTTTTGACCACAGCAGTATTAGCCTACAAAAAGTAAGATTTTCTGCCCAGATTGTCAATTTCGTGTCTTGTTTTTTTCCAATAGATGGCTTTAATAAACTGTCGCTCTAGTATATGGTTCTCTAACATAAAGTTTCCATTCTCCGCTGTTACATGATTCTGTGACTTAATTTTATGCGGAAGTTTGTTTATGAGGTGTTTCCAACAAGGTTTATTGTATGATATAACAGTTATAAAATCTTACGCACACATTCACCGATAGATTTGTATTTGTCTGCACATATGTATGCACAAACATGCATACTCTTATGCATATGTATGTCTTATACATATGTTTCGTATGTTAATTTATTAAATGGTCAAAATATTGAATGACCGGCGGCTAAAGGTCGACAGCAGCAGCTTGTTTGGTAGACAGCACCTAGTTTACTATTGAATTAATCATACCAAATGGATTTCATTGAATTAAATCATTCGTTCATATTTCTTTGAACATTCGTTGCTTTGAATTGAAGTCGTGGAATTTGCCTTCGTTTAAGTTGATATTTACATAAATTGGTTTTCCTCTTGCATTTAGTTAACAAAACGATGAATATGATAATTATGTGCCAAAAAAAAACCATAAATGAGGGACATAAATTACTTTCATAGCAGACAAAATCAATTAAAAACCGTTCATATTATTATTTTATTACAGAAAGTGATAGTTTTTGATTTATAATGCCGGCGGAACTAAGTATTTGTGGAACGGATAAAATACTAGGCCACGAGTGGGATTAGATAACTTCAAATTGTAAACAAAAATGGAATATACTGAATATGTAAAGTATCGTTTTGAATATACAGTACTGAGCATAAAAACTTGTCAGTTACTTGCTAACACCTTACGGTTGAGTAAATTTGCTCTTCTTAATTGGATTGTCATGCAATTTCTATATTGTATATGTAGTGCTGTAAGCAGTTGACAACTATGACTCATCTTGAGACTCAGTATTCATTATTGGTTAATATTCAACCGAATGGATTATGTCCAGCATAGCTGAAAGTGTACACGAAGACCGTAGAGAGTCGATTCGGTGCCGTTCGCACTATTTTCAGACTGATATATAGAACGATTTTACGTCGAGATCTAAAATGGTAAGCATACAAAATACAGCTTGTGCAAGAACTGAAGCGACATCACATCGCTCTATAGGCTCTTAAAAAGTTCCAAGAAGGTCCGACGTTTTCAAACCAAATTTTGTTAAACGATGAGGCCCATTTCTGGCTCAATGGGTATGTATACAAGCAAATTGCCGCATTTGAGACGAAGAGTAACCTGAAGAGTTTCAAGAGCTGCAATTTCATGTAGAAAATAAAGACGGTGTAGGGTGATTTTGTGGACCGGTCAAATCTTCGGTTCATATTTCTTCAAAAATGATGCCGGCGAGAACGTAACCATCAATGGCGACCGTTATCGCATGATATTAAACGACTATTTGATGCCTGAAATTGAAACTGGTGATATCGGTTTGAACAAGATAGCGCCACTTCCCACCCATCGCACCAATCAATTGCTTTTGTTGGAAGAACACTTCGGTGAGCAGATAATTTCACGTTTGGACTGATCGATTAACCACTAAGTCTCACTGTTAGAGCTTTTCCTGTAGGGATATGTAAAATCTAAAGTCTATGCGAACAATCCCGCTTCGATTCAGGCCTTGGAGCAAAACATCATGTGTGTCATTCGCCAGTTACCGTCAAAATGCTCGAACGAGTCATCGTAAATTGGACACAACAGATGGACTATCTGAGACGTAGCCATAGAAGGAGATAATTTTCAAAAAATAAATGCCTAAGAGTTTTCTTTGGAATGACAATAAACATTCCCCATTAAATTTGAAGTTTCTTTGTTTTTTTTTTAATAACCTCCAAATGAATCATCCTTTAAAAAGAAACATGCCAAAATTACGACAAATGACTAATGCCACTAAAGGGCAAATAATAGACGTATCGCAATAGACTCAAAGACAAATATAAGCCATTGTAGGATTCCGTCAGACTACTGTTGCGGATTTTTTAAATACAATTCGAATGCGGATACTTTTGACCGCCCAAAACAGACTTACGACGAAAGACGACAGTCTGTTTACTGGATCACTTTAAGTCCTCTTCCGATATTAATAAGAACCTTAGTGAAACAGCAAGAGTGATAGTGGATCCATCAACGAAAACAAACATTTTTTCAGTCAATGAATGTAGAAACAGCGTTATGTATGGACGAAAGGACATGACAATTGATGAAATCACATATCGCCTGATAAACCAATTACAAACAAATTCGGAAAGTATCATTCCTAGTTATAGAGCAAAAATGGGCGAAATCGGATGACAACCAGCCTCCTTCCCATGTAACACAATTTTAAGTTCCTTCTGATTTTTTCACTTTCCAGTATACAAAAAAAAGCATGAAAGAATTTATTACGATAAAATTTTGAACAAATAATGTCTTAATGGTATTCTACGTAGAGTCCTATAATTGTCATAATTTGATCTGTTCAAGCTACGGATACCGATGATATGGACGCCAGTGTCTATGACTGACTTTTCACTAAAAATATCAGTCAATGTGTGTGATATATGGTATATTTGAAATTCGGAGAGAATTCTTTCCTGTAATTCTTTCCTCGTATGCCAAAAATGTGTGGAATCGTGTCAATACTTTTTAAGACCCCATATACCTAATATACAGTTATTCGAACTTGTGACTTTATACCACATACTTACATGGGGCAATATTTAGGTCATCTCAATGAAAATGAAAGAGCTTGCTTTCCTCATAATAGAGTATCTTAGGGCCTAAAATGAATAAAATCGTATGAATACTTGCCCTTGCCTTCTTATAACTGATATCAGGATTCTCAAACATCCGGTTGACAACAAAATTTTGCCAGCAACTGAAGATAATTATTCGGCCTTGATCCTTGCAATTTGCAAGATTATGAAATATTCGGTTACACCCGAACTTAGCCATTCGTTACTTGTTTGTGGATATAATATTGAGTAATATTTTAGAATCTTAATTTATATTTCTCAGTTTATTGTTCCTCGAAAATTTCATATTACTTCAAGCGTAAAAATTGGGTCAGTAGGTCTTGGGGAAATAAAGTGTTATAAATGAATTTAAATTATAATGTGTTATATTGCCTATAATTTGCATTGTGTTTCTACTGGTGTTCTTAAAAAAGCACAGTTATACACACAACTAAATATGTTCGCATGTATGTGTGTATATAGGCATAATCAAAAGCCAGCTTAACCATCGTACATCTTAGGAGGTCGTGTATCTAAAAACAAATACAAAAGAAGCGCGTCTGTTGGTGTGTCGCTTTAATATTTGTCTGTTAGTCTGCAGAGGAGGCTTTCTTTGCATAGATCAACGTATTAATTGACACCTTTGGAAGTCATCGAATAGCATTTACACCTTTATGCTTGTAGAATTGGAGGCATGTGTACATACCTACATATATTCATATATGTATGTATGTATATGTAGGAATGTAGGTACGAAGTACACATGTTATTGACACATAACTTCTAGTACGCTGTGACTATTGCACTCTCTAACATTTACCGTTAGTTTTATACTAAGCAAATAAAAAGATTTAATATGGGCTCATAACAGTGGCGTGGGTTAAAGGTACAATGCGGGGGTTTTGAATTTTTTTTTTTTTTAAATAGTTATAAAATCATGATTTTAAATAATGATTTCTAAGCAAATAGAGAATATGTGAAATTTCTGCAATAATAAAAGAATTGTATAAAATATCGGACATTTTTTAAAGTTACAGGATTTCTTAAAGAGCAAGCTGCCAAACCAGCTGTTAAAGCAAATACCGATGTACCGATATAAAATGAGCGTTTTTTTTTCTGAAAATGAAATACTAATTTTGAATGATAAGTGAAAAGAAAATTATTAAAGATATTTACCTTGCTTTTTACACATTTTGACCACATTTCTGGCAATTTGTGGATACCATGCCATAGAAATGTTCGTCTTTCGTCTTCGAATCAATTAGACACCCAATTTTCGACATCTGCGTAGGAAACGAAATGCTGCTCAGCCAATGCGTGTCAAATCGCTGAAAACAAATAATATTCCGTTGGGGCCAAATGTGGTGAATACGACGGGTGGGGTAGCAACTCCCAACCAAGTACTTTGATTGTATACTGAAACGATTTTGCTTTGTGCGCAGTTACATTGTCGTTTAACAAAATTATTTTGCCGTGTCTTCTGGCGCATTCTGATCGTTTTTCGTTCAATGCATGGTTCAAATTGTTCATTTGTTGCCTGTAGCAATTAGTATTAACAGTTTCACCAGGTTTTAGAAGCTCATTGTATACCACAACCTTTTGATCACAACAAACATAGAACATTGCCTGCTTACCGAGTCAATCTGTTTTTGCAATCGATGTTGATGGTTGTACCGCCCCTATAATCCATGATTTCCCCCGTTTAGGATTCTTAAAATAAATCAATTTTTCATTGCCATTAACAATTCGTGGTAAAACTGATTTTCTTTCGTGTCTTTGAAGCAAAATTTCACAAGTGTTTTTTCGATTTTCCATTTGTCTTTCATGCAATTCTTGTGCCACCCATTGAAACCGTCTTTTGCCCGCATTTACACCGGCACACTTTCTCAATATGAACTTTGTAGCTGAGGCTCGCGTCTATCATTAAATCAAGGTACTTTAGTGCTGATTGTGTTGTAATGCTATGTCCATCAATATTTAAGGATATATTCTCAAGTTTTTTTCTACTTGTACAAAGCACTGCTTCTATTTTTTGTTCTGCGAGTTGAAGTTTTTAGTGCGATCTCACTACATATGTATATCCTGAATTTGGTAAAGTACTTTTTCTACTATGGTTACCGCTATATCAACGGCGTTCCGATAATCTGTACTTATTTAGGCAGCGGAAAGCGTAGGATTCCATCATACAGGACATCCCATAAGAGTGAACCCAATACGTAACCATATGGCACACCACCAGTTATAGTAGACCTCTTTGGACTTTCAGCCGTGTCATAGAGTAATAGCTTTTCGAAAAAATAGTTCTGTATGATGCTCAGCAGGTAGGTTGGTATTTTTGGTCTCTAATGCACGCACTACGTGGGACCAGTAAGCCGAATTAAATGCGTTTTTCACATCGAACCGGAACCGCGGAGTATTCTTTGTTGTCGTATATCCATCCATGGCCTTAAATGATATTTTTCCGCAATACCTGTGAGCTTCCTAATTGAGTCAACAGCATTTTCTGCCAGCAGGTAGGTTGGTGTTTTTGGTCTCTAATGCACGCCTATGTGGGACCAGTAAGCCGAATTAAATGCGTTTTTCACATCGAACCGGAACCGCGGAGTATTCTTTGTTGTCGTATATCCATCCATGGCCTTAAATGATATTTTTCCGCAATACCTGTGAGCTTCTTAATTGAGTCAACAGCATTTTCTGCCAAAGTCGTATTGGTTGTTGAATATGCTGCAAGCCTTCTCTTCTTGTCTTTCTAGGCGAACACAGATAATCCAGACCTGCATTTTGCACATTATGTCGATCATGCATAGTGGGCCATTAGAACCGGTTCCTCTACTGGTTTGTTTACCTTCTGTAATAGCACCAGTATTTGCATTTTCCATGCTCGTAGATATAGTGTAAGTAGCTCCATAAATGGTTTAACATTGCACATCACTGCGAAATTCAAAGCTCTGTTTGGGATTCCATCCAGGCCTGCTGTTTTGAAAATACCGAACTGCTAAGGAACTTGCAGCACTTCTAGATCATTTATTTGTGCGACATCTGTGTCCTCTGCTTTTTCAAATAATAGAGTCCGAAATGACTCAACAAAGACTTGAGCATAAATTTGGACAAGCCCCCCAAGCACGATTTTTTGTTGCTTTCGCTTACAGAATTTTTGACAAGAGAATAAGGTAAGATAGCGAGGAGTAAAATAGCGAATCGAAAGCGCCTGTAAGCAAATGACTTACAACTTTTTCCAGTTTTCCACACAGTTTGTGGTATCCAAAAGGAAGTGTTAGAGATCCTATGAAGTACAACATATACATATATATAAATGATCAGTGTGACGAGCTGTGTCGATTTAGCCATTGGGTCACTTGACATCTACCATCTACAGTGACTGGGATGACATCACCTCCCTTAAAATCCTGGAATTTTTCAGAGTTTTGGACCTTTGTGACGTACATATGTAATATAGACATATGTAATAAGTATACGTATAGAGGGAAAAATAGATCATAGGTCGCAGTGCAAAACCTCAATTATTTTCTATCTATCGGGTTACTATAGCATATTAAAATCATTATATTTGTGTGGAAAACCTTTTTATTTGGTGAGATATCTTCATTTATATAGATTATTGTCTAAGGCAACGCTAGTTCGTAAAAATTTTAAGACAATTGGATAACTAGAATCGATGTTATCGATCAAAAAGTGACAGCAGCTTTTGGTCATCGGTCGTAAAATGAATTTTTAACAAAGAGCAAATATTAAATTTTGTTTTAAACTTGGGAAAACATTTACTGAAACATTTCAAATGATGAAAAAGGTTTATGATGATCAGTGCCTATCCCGTAATAATGTGCATGAGTGGTTTAAGCGATTTCAAGAAGGTCGTGAGGACCTCTGTGACGATCAGAAGTCACCGAAAAAAAGTCGTCTTCAGAAGTCAAAAATGAAGACAATACTAATTTGTTTTTACGATTCCGAGGATATTGTACACCGAGAGTTCGTCCCACCTGGTCACACGATTAATGCTGTGTTTTATCTTGGTGTTATGCAGCGTCTTTTGTCACGCATTCGTCGTGCGTGACCACAATATCGTGAGGCAGGGTCCTGGCGCCTGTTGCACGATAATGCGCCATGTTATCGGTCGACGCTTGTCACTGCTTTTTTAACAAAAAACTCCATATTAACCATTAATCACTCACCCTACTCACCTGATCTGGCACCCTGTGATTTTACCTATTTGGAAAACTTCATTTGCCCATGAAAGGACACTGGTTACAGGACATTTCAGCTATGCAAAAGGCGACGACCGATATTCTCAAGAGCATTCGGAAAAATGACCTTAAACACTCATTTGAAATGCTAATTGACCGGGCTAAAAGCTGTATCGAAGCACAAGGAAACTACTTTGAATAAAAAAATATGACTTTTGTAAAATATTAATTTTTTGTTGTTTTTTTTTTTTTAACAGTCCTGTTTCTTTTGCGACAGCTCTTGTATTGCGCAGATGGGTAACTTAACATTAAATAAATTCCTTAATGTCATAAATCCAAATAAAACAATTAGATAATTTTTGCAGCTACATACATACATAGTACATCATATATAAAGTACCCCCCTTTGCAATATCTTCCAGTGGTTCACATTTATTCATAGTATCTACTAGTAAATCCATTTATGAAGTTTTGTTGACATAAAAAAGTTGTGCCCATGTCATAATTAACACTACAAACTAACGCGAACTCTAACCGCAGAAAAATTGTGATTTCAATGGCAAAATAGATTAGAACCACAGACAACAAAAGTTAAATGTTTACCTTTGAAGAAGACACCGATGCTACACTACACTGTATACGAGTATGTGTGTGTTTATGCATTTATGCGCTTAGATTAGCACTGTTATCTATTTATTTTCACTTTGTGATACATACACACACCACATACGTATGTTAAACAAACATACAGGTGTGTTAGAAATTTCACCTAGAACTCTTTTCTTCGGTATAAAAATGGTAGTTACGAGACTTTCTCCACTAGTCGTGTGCAGACAACTCCTTTGGTTGTCTCGAATTTAGTGCTTCTTATTTGATTTGTGAAAATTTAGTTTACAGTGAGTTGTCCTTTAAGGATGTACGGTGTGAAGGAGTTATATGCAGTGCTGCTGCTAACAACTATTTTTAGTTACCAATTTGGTGATACGGTGATTGTGCCAGCGCTAACGATTAATTCGGCTGAATGGAAAAGTTATGTTGTGAGTGAATAATATTAATTCAAAGTATTATTTAAGATAATGGAAATACTATAGAAGGAAATGAAAAAGTAAATGGAAATATATGACACATGAATATGGATATAAGGAATTGAGTATATTGTGCTTATGACCTGTGCGAATACACTCATATACAAGTGTGGCAAAACCAAGAAAAACGTGAAGATAACTTGTCAAATAAAACCAAAATTTCTATACAAGGACTTGATTGTAATCGATCAATTTGCATGGCAGCTGTATATTATAGTATCTGAACTTATATATTCGAAAATTGTAGCATTGGCTTGGACAACTTTCGGTGCTAAATTTAGTCAATATATATTGTCCTACGGTGATCTGATATTGACGGTTCTGACAAATGAATAGCTTCTTAGTGAGAAGTGACGTGCACCAAAATCAAATTGATATCTCAGAACTAAGGGACCTCTTCTGCTTCTTTATTAGCGTAGACACCGCTTACGCGGCTATAGTCGAGCTTAAGGTGGGAGGCTGCTTTAGAAGTTTCAAAAAATCGAAACTTTTTTCTTATTTTTGCTGAAATCTCTTTAAAAATTATCTAAGAATATGCCCCAAAGTTATCGTTATGGGAATTCGAAATATGTATTTTCGAAGCTAGAAGGGAAATAGTGACCAAACGTATACGAGTCCTGCTATATATATTTCTGGCCTAATAAAGAAAATAGGAATATTTATCAACGAAAATGGTTTTATTGTTTTTCAAAATATTCTCCATAAAGATTTATACACTTTTGCATGCGCTCAAACCAATTTTCGAAGCACTTTTTTTCACTCCGATTGAGACACCTCCAAAACATGGTTTTTGAATGCTTCAACAGCATCTTCTGGCGACGAAAATCGTTGACCATGCATTATTTTCTTGATGTGTGGGAATAAAAAGAAGTCATTGGGTGCCAAGTCAGGGCTGTACGGCGGATGACCCATCAATTCGACGTTTTGGCCGGTCAAAAAGGCGCTGGTTTGAGCCGATGTGTGAGAGCTCGCATTGTCATGGTGCACAATGATTCGTCTTCTCTTGTTCGTTTTTCGAATTTCTCCGAAGACTTCAGGCAAAAAAATGGTGGTGTACCACTCAGAATCGACCGTCCTACGTTGCACAAGCGGAACAGTCGCCACATGACCAGTTTTGCCGAAGAAACAGGCAACCATTTGCTTGGAAGTGCTTCTTCCACGAACAACTTTCGTTGGATTTGGCTCGCCTTGGAGCACCCACACGGTCGATTGCTGTTTTTTTCGGGCTCATACGCATAGATCCATGATTCGTCATCTGAGACAATCTTATAAACGTCTTTTGAAGCACCACGATCGTATTTTTTCAGCATTTCTTTACACCAATCCACACGAGCCTTTTTTTGAGCGATTGTCAAATTGTGCGAGATCCAACGATTCTGCCGAAAGCTAACTAAAAGATAAATTATTAAAAAATATAAATCTCTTTGAATTTTTTGTTTCCGATAGAAATTGCGATCTGCATCCTACCCGTTGTCCGACAAATGCACAAGCGAGATGCATCAGGCAATTGCTTCCCAAAGGCAGACCATCAAAGATTTGGTATTCAAACAATTTGTGAATGATGTTTAAATATATAGTAACTATAAACCCTAGAAATTTCGCTTTAATCAATTATTTCCCTTCCAAAAAAATCCTCAAAAAAAAGACGATTTTTTGAAGCCTCTAAAGCAGGCTTCCCCCCTTAAAACATCGAGTTAGTCGTTCTTTCTTTTCGCTATTTAGTGCCAGTTGGAGTGTAGTGAGATCTTTCTCAACCTGGTCTTTCTATTCCTTCTACTTCTCCCGACGGGTACTGGTTCGAACACTCTCAGAACTGGAGTATTTGCATCTATACGGACGACATGACCTCGCCATCGTAGCCGCTGTCTTTTAAATTCGCTGAACTATGTCATTGTCGTCGTATATCTCGTACAGCTTATCGTTTGATCGCATGCAATACTCACCGTTGCCAATCCGCAAAGGAACATAAATCCTCCGCAGAATCTTTCTCTCGAAAATTTATAACGTCGACTCAGATGTTTTCATCATCCATGCCTCTGCATCATATACCAGGATGTGAATAATGAGTGACCTATAGAGTTAGATCTTTGTTCGTAGAAAGAGGATTTTACTCCTCGATTGCGTACTCAGTCCGAAGTAGCAACTGTTGGTAAGAGTTATTTTGTGTTGGATTTTGATGCTGGCATTATTGTTGGTTTTAATACTGGGCCCATGAAAGACGAAATTGCCTACGACTTCGAAGTTATGACTGACAGTAACGTGGAAACCGAGCGACACTACAAAACCCATTTGCCTCGCTTCCTTATCCTTAATGATGTGAATGTCAGGGCCGTTTCAATATCATCGGCGTACGCCAGCAAAAAATATTTTGCCTGAGAGGTCCTTCCCGATCCTGACGGAGCTTTAGGTATTGCTCAACGTCAGTCAGTCAGTTTTTCGGGGATAAAAAAGGGGTCTCTCACCCGAGACTCTTGTTTCCTTATCGTTGGGAGCGTTTTTTACGTGGCGGGTCCCAAACCCAGCGCAAATCATTGGGTAGGTATGATTCGTTTTCTCACTTTAGCTCGCCTTCAAAGGTAAAACTGCAATACTGACGAACCTGTTAGGACACTCTTTCTCCAATTTCATTCAATTGGAAGCGAGTCGTTTTCCCATGTCCTCTTGCATTCTGGCGTTGGACCTTTAAAACTCTAATGAGCCCAGCAAGCGCTGGTCAACAAACTGAACTTGTGCGACTATGTATTCTTCTGACCCAGAGTGAACCGCAAGCGGTCCCCAAACTATGGTACTTGCTCTTAGCAAATGTGTTCTGACTGTACACTGTCCGATAGGTTCACACGTCTAAATATGTAGTTTGTCTGATGCTCCTTGCAAAAGCTGTATGGAGGAATACGAGATGGTATCATCTTATCACTTTCTACTTTATTGTCGCTCTTTTACCAAACTGATATTGAAATATCCAAGTAGACGTAAGTACCCTTGGCGAATCTATCGAAGTGACTGGAATTATTATTAATCGCCTTAATAAATTTTCTCAAAACGCTTCGTGGATCTATGAGGTTCTGACGATCTAGAGTTAGGAGTTTATGCGTAACACAAAGGACAAATATCTGTCCGAGTGAGAGCCTTTGATTTTGGATCCATCCTATGATTTAACCTGATACACTTAAAAGTACAATTTTAACTTTTTTAATTATTATAAAGGAATTACACATAAATACATACAAGTATACTTAAAATCATATTTCTTTTTCCAGAGCACTTATGGAAAAACATACACCACTATTCCAGAATCATATGCGGTTTTCTATTACAACTACAATAACAGATTGATAACGGCGCACAATTTACAAGCGGATCGAAATCCAAATACTGTCACATACAGATTAGGTGTTAATCAATTTACCGACATGCGTTTTATACATTTCAAAGCATTGTTCCCCAAAACCACACTACCAACAACGGCCCCTTCAGCAACAACACCGCCTACAGTGCAAACTGCCGCAGCGTCATTCGATATTATAACAGAGCTACAATTAACCATAACCGTAGAAGATCAGGGTACAGTTTGTAATAGCGGTTGGGCCTATGCTACAGCCAAAGCCGTTGAAATATATGCTGCAAGTTTAATGGTGTCTACAGAACGGCTTTCTGCACAAAATTTAATCGATTGCGCCGGCTCTGGCATAGGTTGTACGAAACAAGTAGCGCAAACCGCTTTCGAATATCTTGTCGGCTATAGCCAACCATTGTATTCTGTAACAGTTTATCCAGATAATAATAAGCTAGCGACCCAAGGTATGTGTTTACCACCCACAACAACGACAGGTACATACGTAACTTTAGCTTCGTATTCGCGAATTGAAAATCCCGATGATGATAAGATTATGCAATATGTGTCAGCTCTATTCCCCGTAGTCATTGAATACGATCCAACTTCCTTCGACTTTATGGAATATAAGTCGGGCATTTTCCAACAGCCACACACAAAAGGTGGTTCCCACTATATGGTGGTTGTAGGCTACGGCACGGACACAACTACAAATCTAAATTACTGGTTGGTGCTCAACTCATTTGGCACTACTTGGGGTGAAGACGGCTACATTCGTATAATACGCCAGTCAAATAAGCCATTAACTACGGTAGCTCTCTTCCCAACCGCATTCGGACCATAAAGAGATGAGCTCAAGCAACTTTTTAGATTAATATTTAAGAAAAATATTTATAATATAAAATAAATTAACTATTGTAATAAAAACTTTTGTACGATTTGCGTTTGAATTTATACTGGAAGTTAAAAATTTTGTAGATTTTAAATGAGATGATTGTAGGTAGTTAATCAACCGGCCGAAAGCGTGAAAATATCTGCTCACCGAAGTGTACTCCCAATAAATCCATTGATTGGTGCGATTTGTGGCAAATGTTGCCGAGATCACGAG
Source organism: Bactrocera correcta (assembly GCA_027475135.1). Classification (NCBI taxonomy): domain Eukaryota; kingdom Metazoa; phylum Arthropoda; class Insecta; order Diptera; family Tephritidae; genus Bactrocera; species Bactrocera correcta. The sequence goes on from CM050327.1 coordinate 31,952,011, forward strand.
CTTTAATTTCTAATCATCAAATAATCGGTTATCATGGCGCGCTAACGGTCGCCATTGACGGTTACGTTCTCACCAGCATCATTTTTGACGAAATGTGGATCGATCATTCCACCGGCCCACAAACCACACTAAACCTCTGGATGAAATGAAAGTTTTTGAATCTCGTCGTCTCTTCGCCCCAAATGTGGCAATTTTGCTTGTTTACATACCCATTGAGCCAGAAATGGACCTAATCGCTGAAGAAAAATGTGGCTCGAAAACGTCGCAACTTCTTGGAACTTTTTAAGAGGCCATGGAGCAAAGCGATGTCGCGCCCTGTCGTTCCATATGTTAGTCCGAGGTGCTGCGAACGGCGCCGAATCGACTCTACACAGTCTTTGTGTGGACTCTCACCTACGACTGCTATATTTTCTTCAATAAGTGCTGGATGTGGTCTATTCGGTCGAATATTATCCAAGATAATTTAAGATCTTATTTAGCATAGTAAGATCGATTCGATTCCGGCCATAAACCGGAACATATAGTAATCACTTGCGACAGATCTGCACTATAAGGTAGATACATAAAAACCTCCCAACCGAACTCTCAGAGCTTCTAGCAAGTCACTATCCTATCGTTAGTAATAAATCTTGGCAAGTACTAATTTTGGTTTTTTGTATTTAATTTATTTATTGATTTCTTCTACAAGCGGAGCTTTACAGACTTATTTACTAGAAAATAACAATTTCTTCAGAATTCATTAACAAAATATTGATAAACTTATCAACAGCATGATTTTCTCCATAATTTTTTATTGAGTTAATTTCAACTACTATTTTCCACATGACAATAATAGTTGCTTCAAAAGTTCCTTTCGGTTTTGCATTATTTATAATTTCATGGAGATAAACAATAATGTCTTCGTCACATGTTCATCTTTATTTTATTTTTTAGCAACATATAAGTAATACTGGTTGAAATGAAGACAAATACAAAACGGTAACATTGAGTTAACAGGTATACTGTAAGCTAGCTGTTAAGTTGAGAGAAAGTCGTTGTATTTATACATAAAAATATAAGTGAAATTATAAATGTATGCAAGTGTAGTTTGTTGCAAAAATTAATGTACACCAAAAACAGTTTTAATTACTTCTATATTAGTGGTTAAAAACACATACGATCATTTAGAATTTATGCATATTATTCTTATGTTTTATTACAACAGTTTAGTTTTGGCAGCCACTGTCGCTTGCTTTTATTATTAAACACATGCGCTGTTGTGCGTGCTGCTCGCTGCAACGCGTTCAATTCAAAGTTATTTCATTTCGATCAATGTTCTGGGTTCATATGGTAAATCCAAAAATTAAAAAAAAATTAATATATAATTAATTTCAATGCTTAGGCGAGAAGCCTAAATTTTTACAGAAGCAAAAGCTTTTGATAGCTACTTTTTGCAAAAAAAAATATGTTGAACAAAAGTTTTAATTTGAATTGAGGATATACATTTATATAAATGCTTAGATTTCATTCTCCAGGTAAATTTTAATCGATTTGCACAGATTTTAAAGCCAGACTATAGTCCTTAAAAATGCTCAACTTTGAGAAAGATTTTCTTTACTTCAGGCATTATTAAACATGTACTTGAGTGTATTTGTTTACAAAATGGCACCTGTGCTATCTTCGGAATCGCCATTTCATTGTGTTTCATTTATGACTGTTAATACTTCGGTTCGCGAACTTCAATAAATATATTAGCGCAGCAATGATTCAAAGCTCTTTAAAACAGCATTCCTAAATAAATTACTAATTAAATATTTTAAAATGAATTATTTATTATTTAATAAAAATTAGCATTTGCTCGTTTCATTGTCAATAAAAATAAGTACATACATTTGATAAACACGCTGCTACAACAGCAACATTGCAGTGACGAAAATTTCACATAGAAATAAAACAAAACTGTGCTACTTCTCAATAAACCAACACGTATGAATAACATGAACCACGAGTGAATAGAGCGCAGCACGAGCAGTACACGACAGTTATGTAAATGCTGCGCGAACTGCTGTTTACCTTTTGCATGTTTTAAGCGGCAAATTGTAAATACAGAAAATGCAGAAATCTTATTTAACAGCTTATCAGCTGCCAACGTAGCAAACAAAGTTAATGAAAACGCTTTACTTCAATAACAGTGACTCATTAACATTGGCTGCTGCAACTTTCTGGTGCTCAATGCAGAGAATGTTAATGCATTGAGTACCAGAATGTTGCAGCGGAGAACTGTTTTGTTTTTAACAATTGTTTTATGTTCTCTGGCTGAGTATGCTAATGAATATTCTCCAACATTTTCTGTTATTATGGCATTGACTCATTAACATTAACTGCTCGTTTTGGCTGTTAACATGTTATTCACTGCTGTCAGCGCTGCCCGTTCATTGACTTGCTCTGCTGCTTCTATAAACATGTTAGTAACATTGCGCATCCTCTGTATGCAAAATTTCGCTGCTTTTTGACGTTGTTAATGCAAAGCCTGTTACTCGTTACAGTTTACTGTTGTTTATATACTTTATTATTATAGTTTTTAGTTATTTATTATATATTTTTTATTAGTTTATTGTTTAATTATTTCAAATATAATTTTTTTATTTTACTTTTATGTTAAATAATTTATGCATACTTTCTGTTGCTATGTGGGTGCTGTTTTCTTTGTATGGCAGAATACATTATATGATTGCCTAGTAATGCCTAGTAATGGGTGTTAACTTAAAGAACGTGTATACAGTGTTTATGTAATATTTAGATCATCATTGTGTTGTTGGCATTTCGCTCAACAACGGTGTCAATTTGTTTTTTTTTTTTTGCAATAGTTATTAATTCAGTATAATTCGCTTGCATTTACTAACGCAATCAACTCACTTTCGTTAATAAATCAATTTATAATATTTTATCTAAATGTAGTGAAGAATTATATATGTTTTTTTTTTTTTTGTTTTCGTATTATCTCATAGTTTTGCTTTCGCTCTAAACTTTTTGTTTCGCATACTTGCTTTATTATTTTTTAGCATTACTGCTGAGTTTTACTTGCCTGCTGCACTCGTCTACATAATTAGTTAATGATTTGTTTTACTATTTCATGTTGAAATAATTATATGTACTTTAGGCTTAATAACTTTTTGCTTTTATTTTCATTACTTATTTATATAATTATATTTACTTTTTTGCTTAGTTTTCGTTTGTTTATTGTATTTTATGTTTTTTTGGTTTTTGTTTTGGTTTTTGTCGGCTAGTGTTTGTTGTTTCTTGAAGAATTTTTTTCTTTTTTTGTTATTATCATTTCGTTTAATAATTTAAATTTATTTTAATTTTTAAAATTAGTTCATATATCTACATAAATTTCAAGTTTATTAAATATATTAATCTGTTCGTATTGTGTTTTCTCAATTTCAATGTGTTAATTATTTGTTGTTGCTTTTCATTTTGTGTTTGTGTGTGCTTATATTAATTTCAATTTCCTCTTTGGTTTATTAAGTACTTTTAGTAAATAACTAATTATTAAATTAAAAATATTTTTTTTTTATATATTGTTTCTCTTTCTTGTTTTATTTTTGCTTTGTGTATACCCACAAATGTGTATGTATGTATATACATAATTAGCTTGCACGCATATATGTATGTATAAAGTGATAAACACATGTACTTAGCGTAATTGAATTCAACACATTGTCTATATGTTCAAAAATCGGGTGTAACATTGCTGTTGGTTTGCAGAATTCTTTCACCTTCAAATTCGTCGACTTCAAAGTTTGCGCAACATTGCTCGCCTTTTCATTAATTTTTTTGTTTATTTATCATTTTATTTAAGTATAATTTTTTAATTATTTGTTAATAATAGATTTGTTGCTGCTATGAATGACTGACATTGTTCTAACTGTTCTTTAATACAGTTGGGTGTGTTTAATATGCGCGTGAGTGGTGTGTTTATGTGTAAAGGCGTGTTGAGTAGCTTAAAGTTTTCGGTAAAAAGACTTCCGTTGGTGAGTGTTCTTGACATAAGCACTATACTAAGTGTTAATATATTCATTATAGTAATTAACAATAAATTTAAATGATTTTTTTTACGCTACATACATGTTTATGGTCACAAAGTTAAGCTGAAACTATCGTTATTTAAATGAGAACAACATACCACTTGTGGTAAGATATGAGTAACTGTATCGGAACTGAAAAAATGTGGAAAAAATATATGAAAGTATTAAAAACCTAGCACCAATCATAGGTCCGTTAATTAGCGGAAATCCGAACTCGTGGGCTAATTCCACTAAGTAGAAGATATGCTCAATGTAATACCGTTATATTGCTTATTGAATTGAGTACATTATAATAATTGGAAAATATTTTTAACCAGTAGTAGTTTAATTTCTAGACTATATAATTGGCGAATGATTATATCACACAACTGTTTAGAAATCACTGAATATCTTAAAGTAGTTTAAAAAAGCATGAAATATTTGCACTTATTACGAAATGGCATCGACGGCATATAAAAATACGCATTAACACAGTAAGTTTTATGGAAAAAGCAGAGTTTTAGTGGAAATGATATTTAATATGCAAATATTTGTACATAATATAATTAATAATTAAATACTGCAGTGAAATGATGATATGTAATTATTTTGAAATATTTTTGATTTTTTAATTATAAAAAAAAAAAAAAAAAAAAAAATGGCCACAATAAACTATAACAGAAATCATATACTCGTATAACACAAAAATGTATTGAAATGTCACTAATGAATGTGTGTATACATTTTAAGATGAAAATTATATTTTAAATTTTTGGTTTTTGAAGCCAAAAAAATTGAAAACTGAAATTTTTGAGGTTTTATTACAATATTGGAAATTAAAAATTTAAAACTGAAAATTTTAAATTTAAAATTAAAAAATGTTCATTAAAAATTTAAAACTAAAAATTTAAAACTAAAAATTGGAAACTTAAAGTTGGAAACTAAAAATTGGAAACTAAAATTGAAAACTAAAATTTGAAATTAAAAATCGAAAACTAAACTTTAAAATTAAAAATTGAAAACTGCAAATTGGAAACTCAAAATTAAAAACTAAATGTTGAAAACTAAAACTCAAAAATTGGAAATTAAAAATTTAAAAGTAAAAATTAAAAATTTAAAAATTGCAAACTAAAATTTGAAAATTAAGAAATAAAAATAAAATATTAAATATTAAAAATTAAAAACCACAACCTAAGGATTGAAATTTAAAATTTTAAAACTAAAAATTGAGAACTGAAAATTAAAAATTGAATTTAAAAATAAAATTTGAAAACTAAAACTAAAAAATTGAAAACTACAAATTTTAAATAAAAAATTGAAAACTAAAAACTTTAAAACTGAAAATTAAAAATATTCATATATTCAAAAAATTTTTTTTTTAATCATAAATTTGATTTTTCAGCTTGGTAGTTTGAATAAGAAATTTGAAAATAACCTTGAAATAAAACATTCGAGATTTCTAAATAAAATAAAATTAATTTAAATCAGGCATGAAAAATAGTATATTCAAAAACATTTTTTTTTTAATTTTCAATAATAAATTTGAGTTAATATTATTTTATTTTGCAGTCCGGCAATTGGGATCAAAAATTAATTTTCAAAAAAATTAAGATTAGAAATTTTAAAATTATTTTTTAAAATTTATTTTTAATTATTCAATCAAGTTTCGAAATTTTGAAATTATTTTGCTCGGGATTTCAAAAAAAAAAAATAATATAATTGAAACGCAAGCGTCAAGAAATGTAAATTTCAAAATATTTTTATTTTCAATTTTTAATAATAAATTTTAATTTTTTTTTAATTTTCCAACTCAGGATTTATTTTTTTATTATTTAAAATCATATTTAATCAAGATTTTTTAAAAAAAAAAAACAAAAACAATTTTTAATTTTTCAATAACTCTTAGAAATTTAAAACTTAGTTTTAAACAAATTTTTCGGTATTAGATAATAAAAACATGTTATTGAAATGCATGCGTAAAAAATTTAAATTTTATAAATTTTTATTAATAATTTGGACTTTTTTTTTTTTTTTGACACTCCAACTCAGGATTTAATATTTTTTATTTGAAAATTATATTTAATCAAGATTTTGAGCAAAAAAAACAGCATTAATTGAAATGCAGGCCTCAAAAAATTAAAATTTCGATTTTTTTTTAACTATTAATTACAAATTTGGATTTTTACTTAATTTTCCAATACAAATATTACTTAAGTTATTTTTTTAAAGCATTATATGCAACCCTGGTCTTTTATAACCGTGTAAGTAACACAAAACACATCATGTATTTCTCACGAATTACATTTAACGGTAATGCTATTTACTTTCATATTTGCAGTTGTACTTTGCAATTTAAATATGTACTTCCATGCAGAATTTAGCCAATTTGAACACTTAAATAATTATAACTGTACTTTGCTTCAATTTAATATATGTACGTTGTTTGGAAAAATTTGAAATGTCAAAACATTTTGTGTGTAATTTTTGCCATATTTTTTTTTTTTGTGTACGTGTTGTTGTTTTTCGATGAATGTCGTTATAAATACTAGTATTATGCGCAGCATTATGTTCATACACCTTCGTTTATATGTTTTCATTAAGCTTATACTCATTACATACATACATATACATATGTATGCATAAATATACTATATTATGTTCTTCTTTATGGAAATTATTAAAGGTTTATGTTCACTTTTATTACGCAGCGTGTTGCTTGTGTACTAAATTATATATGTTTTTAATTGCTTTATGACAGTTATTTTTTTATTTTTAATATTTGAATTTTTTTGTGGACAAAATTTGCGGTTTCATGCATATAATATAAATATTGAGTATGTGTAGGTTCGTGTATGTTTATATGTAAATTTATGTAGTCATGACAGAATATTTTTTTTTTATTTTATATAATTTGCTAGGCGATTTATTTCACTAGATTATGTGTAAGTGTGTAAGTACATATGTATGTATGCGTGTATATGTTCTGTTGCAGTATTGAGCGTATTTGTATGTATTTAAATTAATTGCCGTTGCATAATTTGTTGTTGTATGCGTTGTATTTGCATTGAATACTATTTTTTGGGTTTACATGGTAATTAGCTGCTTTAAATCATTAAGTCCCTATATTTTTTTAAGTGATTTATTTATTAGATTTGCTAAATTTACAAATTTTTTACGCTTAACTGTTCTTATTATGTTGCCTTATCGTAAGAACTGCCTTTTAGTTGTGACATACATACAGCTGTATGTGTAAGCGCCGACTTTGTGTGATTCTGCCAAAATATAACAGTATTTAACTGTTATACAGTATGCAAATAATGGAAGTTATAGCTAAAAACTAAGATATATATGAACTATGTTATTATAATTATGGCAATAATGCAGCAAAATCATGTTTAGAAGCAATAATTATTTCACTGTTAAAACAAATTTTAGGTTATGTAGCTTATGAATGAGACTAGTGTTGCATTGCGAGTTAGCTACTAACACTCAAAATGCATTTTTGTTAAGTTACATTTTATATGCAGTTATTTTAAGTATTTCTTATTTGCTTGCAACTGTTAAAGTAACATTTCAATGTTATGTTAAGACTATACAACAGTGGTTGGCAGCTTAGTGTTTCCAACGTGGTGGCGTTGTATAGAAAATACTGTACGTTATAACACACACTATATATAAAGTATTTGAGAAGTTTGCATACACTTTTCTTGCACTTAACAACAACAATGTGTTTTGGGTTATATCCGCTTGAGAATTAAAAAAAAATCGATTTGATAATTTTTTCAATAGATATCGAATGTACGGCTACTTGAGAATATTTTCTGAAAATTTGTAGTTGATTTGAAAAATAGCTTCTGCGATTTGAGATTTTTTGTAAGAATCGGCAGCCAAAACGATTCGCGAAACGCTATTTTCAGAGCTGGTGAGGAAAGTTTCTTCAAAACGGCTAGATCAATCAACTTGAAGTCGATTCCTTAACTTTTCAAGGTATATTATTTATATATTTTATGATATTATTTATTTAATTAAATGCTTCTCTAAACAAAATACACGAAAAAACTCTTTTTTTCTTACTTGCAAGTGGATATAACTCCTTAAGCACCATATCCTGCTTCAATAACGCTGCAAACACAATTTCAAGTGAAGTATTTGAAAAAAAAATTGATAATTTGTCTAATTTAATTTTTTTCTTACAAAGCAACTACTACATAACACTTAACACTTTCATACGCAGCTAGATATTTGTGACGTAATACGTCGTTAGTGTCAGCATGTGTTGGTTACATTTAGCACTATAGTATACATACATACATATATACACTGTGAAACTATTATTAAAAATTTCGAATACTTCTTCGCAAGACATGTGACGGCAGTTGTTTTTGTTTTCCTTGTATTTGATTTTTTTCTAATGTTTTTGTTTTTGTTATCTTCCTAATAACTTAAATGTCATATTTGTATAAGTAAGTTAATTATGTATATACATATATATGTATGCGTATTGTTTAATAACAGCCACATACATACGCAGCAGCGCTGGCGCGCACATTTATTCGCGTGGTTTGCCTTAATTGTAACATAACCTAAAAATAAAAAAAAATGTTAGTATAAATATTATTAAAGGGTTATAGCCACTTGTGAATTAAAAAATAATAATCGATAAAATGCAAAATAAAGTTATATCACTTTTCATATGTTTACAGGCGAAGAAAAAACGTTATAATAGAAACCACTCATATTGAGACAATATATGAGTTTTGGTTATAAATATGGTTATATATCGGTTATATTGGTTATATATGACAGTGGAAGCTGAAAATAACGTTACATCACTTTTCACAAGTATGCAGGAATAATAGAAACTACTCAAAATTTCAGTTTTGGTTATAATATGGTTATATATTGGTTATGTCTGACAGCGGGAGGTTAAAATTTTATGTTACTTCGTAGTAATAAAAAACTCAATTTCGATGGTTCAATAATCCATAGTTTTACAGCCTACAGATTTTTTTATAAAAATCCAATCTTTTGTAGCAAAAAAAAATTATTGAAAATTTACCTAGTCATTTTGTATAAAAATATTATATTTTTTAGAAAAAAAATTTATTGAAAATTTAGTTTTTTTTCCGATTTCGAAGTCGAAATAAAAATCCCAGCTTCATATTTTATATAAAAAATGATAGTCTTTAGGGGCATTTAAAAATTAAAAAAAATAATAAAAACTTGAATATTTGACTATTTCATACAAATTTTGAGGTTATGTGTGAATGTTTGATACAAAAACGGGATATTTTCATTAACTAAAAAACTTTTATTAAAAATTGACCTACTGACTTTTCATAAAAATATAATATTTAAAAAAAAAATATTGAAAATTGATGTTTTTAATCAAATACTTTTTAGAAAAAATAATATATTGAAAATAATTTTTTCCGATTTTAAATCAAAATAAGAACTCCATCTTAATATTTAATATAAAAAAATAATGGTGTTTGGAACATAATAATAAAAAAAATAATAAAAACTTGAATATTTCAGTTTTTCATTTAAATTATGTGAAAAAGATGTTGATACAAAAATGGGATATTTTCATTACCTAAAAAATTTTATTCAAAATTGACCTACTGACTTTTTATAAAAATTTAATATATTTTAGAAAAAATTGAAAATAGATTTTTTTTAATTTAATATTTTTAAGAAAAAAAATTTTATTGAAAACAAATTTTTTTTGTAATCTAATATTTTTTAGAAAAAAAAAAATATTGAAAATTGAATTTTTCCGATTTTAAGTCGAATAAAAAATTTTATTCAAAATTGACCTACTGACTTTTTATAAAAATTTAATATTTTTTAGAAAAAATTGAAAATAGATTTTTTTTTAAATTTAATATTTTTAAGAAAAAAAATTTATTGAAAATATTTTTTTTTGTAATCTAATATTTAAAAAAAAAAAAAATTATTGAAAATTGAGTTTTTACGATTTTAAGTCGAAATAAGAATTCCACCTTAATATTTAATATAAAAATGATAAAAAATAATAAAAATTTGAATATTTGAGTTTTTCAAACAAATTTTAAGGTTATGTGGGAAGCGTGTTGATACAAAACTGGGATATTTTCATTACCTAAAAGAATTTTATTGAAAATTAACCTACTGACTTTTTATAAAAATCTAATATTTTTCAGAAAAAAATTTAAAATAGATTTTTTTTAAATCTAATATTTTTATAAAAAATCCAATATTTAAAAAAAAATTTATTGAAAATTTATTTTTTTTTTTATCTAATATTTTTTTAGAGAAAAAATTCATTGAAAATTGATTATAAATCGAACTAAAAATTCCAGCTTAATATTTTATATAAAAAATTAAAGTGTTTGGGTCATAAGAATTAAAAAAATAATAAAAACTTTAATATTTGAGGTTTTTACAGAAATTTTGAGGTTATGTGAAACAGTTGTTCACACAAAAGTGGTATATTTTCATTACTTACAACTTTGTCATATAACTTTTTTTATACCAAGCCCTTCTGTTTCTCTACCCGAACTCGAATCACCCGTAAATTATTTTCCACTAATTTTTGATATTTTATCTTTAGTTCCAATGGGTTTCATCTTACCATATTTTTTTTCAATTTTCGAAAATTACACTACTCAACAAAAAGGAAGGAAAAAAGCATTTTTAGTAACTTGCAAGTGGATATAACCTCTTAGTTGTTCTTGTAAATACAGTTGAATTTTCATAACTCGAAATTCTTCATAACTCAAACTTCTACAATGCGAAGTTCTTCAAAACTATTAACTAACTATTGAATTGACAATTGGAATAATCAAATTTCATACAAATTTCCTTCAATAACTCAAAGACTCTCTAACTCGAAGTTTTTTTCTGGTTTATGCTGATTCGAGTTAGGCAAGTGCAACTGTATTGCGTTTTGCTCACATACCTGCTTTCAACAGCAATTTTTCCGGCTTTGTCAATTGCATTGTCTTCGAAGGAAAAATATATTTATTAGCATACTTTTAGGGGCAACATATACAGTAAAGATGCTTGCTTTCGGTTTTAGTTTAACAAATCGCTGTTTTTCGTATTAATTTCTATTAATTTAGTTTATTTCTTTATTTTAGCTTGAATGTGGTTATGTAATCTCAAGTGTGCTGATTTCATTTGTCTGCTTATGCAACACATGCTACATCAGCTAGGCTGCGTCGCTCTCCTTTAAACTGCTTTAACATCCGTCAGCTTTTGTTCCATACTATTTTTAACCGTTAAAAGTTGGTTTCGCTTGCCTTTTCTTTCTTTATTCCCAATCAACTTCTGCTTTTACTTGCGTTTTGTTTGCTCTATTTCACATAAATTATGCAATGCATGTGTGTCTAAGTGTGTGTGTGTGTTCTGGTGTGTGTATGACGCTGTTATGACTTTCCAAACTTAAAGTGGTTAAATGAAAACTTCGCGACTTCATTTCCTTAATACACATATACACATCTATCATATGTATGTATGTATGCATGTATGCTTGTATGTATGTATGCTTATTTATTTCTACTATATATGCGTGTAGGCTTCTGTATATCTCGTACTATTTATGAATTTTGCACAGCACCAAAAGCATTGATATTGAAATGACTCGAAAATGTGGCAAACCAAACAAAGAACGCTGCTAATGTATAGGGTAATGCCGATAGTATGGGATGATTGTTGTTCTGATACAATGTGGAGGCGGCATGATTGCACAGCTCAGATGTGCACGCACAATAAATTGCCTGCACGTCATGTGTACCGGAGCGTTTCATGCACAGGCCATCATCGCTCTTATCGGGTATGTAGCCGCAACCGCGCACCACGCGCACCTTGCCATAAACTAAAACGATATACATAGGTGAGTAAGTTGGCAAGTTATCGAAATTAACCTAGTTAGCATATTTTACTCACCCTTTTGTGTTGTCTTACGGCAGAGCAAAGGTTTGGTGTATTTGTCTTTAAGATGTTCCTTAACCTCCTGTTGGGTGCAGTTCACCTTACCCAAGGTATAGGGTTCGAATGGATCACCGCAATTGGGATCGTAGGCGCTATTACAGTCGTAACACATCAGCGCGGTGGTTGCTGTGAAAAGAAAATTTATAATGCAGGTTCTTAGAAAATATGTTGATAAAGGTATGTAAAGTGTATGTTTTTAAACATGTGGTTTTTAAGGGGGTATTGTACACTAGAATTTTGAAAAATTCGATTTTTTTTTCATATTTTTAAAGTTTAGACCCTTAAGAACATATCATCCAAAGGATTTTTAAAAATTAAAATTATTTTAAGAGCTACAGTTACTTAAGTGACGCTGTAGTTAGCTCGGTTCGGCTTTGACTCACTTTTTAAACGCGTTTTTCTCGAAACTACTTTTTTCCACACGGTACCGGCATTATCTCAAGTTTTATACAACCGATATTCTTGAAATTTTGTGTGAACCTTCTTTATATAATCCTTTATCGTTCCTACCAGCATTGTGTAAAAATTTTTGTTTTTAGTATTTAAAAAAAATTCAGGAATTTCAAAAAAAGCGCAAAAAATGATTTTTATTTTCAGGCAGTCGGCATTTTTCAAGAAAAAATTTTTCGTGTTCCCTGAGGTAGGGACTGTAACAGTATCTTTACTGATTAAGAATTTCTTTTGAGTTTTTTTTCAGACCACCAGGAGAGTCAGGATAAATGTCACCAGGCTGCGCTATTTTTACACCTGTCTCTCCCCCCTCTAATTATTTTAATTTTTAATATTTGTGGGTAAAATTTGTTTTCTGTATTTTTAAGATATCAATAAAAACACCATAAAAAATTGATAGTAAAAATATTTTTTGTTTTAAATAAAATTCAAAAAACTGCCCAAAATTTAATTTCTAGACTAGAATACCCCCTTAAGAAGAAATAAATCGCTTATAATTTATTGTTATGGCCAAGAGCTTAACTCTATTATAAAAATAAGGATCTGCCATTATTTTAAAAATAATTTCGATTAAATAATCATCGCCGGCTAGCTCAAATAAATTCCTGTCAAGACACAACACTCTTTGCAGCGCCGAATATTCTATTCCAATCTTTTCGCGTTTATCTGAGTATACAATCGACAGTTTACATTGCCACAAAAAATAGTTCAGCGGTGTTAAATCGATGGCCTCACCACAAACCTACGGCGCGAGATATACTATCATGCCCACCAAATTTTTCTTCAATTAATTGATTGTTTCGTTGGCTGCCGCCATGTGGATCCCAAAGTCGTTCGCTTCAACTTCGTACAACTTAAGCATGGAAAAGTATTTAATCATGACCCTGCAGCCTTCCCTATTTACTCTAAGATTATGACTAGCTTTATTTTTAAAGAAATATGGGTCAACGATCGCCTCTGGCACTGACTTTTTGAGGATGTAACGGTGTCTCAGCAATGGCTTACGAATTATCATCACTCCAAATATGACAATACGACTTATAGTTTTTCAGAAAATTGAGCTAAGCTATTTTAACTCTTAAAAATTCAACTACACCCCTCTCCTTCTTGTTGTCGACCACAGACCACCCGAAAATTATTTTTCCTTTCATTTTTGTATTTCATATTTCTTTTACATTTTCAAAGCCAAGAAAATAAAAAATATTTTATTCTAAAAATATTTGTAAGCCATAAAATAATGTAGAATTGTCATTTGTATAACAGACCTACCTTGTAAACAGCAAAGGATGCCCAAGAGCAGCAGTGTTCGTTCCATTAGTGGTGACATTTTACTTGTTTCTTTTTTTTTTTTTTTTGCTTTTTGTGTTTTTGATATTATACAATTATCGATTTATTCACAACAACAACGAGATTAACAAAAAACTGTTGGTGAGGATTAAAAACAGAACTATTGTTGTTGTTCGCTACGATTTTTGTTTCGAATGTAGTTCGCTAAAAGAACTTTTAGTTTAATTGTTTTCGTTAATATTTGATACTTTCGGTTAGTTTCAATTATATTATTATTTTAATTATTACCGTATTGCTTTTTGCTATGTTATTTTGCTTGCTGATTACTTTTATCTGTTTTTGTTTCTTATATTGTTCACTTAAAACACGCAGTTAACGGGTGTGAAGCAAAACTTTGTCACTTCGAAATAAAATCACAAATCGGGGCACGTCTCATACACAGGTACAATAATTGGACTCGGCCACGCAGGCTACTCTGCTGCTTAACTGGCTTGGCTTTTCGGCGGCAACTGACACACCAACTCACTGTCACACGAACTTTTCAACGCGATCTTACTGGCTCACTAACTGACTGACTGACTCACTGACTAGCTGACTGGCTGATTGATTATTTGACGTTCTGTTATGCCGACATCTCGCACTGAACTGCAATGATTCGGAAGAAATGCAACAAAATAATCGGTTAAATCATTTGGATGAAATGCAAGGAACACAAAAAGCAATAAGACGAGAAAAAATGTGTATTTCAAAGAAACATTGGCAAATGGCAAGAATTCAAACGCCAGCGGCAGACAATGACTTTTGAGGCGCATTTGCGTAGGCGAAAACGTTGAAGTACGCGGGTGATGGCGGCAGCGGCGGGGCGTAGCATACTTATTTATATATATGTATATATGTAAGTATGTATATATATTGGAGTACATATACATATGTATATGTATATGTATATAACGTAAATGTGTGTACACATTATGACATCCATAGTTCGTTTTGTAGTTTTCCACTTTGTAGTTGTTAGTTTTGTCACCCTTATTGTTGTTGTGACAACACATTTAGCTTAACGACTGCCTGCTTGCGTCCGACTGAAAGTTTGTGGCACAAAGTAATTGGCCTAATCCACTTTATTGGGTGCTGCGGTTGTGGTCGCATCCAACTGCCAAGATTTACACGCTGGCACATGCTCAGCGTTGACATTTTCTCTTGCTCACAATTTATTTTCTTTTTCAATTTTTTATTTTTGTTGTTTTTAGTTCTTTTTTTAATTTGTACATGATTTATATTGAACGAGTGGTGCTGTTGTTATTTTTAGTTGATTGCACTTTTCGCCGACAAAAAGTTTGCGCACATGCTTAATCATGTACATGCATGTACATACATACATATGTATGCACCGTTGTTCTCACTTTTTCAGATATGGGACACATTGCAATTTTCTTTTCATTATGTTTTTCGCAAATTTTAGACAGACACACATACATACATACATGTAATACATACATACAACACATACATACGACACATACATACATGTATACAAATTTACACATATGTACATATAAATAAATATACATATTATATATTTGCATAAGTGTGTACTTGCAATAAATTTTTGACACACTACTCATACTCAAATATGCATTCTCTTATGCTCTCTTCTCCCATACACTGTCAGCACTTGCACACGACTTCTCGTGCACTGTTTGCCGAGCCAACATGCAAGAATGAACGCAAATGAATAACAATAATGACGTTGCTGATGTTCTGTTGTGCTGTTGATAGCGCTCACGTTGCGCAGGAAGATTTTCCTGCAAGTGCTGCGCTTGCATTTTACATAATCGTCGGCTGTCATAGCGGCAAAGAAAAGACAATGTACATACACACACACACCCGTACATCAACGCATGCACTACATAAGTACCAATAAGTTCATGTAAGTGGTGGCGTGTGGTCGCGTGTTCAGCGGTAAGGGCTGTCGTATAGGAAATGGATTTGGCACTATTTGATGGCTTAGTGGGCGTTTCATGTGGTCACGTTGCAGCGTAGTACATACGGTAAAGCCTTGTATAGAAATTTAGCTTGATGAAATATTTGAAGGCAAGAAAAAATGTAATTTTTCTATTATTTGCTCCGCGCTCTTGCCAAAAACTTTATATGTGAAGACAATACGACAGTTATCCAGTTGAATTCATTAGAAAATAAGAAAAAGTGTTCACTTCTATTACAGTGTTGCTATTATACTCTACGCAGCTGCATGAAAAGCATAAAAACATTTTTATCTTCATTTGGAAGATCAATTTTTAAGGCATCTACAGTTGTTCGATCTTAATATTATAAATTATTCGAAATTTATAGAAATGCCTTGGGTAATAATTTACGCCGAATTTTGTGAGGTTAACTGGTCTTTTTTTGTAAATTTCAATATTTTTGGAATCTTTTTAATTATAAAAAACATTAATTAAAATTCATGAAATCACAATGAGGATGAATTATAATGACATCAAATAAATAAAAAAATTAATTTAATTAAATTAAATAAAAAATAATAAAATTTTATCCATTAATTGAATCGTAAGGGGAGGTCCAAGGAGTTATATTTTTTCAATATTCTACGTTGTAAACTATTGTCCAGCAGTTAAAAAGCAAATATATTTTCATGATGCGCTCCAAACGTAAGAGGTAACGTCTGCTAAATTCATCTCGTCCAATGAAAAAGTTATCCACACAAAAACTTTATTTTGAACTGTCAGTCAGTTTGTAAGGAAGATTAATTTAAATTTAAAATGTAGTAAAACTGCAGAGATCTGTCCTTAATTTACTAGTTTAAATTGCCAGTTTTGTGTTCAATTCACCACTCTCTAGGATTCATCAATCATTTTTTTTCCAAATTTTTTTTTTAAATAAAAGAAAAAATACACAGTTTCATGTTCTTAACTACCCAACTCATGAGTAAACAATAACGGTACTTCAATTTATATTTCAATTCGCTATATACAGTTATTTGAGTCGACATTTTGTCAAATTAAAACCCAAAAGTCTTCTTTTTCATTATTCATTCCAACTTTTTGTCTGGAATTCAGCTAGAAATTTGTTATATAAAGTCTGTATTCTGTCAAGTTTCATTTAAACGAGGTTTCACTGTATGTGAGTATATGTATGCATGTAACATATTATTCGCTTACACCACATTAAATGGAAGATTAATGTTATACAACAAGCAATGTTGGTAAGAACGAGCTAATTTAAGTATGTGATGTATTTGACTGATGGGAGAGAATGCAACAAAAAAATTAATGAAAAAATGATAACTTGTATTAGCTTTATATTGATTACATTGCTAATCATGGGGAAAGACAGCAGTTTTAAACGATTTTAAGGAATATTTGTCTTTAACTTCGACATAAATAGTTCTATTTCTAACACTAAAAAGTGGTCCCATGGGAAAGACATGTGATGGGACTAGGTTAGGTTTAGCGAATTAAAGTCCCGCACTTCCGCTTTTGATGATCCTCGAACGAAATATTATGAAGGTTTTCATGAAAAACTCTCAGTGTGTTCGAATCTCGCTCAGAACTTGCAGGTATCTTATTTTGTTAAATTACTTACACCACTTTACTAATCTGCTGGCTGGGCGCGAATTATGCTCTCTTTGCGAATAATGGGAATAAAATGTTATCTAGTTGCTTAAAAAAAGAGGCAGTCTACAATACTAAAGAGGTACCCTCCAAATACTGATTAATCTAAGTAAACAATTACAAGACGAATCAATTCATAATTATGGCTTCTTTTTCTTGAAGAACACACCTCATCTCAACAACACAAAAGATGCCATAATATAGCTGGCGGAAACACTACTTAGATATTTATTCCTCCCAAGTACTTCTGTACTCTCAAAAGATAATGCTTTGATCTTTCAGAAGCATATAAAAAGTAAAATTCGACTATAAACAAAGGTCTACTCAATTGCGAATCCATTGACTATGATTACTCTCTGAATTCCTCTGTAATTAAAATATTAATCTTATAGAATAGATGTTCCAAACAACGAATCACTGATTCATTGTACTTATTTTTAAGACATTTTCGTCAATTAAGACCATCTAAAATAGTTCTAATCTTTTCCATGCAAGAAAAAAAAAGGGCTGTATAAATATTGGCTTAACAGCGTTTGAGATTTGGTGTACCTACGACTTATAGACGTCTCAAAATAACGCATAACTTATAAATAGATCTTAATTTTCTGCACGTTATTAAGACATCTACAATTAAAATTATTAGACATGTTAGCCAGTTCATGCCTAAAGCATTTATTTTGTCTCTGGTCTCAATGCAATCATCGCTAGTATTTTAACAGTAGTCATCACTGCGCGATGTCGGTTTTATGTTAGAAAACTGTTCATCTAATTTTCATTACGAATGTTAACATGAATGTACTAAAAATAACTATATATGTGTTAAGGATTGTAGAGTCGTGACGCAGTAATTTTCTTCGAGTATATCATGACGTACTATACGTCGATGTCGTACATAGTTGTGGGCAAATTGACCATACAAATATAAACTTATCAACATGATAAACTGAGTCATTTAGCAGAGTCCGGATGTCTGTCTGTCGATATGTACGCGAGCTAGTCACTCAGGTTTTTGAGATATTGACCTGAACTTTTGCACACCTTCTTTTCTGCTAAAGAAGTTGCTCAATTGTAGAAATCGCCCATATCTATAGCACTATAGCATACGAGTATAGCTGCCATACAAACTGAATGATCGAAATCAAGTCAATGTATGGAAAACTTTTTTACTTGATGAGATATCTTCCCTAAATTTCACATGGATTGTTTTCCAAGGCAACGATACAATCTTTGAAAAATTTGTTATGGTTGGAACACTGCAGCATATAGCTGCCATACAAACTGAACGATCGGAATCAAGTGCTTGTATGAAAAACTTTTACATTTGGCAAGATATCTTAAGGAAATTTAGCATGAATGATTGTTCAAAACAATGGTTGAATGTCTGAAGAAACTGTTCAGATCGGATCACTCTAGCATATAGCTGCCATACAAACTGAACGATCGGAATCAAGTGCTTTGTATAGAAAACTTTTTTAATTGTTAAGATATCTTAACGAAATTTGGCATGGATATTTGTACAAAGCAACGGTACATTCCTTCAAAAAATTGTTACGATCGAACCACTATAGCACATAGTTTCAATACAAACTGGCCGATTAAATTAAAATTTTTAAGGGATCTTTTGCTTTTGTTTCTTCGGCTGTAGGTAATATTTTTTATATTTTTTTTAATGAAATTTGATAAATTTTTTGATAAGCTATCATACACGTGGACCATTTTCCCATGTATGTATGTATGGATTATTTAAACTTTTTCTTCCAGAGAAAGGCGGCAGAGGCTTAGGTGTTCAATTTATAACATGAAAAGATAAATAGATGAGGATAGCACCGCTATTGCATATCATAAAAATAAAAAAAATTAAATTTTGCCACTAGAACACCATTGAGAGGAGACAGTAACTAATTTTTTATTGTAAATCTCGAGCAATTAAAATTTATTCTTTTAATGGTACAGGGGGCAAAAAGTAGTAACTCGTATACATTTTTCGGGTTCTAAGTTGGGTTTGGCGGGGCATGTACATAACAATTTGACTTATTTATTTCAAAAAAATATATTTATACATATGTTATATCCGACAGCAAAGCAAATGTTAATGAAATGTCATGCTGTTTCTGCATTTTAGTAGAAAAAAATTTTTATTACAGGAAAATTTCGAGTTCACGCAATAATACAGTATAAGTAATGGTATATCGTGACCTAAAAGGCAATATAACGTAACATTACTTTCATAAGTTTAAAGGGAAGGAAAAACGATATAATAAAAACTCATATTGAAGAAAAATTTGAGTTTTGGTTATGAAGTGGTTACATATTGGTTATAAAATTGTTTTTAAAATGCTTCTATGCTGGTTAAATAGTGGTTATATATTGGTTATGTATTGGTTACATATTGGTTATATATAGGTTATATCTGTCAACAGCAGCTGAAAATTTTATACTACATATTTCTAACATGATGTAGTGAATCGTAGGCAACAAAACTCAATTTTCATTTTTTTTAAGATGCGTTCTTTTGCCTTCTAGGTGACGATATGTACATAAGAATAGTATAGTAAAATTTTGAAATATTTTGTTTTGAAAATATATAAACTTCCCATTTACTTTATGCGCTTCAAATAAAAATAATAATAATGTGCGTGTACACGAAGAACGTTACTCTGACTCTTCAGTTAAAGGCAAATTGCCTATCAGTTGTCCACAAGAAACAATTTGCTAAGCTTGAAGTGGTTATGTAAGCGGCTATAAGCACCTTGCAAACAATTTAATAAGGGTTCAGTCAAGCATATTTTGTTACAAATTTCCATTAGTAATATTATATGTCTATTTTCCATGAAAACTCATATAAAACAGGCACATCGCTTGTATAATATGTTGAAGGAAAAAATGTATGACAGCCAGCGGCTATTATGTAAGGTAGAAAAGGCAAAGAAAAAGCGACTTCAGCGGTGGTTAATTACACACAACGAAAATATGTATGTCTATTTATAAATATGAATCAAGTAGTGAAATCAAATATCAAAAGCCACTTAAGCAGGTGCTGGAGGTGCTTATATACATATGTACATGTGTATGTTTATGTATGTATGTATGTATATTTGAAATGTGTACCATATTTGAAAAACCACATACATATATATATGTATATGCATATGAAAATAACCTCAATTACTCACAAAAATATATAATTTACCGTTATAAGCGCAGATATGTAACATGAGCTCGCTCTAACAAATGCTATGGCGTTTGATTTGTGAATCATTCAATTAACAGCATATACTTATATATTTACATATGTATGCGAATACATAGCAGCACATGCAACCAAACTGTTGAGTTGAGTTTTGCCGTGCTAAGCCATTTTGAGGTAGATTTGACATGTCTGTGATTGTTCTGCTGGCATTCTTTATGGGTGGAGAATTGATTTTATTAACTGTTATTAGTGGGTTGCCTAGCGAGTATATGAGCGCACACACCTTAATACATATACACACATATATACATATGTATATAACGAAAATAATAATACAACAAGAAAGCTAACCTTAATATACACACACATACTCACATAACGAATATAATAATACAACAACAAAAGAAGCCACCGCGAAGTGGATAAAAGGCGAAAAATGAAAATATAGGATAATGATAGTAAAAAAAAAAAGAAAATGAGAGCCACAAAAAAAGACAGCAAAAAAAGAAAAAATGACAGCGTGATCAATAGTCACAAATACAATAATAATATCACAACAACATTAATGTTGCTAGCACGCAAAGCAGTTTTCAAGTAAAATTGTAGTAAATTATGACAAATAACATAACTATGCGCCATGGAACATATTTGCCCTATTTCATATTGCTCTTGAGTTAACACACACTCACACACATGTACATACATATATTTAAATATATATTTTTTCAAATTTTTTTTTTGACTGCGCTCATTTTCTTGCATGGAAACCTTTGAGTTGCAGTCACTTCCGCATTGCTTTCTATGCTACCAACGCCATTTCACACAATTTGCACATTTTCGCTTTTCGTTGCTGCTCGCTTTCATGCCTTGCTTCGGCTGGCACTTCATGCAATCGTTACTGTCTCTTTTTGTCGTTAAAACGCGTTTTTTTTTTATAACTGTCTTATTGTTATGCACTGTGTTGGTCATACGAGTACATGTAATTGTTGTTCTTGTTGTTGTTGTTGTTATTGTTATTGCTGCTTGCGCATTGCAATTCGTTTGAAAATTCAATAACTGACCTAGTTAAGCCTCAAATACATAGATTGTGTTGCGCCGAAAACCGAAAAACCGACAAACGACTCTCATACTGGACGCTGACTAACGGTTTCGCATGCACACGAACGTTCGTAAGCTAAGACACCACAATGCAGCTGGCGAAAACGAAGCGGCAACGACGAATAAGCGCAACCCCTTTTAACACTGTCACCCATATAACGCTTGCAAACACCCACTTTTTTCTTTAATTGCTTTTTGAAAAACGAAAAACTTAAATAAAATTGTTCAAAAAGTTCTCATAAAATATTTTTAAACATTTCTTTTTTCAAGTGTAACGCTAATTCCGTTACTTGCCGCAGCGGCGCTTGCAAATTCACAGCACGAATCTTATGTAACTGCGTCCAATTAGTGTGGAATGATGCCCAGTGCCTGTGCGTATGTGTGTTAATGCACTGCGAAGCAGGTGTGTGCGTGTGTGTGTGTGTGTGTGTGTGTGTATGTGTGGGTTGGTATGGGGGCCCGCCAACCATAGCGATATCGATTGAATCGTTTTGGCTTATGACAACGAAAATGTCAAACGGCCAAGCCAAATTTGCGCAAGTTTTTCGAAATTTCTGCCAAAAACGCACACAAAATTATAGAAACGAGAGAAACGCTGCAGACAATGCGAAACTGTGCACTTTTAAACACTATTTGCTAGATTTTTCCTTTGACATTCATAAAGTTTTTGCCGTTATGCTTCCGTGCTATTTTCGAATTACGTATGCGCTGCAGTTATATATACATACATATATATATAATATATTTTCATATAAATAACTTTGCAATTGCAAATACATTTTTTTCTACACACAGATTGCACAATTTTTCCATGCCCTCATTGCAATTATGACAGTCTGCAACATTGCAAATATACATATTTATATGCATTTGAAAACCGTAAGCTGCTTGCCGCACCACCGCCTTCACCAAGCTTTGCCTACATTTCATTTGCCGAAAAAGTCTTGAAAATTGTGCAAAATTTTGTAATCGATTTTCTTTGCTTCGTTGCGGGTTTTTTCAACTTTTAACCAGTCCTTTTCAGCGTTGTGCAAGCTTTACAACTATTACTGCTATTTGGCTAGCACACACATTGCTTTCTTTTATAAATATTTTTTATTATTTTTCTTTTTTCAATAATTTTATAGATATTTACGTAAGAGACAATCTCCTATTTAGCTCGCACCCGGACAACGATGTGAAAACGTTTATTCGATATGACAATAGCACGGCTAAATCATCCAGCAAGGACGTTACGTGATTGGATACGAAAACACTGGCGGGCATACAGAAAGCGTACAAGCCAGCGTACAGCAGGCCGTTAGGCCAAGCAGCGGCGGTAGCAATCGATATTTTTACGCAGTGTTGCATTCGAATGGCATGTGCCATTGAGCATTTATGACAGTTATTTGTAGTCTTCCGGGTCTACATGGCGTATGCCGCACAATGCATGCCAAGTGACGCCTGAAGGTATGCTAGTATTTGGTGCAATTTCAGTAAATTGCGCGAATAATTCGTAATAAAAATATTTTTAAAAAGGTATATATGTACTATATTTTCGAAACACAATTGGAGCAGTGATGCATTTCGGTAACAATTAATGTTTTTCTTTAAATATAAGTTGTGGTATACACTTAATTTGTTTAAGGGGCTCTGGAAAATTCGTTTTTTCGACCTTCATACGGAGAGAAATTTTCTCAAGAAAAAAACTGCAAAATTTGCTTTTTTCGACCTTCTAGCTGTAAGTTTTTCTTTAAATAGAAGTTGCGGTATGCACTTAATTTGTTTAAGGAGTTCTGGAAAATTAATTTTTTCGACCTTCATACGGCAAGAAATTTTCTCTAGAAAAAATCTGCAAAATTTACTTTTTTCTACCTTCTAGCTGTAAGTTTTCTCAGCAAAAAATCTGAAATTTTTTTTTTTTAGCTGTGTGAAGGTCGAAAAAAAGCGAATTTTTTCTGAGAAAACTTTTAAATTTGTTGATCCAAAACTTTGTACTCATATTATGGTATCTTTTAACTATATATTAAGACTTAGTATTAGTAAAAATATTTATTTGGAAAGGAACTACAGCTGATCTCCGGAAGCTTCTCTCAAAAAAGACGTTTTGCGGTGACCAATACATCACTGAACTGAATCCTCTGAAATTAAAAAAATAGAAAGATTTCGTTAAAGTAAAGTTAAATCTAGTAATTATTTGGAGAAATAAGCAAAATAGAATGTTTTGACAAGATCGCGATTTCTAAAACAACAAAAAAAAAAAGATTTTAGACTAAAATTTCGGCCGGCCTAAAATTGTTTATAAAAAATATATATTTATCGGTGAAAAAAATCTTCGTTTAGTTACTAAAAAATATATTTAAGGAGCTTGTGTTAAGAATTTTGGACTAATCAGTTTAGCCGTTTTCGAGTAATGTTGGTCACTGACTTTGAAAACAATATTTTGAGAAAATCGCGTTTGAAATTTGGCCTTGTACTTCCAAGCCCTCTGAAACCACTTGCAAGTCAGGAGAATATATTTTTTATGATTTCGTTTCTTTATGTTTTTTTTTCAAATATCATGATTGTGAATAATATTATTCCAAAGTTTCAGCGCAATCGCAATAAAAGTGTAGTAGATAGAACCTTTGGGAAAGCGGCCCGTCAGGCTAAACCGCTTGACCACTTCAAACTTAAATCGTGTTTTTCTCGAAAAATATTTTTGTCAAAATCGGGGGTCAAGACTTCTCAGAAACTAGTGGAGCGTTCTTATTGAAATTATTCACAATTCTTCCATATAAGATGACAGCGTGTTTGATAGAAGAACTTTTTTTCGATTAATTAATATTAATATAATATTTAATTAATATAATAATTTTCTCAAGGCAATTTGTGGTAAAAATTACAACTATAATCAAACTGTTTTGTGTACAAAATCTTTGGCAAATATATATTTTTTTTTGCAAATCTTTTGCTGTACTATTCTACTAACAGATGAAATTTCATTTCTTAGTTTTAGTTGACGGACGAGGGACTGTTAAGCGGAACACCGCCAGGAGATGATTTCGATGGTGCCTCCGGAAAGCAGCTTTCAATTGTTAAAATTCTTAAGAATTTATATGAAAAACTCACAAAATATTATTCAAAACTCGACCTTTGATATGCTCAGTTGTAAAAAATTAAATCATTTATTATCTGAAAAACAAAATTGAGAAAATAGGCATTTTTCCGGACGTCAAAAGCCACGATTTTAAGCAGAAAAAATTTTCAAGCCGTCAGACATCTTTTTTCGTTTTTTTGGAAGTCTCCATAATTAGTAAATAAAAATTTGTATTAATTTACAGAATTTATTCTCTTTTAACAATAGATGCTTTAATTTTAAGTATTTTGCATTCCTTTGATCCCGTAGTCGATCTCCAAGAGGACTACCGAAAAGAAGGAAAAGAAAGGTGTCTGGCGAAATTCAAGAATCTTAAAATCTGAAAATTAAAAAAAATTATTAACAATATTAAAATAGGTTGGATGATTTCAGTTAATGATCGAAAAACTGAACACAAAATTATTTTTTTTTTACAAAATGGCGGCATTTTAAATAATAATAATTTTTTAAATTTTTTTCTTTATTTTTTTTTTTAATTTACACTACAGAGTGGATAAAATAAATGAAATCCTTATCAAAATCGTATATCTTCCATAATTATATGACAAATAGTATACATAAGAAGATCGTGCGAAAATTATAAGTCGAAAAATCTAAATGTTTCGAAGAAATTTAACTCCCCGTCTCTGTAAACAATATTTAAAATTTGAAAACCAAATACAGTAAGTTAAAAAATTCTTACGAATATGCTCATATCTCCGAAAATATTTTCGGTATCAGCTACAAATATTTATTTTCAAATGTATATACTTCCGAAATCCATTTTGTATTTTACAGAAAATTATAAAAAAAATTTATATTTGAAAAAAAAAAAAACACTGGAGAACACGTAACACATAATTTTTATAAATATAAATATATTAGGAATAAGAGTACACAGTAAAATTTTTGAAGAAAAAAATTAAATATTTTTTGATAAACACGTCATCTTCGACGGTGTTAAAAAAGGACCTCCTTTTCTTTACTGTTTGAATGAAACATACAGAAATTCTCGTTAATCTAGAAGATATTGTTGGTAGAATGACTTACGATCGAAAAAACAGTTATAAGTTTCCAACATGGCAACGTTTTTTTATTTAATGTTTCCATAATTTTAGTCGTTTTTGTTCTGTCGAAACTGAATTATTGATCCGTACGAAAAACTGGTAGTGCATTGCATGCAGATCTATATGAAGGGCATGCAAATTTGCTTTTGATCGGATCATTTGTTTCCGAGCAATCATTGCAGCAAATTCGAACACTGCTGTTTTCCGAACCGCATTAAAATCTAAATTGTTTGAACTGAGCGACTGCACTTTAGAAGGCTGTAACTCCAAAAATATTTAAAATATTCACTCAAAAATTATGTAAGTTATTTTTAAGGGTATGGACTATTAAATACGAAAAATAATCCGATTTTTTTTTATTTCGTACTAGGTGCGCTCTTTAAAGACTGGTGATTTTTGTTTGATGATAGTTTCGAATGATATCACTATGTTTACTGTATAGATCAGCAGAGTATCAAGTGCTTTGTGATAAAACAAGGGAAAAGTAACTATAGAGAATATATTAAGAAGTGTTTTTAGTATTATAGTTTTTATAATATTATCGGTATGTGAAATTTAAAATTACATATGTATGTAATTTCTTTTTCTACAGCTTTTAGGCCAGATATTTTCATCAAGTATTCTACTTCAGAAATAATATTAAATTAACGTCCACTTCTTCTCAATTCATTTAATTTCGGAGAAAAATCGTCATTCTCCATTCATCTCAGTTATATACCTGTTCCATATGTCTTATATCTCTTTGAAGACAACAAAAACTTGAGCTGTTTGGTCTCCATTTATACTTCCACCAAGAAAATTGTGTAAACCTCTTTTTAAATTATTAAAAAATAAACGGCATTATTCAAGATAAACTAGTTAAATTATAAATAATTTTCCTACCTTATAATTAGGTCTCTGTGGCTCTCTGTGCTCTTCTCCACAACCGGCGCACTTGAGGGTCAACATTTCCGCAAAACAAATGCACTAGTTTCGCTGTCCGAACAGAACTTGGTTGATTGCTCTAGCAAATAGTATGGCAACAATGGTTGTAATGGTGGTCTGATGGATAACGCTTTCCGTTATATTAAGGATAATGGTGGCATAGATAGGGAGAAATCCTATCCGTATGAGGGTATTGATGATTCCTGTCACTATAATCCATCCAGTATTGGTGCCACCGATCGCGGATTTGTCGACATTCCAGCTGGCGATGAGGAGAAAATGAAGCAAGCTGTTGCCACCATTGGTCCAGTTTCCGTTGCTATCGATGCTTCGCATGAATCATTCCAATTTTACTCTGAAGGTGTTTATAATGAGCCAACTTGTGATGCAGAATAATTAGATCACGGTGTTTTGGTGGTGGGCTATGGCACTGATCCCAGTGGACAAGACTACTGGCTGGTAAAGAACTCTTAGGGCACCACCTGGGGAGACAAAGGCTATATTAAGTTGGCGCGGAACAAGAAAAATCAGTATGGCATTGCTACAGCCGCCAGTTACCCTATTGTTTAGGTTGTAGGTTTTCAAACATCACAGAAAAAAATTGGAAATAACTTTTTGGTAATAAATCGTAATACTACCTTCTCATCGCCATCACTATATTAATGCATAATTAGGATACAAAATGTGTAAAAATATAATATAAATAAAAATAAAGTCTTAAAATTTAAAACAAATTTTTTTATTTGTCAAAAAAGAGTGGAGGTAATATATTCAATAGAAATAGAAACAGAAAGCAGTAAAGGTAATGTCAATAACATAGCTTGTTCGGCAAATAACGCATAGGCGGAGCGTTGGCAAGCCGCTGCATTTTGAAGAGCATCTTCTGCAACAATAATTAAAATGCTGTGTTGTTAATGTGACAGGACCAAAAAAAAAACAATTTTTGGAAATTGAAAAAAAAAAATATTGCAGTAACACTTTAACATTTTTAAGCGATTATCTTCAAATGCATTAAGAAATAATTAAATTGAATTTTTTTCGCCCAAAATTGAAATTGCAAAAATATATAATACCGAAAATCCGGAAATATTTTTTTTTTAATTCTTATTGATTTTTCTTTTTAACTTCCATTCCTAAGTACGGATGGAGTAAACTAATCCCAAGCTTATTGTTAAGAATTTGTTTCGGAACATTTTTTCTCGTTTGCGTACTTTAAGACCCTTCATTTTGAACTAGAGAGCTCGCACAGAGGCATCAGTTTCAATGCTCTAAAGAATTGGTCGACAAACTTACACATTTAAACGATTTATATTTTATAATTTTATAAATATTTATTAATTTTAATTTTTAGATTAAAAAAATTATTTAAATTTTACTATTAAATTAAAATTTTATTAAAATGTTTACTATCAAATTAAAAAAAAAATTAAATTTCATTAAATGTTTAGCCCCAAATATCTTGAATTAAGCACTAATTTATAATTTTTAATTCCGATGTCGGCTCAATACTTTTTGTTTCCGAATTAAAACAAAATTAATTTTTGCGCCCATACTTTAACGTAAATGGCAAAGAGGTATTATTTTTTCATGATTGTCCCCTCCTTTTAAAAAAATATTAGAAATTGTCTCGAAAATTGTAAAAATAGAGTAAATTTGAAATCCCGTCCGATAAGTTGGTCCGATATAGTGCACTTATATGACAAAGACTCCCAAAATCACATTCACTGTGCACCGAAAATGAGTACTACTACTACTTGTTAGTCAAGTGTTCAGTGACACAGCTTTCGGAAAGTTATCCATTTATAGTTCCGGGTCATTTGACTTGTCCTTCGAATAGTTTTTATAATACGGCGGAATATATTTTATTTATTAACAAGTTATTTGACATATTTAATAGTAGTAATTTTGAAGCTATTTTACCGAACAAAAACGTTTTTTCAGCAACACCCGAACAGTTGCAATTTTTAGAAGAAGCTCTTAAACTTTTAAGGACGATTAGATTAGCAAGAGTTCCAAGGACTTCCACGGCCTGAACATTCGTTCAATAGGCTAGGATTAGACAGCAACTTCGATGTAGATGATGTTGAGGTAGATTTTTTTAAAGACAATGCATTCGCATATTTTAGTGGCTATTTATATTTAGAAATATTTAGAACACACAGTTGCTCTCAACCCTCATCCTGCCCTAGATTTCAGTTGAATACCTTATTACGCAGGAAAGGCAAATTGACAGGTGCAATTTAAGTAAGCCGCCTTAGGGATTTTTGTATTACTTAAATGAAATTGAAACAATTTTTGTTAGGAAATTTGTTTGCACTTGTCACAGGACAGGCGTAGGGCAGTTATTATTCGAAAAAAAAAATTCCGAAAAAAACGAGCAAAGGTCTGTGGCGTGAAGGAAAATTTTTCTACTTAAACCCGGAAAGCTAAAAAAATTAAAAAAAAATTAAAATATGTTAGATGAATTCAGGTAATGATCGAAAGAAAT
Organism: Bactrocera correcta; assembly: GCA_027475135.1. NCBI lineage: Eukaryota > Metazoa > Arthropoda > Insecta > Diptera > Tephritidae > Bactrocera > Bactrocera correcta. Next base: position 31,981,267 of record CM050327.1, read on the forward strand.
TTTCAAGAAAAAATTAAAATATTTTTCGAGATAAAGTAAAAAAAAAAATCCACCTTTCCTTCAATGCTTCGGGCCTTTACCGTGAAAAATTCTCGTCAATCTATAAGATATTGTTTGTATAAGGACCAAAGATCGGAAAAATTTGCAAAATATATATATTTTTTTAATCTTTTCCACATTTCAATCCTGCAAAAATTCAATTTTTGATCCGAACAATAAACTGATAGGGCATTATAAGAAGATCTATAGAAAGAGCATGCAAATTTACTATTGATGGGGTCATTTGTTACCGAGCATTCAATGCAGCAAATTCGAAATCGGCAGTTTAAAAATAACCGCATTAAAATCTAAATTGTACTTTAGAACGCTAGGGTATGCACTATGAAGTACAAAAAATACATCCGATTTTTTTTATTTTGTACTATGTCTTGTTTGATAATAGTTTCGAATGATATCACTGTTTACTATATATGTACATATGTCAGTAGAGTATCAAGTGCCTTGTGCTGAGTTGTAGCAAATTTCACTTTACAGATGCAGAGTACATGTAGATGTATAGTACATGTTTTCTACCACATGTAAGTCAAATTCAACATGAAAGCGTGGTGAATGAAAAGTTTGACCACAGTCAAGCGCTGACATCTCTGTGCTTGTGCAACAACAGATGACTCGACCAACAAAACAAAGAATGAACTGCAAAAAAAAATCACATATCGTAGCGCAACAACAAATCAACGAAACTGTAAACAAAATGGATGTAGAAAACAGAAAAACGAACTGTGGACGAATAAATTCAGCTGCAAGAGGAACCGAGGAAATTATTAGCGATTCGCAAGCCAAACGGATTAGTTGACTTTTGTAAAATATCTAAATTGTTAGAACTTTTTGTATTTGAAGGAAAGTAATTACTATTAGTGTGAAGAATTGATTAAAATAAATATTTTTAAACTGCAAAGTTGCGTACACGGCGAGCAACAGGCCGAAGACATTGCCATAAATAGCAGTAATACTGTGCTCTCAACAATTGGTCGATTGGGAAAAGAGAATTAACAAACGAAAAGAGGTAACTATTCAAATTATGTTTTCGCTATATGTACATATGAATATATAGTTATTTTTGTAAATATATCTCAGGTAAAGTGAAGCTATTAGTTGATGCTAAAATGGTTAAAATTGCGTCATGTGACGAATAGTACAGTATTTCAATAGATCAATATTGCCTACGCTAGGAACGTAAGCTCATCTATTATTAGTATTTTGTTATAAAAGCATATTAACCCAGTGACAGGAGAGTTGGGCATCTCTTTATCTTTGTTATTAACAAAGCACTTCGGCCCCATTTTTTTGTTTTGTCGCAACAAACTGGTTTTAGATAAATATTTCTATAGAAATTTAATGCAGAGAAAACCGAAGAAATAAATAACTGACAATTATAAATAAATAACGGAATTCAATCTTATTTTCGCTAGCGAATTATGAGACTATGAATTCGCCGCGAAATCCGACTGAAAGAATAGGGTCATGCTCATTTTTATTGTCAACACTTTCAATAAACAAAATATTAACCTTTAATTGAATTTCACAACAAATTTTTCAATATGTCGAGTTTCTAATATTAATAAATAAGCATACATATATACAATGTACGTATGTATAGAAAGTAGTCCAATAAAATTGTTATTGCGCCAAAATAAGGTCAAATAACCGCATATTATTTGTTATAATCTCTGCCTTGATAGTGTCTACGTTTCAAATTCTCTTTCCTTATCTGAAAGTTTATTTTTTTAGATCGCATAGAAATCGAGTCTTTTGCACTGGTGAGGCATAAGTTAATATGAAATTTAACCCACAAGTCTGTTTATGTATAAACGGAGATAATGTTGTGCTTTAATAAATAAAGAAAAATGGGGAATAAGTAAGAGCAAAATAAATAAATAACAGAGTGGCGCTATATTTAATGACTAATTGGTTTTGGGTATAAACATTGATAGTACCTTTTATTGATTTTCTTTATATGCAACAGCGTAAAGATTATTGATATATTAATGATAGTTGTTAAATGCAACTGAAAAGCATTTTTGTTTTTATTATTTGATACTTTAAAATATATATGCATGTATGTACATACATATGTATATGTTAATAAAAGGTATCTGCTCTTATTCTCTCATTTCAATATTTGTTCTCTTCCACCTCTTCTTATTGTACTTGTGCCATTGACGTGACAAGATTACCTGATAATCAGCTGTTTTGGTACACAAAAAATGTCTGTTTACACTTTAAAAGATATGCGCAGAATACAAATACATATCTACATATATTAATTTATTCAGTGGCATTGACTTTGCTAAATTCTGCTGTGTTTTTCTCTTCTAAATACTAGTTGTTTAATTAAAATTGTAACAAGAAATAAGCAAATGTAGATTTTTGTGTTGTTTAGTGTGTGTTTTCTATTTCATTACATATTAATATATTCAAAGAAGTTTTCGAAGCGATTAATGTTGTAAGGAGTTTGTTGTTTAATGTTTGTTGCAGAAATATGATTCAGAGGCATATACTTTTTCTTAGTAATATCATTTCATTCCCATAGTAATTACATACATACATATATTAAAATGTAATCATATAAGTTTGTGTTGCTGCTAATTACACACTTGGGTACGTAGAAAATGTTATTCCCAGAATTTGTTAAAGTCATAATTAAAATGTATACTATATGTACATATTGGTATGTCCGTTGCATGTTGTTAAATGTGATCCATAGATAAATTTATTGTATATTATAGAAAAAAGAGAAAATAATATTTCAGCAATATAGTATAATTATACCCTGGGCTTATACCCTGTCCATGAAGTTTGTAACACCCAGACGGAAACGTCGCAGACCCCATAAAGTTTATGCTATACTTAAATGATTAGCGTGATTAGCTGAGTCTTCGGTGCAAGCGAAGTAATTCTTTTTTTCTCTTGTTTTTGATGCAAAAATATTAAACAAAGTTAATGCGGTAAAATTTATGAAATAAACCGATTTATTTTTATATAATTTATTAATAAATATTTCTTTTGCAGATTTACCACCAAGATGCGCGCAGTATTAATTTTTGTGGCGTTGTTCGCCTATACTAGTGCGGTTTCGTTCAGCGATCTTGTGAAAGAAGAATGGTTTGCCTATAAAGTAAGTTTTTTCAAACAAAATAATTTTATTAACAACTAAATATACTACTAATAAGTAATTTTTAATGCTTAAGTGCTTTCCAGAGTATTAGTTTATTAGTGGTTATTTTTTATATTCCTGATATGATTTTATTTGTTGAAAATTTTAAATTTCTGAACTATTTTCTTATGGCTTTTATTTAATAATTTAAAGGTATATTAATTTAACCCACCCAAAATTTTCCGGGGGGTTTATTATTTTTAAGAAAATTCCTTCATTTTTCAAAAACCCCTTTTATTTATATTGCACCTTTAGTTCCCTTTATGTTTGAACCCTTTCAACACTGTTTTACAACTTTCTTTTGTTATTTATAAAATGCCATGCCATGTGGTCATTACTGCTGACCACCACGTAATGGTAATAATTATTGCAAACTCAGAACAGCGTAACAATGGAAGGAGTAATTGCGTGGGTGATTCATTTTGGAATGATGCATATATGTTGCACATTTTTATAGCATGCATTGTCACAATGGTGTCGAAATTATATGCAATAATCAAGTGACTGATCTGCTTACAAATCCATTCTTGATTAACTGCAAAAATGCTGATATTACAAATATTGTAAATTTGTTTATCGCATATGGATGAAGAGCATGCAATGTAGTAGAAAAGAAATGTAGTTGGTGCACTCGGTTTAATTATTCTTTCAAAGAAATGCTGCATTGTCATACAAAGATAAAAAGCATCCAAACATATATTATATGTACTATAACTTATTATATATGTATATATCTACACACATATGTATGTATGCATATATTAAATCTTTACGAAAATTTAACTCTTAATGCGGAATATTAATGTGCTTTTAAAGCGCTTTAACAGATAATACAATTTTTTTTAAGTACGCTTACGTTTTTGTTTTTTCCTGACTTTGTATATTGTAGACTTGCGCCTATCTACACTCACATACAATATATTTTACTATATTATTCTTTTATTGTTGCTTTGCATACAACGTACTCTTATTAAATCAAACTGCAATAAACTTCTTGCTGCGTAATTTCAATGCAACAACACGCGCCAAAAGCATCACATGGTTGCCGCAGACTGATATGACAGTTCTGTCAATCATAAATGCATTCATCCATGCAGCAGCTTATATTTTTTCTTTTTAAAAGAAAATGTGCCTTATCAATAAAAAAAAGTGGCTGGGTTAAGTTTTAAATGCCTAAGTTGGATTTTGAATGTAACTAAATGCTTTTAATTATACGAAAGTTGATTAATGAAATTGGAATTTATTATATGTAATAATATTTGAAAAAAAAAAAAATATATATATTAGTAATAATACTATAAAAATATAATGAACAAATTAGTAATCTCTAAATTTATGCATATTTATGTTGACATTTACAGTGTTGTGTACAGTACTGGTTATTGAAACTTCTGATTAAAACAACATTATGGGACTAGGGTTTACGTAGGTTTTAACATTTCAAAAAATTATTTTCTTTAGTTTTTTTTAAATGCTATGATATATGTACTTAGAATATTTTAACAAAGTTTCAAGGCAGTCGATATTAAAGATGGGGTATAGAACTTTTGGAAGGGCAGCCCGTCAGCCTAGACCGGACGACTACTTTAATCTTTGATTGTGCTTTCCTCGAAACATAATTTTTATTAAAGTCGGTGATGACAATTTCTCAGAAACTAATGAAAAATTTCACATTTCTTGTAAATGAGATGACTGCATGTTTGATCGAAGAAATTTTTTTCGACGACAACTAAATTTTTCAAGACAATTTGTGTTATAAATTAGACCTAAAATCTATTTTGTCTGCAACTTTGCCAGAAATTTAAAATTTTTCCAAATCCTTTAATTAATCACGACCTATACTCATCTTCTAACCTAAAAAAATTTATTGTAAAATACGAAATTACTATCAAAAAGCTTGATTTCCGATTATTGTCTAAGAAAATCGTATGAAAATTTCGATTGAATTGGTCCAGCTGTTCGGAGAAATTTTCCTCACCCGCTCCGAAAGCAGAGTTTCGATAAAAAAAAAAACCGCTTAAAAACGTGAAAGCGGCTTACAGCAAGTTAAAATAATCTTACAAATATGCTCAAACTCGAAATTATTGCTGGATCAACTTGAAAACTTTCAGAGAATAGTCTCACATTATATTTACATTCGTTATACATACTATATTTGTATGTATGCCAAAAAACGATTTTTTGAAATTCACAAGAGGCTATAACCTAAAAGTACTTATAAATACAATTAAGCTTCTTATAATACCTTCTTTGCTATTGTTCTGCACATTACTGTGCTTTGCTATAAATTATGTTCCAATGTCTCTTTCAATAGCTTATCTATTAAAATCGCACATTATTTTGCTTATTTTTCCATTATTTGCTCAGCCTGCAATTGCGTTCTAGCCAATACTTTCTCAAATGGGTCAGCTATGATAGTCGTTATAAAGTAGCTAAGTATGTTTGCATATACATACCTATATTTTTCTTCAATCAATATCGTATTGAGACGTTGTATGTGCATATGTAAACATATTCTATAAGTCGTTAACATTTGATTTGACGGCATTAAGTTTTCTTATCAGCAATAAATTCATAACTTCGCAAATATAAATGGGGAGAAGTCTAACTAAAGCGAAAACTGTGATATATGCTATAAATATTTTAAAAATGTGCATACATATGCATATATGTACATATGTATGTACATATGTACGGAGTGTTTGTATATTTGATAAAGAAGTTCCGCTTTAAAGCTACCATTTGGCTCCCTAGGACGACAAAACACAAGCACCTATGCAGTCGGAAGGTACATATATACTGATATATATATACGTTGTTGTTGTTGCTGTAGCGATAGAAACCGTTACACATAAACTACGTAGATCACCGTTCCCGAGTTGTGTTTGCTTGGGTGATTATAATTCCGTGCCGGTTGCATAGATTCGATTCCTGGAAGCTCCCACGTCAGTCGGTTACGAAACCGAAACGGATTTGGATTTTTATCAACTTGGCAGATTTCTGTCACTACAACAACAACAACAATCCGCTTATTGGCCGTTTCCACGACAGTCGGGTCTATGTAACCACAGCAGAACCGGATTTTTATCCGGCCAAGGACTGTCAACTCGGCACTGTTCCTCGTAATTACGTAAGGAATGTTTTCTGTCAACTTTTTCGATTCTTGGAAACTAACTTTATTTAGCTACCCGGACTATCTCGTTTTGTATATTTTATTGTTATTTAAACAAATATAATTATTTTAGAATAAAAGTTGTTTACTTCATATAAATTAATAAATTTTCAGAAGCCTACGCATCCCACTATTTTTCGCTTTGTGCAACTCACCACTTCAATTCAACACAACTCTATTACCTTCATTATAGTTCAATAAAGCATTATGGCTTAGCATACTTTTAGGCTTTTTGAAAAATAAAGTGCAGTCAGCACGCAGCTATAGTTACATACACATGCATACATTTGTTATTCTTTGCTGCTACGATAATGACCTCAGATTAATCCGGATTCATCGTCTGGAGTTGATAACACTTGTCTAGCTTCCAGTATGAATCGCTAAGTGCGTTGAACTAAAAAAAAGATGTATTAAGATTACAAAAAAAAAATATATTTTAAAAATTGATTATAAATCATGCTCCTCTGCTTCCTTGAACATTCGTCGTCATCATTACATGAAATCCCAAAAATATAAAAAAATCCTGAATTTTTACGCTTTCTGTAGTGCCGCCGCAGTACTGTTTTACTATGTAAGTACAAATGTCAGCATGATTTCGGGATTTTCTGTGTTGATTTCGGGATTGACTTACCATTACTCACCCATGTAGCTGAATATCTGCTTGTATTGGTAGTAGTTGCAGCAATTACGCCTGCTGCAGCATGTCGCAGCATTGCCGATCTACACAAAAATAAAAATAAATTGTAAAGACACAACAACTTGATTTGTAACCTACAGATCAGTATGTCCGAAAAGGAAGGAAGGTTAAATGAGTGAACAAATAAAGCGAATGCCATCAAGCTGAGTTATTTCAAGTGTTTTCGTGCAATGAAAATGGGGCGTTCCACTTATCACTGGTAACCAGGGAAGAATTTACGCTTCAAATGCACATATGTATTTACATTTACATACCATATGTTCATATGTAGCTAAAATGAAGCAACATTGAACATGAAGCAATATTGTATCAATAGGGTTGATATTGGAAATATGTCATTTGGGCTGCATGAATATTTGAGTGTTCATCTCTACTGTTGCAGCTGCTGTTGTTGTTTGCTTAAGTGGCGTAAAGCATTACCCAAATAATTTTTGAAGTACTGTCGCGTTAACAATCGAACGAAAATGTGGATACATTCGCGTTCCAGAGATCCGACTGTCATGGGAACGACATTTCTTTCATTGCTTTTGTAGAGAAAACTGAAGAGCTCTCAAGCTGCTCTCAATATATGCAACAAAAATCACATATTTGTCATGTTTCAAGTCTTGTTGAACGTGCTACTTGCCGATTAGCTTTCGCAGAGCTTTCATTCATAGTTTTTGAAAAATGCATTCAGAGTTGCTTTAAGCCGGAAGAACACGCTTTTTTCCGAAATTTTTTTGATAAATATATAAATAAAATTTTTAGATTCTGTTGATCCCGTATCCAGAAAGATCTCCGAAAAAATTATGTTGTTGTTGTAGCGGCAGAATTCTGCCGAGTTGACAGTCCTTGGCCGGATAAAAATCCGGGTCCGTTCCGGTTACGTAGACCCGACTGTCGTGGGAACGGCCGAATAATCCGAAAAAATTATCTGACGGTGTGCCAGATTTTTCGGCTGAAAAAATTATCTTAAGTCCGAAAAATAAAAAAAAAAAATTTTCTATATACAAAATAAATTTAAATAATTAAATTTTATTTGTGACAAAATATCGCTTGCCCAAAAAGAGATTTTTTGTACACTTCAGAGAGATCCAGCTGTTACGGAGAATTTTTTTTTTGTTTTTGTATCGGCAGAAAACATTTCTGAAGTTTCAGAGAACTTTTTTTTTGTTGTTGTAGCGACAGAAAATATTCCTGAAGTATTTCGAAGAATGGGACCGAGTTGACAGTCCTTGGCCGTATAAAAATCAGTGTCCGTTGCCGTTAGTTAGATCCGATTGTCGTAAGAACTGAACTTTTCTTCACCGACTAAGAAACACGTTTAAAGTTTTGGAAGTCGATTACACGAAGTTCCTTACAAATATGCTCATGCATACATAACTCCGAAACGATTTATCAGATTAAATTCAAATTTTCCGTATATTCTATTATATTCTCAAATATAAGTAAATACGATAAACACATTCATATGCAAAATAAAATATCGATAATATTTTTAATTCACTAGTGAATATAGCCCTTAAATAATTAAAATAAATAAGTGAGCAAGTGAACTCAGTGAACTTTTTATGTTGAAACCAATAAATGTAGCAAGGCGTAAACGCGGTTTTTCGTGTTAAAATTAAAATTATAAATTTTTTTCTCCGAAGCCACTCGACATATGAAAATCTTACGTACACTTCACTTGCATTCCAACATTAATATATTTTTACTTGAAACACCGAAGCCGTATAGCGCTTAGTATACACTTATACTCTTTGTTTTAGTAGCTACTGTGCTAAACAAGTTCAACTGATAAATAATTATTCAACGCGCTTGAAATGCTTGCATGTTGTTCGTGTACAAAACTATGTTTCATACGTCAGAGGGGTCAATATTTTGCCAAAAGTCAGCATACTAAAAGAGAAAAAAAATCTAAAATTTTTATTATTTAAACGAAAGTGAAAAGAACGAAAAAAGTACAACACAACAATATACATACATATGTACAGCGTGTGATAATTTTGACTATGTCAATCGTCAGCATTAAATTCTAGAGTCAAGGTGGAAGAATAACAAAAGGCATAATTTTATTAATAAAAGCGCAAAATAAACGTACAACTATACAGCATAAATATGTACACTTATGTATATGTGCAAACTTGTACACATACATACATATGTAGACTGACTAATACTGCGGTTCAGCAACAATACAGCATGGACAAAATGCGCCAACAACAAGTAGTGAAGGAAGTGAAGCCGTCATACAAGTGGACACTGGCGCTGCAGAGGCCATTCAACGGCAAATATCAGCATATGATTACACATACAACAATGAGTGTTTGGTACGGCGTCCAGTGATTAGTTTATCAGCCACTGTCGAACTAATTTCACTACACACACGATTAGCAAGGCAGCAGCAGCAGCAGCAGCGGCAGCGGACGGTAGAAAAGTCAGCAGCTTTAGCGACTGCGTCGTTAAGAGCAACTAGCGCTGTAGTTCACCCAAACGTGCAGCCCCAGTACGGTGTGTACTTCGCAAACAACAGTTGCAAGCGAGTAGTGAATGTGGAATGTCAGCGCATGGAAGGCTCTATAACAAAAAAAGAAATAAATTATTTTCGTGAATTCTACTAAGTTAAGTAGATGCGTTTGTTTTTGACAGCAACGGCGACAAAAGACTGATTGTCATTAGTACAAAGCTAACAATACAATAAAACAAAAAACACAACAAAGGAAAAAAAGCAAAGCAGCATACGCAACTTCACACGCACAAAGTACAAATAAAAAATAAATACAATTATATTATACAAAAATACTCCGTAGTCAATAGTACATAAAGCAAACAGGATGCCTGATAGCGTAGCCGCCGATGACAATCAAGTGATGCGGGACGTGGTTATGCCCGGCATATTCTTGTTGGTCATGTTTGTCGGGAATGCTATATTATTCGCCTTTATTATGTACAAACGAAAACGGGTCGTGTGGGAAGATCCTAGCACATATGAAGCGTGTTTGGAGACACAGGCGGCGGTGGCAGCGGCGCCCGCGTCGAACGGACAAGATGGTGGTGGTGTCGTGCTGGAAATGGAACAACTTAAGCATTAGTTAGCCTAAATATACGCATAATTTTAAAATTAGCAACAACATATGATTTAAGAAAATGAATCCTTGCAGCTCAAGCAATACGTAGTTACTACACGGTTAATACAAAAAGTTACTGCAAAAAAGTAGAAAATAATGAAAGTAAATAAAAGTAAAAATGCAGAAAAAAATAATAAATTTTTCAGTGTATACATAAGCACAACTAAATTTATGACAAAAAAAAAATATTTAAAACACTGTCAATAGTACTAAAAATTAAAAACAAAAAAAATGTACTAAAAATATAAAATACAAATATAAACGAAGGCTGAAAACTCAGATGGGCACCAAAGGGCATTTATATCCTAAACGTGTGTTTTTTCTTTGTATATGTGCAAATTATAATAATTTTAAAGTGTATGATGCACCTTTTTTGTACAGCAACTATTTTGTAATATTTAGATAAGCATTAGTTTAATATAATAAATAAATAAATGCAATTATTTAGGTTAATTGTTAACGAAAATTCCATAATATTTGCGTTCCTTTGACTCCAATTCGTTGGCGGAAAATCGATAATAAAAATCACGCATTGATGCACGTACATACATATGTGTTTGTTGTTTCGCCTAAAACAGAGGGTTGCAGCTTGCCAGCACATGGCCGCATATTTGAAAGCTTTAATATTTTTTTTTTCTTAATGCGCGCAGAGCACTTGAAATGTGTGCCATTGACAGCCATCATCAGCTGTGCAGTGCACAACTACAAGAATCCTGCAAAGAAATGTCAAGCAACACGTGCAGCTGACTCGTTGGTAGGAAAGAGAGAATATAAAGCACAACACATGCGTTTTAGTTAACAATAAAAATGAAATTAAAAATTTCGACGCACCTAATTTTAAAACATTTTGGATTTTAAATTTTGGTTTTTTCTTTTTTTTAGAAACAGGCGAGAATCATGGACCACGTCCCTTTGGGCTGTTTTTGCTAGAAAATTTAATTTTGGGTTTGACAATTTTTGGTCTCGCGTAACGGTATCTATTTTTATTTAAAAAGAAGCAAAGAATATGGACCATAATTTTTGGAAATTTTCGCATTTTTTAAAATTTCAAATTTTTTTTTTTATTATTTCTAAAACTAAAAATTCTTTAACTTTTGAATCGTTAAAATTTGCTTTCAAGTTAGAAAACCCGCGTTATTATTAAAAAAAAAAATTAACACAAATAATGAAAAATTTGCAAAAATTGATATACTTTTATAACCGGCGATTCATTTTGAAAACAAATTTGGATTCCGTAGCCGTCCTTCAGCAGTATCTCCGAAATTCACACGACAGTCGGGTCTAAGTAACTGGAACGGATCCGAATTTTTTTTCCAACCAAGCACTCTCAACTCGACATCGTTCTTCGAATTATTTTAGCAATGTTTTCTGCCGCTATAACAACTACAGGATTATCGAAAAAAGCTGTTTGGTCGTGTAGAGGTTATCGCTGCTTAAAATTATCTCAAATCAAAAAACATTAAGGGTATTCAGACCAGCCTTGTTAAATTTGTTAGGGCGTTATTTTATGTAGTTTTTTTTAACAGACTATCGTTTTACCGAGTAACGAACTATCCATCTGGCAAGCCCTTTATAATTGTTTCGTTACTCGGTAATATCATATCAGCTGTTCTCCTGCTCATCTGTACATCAATTTAAAGTACTTACCAGTAATAAATTTGATCTGCTCCACATAATTTTCAATTAAATGACTGACAAATTTTTGATTTTGCACTTTGTTGGGGCATTTTTACTCTTTAATAAAATTTAATCAGCTGTTTCGGAATAAAATTTACCATACTACCAAGGTAGAGCAAAAAGTATGTTTAGATGCACTCACCAAGATGAGTACAGATAATGATCGAGAGAATAGACAAAATTACATTTTTTCTACAAAATGGCGAATTCCCCAAAAAATTCGTTTGTTTCGAAAATTCACTTCGGAGTGGTTAAAATAATCGAACAAGGAAAACACGTTTTAAGTTCTCTCCCATGAAGTAATAATTTGCCCAGTAATCCCGTGGGAGAGACATGATATGGGGGTAGGTTATGTTTAGCGGATTAAAGTCCCGCATTTCGGCTTTCAATGCTTCCTCCTTCTATAAAGCAAAAACGTTTTAAGTTCTGGAAGTCGATTATACTATCTCCAAAAATTCTTTCAAAAATACTCTAATATCTTCCAAACTATTGCCGTATAAAATTTAAATTTTCGGATTCCTTATGTGGCCTTCAGCAGTGAAAAATCAGTGAATATGTCTATGTATATTCTCAACATTTCAGAAGCAGAGCGTTTCATTATAATACTCTGAGAGCATCGAAGTAAGCGTCTTCATTTGGTGTTTGAAGTAACTATCCATAATCTGTTTCTCTTCACGTTTTTGCGCAGTATTTCGTTATTAACGAATATAGCTTTAATTGTTCACCCAAAATTTCAATTTATAATCTCTATACTCACTAAAAAATTAGTTGTGCCTGTTTTTTCCGATAGTCCGTTTGTGTACTTTGGCCATTCTTTCTTTTTTAGCCGAAATATACAACAGCGCACCAGTCAATTGCCTACATATAAAATGTCATGTGAATTTTTGTATACAATCCGCCGCTTCTTTTCCTTACAATTGGCATAATATACGTACTAATTCAATAATCGAAATAATGATATCGTATCAGCCACTATTATTCATTGCTAATAAATAATCGTAATGAAATATAAACATTTTCATAATTTCTGACAAGAACTTACCTAATTGAAACATGTGAGTTAGCAGATTACGTACGGTTACCCATGATAATCTAATCTATTGACCAGTCATATAAAATACAAGCCTTTCATTATATGAATTAAAAAAGTTCGACATGCTAATACGGAGGTAATACCACATTAACAATTCGCCTACTCAATCTCGATAAGGCACACTCAACAATAATCACTGATAACAACCGTTACGACACGCTTCACACTTTCTTCGTTTATGATACGCTATTGGTGCTGGCAAATGTTAGTATCCCGGAAACGCATAACTTTTTTATTTCCGATAGTGCCGGGATTTCCATCGCAATTTCGCTCTACTCGATTGTTTTTAAGCTTTTATTTATTGCTTATACAAATTATTGCATTTGGCTTTGTTACTAATGTCACTAGACAATAATAACGTGATTTCTTAAAGTTGATAACTTTTCAAAAAAAAAAAAGCTGTATGACAGCTTATGCTATGAGGGTCCGATATCGGTTATTCTTATGCGCAACTTCTTGAGTAGAAAAAAGAGGGGTGCAAAATTTCAGATTTTTATCTCCAAAAATGACGGAATAGATCATTCGTTCATAATTAAATTACATTTTATTTTCATTGTGTATCCGACGTTGCTTTCGGTTCAGCGCATAAAAATACAGCCGCATTATCTTCAGTTTAATTTGTTGCTTAGTAACTATTTCTAAATCACCGAAACCCGAAAATTTAATCATAAATAAAATCCCGCACATCTCCGGTTCGTTATAGTTGGCAACACTAACGCAAGAAGATGTGCACACACTCAAATTAAATAAATAGCTACTAAACTAAACTGAATTATAAATAATCAAATAATAACATGACTTTGTAAATAATTGACTCGAGTGTAGCTCTTCAATCAATTGCTGTTCTCAGCATTCCGGTTACTCACTGTTATTTAATGGCGCCGATAAGAACTCACGAATGAGCACTGGGTCTTATCACTCAGCCGGTCTGCTTACGGTAGTATTAGCAAAGCTAATCACTGAAATATAAAATATGATAAAAACTGTAGGCTAATCGCCTACAAAAAGGCACAAGCAAACAAACAACAACAACTTGAGACAAAAGTGAACACTCATGTTTGCATACAATGGCGCTGTTATGACTTCGTCGCAGGTTCCTCTTAATTGAATTAAGCGTGACAGGCTAATAAATGCATTGTTTTTGTATGGAACTTTGCTCGGAGATGTGTGCAGTATGATTTTTTTTTTTATTTTTTATGATAACGTGATTTTTCACTTGAAGCTCTCATGTCACCAAGATCACTTGAAAGAGTGTATTTACAGAATTATAATTAACTTTGTTATAGCATTGCGTTAGCTAACAGACAGTTACTAATTGAAATGCATATCTAGCATTCGCTTAGGACATGAGTCTGTCTAAATTCATGCGGGTGCATATAAATTCCCATTAGGACATTATATAAGAATGTAATATTATTGTTCTTAAATACTTTAACTAAGTTTTACTTCTATTTATAAGGAGTCAGTGTGTTACATAATTGAAAAATTTAATTAATAACTTTATTTTTTTTAATAAAATTAAACTTTACTGTTCTGCATCGGAAATATCAAAAAAAAGGCCGAAAACATGCAAATATATAAATATGAATGTAAGGCAGGGTTGCAAAAAATACAATTCAAATAACATTTATAATTAGGGGTTTCATATAGTCTCATAAAGATTACAACGATTCGAAAACATAGCATGGAAAATTGTAATTTTGTAAACTCATTTTTGTATGTAATCCAACAACAATTTTTTTAAACAAGTATAAAAATTTATAATTTTATGACTTTACGATGCTTTATGACAGGTTGTGAGTTCCCCAATCAAAAATTTTTTATTTTGTAATCTCGAAAATCAAAAATAGTTTTATTGAAAAACAAAGCAAAAAAAGGCAACAATACCCTTTACAAATAAAAAAAAATGTCATACAACAAATTATAATTGTATGGCAGCTATATGATATAGTGATCCGATCTGAACAATTTCTGCTGAGATTGTACCGTTACTTTGGACAATAAATCATGCCATATTTCGTAAAAGTATCTCGTGAAATAAAAAAGTTTTCCATACAAGGGCTTAATTCCGATGGTTCAGTTTGTATGACAGCTATGCGCTTTGTTGGTCTGATATCAGCGATTTCGACAAATAATCAGCATATTTGCGAGAAAAGCACGTGTACAAAATGTCATATCCATTTCTGTAAAAGCTGAGAGACTAAGTTCGCCATACTGATCATTTTAAACACCCTTTCTTGGTGTTACTAATGTTGTGGCCCTGTTCTAGGGTTTAAATTTTAGAACAAGACTCCTAAATACCGGATTAAAAATTTGATAAATTGTTAATCTCAAAATTATAATTTAAAATTAATAAAAAAAAGTATTCTTTAATTAAAAAAATCTTTATTACATTTTGAAGATTTTCTGCGATTTGCAGTCTACTTGGCTTTTAGTTACGTCTCAAAAACACATTTTTATTGCTTGAAATATTTGAAAATGTACATATATATATTTTATTTTCGAATGATAAAAACAAAGCAAATCAGCTGATTTGGACATTATGAGTTAAACACTATTCACAAATAGTTGTTTTTGGGCCATTGGCACAAACTTGATTCATGGTTGCAGTTAAAAATGAAGATTTTCCTTTTACTTTACATTACTTTCCAGCTTTTGATTTATTTATTTTTTTTTTTTTTGCTAAATGTTTTCTTTTTTTATATCACTTTTCATTTCAGCTTTTGATTTTAAAAATATTTTTTTTTATTTGTTACTCCAATTTTAAAATTATAATAATTTTTAATTAAAAATTTAAAAAAAAACATGAATTAAAATTCTAAAATTAAAAAATATTTTTATAAATTTTAAATTAAAAAATCTTATTTTTTAAATTTATAAAGAAAATAATTCTCAATTTTTAACTCTGATTTTGGGATTAAAAGTTAAAACTTCAAATTTAAATATGATTTTACAATTAAATTTAAATTTAAATCCAAATAAAAAATTTAATTTTTCGCAAAATTTTTTTTTTTAATTAGAAACTTTGACACGTTTAATTCCAATTAAAATTAAAAATTTCATTTTTCACCAAATATCCAACCCTGGTGTAGAGAAAATTTACTTATGAACGAGTTACATACTCGCTAATTGCTTATAATCGTTTGAATGTGCCTTTTGAAAAATAACGGCATTGCAGAACAAACGTGCTTTTCAGCTCACCAATTGATATGAATTTTATTGAATTCGCATATTTGCATGTAATTTTAAATATTTTCCATATGCTTTTATTATATTCTGCAAAATGTTTTATTTTTTCTCTTGAATTCACACAAAGTGGCCGCGGCTTCATATTCGTTGTTTCGGCAGATCAAATGTCAAACTGATTTGTTTGTTGTGTCTAGTGTTGTTGTAGGAATTAATTTTTTGTTATTTAAGAAATTATTGAGGCTAAAACTCAGTTGTAACAGTTTGTGCGATGTTTTAGAACTTGCACACAAGCTCTCTATGGAATGGAACTTAAAACTGGAAAATCAGTTTGCGAGCAATTTGAGACCACAACAAATAGTGTATCGAATATTATTAAATATTTGAATTATGCTTATCATGTTGTAATCATGTAACTAAAAGCACAGGTTCTTCTCGATATTTTTTACCCCAATTAGGATTACCTTCTTCCACGAGTATATTGAATGATTTACAATGCTAACTGCTCTTAAGACTATTAAACCAATTGCACTTTTATCACTTTCAATTATACATAAACCTACTCGTATTTTAATTGAGGAAACAACAATAAAGTACGCTTCTGAATTGGTTTATGTTATTTACGACACTTTTTGGCAGCGTAAGATCGAGATAAATGGCTCAATGCTTTCAATTTGTTTTGCATGCAAATAATTAAGCGTTAGATTGCAAATCTGCAGGTGGTCTTTAGCTTATCTGTACTTGAAAAAATATTTTTTATGCATGCATTTTTATATGCATGTTCCCGCCATAAACAAAATCTCTCTTTGTATGCTTATTACCGCCATAAAACACACAAAAATTGAGGGAGACACTTTTATGGCTCACAATTCTCATTTGGTGCGCATTGCATTCACTCTTTTACTTATTTCCTATAATATTTTCTCAAATTCTCTCTGGTTGAAAATTGTTTGGCATAGGTTAGGTTGTGTTATACTGGCCGAATTCGCGATAAACATGTTTTGACCCTTAAAAATTGCACCAACACCAACCCGCTCCCCCACCTAACACATCACAACATCAGATGGTTATTATTATTTTTTTTCTTACTTTCTTTTAACTTTATTTTTATAAACGTGCAATATTTATAAATTTCTTTTTCAGTATAAGCATATTAAATTTATACATTTCTTAAATGTTTTATTCTCATTTGGATTATTTTCTTATTTACAGATGGAACACAAGAAGCACTACTCAAACGAAGTAGAAGAACGTTTCCGTTTGAAAATCTTCAATGAGAATAAATTGAAGATTGCCAAGCACAATCAATTATACGCAGCGGGCAAAGTTTCATTCAAAATGGCAGTCAACAAATATAGCGACATGTTACATAATGAATTCCGTGAAACAATGAATGGCTTCAACAACACACTAAGAAAACAACTGCGGTAAGTGTTAAGCAACTTTTAGCAAAAATTGTTTTACAAAACATTTAACTGAAAATAATTAAATTTCTTTTATTCAAGCAGTAGCAACCGAAAATTCACCGGCGCCACCTTCATTGCACCAGCCCATGTTACTGTGCCAACATCCGTGGACTGGCGTTCGCACGGTGCTGTTACCGATATCAAGGATCAGGGTAATTATAACTGTTTTTTTTTGTTTTGCAATTTTTAAATAATTTTCTTACCTTATCATTAGGTCACTGTGGCTCTTGCTGGGCTTTCTCCACAACTGGCGCACTTGAGGGTCAACATTTCCGCAAAACAAATACACTAGTTTCGCTGTCCGAACAGAACTTGGTCGATTGCTCTAGCAAATATGGCAACAATGGTTGTAATGGTGGTCTGATGGATAACGCTTTCCGTTATATTAAGGATAATGGTGGCATAGATACGGAGAAATCCTATCCGTATGAGGGTATTGATGATTCCTGTCACTATAATCCATCCAGTATTGGTGCCACCGATCGCGGATTTGTCGACATTCCAGCCGGCGATGAGGAGAAAATGAAGCAAGCTGTTGCCACCATTGGTCCAGTTTCCGTTGCTATCGATGCTTCGCATGAATCATTCCAATTTTACTCTGAAGGTGTTTATAATGAGCCAGCTTGTGATGCAGAACAATTAGATCACGGTGTTTTGGTGGTGGGCTATGGCACTGATCCCAGTGGACAAGACTACTGGCTGGTAAAGAACTCTTGGGGCACCACCTGGGGTGATAAAGGTTATATTAAGATGGCGCGCAACAAGGATAATCAATGCGGTATTGCTTCGGCCTCCAGCTACCCACTTGTTTAAGTTGTAAATTTTCAAACATCACAAATTGGAAATACATAGGAATCAAAATATGCGAATTAATATTATTTTATAAACCACAGTGAATTTTTAACTTCGATATGAAGCGTATATGATTTTTTGTTTGTATTATTTGTACGTTATAAGTTGTAGTATTGTTTATTTTAATTTTTTTTTCGTTTATTTTCGTCGATACGTGAATTTAAAAACATTTGCAAAGAGAAATACCAAAGGTTACAGTAATATGTAACTTTTATGTAATAAAACGTAATACCACCTTCTCATCGCCATCACTATATTAATGCATAATTAGCATACGAAACGTGTAAAAACATTATATAATAAAATACAAGTTTTAAAAAATATAACATTTTATTTTATTTGACACAAAAGTGTGGATGTATTATATATACAATTATATAAAGAGAAAGCAGCTGAAGATAATATCATAATAACATATCTTGTTTGGCAATTAACGTAAGGAGAAGAGTTGGCAACGCCGCTGATTTGTAATTGAAGCAAAAGCGAATATTTTACATTTGCTGCATTTTGAAGAGCATCTACAGTATAAGTATAAAAAGACAATTTTTGGAAACTAAAAAAAGTACTACATCAACTCTTTTAAAACTTAAATATCTTCAAATTTATTAAGAAAATAATTTAATAAAGATTAGAATTGAATTAGAAATGAAATCGTGCGAAAGTGCAGCTGCAAAAAATATAATACCGAAAACCGTATAAAAATTTGTTTTTAAAAATTCTTATTGATATTTCTTTTTATTTTTCATTCCCAAGTATCGGACGGAAAATAATTTATCTCAAGCTTACTGTTATGAAGTAAAAAAAGAATTTGTTTTGAAACATTTTTTCTTGTTTGCTTTCTTCTTGTCCCTCTATTTTAAACCGGAACTCGCAAGAGGCATTACTCAAAATTTTCGTCGTTTTTGACCTGCCAAAATTCGATTTTGATAAGATCAAAAAACCCCATTGAATTCCGAGAAATCACTGCTGCGAATTCGAAAAGCGCAATTTCGAGAAAAACGCGTTCAAAGATAAACTGATTAAACTCATTGAACTGAACGGTTACTCTTCATAAGTTGTAACACAAAACTATTTGAGATATCGATTTAAAATTTTGTTATGTTATTTTTAAAAGTGTAAGCTATCGTAATGCGGTAAATTATTTATTTTTTTAAAACTTCATATTAGGCGTGCCCTTAACTTCATTAGTTTAAAACAAATTTAGAAAGAACTTTATGAAATAAACTAGGTAATTGTCCAGGTATTTTAAATACACTTTATTCATTTTAAAAATGTGCAATATATGTTATTGGAAATATTAAAAATTTAAAATGATCAGGCAAATTCATTAAGAATACATGTATATTTATAATAGCTATACAAATTCTTGGTTAGAAAACTGTTTTTTATGCGCTTTACATATTTCAAATAAATAATTTTTCTAATTAATATAAATGTTAAAAGTTTTTGCTTTCAAAAGCTTCAGCATTTATGTACACTAGTACGCAGTCTCTTACAATTATACTTTTTATATACTCTTAATTTCACTTCCTTATCATAAGGCCGCACATGTACAATGTCTTTAGTCTTTCAAAACATAATAAATAAATTAATTAAAAAAAAGAAACTAAAAAATAAGCGCTAAATAAGTTAGTCAATTTGATTGATATTTAATATTATTTTAATTATTTTTTGGTTAATGAGCGCAGCTATGTATGTACGTACAGCTAGTTGCATTTCTAGTGGCGATGATTGGATGAAGATGTTGTAATTTTAAGCTTTGCATTAATTTAATCTGCAAAAAATATATAATAATTGAACAGCAAGCATTATTGTTAGCTATTATCAAAAATATATTTTCCACTTACAATGCTCTCACTCTCACGCGCACATCTATACGCAACGAATGGTTGTATGTTTATTACAAAAGTCCAAATTTTCCATTACCTTACGTCCAAGGTAGATTGTTGCAAAAGAGCGCTGTGCCAATTAAATAGTAACTTGTAAACCATACTAATATAGATCCAGCTTTTGACCGCAATTTGATTAGATCAAATGTCTTGGGCAGCTGATCGGCAGCAAACCAATAAAGACATGGCGTAGCCGAGCACAATAACCTTGTTGATATTTGTATGTGCACAAAAAAAGTACAAAACAGTGTAAGTACCAATGCATGCAGTACAAAAGGCAACGATTTATATTCTTTTAATAGCTGCATGATGGGATAATGCGGCAGTAGGATACGCATGAAATGTCTAAAGTACGTGAAGCAATGATATAGCAAGAACGCGAGCACGGGCAAAGCTAACATGAAGTTCGGTAACTGTTTGAACTCGTAGTAACGTAGAAAACCGACATTCCAATAGTGTGATTGTATGTATGAATACGGAAATGGAAAAGTATTATCACACCACGGTGAATTTTGCGGCATTCGATGACCAGCTAAAATGTAATTTTTCTCTCGCGCATAGTTCAGCACAGCTTCTGAATGCGCCACTGTATGTTGTGGTACACAGTACTGTTTGAATGCGTAAAAGTAGAAGAATGTGAGCGGCGTTAGTGCACCAATCAGACAAAGTGTTAACTTTACAGCAGCAAAACAGCGATGATATGACTTGAGTATGGTGTGCCGCAGCATAAAATATATGGGATAGCCCGCATTGAGTAGACCATTTGAACGGCTCACAATAGAGAGTGCCAGTGTTACTGTGGTACGCGCAAATCGAAACTCGGAAACGCATTCCAACATCAAGTGTAGCGATAACCAACAGAAAAGTGCTTCCGAGTAGGCGGCAGTGAAGAATATCGACGCGGGATTGAAGCAAAACAGTAACGCCGCATTCCAACTTTTATTTGGGTCCTTAAAAATACGCTGTGTGAGTGCATAAAGTGCATTGGCTGCTTTGCAGAAGCAAAATACATTGACCAATACAGCCACCACCAAACACCAGCTGCGCAATGACACGCCCATATTGAGTGCATACAAAGCATTTGCACCTGCACGTACCACTAACGGAAATAGTGGGTAGAAAGCGAGTGTATTCTCGTAGGAATAAGAATATTCTGCAATGTGTAGAAAATATTCGCCATCCCAGTGACGTAGGCCGCCAAGGCAAAATTGTACTGTGCGATCAAGCCAAGAATTTTCGGTGGCATTATGGGAGTTAAATTCGTTGTTTTCGAGTGTTCCTATATGTTGTTGAGTTTGTTGTGCAATCGGTGATCGAAATACATCCGATTTGTGATCAGGCATCAGGTGGTTTACAAGTAGTTGTAATACCAATATAATCACTCGACTAGCTAGCGCTAATTTCGTTATTTTCTCAGTCATTTTTTATGAGGTAACTAAGGCAATAATGAATCAACGATTAAGATGCGATAAGTTAATATTGATGACGTTAATACTTCGTGGTAGCACTACGTTGTTGTTCATTTAGGTTATGGCTGTTTCGATGCACTGCGGCCCAAAATTAGTTATATCTGCTGAATATGTAAACAATTTGTTATATTTAAATAAGATTAATGAAATCTAAATGCCGGTCAGATTGTCAGGTGATATGTCATGGACAAAAATGTGATGCCTTTTCGCCCTAACAACTGCCAGAAAGGTGCACTTACCTTTGTGAAAGAACAATACTGTGGAAAACCGAATCTTTAGAACCAAATCTTTATTTGAACTTTTTTCAAAGTAATATTAACTATTTATTATCGCAATCCTTTTACTTAACGTGCCACAACAAAAGCTCAGCCGGTTCTACCCAAATGACGTTTGCTTCCCATTTATTATATGTCAACTAAGCGATGCCACCTTATCCATTCATAAATTCAAATGCAAAATAGTTATAACATTGAAAATAAAACTTAAATTCTTCATTTAAGTTTATACTCTTGCTATTAACAAAATTAAGAATTAATTATTTATAAATTATAAATCTGATATTTCGATCTATAATTAACAAACGAAAGGTTTGTTTTCAAATAATATTAAGTAGTTTATTTACAGGACCATTTTCATTTCATCGAATTTCTGCTTTAAAGGTTTCCACACAAGCATCAGCTATGCGTTTGTGTATCTCATTGACCTCTGCTTGCGTCAAGGTGCGCTCCATATGCCTGTAGACTACACGGAAGCATACGCTAGATTTGTTTGTTTTACGATTCTTAAAGCGATCTACTAAGCTAATCTGTAAGACAAAGAAATATTAAACGTCAATTATCTATAGAAAATTAAAAAAATAAACGTTTTTTAAAACTCACTTGTTCCACCACATCACCGGCTACTGATCGCACAAGATCGTAAAAATCATTACAAGCAAAACCAGCATCCACTTCTACACCCAAAGGCAACCAGAATGAAAGATCATTGCTGCACTGCGGGTAAACGGAGATGGGTTTGTATTTAGGTAGTTTATGCAAATTGTCTTCATTAAATTGTTTGAGAAATCCACTATCATTTGACCAAAACAGCCTTATATCAGGGATATCGAAGAGCACCATTGCCAAACGCTCTAAACCCAAACCGAAGGCATAGCCTATATTATTGTGAGCGCCTGATCGTTGAAGAATCTCGTGACGCATAATACCACATCCAAGCACCTCTAGCCATTTACCATTATAAAGTACTTCCAACTCCCAGGAAGGTTGCGTAAAGGGAAAATATGTGTCCACCCAGCGATATTCCAATTGCGCACCAAACAAATCCCGTGCTAGCCCCACCAGCACACCCTTCATTTCGTGTTCCATCAATTTCACTGCTTCAAGTGTATGACACATTTGTTTCGTTTGATCTAAGCATTTTGAAGATGTTTCAGGCTTTGGAGAATCTTTTACTTTGAACTGCCAATCATTTTCAAATATTTCCAAATCTAGATTACGACCAAAAAGTGTGTCCTTCGTAACCAATCGCACTGCATCTAATTGGTGGAAGACAGGATAATGGGTACAGTCAATTTCATCACGTCGGTACACTTCACCAGTTACCAAAAAATTATCTAGACCGCAAGCAATTAGGTCTGCTTGATGTGCGGTGGTGTGGGCACGCAATAATTGATTTTGATTAATATAATAGCAATCTGACTTGTTACGACTTACATGATCGGCGGGAAATAGTAAGTTATCAAAGTTTTGCTCCACTGTCACAATAGGACTTAACTGATCATAAACTGAAAATAATGGATTGCCGCGTGAGTTTCTGTAGCAGGCGTAGAAATAATTAATAATGCGTTGACGTATAATTGAAAGCGGATGATTGCGTTGCAAATGTTTGTTTACACCCAAATAGGATAATATTTTTGGCGTGACATTTGTCCAATCGTCTGTTGGATAATTTTTTCCATCGATCTCTAAACTGGCCGTAGCATCTGCGGCACCGACACTGGTGGCCATTTGCCGGTGTTGTCTGCATTGTTTTGCTCCTGTGTATTGTTGACCGGTTTGTAGACATAACCAATTCCTGGACGTTGATGGAGTTGCTCCATTTAATTGACGCCATTGGCGTATAATTAACATTTTAATTTTATATGAACGTGTTTAGTTTACTGTAATGTTATAAATAATAATACAGAAGTTGTTTTGTTTTTTAGTTACATCACCTGTTTGACATACATTGAACAGCTGATGCTTATTTAGGCGATTTGTCAAAATAGAGGAATTTTCGAGGAATTATTTTATAACTGGAAGTAAAGGGTTATTGCGTGTTTTGTTCCGGTATTAAGGCATTTCAAATCATAAATGTCAACTTGAACGTCATCTAACTGCAATGACTGTTTGTTATATTATTTAATTTAAAAGTTTTAATTAAAAATTGAGTTCTTAATCCAAAACATGTGTTTGAGTTTGCGTTTTTTGTGCTTAAATTTTCATTTTTAATTCCAAATTCTGAATTAAAAATTGATAAAATATAATTCGTTTGAATGTGTAAGATTTACCGACCACCGCGCTAGAGTATTGAAGATGATTGTACGGTGTGAGCTGTGGTTCAAATGAAAAAATACGAAGTATGCAAGCGCGAAAAAAAGCGAAAAATATTAATTCTAAAACAGTTTCTAAACTCTTAATTAAAAACTTGTGGTTTGTTATTGGTTGATTCTTCAGACCAATGGGATGTGCGATAACAACATATTGAAAAAGCCGAACTAACTTCGCGGATGTTGAGGTCAATGATATCATGACAGCAATATCATTGTAGCTCTGCAGCTCGTATTATTTTCTCCAGCAATGGAGCGAACAAGTCACACGTTAAGGAGTATCCTTGCCTGAAAGCTCGTTAAGTATCGAACCGCTCGGAGAGGTTCTTCCCGATCCTGATGGAGCTTTAGGTGTTGCTCTACGTCAGTTTACGCAGCCGTCATTGTTTTGCGAGGATGCCAAGTTTAAACATAACGGAATAAAAGCTCTTGTCGACTCGTTGTCGTGCTGTAAAAAGGTGCTTTTAAATCGCTGAAGAGATGGTGAGTGCCGATTTTCTTTACACGGGTCTTTTCCAATATTTAGCGCGTGGAGAAAATTTGGTCGTTAGTAGATTGTCCAAGTCTAAAGCCACACTGTTAAGGTCCAATCAAAGAAACTGATATGCGCACCTTGTCAGTTCTTCGCCGCCATATCCGGCGTAATATTTCGACCGGCAATCCATCAGTCTCTGCCATATTCTTCAGGCGGGTAATTGCTATTCGAACCTTTTCATAGTCCGTTACATTTATTCCATAGTCGTCGATTGGGGAATCGACTTCGCCATCTCCAGATTTTACACTTTCACTGTCGTTAAGCACCTTCAGTATGCCCTGGGCATCAGTCACTAGATCACCGCTTTGGCTCCCATAAGTGTATGCTCCTGTCTTGAAACCTTCCCATTAGTTGCCGCATCTTTTCGTAGAATTTTCGAGCATTCTCCCTGTTGGTCAGTTTATCAAGCTCCTAATATTCAATTTCCCCTACTCTTTTGTCTCGCATTCCCTCTTTAACTCTCATATTTTTCCCCTCGCTATGTTTGGCGCCGCAAACATTCAGTAAGCGATTTCTCGATATCTTTCTGCGACACGCGGGTCGCTCATGTGTCATGTTTTCGACTCTGCGAAAATTGCGATAGGCTTTCGTTGTAGCTCCTCTGCGACACGAAGACCTCATCGTGTCAGCTGTTCTTTCGACCTTTCCGAAAATCAATGGTTTCGCTTGCGTAGCTTCTTTATTGTCGAACCTTCCTTATGTGTGTTGACGGGAATACTTTGCTGAGCAGAATCGTGTCCGTAACTTTCCTACAACAATATAGTGGTAATTGGTGCATAAATTTTCTAGCGAGTATTTTTAGCTTCTCAGCATTACAAAGATTTGCGCGCTCATTTTACTTACCGCTCCAAAACAGGGTTTGATCGCTACATGACATTTTACCAATTTTACTCTAATTTGCTGATTATTTCATAAGGCGAGTGTCTCATTTCTAAGACTCTTCCAAATGGTTGTAGATTATTTTCAACTGAGAGAATTTTCCATGCATGAAATACTTCCGATTTTTTTGCTTGATTTTGCCGGCTAGCGAATAAAACAAACGAATTATTTCGCAACCTTTATTCAAGTTCTCTTACTTCTTCTCGTATCTATAACTGGAAAATGATTGAAATAACCAACAACTCAACTAAAGAATCACTGAATTTTATTTATCAACCACATTTATGGAGAACAATATTTCAAAAACATCTATTTATATTGGCGAATTCCGGGAAATACTGGCTTATCGTTGGAACGTGTATCCAATGAGAGCTTTAAATAATTTATAAATACGGCTTATCTCTACTGAGAACTGAACGTACTCAGACCAAAGCTTGAGTACCATATTCATATAAAACTCTGTATTTGCAAAACTCCAAGCAGTTTTCGAAGTGTAATCAGCTTGTGCGGTTGTTATAATGGCGGGCCTTAACCTACGTTTATTGGCTTTAATTCTCTTATTTTGTTGTTGTTATAATTTTCACAGTGCTGGTGAGTTCAATCAACGCGAGAAATAAAAAAAATATTATTTTTAATTTATTTTTCGAAAAATATTTTCAAGACGCTTACTATTGCAAAGCAAATGGCCGCATCGGACAATGTTCTTACTCCGAAGACTGTGCATGGCCAATGGAGATGTTTAGATATAACGCAGATTGCGCAAATTCTGGACTTGTAAGGATATTCATTGCATTTTGGCTTTTTTTCTTTGGCAATTTATAAATAACTTTGACATATTTGTTTAGAGTGGTGATATCGTATGCTGTTTGAGACCAACTTATCGCAGAAGAACCACCACATCTACAACACCTGCCACAGTAGTGGAAAAGGAAACCATAAATCCTCGTGGTCTCGCTTTACTCAATCAACACAATTGTGGGGATGTGGAAGATATTCGCGTTGCTAATGGCATAGATGCTATGCTAGGTGAATTTCCGTGGATAGCATTACTACTCAGTTCTGAGAAGAATACAATCTGTGGCGGTTCTGTAATAACAGAACACTATGTTTTGACAGCGGCTCACTGCATACAGGATAATTTGTAAGTATTCAACAGTGTGCATGGAACAAAATTAATTAAGCTTTCGAAAGGAGTGAGGAAAAATAAACGACGATATAATAAAGGGTGGCCCATGTCGAGGTTCCCTACTTTTTTTTTGTAAAGAAAAAACACAGAAACTTCACATTTAATGGAGAATATTTATTATTATGCGAAAGAACAGTCTTTGGTATATATATTTTTTTCACGATTATCTTTTTCAAATGTGTTCCGCGGCTGCGGCTTAGACGGTTCATCCTCTTCTTCTTTTCTGGCGTAGGCACCGCTTACGCGATTATAGCCGAGTCACTTAGACGGTTCATCCGTTGAGTCTAATTTTCGATGACTCGTTTGAGCATTTCGATTGGTAACACACTCGTCATGTTTTGCTCCAATTCCAGAATCAAAGTGGGATTGTCCGTATAGACTTTAGAATTTACATACCCTCACAGGAAAAAGTCGAACGGTGTGATATCATACGATCTTGGTAGCCAATCGACCGGCTCAAAACGTGAAATTATCTGCTCACCGAAGTGTTCTCTCAATAAACCCATTGATTGATACGATGTGTGGGAAGTGGCGACGTATTGTTGAAACCAGAAGTCGCCGAGGGGTTCAAGATTCAATTTCAGACATCAAATAGTCGATTATCATAGCGCGATAACGTGTGGCATTGACGGTTACGTTCTCACCAATATCGTTTTTGAAGAAATATGGAGTGATGATTCCACCGGTCCACAAACCACATCAAGCAGTTGTTTTTTATGGCTAAATGGCAGCTCTTGAATCTCTTAAGTTTGCTATTTGTATCAAATGCGCCAATTCTGCTTGTTTATAAACCCATTGAGCCAGAAATGGGTCTCAAATGTTTTGAATAAAATTTGGCTCGAAAACGTCAGATCTTTTTTTCAGCAGTTTTTAAAGCAAAGCGATGTTTTTTGGCAAGATCGAGCAGCTTCAGTTCTTGCACAAGCTGTGTTTTGTCTCGACGTAAAATGTGCCAAGTCGTTCCTCGAACATCAGTCCGAGTTGCTGTGAACGGTGTCGTTCAGCCGTCTTCGTCGTATACACTCTCAGCTAGGGCTGTTATATTTTCGTCACTGCGTCCTGGAAGTGATTTATTCGGTGAAATAATATCCAATAAGGAATGGTGGGTCTCAAGATGGGTGATCTTGTTGCGAGTAGTTCGCTCAGTAAGCCGATGATGTTGACCTTAAGTTGAACTAAACGCGCGAAACACATTCTTTATATGTAGAACGTGAATTTTCGTAATGAAGTGGAACGATTTGTAAACGTTGTTCATGCGTAAGTCTTTCCATGATGAAATGCTAAACAATACTGCGCAAAAATAATATGACAGCTTGACACGACTCAAACGTGATCTGTCAAAAAAAGACTATTAAAAAAAGTACCTCTATTTGGATTAACCGCTAGCAATATCCATATGTGACCTGGTCTACGAAAAGGGGGCTTAGGTGTCAAAAAATCAATTTTTTTTATTTATTTATTTACTTTTTTTTATTTTTTTTTTATTTTTTATTTTTTTTTTTTTTGACACCTAAACCCTCTTTTCGTAGACCAGGTCACATATATGAAATGAGCACGTGAAGTCTGCAAATTATTTTCAACGGCTTTTTACGATATTATTTTCTTCAATGTATTCTTGCAGAGAATTTGTGCACCTGGGCGAACATGACCTGATGACCGATGAAGATTGCTTATCCAATGGTTATTGTCAAACATTTGTAGAATTTCGTATAGATCCAATGCAGAAACCGTTTATACATCCCGACTACAACACGGTGAACAAGCACAAAGATGTTGCTTTGTTAAAACTTCATGAAGCTATCGACTTTCAAGGTATCTATGCAGTTTTATTACTTATTCATGAAATTATATATTGATTTAATTAATCGTGATTATTGCTCATTAATGTTAAACATTTTTATATAATTCTTTCCTTAAGTTTACCATCATGTCAAACCCATTTGTTTGCCAACATCACCAAGTGATTACGCTATGTTGCCAACAGATGATTTAGTGTTAGCCGGCTGGGGACTAACCGAAAGTAATGACGGTAAGTTGCAAAATTGTCACAAATATTTTTATATACTATGTAAAATACTAATGTTCTCCTTCCGTCACACATATATATATAGTGCGCGGTTCTGATATTCTACAGAAAGGTTATCTCAAACTCGAAGCTTTGGATACTTGCCAAAAACTACACTCATTCTATGATATAGATCAATCCAAACTTTGTGTTAAGTCTGGTGCAAACCATACGGTCTCTTGTCAAGGCGATTCTGGTAGCCCCATATTTTGGGAAACCAAGTACATGAAGGGCAGGTTCTTACGAAAACGTTATACGCAAGTGGGTTTGGTATCGCTTGGTGGTAAGGTATGTGGCAAGTTAACTTCAATACCATATGCATACGAAAATATCACCGACTCCATGCCGTGGATAACGAATACTATTTTAAAATGATATCGCATAATAAAGTATTTGATTAAGTTACCCAATTTATATTTTATTTAAGTACAAGTAATGTAGCACCGTATTCGGGGCACATTTTCAGGTATTGGCGTAACTTTATATTACAGTTTTACTTAATTTTATAATCGGGACCATTTCAATACCTTTTTGCCAGGGAAAAAAAAACCTTCCGATGCACAAGGTTTGTAAGTTATATGGGGTCTAAGGCAAGTTTTCGCCCGCGGTGGGGGCCGATGGATTCCCGGGCCCGAAATACGGCGGCGAAAAAGTAATAAAAAACATGCATCAGCTTTTTGTAGAATATGGTCGTACGAAAGCATGCCCGACAAATGGAATTTAAATGTGCTCTGCCCAATTCACAAAAATGGAGACCCCACAATCTGCCCCAAAGCTACCACAGGATAAGCTTCCTCAACACCGCATACAAGGTTCTATCGAGGATACTGTAAGAAAGATTAAACCTTACCAATACCACACGATGTTTCAGACAAGGCGACTTCCTATCATGCGACTTTTTCAATTATCTAGAAAAAATAATTCGTGCTGCAGAACTGAATAAAGAAAGTACAAACTTCTACAAGAGTGTACAACTGCTGGTACACATCGATGACATCGTCGACGTACAAAGATCAAATTATACAAATCACTCATCATTCCCGTCCTGCTATACATATGGTGCAAAGGCATGGACGATGACAACATCTGATGAGTCGACGTTATGAGTTTTCGAGAGAAAGATTCTGCGGAAGTTTTATGGTCCTTTGCGCATTGGCAACGGCGAATACCGCTATCGATGGAACGATGAGCTGTACGAGATATATGATGACATTGACATATTTCAGGGAATTAAGAGGCAGCGGCTATGCTGACTAGGTCATGCCGTGCGAATGAATGAAAAACCGCGTAAGTGATGACTACGCCAATAAACTAGATGCAAAATTTTACGTGGAAGTCCTCAAGCGACTCAAACGAAGGTCAAGTAAAGGGTCCGACAAGACATCGCAGCCGATTGAAAGCTGCACCATGACAACGCCTTGGCTTACACAGCCTTTCTTGTGAACAGCTACCTAACCAAGGCCGGCATCCCAACGCTTCCGCAGCCGCCCTACAGCTCAGATGCGGCCTCCCGGACTTTTTTGTTTCCTTGCCTGAAAATACCGGTAAAAGGGTATCCAAGCAGCATGCACCTCGCCACTCAAGGCTCAAGGAGAATGCCTTTCGAGACGCCTTCAAGGCTTGAAAATCGCGCTGGCAGCGCTACATCGACGCAGAAGAAGCCTATTTTGAAAGTTTTTAAAGAATTCAATACCGTGGAGACCCCAGATGCTTGTTTGCATATGTTGTATTGGTACCAAAAAATTAGCTTTAATTGGGATCGACTAAAGCTCATTTTGTTTAATGTTTTAGAGACGAAGGCGGGTCAACGCTAGACTCGTACCGAAACAACTGAATTTTTTTCCAAATCGACGTCAAGTAGAGGTCGCAAAAAAACGATATTGATAACATAGCTGAGGACACTATATTTAGTAGAAACGGAGGGTTATGAATATGATATATAAAAAAGTCACTGTGGGTATTCCAACCGGGGCTTATAACAAGTGAATTCGCTGAAGAACTTTATTTTGAAGGCGATAAAAACTTGTAATAAAATACCGGAAAAGTAGTTCTTTTGTCATTCCGGATTAAATTTAATCAGATAATATACTTCATTGCATCAATATTTGTTAATCTGGTTTTAAACGTAATAACATAACTGTGTATGAATCCGAGCGAATACGATCTCATACAAAGGAACGTATTATGAAATCGAGGATAACCCTGTCCACTCCCCATATAAACTACAAAAATCGCAATAAATCAATAACTAAATACTTCAGAGACATTAAATATTATACCTGTCCGTCAATATGCGAGATGCGTTGACGGTTTGTTCAGAAGGAAAAAAATCCATAGCGGACGATGCCTTTGATGTCAAAAAAGACAATGAGCATTGTTTTAACTTTGGATTTGCTCATTCTTCCGGTCATTCCCGGCCCTCCAAAAAGGCGTAGTGCCAACGAAATACACCACTTCTTGCTAATACAACATCTGGGTAAGCATGCTTGATCATATCATCAAACGTCTCTGTCGCAGATTTACCGAGTTTCACACAGAATTTAATCGCGTATCTCTGCTTTAACGAACGTTGCATTGCCAGCTTGCAACACTCACAGAAACACCTCGCGCGAAAATGTTTGTCCTAACTCTCCAGATGCTCTGAGACAACTGACCAGCTGCTCGTTCGGTAGCTAGGAAGGCTCTCTACTGAATCCAGGCACGCTCCGAAGTACAGTCGCGACGGAAGAAAATCGGTCCTATTATTTTCCGGACAAACCCTGTATATACTCGTAAGTATCGTATGTTATATGTTTCTAACTATTGAAAAAGTCTTTCGGGTTCAACATGTCAAGTCTATCTCATACACGTCCACAAACTATATTAATAAATACCAGAAAATTGGGGATAAAAAAAAACTACATTTAATACTTCAAAACAAACAATTCTCAAACAGTATATAAAATCTGGTAAGTACAAAAACCGATTAATTGGAAGTATGGTAATATCAATAATAATGCCTATATGAGTATAATGAAATGTTAACCTATATTTCCTAGAGCTCCACAGTCGTACTGCGGCTCCGTGCCAAGCTGCGTTCGAAATCATGCTGTCGCGCCATGTGATTGTTCAAATTCCCCACACACTGATAGGACTTGCCACAGGTGGGACACGAAAATGGCTTTTCACCGCTATGCACCAACAGGTGAGAGCTCAGATGACCGCGCGTAAAGAACGCCTTCTCGCATTGATCACACTTAAAGGGACGCTCCTGTGTGACGACATGGGAGCGCATGTGCGTGCGCAAGACCGACTTGGTGGGCCAACGTTTGTCACATACCGGACACTCGAAAATGCGTGGCTTGGCTTCACCGGTGTGTATACGCAGATGTGAGGAGAGTTGTGTGCGCAAAACGAAGCGACGATCGCAGTGCGTGCATGCAAATGGCCGCTCATCCGAATGTACCGAACGTTGATGATAGCTAAGGCTGTGACGTGAAGCGAATGTTTTGCCGCATTCTTTGCATACGTACTGCAGTCCATCGCCCAACTTGTGCACGGAGATCATGTGTAGTTTTAGCTGGAATTTGCGTGTGAATTTCTTTTCACACTCGGAACAGGGATGCAATGACTTCGGCGTACACTCCTGTGAGCTGTCCGTATGCGAAGCTGAGCTGTCGGTATGTTGCGGACTTGCTGGTGCTTCTTCATTTATATCCGGCTCAAAGTTGCATGCAGGCATTTGCGTTTTAAGCTCCATTGTTGTAGTATCGTTGAGTAAACGCATATCCTTCACGGCTTTTTGCATGAGTCCCTTTAGAGGCGGCGGCTGCTCCACCGCCGTTATATGCTGTGCACTCACTGGCAGCGATTCGACGTTGTGCTCTTCCAATTGCAAGAGATCATCCAACATGGCGAGTTCATTTGGACCTAAGAAACGAGTGATATTTCACTTTCTATCAGGCTTAGGTATGTTCATTTCATTTTAATTTTCAAATTTGGCTTACCCAAGTCACCAGTTAAATGCAGACCAGTCACACAACCCAAATCTGCGATGCCTTGTTGACCCTTAGTATCCATCATGTTGATGATTTGTAGCGCCTCATCTATGGCGCGTTCCGTATCCGCATAACGGCGCTGCAGTTCACGTTCGCTTTCCTCACAACGCCGTCGAAACTCCATTGCGTCGCGTAAACGTACGAAACAGTGGTCACATATGACGTCCGGCAGTCCGTCATTGTGCTCGACATGCAGATTCGGCGCACAGCTCAGTAAGGCGACACGCAAACTTACGCTACCGTCAACGCTGTAATTACCGTTACTAACACAATCACTGAAGCTAATTTTATCGAAAATACCATATGTAGCCGCAGGATTCTCGCGCAAACAACAACGGCAAATTTGAAAACTCATCCTCGCATTTACTATATATTTCAGTTACAGAGGAACCTCTACCAAAAACACTACTTTCACACTTTTTTTTTTCACGTAACTCCGATTTTAGTTTCATTTGTCATTCACGAGTTGTTCGAAACCAGTCTTGACTAGTCTGTCCAGGCATTCTAGCCGTTACTCTCAACGCCGCGTTCGCTACTACAATGCCAAATGAAAGCGATTGACCAGCAGCCGGCTCTCGAACAACGAAAGTACCAGCATAATCTAAGGTCACCGCGTAGTGATAACACAAACGTGTATGACAACGTTCCCAACTTGCTATTGTTATTGTTATTTGTATTGTTATTATTGTCGTTACAGCTCACTTGCATTCACAGTGTTTAGCAAATGTTTGCGTTTGATAGCCCTTGACCGTTAGCTCAGCTGCTGATGCTGCGAAAAATCGGCAATGCCGTGAGATAAGCAACGATTCCAGAGTTCGGCGCGCAAGATTCGTTAGCGACTGATAAGCAGCCGAGATATGCAGCATAGATTGTGTTTCGTTTGCTGATAAACTCTCGTGCGCATTGAGTGGTTTATCTGGCAGCTATTGTTATTTTTGTAATTTGTGTGCATATAAATAAAAATTTTAAAACAAATGTATATTTTTTATTTTGAATTGATATGCAACTCTTTCAATTTTGTTGCTATTTTGTATAAAAAAGTGTTTTACTTGGCAGCTAATCGAGCTCAATGCAACGCTCTGCTATCACAGGGAATTTTCCTCTCATTCTACTTTACGACATTAATTAGCTGACTTTTAGCTGATAATGCAAATCTGTTTATATATGTTGGCGCATCTAGATTGCTTCTTGTTTACATTACTGTTTACACTAATTGATTATTTGCTTATGATTAATCACTAAGCGTTTAATAGAAAATGCTTGAAAAAAAAAAACAAACACAAAATCGATCCCATTCCCTATGGGAAATTATGAAACGATGTGATTGACCAGCAAAACTGTCATTAATGTAGAGAGATCTTTCAGTATTTGCTTGCTAAAACAATGTAGTTGATGATGTCTTAGACTCTGAAGTAGCGAATTCATGTTTAGGGTTCTGTCCAATATCATAATAACGGGTGGGCCATATACAATAAAATTTTAAATTTAAAAAGTCAATAAAAAACGGCTTGATATTTTTCAAAGGTCTAACATTTATTTAAAAGGTTGTTTTATGAAATTTATTTGTGGAGAACAACTTCGGATAAATGACGACCACGGCTGAGTTTACAGTAGCTTATCCGATCCACCCAATTTTGGAGTACTTTCTCGATGTGTTCAGGCCTTATGGCAGCTACAGCAGCTTGAATCTCGTACTTTAGATCTTGAATTGTTTCTGGATGGTTGGCGTAACTTTATCTTTAACAGCTCGCCACAGAAAATAGTCCAACGGAGTTAAATCGCAGGCTCTGGAAGGCCAATTCACATCACCGCTTTTGCTGATTATGCGATTTTCGAAGATAGGGCGTAAAAGATTGAGTGTAGCGTTTGCTGTATGGCAGGAATTGAGGTAAAGTTCGTACAATCTCATCGGCTTTCTAATTTACATCGATTCTGTTATGGTCAGGCGCCGAAACAAGTTTAATATGGAAGTAGCTTGTATTGTTAATGAGCTTTGTGCAGTTTTCAGCTCACTGTCAGCCAGCTCAAGGTCTTTACAGCAGCTCCGCTATAGGAGTCCCTCCCGATGCAATGCACTTATGCCAACGGATTTTTCAATCTTCGAAACACTGGTTGTAGTCACTTTCCGGGATGGCCTTCAGTTCCGTCTTCGCTGCGGCTTGAATCACCTCTATTGTATAAAAACGGTGTCCCCGGAGCGGTCTTTTGAGCTTGGTGAACAGCCAGAAGTCGCACGGGGCCAGATCAGGTGAATACGGTGGTTGCGGAACGATATGGGTTGAGTTTTTGGCGAAATGATCACGAATTACGAGGACAGTATGGGATGGTGCATTATCGTGGTGTAAAAACCAAGAATTGTCTTTCCACAATTCCGGCCTTTTTAGGCAGATAGCGTTACGCAAACGACGCATAACGTTCAAATAATACCGTTTGACCGGTTGGAAGGAATTCATAATGCACAACACCATGATAATCGAAGAAAACAGTCAACATGACCTTGATTTTTGAGCGACTTTGGCGCGATTTTTTGGTTTCGGCTCTCTTTTGGCACGACATTCGCTCAATTGATCGGTTGTTTCGGGGTCGTAAGCATAGATCCAAGTCTCATCGCAGTTATAATGCGTTTCATGACACCCTGGTAGTCGGAAGCATCGTTTCACACACTTCAACGCGACGCCTTTTTTCCAAAAAATTCAATGTTTTCGGTACCAGTCGAGATTTGACGCGCTTGAGGCCCAAAACATCCTTCAAAATGGTATTGGCTGAGCCTTTCGATATGCCAACTTCATCAGCAAGGTCTTTTAATTGTTAATCGAGGGTTTTTTTCAAAACTAAATCTTTGATTTGTTGAACGTGAGCTTCGTCGGTTGAGGTTGATGGTCGCCCTGGACGCTCTTCACCTTCGACACGTTCACGGACGGCTTGGAACTCACTATACCAGTTGTAAACATTTTTTTTAAGACATAGCCTCATCACCACAGGCTTTTTTGCACCATCCTCAACGTATCCGCAGCAGAAAATTGGTTCCGTAAACCAAAATTTAATGCAAATTCTTTGCTCAACAAATTTCGAAATCGCAAAAAACGAAAAACTCACTTTTAGCAGCTCACAAAACGACACGTATCTCAAACACTAATGAATATTTTGACATGAAATTTGACGTAAATGTGACTGACAATATTACCAACCTAAAAAAAAAAAATAGTTCTCCATATCCTTCGATGGGCGCAGTTTAAATATAAATGGCTCAGTAGTATATCCCTAAAAGAAGCCTTACTTCGGAGAAACGCATCTGCTGCTACCTTAATGATTGCCACTTTTGCTTAAGACACTTCGATGATCTGATTGAGAACTTCCGATAGAAAACTCCTCACCAACACTGCGTCTCTTCTCCAACGAATTCATCCTATTATTATATTATATCTCGGAGATAGATGCGCGGAGATGCCGCTGGGAGTGGCATTCGTGACGCAGAGTTGCAAGTTATCAGAAATATAGTTAAAGTGACATAAGATTTCGGAATTTCATGTAAACTATCCAATTTCCTGGAATCTGATAGCAACTTTCGCCGTAATGCACCGGCAAGGTATGACATGAGTTCTATTTTAAAAAAAATATAAAAAACCGGTGTTGCACAATGAGTGCCGCTCGATAAACATCTAAGGCAACCAATGTCTTCCTCACCCTCTTCTCAACATTGCGCTTCCATAATAACGTTCTATGAAGGAAGAGGGCCAAGTTACCTTTTCGATAGGGTGAAGTCGAGAGACCGCAATGGGAGAAAGAATGCATACAGAATTTATAACTCCTGAAAAAAAGTTTTATTCGTATTGCTAGCGAAGACACTTCTTTTCGTCCTGCTTAAGCTTACATTGAGTCACCCAAACGGTATCAAGGAATTTCCCTTTAGTCTGCATGGACTATCAGCCGATAGGCTTGGAATAGCCTACTTTTCGATACAATTTTTATGAAATGATTTGTCTTTTTCTTCAGTTTCGACGATTTATTTTCAGCCAGCATTTTTTTTTTTTTTTTTTTATGTATATACCATACCATAACATTATTTTATTCAAAAGGTATGAATAACTAAATGTAATCTGTCCACTCCAAAATAAAGGTGATCTCAAAAACTGCACACAGCAGTCGCCTGAGTCTTTCTAAGTTGTTACTGATCTTGTGATGCTTAAGTGTCAAAATTTATTGCCAACTTTATATATTTTGGAAAACCTTCCTGACATTCAGGGTTAAATTTTCCAACTGGTAAACAATTAACTACAAACTGACTCACAATACTCGTGTTTGAATACTTAGACACTGGCATTATGATCTTAAAGTGTGAGATAATTTTGTTTACATAACGATTTCCTGAAATAAATGCGACAGGGTAAAGGTTATACTTGTACGAGTACTTATGCACTAGAATTTTCCGAATTACGAATGAAATTGAACTCAATATTATTGTGCAATGCTCTTAAATAATTACACGAGAAATACTGAAAAAGATCGTTGTCGATAGATCTTATGTACTGAAATTGTACAGGTTCAGACCGCAAGTAGGCTTAGCTCACATTTAGTTTCAATTAAACCTATTACAATAAGTAGAGTAATGAAAATTGTAAAATATTCTGATATGTTTCTTCAAAATTCGTTAAAAAAAGAATAATTGTTGAAAGTTGGGTCCTTGCTTGGTTTTAAAATGAGTTTTCATGAATATTATGTTATAGTGTTTGTATAGAGTTTCACAATAAAGAGCTACAAAAGTAGATCAATAGGGACAGCGGACGACGCCATCATGGAAAGTTATAAGATCCAACAACAGCCGAGCAACAACATGAAAATGATCCGAATTTTCATCGAAAAATCATTTTCAGCGATGAGTCTCATTTCTGGAAAAATTAGGGTTTGATGCCGATTATGGGCCGGCGGCGTCATTGGGCAGTGATGATCAAGACCGGCACGTTACAGTGAATGGTGATCGCTGCTACTCAATGAAAACCGAATACTTTTGGCCAGAATTGGATGGCATCGACTTGGACAATATGTTGTACCAATAAGACGGCGCCACAAGTAACACAGTGAATGTCACAATCAATTTATTGAAAACCAAGTTTGGTGAACGTATTATCTCACAAAATAACTTGGTCAATTGACCGCTTCGGTCGTGCGATTTGACGACGTGCGACTATTTCCTGTGGACTAGTACAAGTAATACATACATAAGTCACTAAGAATGATACACCATGAAATTTCTAAATTGGACAAACGGATCACGATGTGATGGCATGCTTAAGTCCTTAAGATCGCCAAGATCAAGCATTACTTTTATTTATACGGTCTCCAAAAGACTGCAGGACGACTGTTGACCTAATGAACGGTGAAAACCTACAGGCATCACATGCGAGCTGGTTGGGCATTAATAACGACAATACATGCATAAAGTACAGGGACTCCTCCCACGCTTCTGACCAGTCTTTTCTAGAACACGTATCTAAAAAATCAAAATTCGATATTAATTCCCTCTTAAAATTTGCAGTGGGGCGTGACAGCCGGTTAAAAAACCCTAACCCCAAATAACTAACCAATTTTTCGGAATATGGTATGACAAAATAATTAAATTTTTTACATAAGCTGATCGATCAACTGTTTTTATATTGCTATCTCATGTCTAATGATTCTTTGGTTATACGAGTACTATATACATTTCTTTTCTTTTATTCTTTATCGCATTTGTTTCCCAGCTCTCCTCAGAATGCTTCCATATTGGAGATTACAAGTAATTAGATAGTAAAAAACTATTAAAATGTGCAAGTGTTTCAAATTCAATCGACACAGCTTGCATATACATACATACATTGTATAGAAGGCTGTATTTCTTGTTAATTGATAAGCACTTTCCTTTCCGTTATTCACTCATTTACATAAAATATGCGCATGAGTGTACATAATATGTATGTATCTCTTCATACGTATGTATGTAGATTTAAAACTAAATTGTGTTCAGAGGAATGAAACATAACATTTCTTCCTTATGTCAGTTGAATGAACTCTCAATTTCTGTGGAAAAATTTTTGTTTTCATTGGAGCTGACAACACATACTTATGTATGTATGTGATTATATAGTAGGCTTCTATTTTGCTGTGAGTAACAAAGTGGTTATTATATTTAGTGTGTGTGTTATATTTAGTATGGAAGATATTTTGTAAATCTATAAGGGAACGTCGGATACTCTATATAAAGTAGTGGTACTATTAACAGTCCTCAGCTTACCATAGCAAAACATATTTTTCACCAAAACTCGTTTCCATCACCCACTACTTTGAGATATGAGAAGAGGAAATAGTCGCTAGGAGCCAGATCTGGAGAATACAGTGAATGAGAATGAAATGACCTGTGACACCTTGCATCTGTGAGAGAGACATTTCGGCCTCTCTCTGTTTTGTCTGCAATTCCATATGTTGAGCTGCATTTTCAAGTTTAATTCATCCTTCTTTTTGACACTGGTACTCTCTTACCTTGGTCAATCGACGATATCTATATATTACATATTTGTCAGGAAGTGTGTGTCTTCTGTTTGTAAACATTAGCACATTGAATCGCTAGTTAGCAGTTAATGAGCGTATGTGCTCAGTGGCTGACGGTCACACTCTGCAGCTAATAAATTTATCGTTTATATGTCATTTGCTTTAAACTATTAACATTAGCTACAAAAAATTAATCTTTTAAAAATAGTTTTAACTCTTCATATGAATTTATAAAATTATTTTTAAGTATAATAAATCAGCTTTCACTCGATCACACAACAATCAAGTCATTCACTTTTCATTAATCACTCTTTTGCCACCCAAGTGTTGTGTGATAACAGCGGTCAAGGACATGACAATAATTTTGAATATTAAACACATGGGAAACATTAAAAAAGAAAAAAAAAAACAATAACATTTGAGTACATAACACTATACGGCCAAATTCGAATTTTTTGTTTTGTGGACTTTGGACGAAAACAATTTTGTTCGATAAAGGGAAAAAAATATTTTTAAGTTTTTAAAAGTTAGTCTCAAAAATCGAGGTTCGAGAATGAGCTTATTAAGAAAATCTATAATCACGGTATGTAAGTTCCTAAAAATATAAAGAAGGCGACATTATGTACGTTTTTCACTTATTTCAATGGTACATATAAGTAAAACATGTTTCGGTCAAGCTCATATGACAGATTCTGCAAGGTTTCAAAGTCGGATCTTCAAATAAATATATACATATAAAATTTTATATTTCGAAAATACAAACACGACTTTGAAACCTTGTAGCATCTGTCATATAAAAGTGGGTGGTCGAAAAAGTCATTTCGTATTAATAAATAAAGAAATATGTACTATTTTGGTCAACTACTTTTTGCCATTTTTCCGCTGGCGGCATTATTCCATCTGATACAGCTTAGCATTCTTCCATTTCTTTATACAAAAATTTCAAAGTATAGCAAATTTCTTCGTTATTTTCATTAATTTTTAACAGTTGTAACTTTTTTTCAACTTCCTCGAATTTAATTTTTTTTGGTGAAAAAAAACTTAAATCTCACCTTTCCAACACTTTATGGTATGACACAATGTGATTGGTAGCGCCGGTGATATACAACTGCAACGACATCTATTGACAAAATACGAAAAGACTTTTTCGACTACCCAATATAAAAAACCGAAAACTATTAGACACCGTTGAAATAAAAGAAATTAAAAAAAAAATTGAATTTCGAAATTCGAAGCAAAATTATATTCGAAAATATTTTAATTTCGGTCATTAACTTCGAAAACACAGCAATTATTTAATTATAAGTTCATCTCACAAAAAAATTTGGTCCAATACACAGTCGAGTGTTGCACAGTGTAATACTAGAGTGATGTCTAGCATGGAAGCTCACGTTGCGTCTAATCGCATAAATTATAATTGCAGACTGATAAGTGTCATAAAAATTAGTTACGTGCATACAAATTATTCTATATATACATGGACAAATTGCTATGTATGCATATTAGGGTAGGCCAAAAACTAACCTACTGAATATAAGGGTTAATGTATTTTATAATCTATAGTGATCCGATCTGAATAATTTACATGACGATTAGAGCGTTGCCTTGGACAATAATCCATGTCGAATGCCTTAAACATATCTGGTAAAATTAATAGGTTTTCCATATACGGACTTTAATTTTATCGTTCATTTTATCTGACAGCTATATGC
Source organism: Bactrocera correcta (assembly GCA_027475135.1). Classification (NCBI taxonomy): domain Eukaryota; kingdom Metazoa; phylum Arthropoda; class Insecta; order Diptera; family Tephritidae; genus Bactrocera; species Bactrocera correcta. The sequence continues at coordinate 32,022,612 of CM050327.1, forward strand.
TATAATGGTTCGATAAGGTCGATTCTGACAAATGAGTAGATTTTTAAAGAAAAAGGAGTGTGTGCAAAATTTCAGATCGATATCTCAAACACTGAGGGACTAGTTCAGACAAACAGACCATATTGACCATTTCAATATATGTTTTATATGGTCTCCGACGTTTTCTTGTAGGAAAAAAATTATAAATTGGTTATGAGAACGATCCTAACAGTGATCTCATTTGGACAGCTTAGAAGGCGGTATGTTGTGTTATCTAAAACTCGTTTAGAATATATCATAAGACCATTAAAATTCGACAAGCGCTTTAGGCTTATCATAGCTTTGTCGAGACAGCTAATGTCTGTTATATATTTGGTTCGGCGAAGGTAAGACTACCAAAATGTTTCAATCTCAGTATGGCAAAGGCTTGACAGTGGCGGAGAAATTTCCATAATGTTTTCATCTATATTTCCTCCATACAACTTTAATAGCTGGGGTCCGAGAAGGTCGTTAACCTTACCGCATGAAAGCTTATTGGACAATGGTAAGCATCCCTACGTTTGCGACAAGATAAACTTTGCTAAGCGCGAGTAGTTCAGAAGTTCTCCTTCGTTCTACTTTAAAACTAAGTTTCCTGCTGTCGTACGGGAACGAGTCGTTGACTAGCGTCTGCGAGGTTCATTGGTCCAGTGCTAGAACTCAAGATGGCAACAGAGATCCAACCTAGTTCCATTCCACTGGCTGGCTTATCGGCTTTGCAGTTGCCAGCAATTCTCCTATGACGAGGCGCCCAACCCCTGTCTGATAATGAAGTAGCTTGTTACTATTTTTAGTGATGACATAGCCTCCTTGGTTAGCTTATAAAGTAATACATTATATAATAAAAATAAAAATTAAAAATAATAATAATTTTTAATGGCTTAATAGGGTAATCTGGCCTGTTTTATTTTTTTGAAATTTTTTTCATAGATATTTTTATTCTACAATTCAAATATCATAAGGTATATCGTGGAGTGCATAAACAAATTTTTTTCAGAGTTTTTGGATGACATTTGTCAGAGAAATGGCTGGGTCAATGAGATGCGTTTTCTGGCGTTCACTGACGGACACGATTTCTCATGTTTGGTTTATTTGAAACACAAATTTAAAAAATGTATTCTTAAAAAGTACGTGAATGGTTGAATGGTTATTGTCAGTACCAGAATCATGAAAAAATGTTGATAAATAAAAAACTAATTAATTTTATTTTTTAAATTTTCCTCATTTTTTTACATAAAATTTGTCATAACATTGTCACTAAATTATAAATCTAATAGGGATGATAGCCAGGCATTTTGTGAAAAAAAAAAAAAAAATAATTGTGTTTTGAGAAAAACGTGTTCAAAGTTTGAGGTGTGCACTCCGAGCGCTCCGAACGTCGAGCGGTATTTTTATTTTTGGGCCTTTTTCGAAACCTTCCAATGGTAAAGCGGGTTTCTACATTAATTCTAAGAGTATAAGGGAACAAAAAATACAAAAAAAAAAAATCAAAAAGATTACCCTACTGACCCCTTAATATAAAAAGTTCACATGTTTTTACACGGGACTCATGCCTTCAGTTTCTTTCCATTCATTCACTCCAAAAAGTTCAATAAAATATTTTTACTTGATTATCAATATATATCTACAAACGAAATAATATTATATATATGTATATGTATGTATGTATATAATACCTGTTAATTGCTTTATAACAATCACAGGCTATTTCGCTATATATATTACAAGTCGAAATTTATTTTTAGATTTTTCCAAATTTCAATAAATCAAATGAAGGAATTTAATGTTGTTTGGTTTTGGGTGATGATAAGCTTAGCAGCTGCTGTCATAATGTCATTTGAAATAAAATAAGTCACGAATTCTGTAATCTCACGCTTAATACTATGAGCCAAAAATAGTAAGACTTTGTAATAATTTTAAAATTCTTAATTTATTCCTCAAAATCTATGCCGTTCCTCTCATAGTAAACCCTTTTGTAAACAATACTCTTGTGTCAAGGTTTTTTCCAAATCTCAAAATAGTTGTTAAAGTCGTAGAAAACGATTGACGTTTGATATATTCTATTGACTCAAAATGGTTTCCTCGGAGCGGTTGTTTGAGCTTTCTGAATAGCCTGAAGTCACACGTAGCTAAATCCGATGAATAGCGGCACGATATTGGTTGAAAATATGGTGAAAAACTCACGAACCATCAATGCAGTATGCGAAGGTGCATTATCGTAAAACCAAGAGTTGTCGGCCTGCAAACAACATATAACACTCAAATGGTATTCGAAAGGTATTCGAAATGCACCACACCTCGATAATCGGGGCAATATCTTGAGATAAACTTGATTTTTGACCTACGTGTTTTTTCTGCGTCGGCCCACCCTTGCCAATATATTCGGCTGATTGGTCATCTGTTGCAAGGTCGTGAGCATAGATACAAGACTCATCGCCAGTAATAATACGTTTGGATATTCGGAAAACATTGTTTCACAGACATTAACACGACGCTATTTTTCGAAAACATTGAAAGCTTTTGGAACCAATTGTCCTTTAACTTTTCTTAAACCACAAATGATTTTTCAAAATACTTTTCACTGCTCCTTCCGATATTCCATCGATGTCAGTTAGATCTCTGACTGCTAATCGTTAATTCTGAAGCACCAATGCCTTTCATTTTATTGGCGTGTTGAACTTTAGTTGATGTGAATGGTTATGCTGGACGTGGTTTGTCGTCAACGCATTCTCGACCCTTTTTGCATAACTTTTAAAAATCAAAACCACCTCGCAACAAATAATTATCACCGAATGGCTTTTCCAACATTCTAAACGTTTCGGCACCAGAAATTTTATTCCGCCCACAAAATTTAATGAACTTCTTTGTTGAATAATTTCATCTATCTTACTATTTTTTTCTCACAGTAGTATTGAAGATGGTATCTTACGAGGTATGACAATTAAGTAATCAGACTGATTCCATAAAAACCGTACGCAGCAGGCGAACTAAACAGCTAGAGCAATGGTAGATATATCAATGGAGAGGGAAGGGATGCAGGAAAAAGAGAAAGGGAATTTCAAGGCCACAGGTTTACCCAAGCGCGGCAATAAAATCAATCTCATTACTTAATTGTCAAACCTCGTATTATCATAATAGCTATTAGTTGTACTCTTCCGAATCTTCATACCTTTCCTTTATATTATATTATCCTCAACTTCTTACAAGGTTCATTCGAAAAATTGTCAAATTTAATCAAATTCACGGTAATTATGTTTTATTGCGTTGCCTCCATCATTGCCGCCCACCAGAAAATTCCAAATTTTACGAGCCCACTTGTCTACAAGTTCACCATCAACTAAATTATCAGACATATAGTATTTCACGCGCATTCGCCAAGTGCAAAAACTATGCTTCCTGAAATTCCATGCTCATTGCTAATAATATTTTATACATACATACATATATGTATATATTGTATGTACTGTGTTTGTACGCACAAAAATGTAAATATATACTTCTTATCTCTACATATCTATAAATTAATGTAATTGGGAGGGATGATCAGGAGCATTAGAGATGCGTGTACTACATATGATCGATATTTATATCGGTCGCATCGGAAATATTGCTTTTTATACCCTGAACAGGGTATAACGGGTGATTTTTTTGAGGTTAGGATTTTCATGCATTAGTATTTGACAGATTACGTGGGATTTCAGACATGGTGTCAAAGAGAAAGATGCTCAGTATGCTTTGACATTTCATCATGAATAGACTTACTAACGAGCAACGCTTGCAAATCATTGAATTTTATTACCAAAATCAGTGTTCGGTTCGAAATGTGTTTTATCGACAAATTTTGTTCAGCGATGAGGCTCATTTCTGGTTGAATGGCTACGTAAATAAGCAAAATTGCCGCATTTGGGGTGAAGAGCAACCAGAAGCCGTTCAAGAACTGCCCATGCATCCCGAAAAATGCACTGTTTGGTGTGGTTTGTACGCTGGTGGAATCATTGGACCGTATTTTTTCAAAGATGCTGTTGGACGCAACGTTACGGTGAATGGCGATCGCTATCGTTCGATGCTAACAAACTTTTTGTTGCCAAAAATGGAAGAACTGAACTTGGTTGACATGTGGTTTCAACAAGATGGCGCTACATGCCACACAGCTCGCGATTCTATTGCCATTTTGAGGGAAAACTTCGGACAACAATTCATCTCAAGAAATGGACCCGTAAGTTGGCCACCAAGATCATGCGATTTAACGCCTTTAGACTATTTTTTGTGGGGCTACGTCAAGTCTAAAGTCTACAGAAATAAGCCAGCAACTATTCCAGCTTTGGAAGACAACATTTCCGAAGAAATTCGGGCTATTCCGGCCGAAATGCTCGAAAAAGTTGCCCAAAATTGGACTTTCCGAATGGACCACCTAAGACGCAGCCGCGGTCAACATTTAAATGAAATTATCTTCAAAAAGTAAATGTCATGAACCAATCTAACGTTTCAAATAAAGAACCGATGAGATTTTGCAAATTTTATGCGTTTTTTTTTTTAAAAAAGTTATCAAGCTCTTAAAAAATCACCCGTTATTAACTTTGTCACGATGTTTGTAACACCCAGAAGGAAGCGTCGGAGACCCTATAAAGTATATATATAAATGATCAGGATGTTGAGCTGAGTCGATTTAGTCATGTCCGTCTGTCTGTCCGTCTGTCCGTCTGTCTGTATATATACGAACTAGTCCCTCAGTTTTTAAGATATCCTTTTGAAATTTTGCAAACGTCATTTTCTCTTCAAGAAGCTGCTCATTTGTCGGAACGGCCGATATCGGACCACTATAGCATATATGTCTGATAATATAGCTGCCATATAAACTGAACGATCGGAATCAAGTTCTCATATGGAAAACTTTCGCATTTGACAATGTATCATCACCAAATTTGGTATGGATTATTTTGTAGGAAAAAAATGTAATATCCGAGAAAATTGTTCAGATCGGTTAACTATAACATATAGCTGCCATACAAACTGAACGATCGGAATCAAGTTCTTGTATGGAAAACTTTTACATTTGACAAGATATATTCACGAAATTTGGTATATATTATTTTCTAAGGCAACAATGTAATCTCCGAAGAAATTGTTCAGATCGGTTAACTATAGCATATAGCTACCATACAAACTGAACGATCGGAATCAAGTTCTTGTATGGAAAACTTTCACATTTGACAAGATATATTCACGAAATTTGGTATATATTATTTTCTAAGGCAACAATGTAATCTCCGAAGAAATTGTTCAGATCGGTTAACTATAGCATATAGCTACCATACAAACTGAACGATCGGAATCAAGTTCTTGTATGGAAAACTTTTACATTTGACAAGATATATTCACGAAATTTGGTATATATTATTTTCTTAGGCAACAATGTAATCTCCGAAGAAATTGTTCAGATCGGTTAACTATAGCATATAGCTACCATACAAACTGAACGATCGGAATCAAGTTCTTGTATGGACAACTTTCACATTTGACAATGTATCTTCACCAAATTTGGTATAGATTATTTTCTAGGGCAAAAATGTAATATCCGAGAAAATTGTTCAGATCGGTTAACTATAGCATATAGCTGCCATACAAAATGAACGATTGGAATCAAGTTCTTGTATGGAAAACTTTGACAAGATATATTCACGAAATTTGGTATATATTATTTTCTAAGGCAACAATGTAATCTCCGAAGAAATCGTTCAGATCGGTTAACTATAGCATATAGCTGCCATACAAACTGGACACATAGTTACTAACAGAAATGCACCTGTGAAGGGTATTTAGCTTCGGTGCAACCGAAGTTAACATTTTTTCTTGTTTTAGTTTGATATTGATATAATATTTGGGAGAAGAATAGATAATAACAATATCAATAAGTATAACTAAGAAAATCCAGAATAAAAATATCGATGTTTTAACTTGAAAAAATTTATAATTAAAATATCGAGAATTATAATTAAAAAAATCGTTTGTAAAAATATCGATAATTAAACTTATTATTTATAAAAATATCGTTAATTATAACTTAGAAAAATCGAGAATTATATTCTTGAAAAAATGTTAAACAAGATATCGATAATTAAAATTTATAAAAAACGTTAATCAAAATATCGAAAAATCGTTTATAAAAATATCGATAATTATAACTTAAAAAAATCGATAATTAAATCATAGAAAGAATGTTAATCAAAATATCGATAATTATGACTTAGAAAAAATCGTTAATCAAAATATTGATTAAGATAATTTAAATTAGAAAATCTTGAATAAAAATTTCGATAAATATTTCTTAGAAAAAACATTAATCTAAATATCGATAACTATAATCTGGAAAAATCGCTAATAAAATTATCGATAACTGTAACTTAGTGAAAATATCGATAATTGTATTTTAGAAAAATATAATCAAAATATCGATAATTACAACTTAATATAAAATAAGATCAAAATATCGATAAATATAACTTCAAAATATCGATAATTGAAAATTAATAAATAAAAATTGAAAAAAAAAATATCGATAATTATAATATAGAAAATCAATCATTAAAATATCGATAACTATGTAGCTAATTTACAATAACTACGCTACCAATTTGTGAGTTCTTGTGTATAAAAATAATTTATTTTACTTAAAAATAAAACAAAGTAATCACACTAATCAGCAAAAGATTTGTTACTACAAAGTGTATGTATGTACATACATATGTACGTATGCTCGGAAGTGCTCATAATAGGCGTTGCTAGGCAGTTTGTTACAAAGTTGGAAAAAGAGCAAGTATTTGAATTGATGTTGATAAGCCCATTGAGTTAAATGACCGGCTTAGTTTATTTTGATTTAAGCAGCGAGACTAGCCGGTGTCAAATACCAAAAAAACTATTACATAAACAACAACAAAAGCTGTGAGAATAGCGATATTGCAGCAATATATACATACTTGCCAGTTAATAATAAGTTTTGTAATTCAGATTTCACAATTGAGCAGGACTTCTGATTTTTTAATTTTATTTAAAAAAACCGAAAAATATTTTTACCATCCATTTTTTATGGTGTTTTTATTGATATCTTAAGAATACAGAAAAAAAAATTTACAAAAAAATATTAAAAATTAAAATAATTAGAGGGGGGAGAGACAGATGTAAAAAAAATGGCGCATTCTGGTGACATTAATCCTGACTCTCCTGGTGGTCTGAAAAAAAATCAAAAAAAATTCTTAATCAGTAAGTATGCTGTTATAGTACCTACCTCAGGGATTTTTTTTTTTAATGGTGACTGCCTGAAAGTAAAAATCATTTTTTACGCTTTTTTTTTGACATCCCTGAATTTTTTTTAATCGGTTGTATAGAACTTGAGATAATGCCGGTACCGTGTGGAAAAAAGTAGTTTCGAGAAAAACGCGTTTAAAGTTTTACGTTATACGATATTCGCTCAACCGGTCTAGTTGCCACGTCACTAAAATGGCTATAACTTTGAAAATAATTTGAGTTTTGAAAAATACTTTTAGGGAGACATTTTTGAATATCAAAACTATCGAATTATGAAAAAAAAATTTCGAATTTTTCAAATTTCTAGAGTAGAATACCCCCTTAAGTGTTTCTCAAGAAAATTAGAACTTCTGCCACAGTAATAAATTATTTCTCATTTCTCTCACGACTAAGGATAACAAGATAACAGGAGAGTAAAAGTTGATATAGTCAGATGATCGAACAGTTTTGGAAAATATAGCAATTATAGCATATTAAATCAATAGTGCCATGTTTTTACAGGCTTATCGAAAAGTGTTTGAAAAATCGGATAAAAATTATAAATTTTTTACAATTTTTTAACGAGTGTGAAGTACTGACAATCATTTAGCGATATTCAGCTCCGAAAGCAAAATTTAATTTGTCTATTTCAGCATTTCGTTGAATGTATTAGCATTATAGTTCACCAAAAATGTTCGTCTTGAATGTTACTTGAGTAATATCAATGAAGTTTTAAAAACAACAAAAGTGAATAAAGAAATAATAAATAAATTAATTAAAATTTGTTTGGGAACCCATAGTCAAGGACCAACGATGCTTAGATTGATTCTTTGACTTCCTAAAGTTGGGTTGAGTGTTTTCTTAAGATAAGGTGATTATTTTTCAAGAATGAATGAAACAGATCATGTATCTCCATTTGCAACTATGTACTTTCCAAAATTGGTTGTAATCCATCCAGACCTAATGTATTATTTTCAACTTAGGGCAGTCTTACGTTAACTCGTAGGTCACCCATATATCCAACTTCTTTTGTAACTAGCCCTATTTAAATGGTTCCAAACGATTTTTTGTGCAAGGTTTAGTTACTGGGCAATCTTTGACATGGCTGACTCGAATAATTCCAATTTTCCAACATTTTTTGCACGTATTGGGGGGAATGTCAGCAATAATACGTCGAGAATTCTCTTCTAAGGCATCAATCGTCTCGGTATTATCTTCCCTGACAAGCGATTCCTCAGAACCCAAAAAATTACCCAGCGGTTGTAAAAACGCCCGATCTTTAAGGCCACGCTGCGAACCCACGACGCGAGATAATGCACCAAAAGCTTCCTGCCATAAATTGATTGTTTCGTATATACTATAGGCCACATCAACTTCCCCAATTTCAGGGACGAAAAAGCCATTAATCATGCTCTTTTGCGTTCCCCATTGGCTGTAACATTATGGTTGGTTTCTTTTGATAAAATATGAACCACTGACTTCATCTGCCTATAGAGCACAACAAACAGTGAATTTTGAGAATTTGATGTCTTTCCAGAAATGGTTTGTAAATTATCATCAGTTTAAATACGTCAACTTTTTATTAACTTACCTATTCAATCAAAATTGAGCTTCATCGCTAAACAAAATTGTCTTGTGTAAATCCTAATCGGTGTCCAGCTCGTTTTGAATCCATTCGCTGCATTATCGTAGGACTTCTTGCACGCGTTGGAGTTTGTAAGCCCGAAAACCAAGATACTTCCACCAAATCTTCAATAAAGTTGCTGAACACATTTCGAAATGATACACACGATGGCAGATAAGCCCATTCTGGCCTTCTTTCATATTCTGCTCCACAGCAGTAATGGCATTTTCGGTGCGCACTGTACAGGGTCTTGGAGCATGTGAGGGTGGTAGAAAAACTATCCATGTTGGGCGATTATGTCGACCGAATATTGGACGCCACGTTATTATATCATATTATAATAATAAAATAAAATAAAATAATAAAAAATATGAAAATTTTTGTTGCTTAATTATATATTAAAAATTACAACCAACCTACAAATTGCGGAAGTTCCTACGGCTTAAATATTATTTGGAAAATGTAGTTAGTGAAAACTTCAGGCGAACACCACTGACCATTTCGAAAAAATATACAAATATTATAATATTTTGTCAGATGTTTACTTATCGTAAATATTTGCTTGGAGTTTTATAGTTTCATGTTTTCAATTCTCTCTGGAAAAATTTGTGAATACATATCTAGTTATCTTTTTTTTAAGGTGGTACTGTGTAAAAACCCATCTTCTTTACTCCCATGTTCATACAAATTTAGAAGTAAACAAAAACCCAAAACATAGGTTGCTATATATATTTCTGGACTAGGCAACAATAAGTGTTGCCAGGTGCAATCTGACATTTCCATTGGAAAGTTTGACATTTTTTAGCATAACATCACTCAGAACGCTTTGTCATTTAATCGTGAATTGTTTTATTTACAGGGAATTAAAAAATTCATCTCGGCCAAAAAATGGAATTAACTCGTGAACATTTTCGTGCGATCATTTTTCACAATTTTCGACGTGGATTATCACGACAAGAGTGCATCGATGAACTAAAATCTTTGTTACAACGAATTCAATCCTGGCCGACGCTCGCTCAAAGACGAATTGAGTGAAGGTCGTCCAAAAACAGCTGTTATGCCAGAAAACATCGATGCCGTACGTGAACTGATAACGCAAGACCGTCATGTAACATAGCTTCAAGTAGAGGCATGCCTACACATTTCTCCCACCAGCATACGTTCGATATTGCATGAACACCTGGCCGTAAAAAAGGTTTGTTCTCGTTGGATCCCGCACAATTTGATAATCGCTCAAAAAAAGGCTCGTGTGGATTGGTGTAAAGAAATGCTGAAAAAATACGATCGCGGTGCTTCAAAAGACGTTTATAAGATCGTCACAGGTGACGAATCATGGATCTATGCGTATGAGCCCGAAACAAAACAGCAATCGACCGTGTGGGTCTTCCAAGACGGGCCAAATCCAACGAAAAAAAAACATTTTCGTTGATAAACATGCCTATTTTCATTTTTAGGCCAGAAATATATATAGCAGCCCTCGTAGAATAGTGTGCGCTGCATTTCTCACTGACCGTTATACCCATAAGAATACGCTCAGTTCATAGCGCAGCTTTATTTTTTGCTGCACTGCTTAGAATACGGTCCAGCAGCCCACTTGCGAGGTGCTAATTTAATAGAGTCGCTTTAGTAGGCGTTGGAACGAACAGTTGCAGTGACAGCGAGACGACAACAACTCAATGTAGCTTGATACAGCATAATACTAATACATACATACAGACTTTCGTCGTTTGCACTTTAATACTAAACAAGCTTAGACTATCGCTAACGCAACTCCATTGAAGTTCAGCACAATGACTTTATGTAATTAAGCTTAATAGTTACTGTGTTAAGTAAGAAGATGTCTTAGCAGCTGCCTTATTTTAAGCGCTAACTACATTTGATTTTATTTTCATAGCTACTTTGTCGGTCATTTAACTGAACGTTTTTTATGTGTGTCTATGCTTCAGTTCTTTACTTAAGATTAGCTACTTTATTACTTAACATTCACTTACTAATGACCTTTTCAAGCTTACTTACTTTCACACAACGCTTAGATGATCATATTTAACATAAATATTTATGTTTTTATGTGGCTTCAAGCCGAACACTTCTAGTTATGTGTCAAAGTGCATTAAACTCGCAGTCGAAAGATGGATGTGAGTTTTAAATAATTTTAAGGGGCGCAGAAAAACTGTGCTTTTTTTGTATAATAGCTAAGAGAGTGGAGCTCAATGTTTTGATTTAGTAACATATTTAATTAAAAATTTCTTTCATCTCTTATTTGTGAAAGATCGCTAACTTTCTATTGCACCAGTGTTATGGAAAGAGTTTTATTAAGTAACACGTCAATTGAAAAGTCCCTGGCCTAACACATGGATGGCACTGCTAGAACTTATCGCATATAATATTTATTTTTAGTTAGCCCTAACCTTCAAGAAACGCGTGTATAAATTTGACAGCTGTCGGATAATTAGTTTCTTAATTATATCATTTTGAGTGATGCAGCTTTTGTTATTGTGAAAAATGATTGATCGAATGGATAACCGTACTCTGCAGTCCAAAAATTTTAATTATGGTATTAACTGTCCGGATATTTATATGAAAAGTGGGAACTTGAGGTAGATAGCCGGTAACGGAGTTTAGATTTAGAGATCTACGATCTCTATTCGAACAAAAGATAGAAAAGTATTGGCTTCATAACTAGATTCGTGCATTTTTTTTCCAAAATTTGAATCTTTATTTAAGAAAAGTATGTACAATAGTATTATTCAAAGTATCCCATCTGAAGCTACAACATTATCCCACTTCAGGGAATTTGTGGTTTATATCCGCAAAGAACTGCGCCGGTTTGGAGGCTAAGAATGAAGCAAGTCAGTATTTGAGACCCTGTTCTGATCTAAATCATATTACAGAGCAGGCATTCTGTATCGACCGAAACAATATATTGTCAGAGGTGCAAAGTACTCTGGGTATTGCCCGGACATAAGGCGGGTGTGGAGCAAAACTTCCCGGTCACAGTTTCCTGATTGTTTTTAAGCGGACTTGCAACAGGAAGACGAGCGTTATGATGAAAACCATGATCTTGTGTCTAGTCCCAAATTCCGGGCCCTTTTTTGGCAATTTTTCGCATCAATTTGTTGAGTTGTTGTCCATAGCGCAATAGAGGACACTAAACCAAGGTGAAGCCATTAATGGACTACGTTACCGACAACAATATTTGCTACCGCCAAAAGCCCCATGGATAATCGGAGACATTCCACAGATCTTGCAAGCTCTTCTGGTATTTAGCACAATATTCATCGAGTATGTTTCCAGTTCCTCATCTTCAAAATTTTTGGGCGTCCAGTATATCCAGTACATATATATATATCCGATTATCCATGGGGCTTTTGGCGGCTGTATATATATATATATATATTATATATATATATATATATATATAGGAATACACCTTTGAAGTATATCATAGCTTCGATGCAGCCAAAATCAGCCATCAGACCTCAAAAAAGCCCCGATGTACCACAGAAACGCTCTGATTTTGTTCGGATCTCAAAAAATCCCGAGTGAATTTTTCTATGGAACAAGATTTTTAACCTAAAATAATACTACTGTGCCCAAAAAATAAGGTGAATTTAAACTGCGCGCGTCGAAGAATTTAGAGAATTATTTTTTTTTTTTAGGTTGGTAGTACTGTCAGTCACATTTATTTCAAATTTCATGTCAAAATTTTCATTAGTGTCTGAGATAAGAGTGTCGGTTTGTGAGGTGCTTAAAGTGAGTTTTTCGTTTTTTGCGATGTGGAAATTTGTATAGCAAAGAATTTTCATTAAATTTTGTTTACGGAATCTATTTTCTGCTGCGGATACGTTGAGGATAGTGCAGACAGCCTTTGATGATGAGGCCATGTCTAAAATAATGTTTACAAGTGGTATAGTGAGTTCCAAGCCGGCCGTGAACGTGTCGAAGACGAAGAGTGTCCAGGGCGACCATCAACCTCAACCGACGAAGCTCACGTTCAACAAATCGCAGATTTGGTGTTGAAAACCATCGATTAACAATTAGAGACCTTGCTGATGAAGTTGGCCTATCGAAATACTCAACCAATACCATTTTGAAGCATGTTTTGGGCCTCAAGCGCGTCAAATCTCGACTGGTACCGAAAACATTGAATTTTTTGGAAAAAAGGTGACGCGTTGAAGTGTGTGAAACGATGCTTTCCGACTACCAGGGTGTCATGAAACAAATTATAACTGGCGATGAGAATTGGATCTATGCTTACGACCACGAAACAACCGATTAATCGAGCGAATATCGTGCCAAAAGAGAGCCGAGACCAAAAAAATCGCGCCAAAGTCGCTCGAAAATCAAGGTCATGTTGACTGTTTTCTTCGATTATCGTGGTTTTGTGCATTACGAATGCCTTCCAACCGGTCAAACAGTAAACAAGGAGGAATATTATTTGAACGCTATGCGTCGTTTGCGTAACGCTATCCGCCTAAAAAGGCGGGAATTGTGGAAAGACCATTCTTGGTTTTTACACCACGATAATGCACCATCCCATACTGCCCTCGTAATTCCTGATCATTTCGCCAAAAACTCAATCCATATCGTTCCGCAACCACCGTATTCACCTGATCTGGCGCCGTGCGACTTCTGGCTGTTCACCAAGCTCAAAAGACCGCTCCGTGGACACCGTTTTTATACGATAGAGGAGATTCAAGCCGCAGCGAAGACGGAACTGAAGGCCAACCCGGAAAGTGACTACAACCCGTGTTTCGAAGATTGGAAAATCCGTTGGCACAAGTGCATTGCATCGGTTGGGGATTACTTTGAAGGCGATGAAATTGATTTGGAAGAATAAATAAAGAATTTTCAAAATAAATACAATATTATTGATCTTATTTTTTGGGCACAGTAGTATATGCCTACATGTTGTTACTGAAAAATTATCACTGCTCGAAAATATTACGTATTTCTTTTACTTTAGAATTTTTACAAAAACGTGTACCAAGCTTGTGTACGAGATTTTTTAATGAGCTGAATTTACTAGCGCACGAGCGCACAGCTTTCATGAGGTACGTGCAAGAGTATTTAAGTATGTCCGTACGTTTATTTTACGAAATTATCATATAATTCAATTTAAAACAGTAAATAGTTTTATTTATGTGTATATGTGTACATATGTACATTTTTACATTTATTAATATGCAACTGAATGAGATAGTACGTACATGTATATATGTATTAATAGGCATGCCTGCCGCTTCATTCAGCAGATTGACGATCTCGGGCTCATTCAATTATATTTCGTTTATTTTTGTCGCTCTCGACGATGCTAATTTTGATTTGTGTATTATCTTTACCGAGCAGCTGCGCTGTTATGCTTCATTCTTTATCTACTTTTTTATTCTGTCAAGTGCGCATCAAAGTTCAAGACAGTACGAATTGAACGTTTTGCAGATTTGCGCAAATTTTCAGCTGATTAAATGATGATTAAAAGATATATGCAAGGTGTGTTCAAAAACTAGCGTGAATTCTCGTTGTTTAAGGAAAAAATTATTCATTTGTATACGATTATGTTGTCGCCTTCAAAATAGACCCCATTCGATATTTTGCAGTTATGACAGCGCTTCTTGCAATCGACGAAACCCTCGATTCTTGTACCAGCCTTTAGCTCTTTCAGCGATGCTTTTGTAATATCATCTATGCTTGTAGAAGCCTTCGTGACCCTTTAAATTGCTCTTTAATTCTGGAAATATTAAAAAATGACATGTAACCGTGCCTGACGAATATGTAGACTGGGACTTCGTTGCAGTATTGTTTTTGGTCAAGAACTTTCGAACAAGCAATGAAATCTTAACAGGAGTACAGGTATTATAGTGGTGCAAAAGCCATGCATTTGTTTTTTCACGAATCCGACCGTTTTTTTCGGATTGCTTCACACGAACGACGTCAACTTGTAGCTAGTAATCCTTATTGATCGTTTGATCTTGAGGCAAGAATTCGTGATCCACTATGACATCACATAAAGTCCACGTTATTATTGGAAAACGAAAATTGTATCCTATTTCAGTACAATTGGATTCCCAATGTTTCGAAATTTAGAAAATCCGAACTATAAGGCGCCTTAACAGAGGATTTATGTAAAGATTTTTATATAACCAATGGAAAATAGATTGGTTTTCTCAATTTTGTATGACTTTTCTGAATGGGATTTGTTCTTATTTATATAATTTAAGTGAGCTTTCATGGAACGAGTACTTATCTGCTGAAATTTTATGATCTAATGGTTTAAGTTCTCGCCTAACCTCTTGAGATGTTGCCTAGATAATTTATGATTATTAAAAAAGAAAAACAGTTAATTTCAGCTGCTTCTTCCTTTCGATCGATAAGAATAAGAGCAGCTAAATGCGATAATAGTTTGATCTTATAAAATTATTTTGAGAGTCTACAAGTATCTTGGACCAAACTCGTGTCAAATTGAGTGAAGTCAAATAAAAAGGTTTTCAATACAAGAACATGAGTTTAATCGACCTGTTTGACAGCAATATCCCATGATGGCTCGATATGGGTGATTTTGCTAAATGAAAAACTTCTTGTGGAGATGCGTTTCAGACCGATATCTCAAAAATTGAGGAAGTAATTTGCCTTCATACAGACAGACATACAGTTAAATCGACTAGCTGATCATTTAGTCCTCTCAGCTGAAATTTATTCGAGCCAGCCGTGGTGATCATTTGCCAGAAATCATTTGGCAAAACAATATATTTATAATAAAGCTGAATTCTTGGCCATAGCATTAAATCTTATATGGTTTAGTTCCTCTTGAAAATTACATGTCTCAAACAAGGTAGGAAGTTCACACTATTCCCAACTTTTCCGGATCTCAATTATATACCACACATATTAACCGAAGTTTTCCACAAAAAGTTCGCTATTTGAACTGCGGTCCACATAATATTTGGATGCTCGAATAATTTTAGTTTCACATAACATTATTCGAATGGCCTCCACGACTGCTTTTGCAGGAACAAATTAGATGAACGAACGATCTGTCGATGATTTTTTCACTAAACCAAGACGTATGTCATGACTTCTGGAGAGAGTCTGATTTCATATTGACGAGAGTCTGGTTTATTGCTACAGACCAATTACTTCAAATAACCCCACAAGAGGTAGTCTATTGGTGTTAAATCACAGCTTTTTGGACGCCATTTAATATCACAACTTCTTGAAATAAGCGAATTTCTAAACTTTTCTCGAAATAATTTGGTTGTGCACGTACTGTGTGACACGTTCTTTTTGGAACCAAATGTTGTCACGATTAATTTCTTCCAATTGTGGTCATAAAAAGCTGGGTATCATCGATCTAGTATACTATATAAATCAACAATGGTTCAATGGCTTCAGTTCTTGACTAAAAACAATTTTATACGCATGCAAGCCACAATCCTTTCTTAAAATTCGCCAGTTTGTGGTTTGAGACAGTCCCAATTCATGAGAACATCTTGGAATCGACAAATTGCGGTATTCAGCATAACTTGCCTGAATGGCAGCAATATTTTCATTACTTCGAGCGGTCTTATTAAGACTTGAATATTATATGTGACCTGGTCTACAAAAAGGGGGCTTAGGTGTCAAAAAAAAAATTTATATAAGCCCCCTTTAAGGTAGACCAGGTCACATATAAAGAAAACGTACCTTCGAAATTTTCAACAATTAGACGAATAGCGAGCACAGCTGGACGATTATTACGGCCATAATATGCAGTTTGGCGCCTATTGGGGCTTAAAAAGCTGAATAACTCGAAAAGTATTAATGATAGCGATTTTGATCTTGAATCTTTTTTATAGCAAATAAAATTTCCTACAAATTCGTCATGCACATTTTTTCTTTAACTCCTGTCATTTATGAGATATATACAAAAAAATGCAAAATTCTTGGAAAAATCGGGTTTAGAGCCCCGTACTACCTCGCCGGTCTGAGTTACGACTTTGTTGCACTGGGCACTTTTGTAGCGTGAACAATTCTGAGAAATATGCGTCAAAGGTCAAAGCGATGTCATAAAATACCTCTGATCTGTAGGAATTTAAAGATAAAAACTCGCGATTGTAGTGTATTTTCTATTGAAAATTTGTGCAGGCCTTGGTCCAGTTCTTAATGTTAATATTAAGAGCTAAAATTTTCAGGGAATTTTTTTTAGGGTATTTCCAAGGAATTTTCGTGACGGGACTGAAAAAAATTAATAGTTCAATAAACAAAAAAAACACCCTAATATATATAATATATATTATAAATATGTATGAGCACACACCCCTGATCGTTTAGGGGGGTATTCTAGTATAGAAGCATGAATTTTAAGGTAATTTTTAAAGTGTCGTAAAAAAAAAGGCAATTAATATTTTTACCATCTATTTTTTTACTAGTTATTTATTAATTTTTGAAGAGTACAGAAAAGAATTAAAAACTAAAAAATAAAAAATTTCAAAAATTATGAGCTGACGAAGTGGGGGGTCTCTAAAAATTTCCACGTGACCATGCCCATGATTTCAACCCTCCTAGTTATCTGAAACCAAAAAGAAAAAAAGATTATTAATCTAGAATAATGTTCCAATGGTCGAAACTACGGAAAAGTAGAAAACATTTTTTTTTTTTTCAAAATGGCGACTGCCTGAAAAAAAAAATTTTTTAATCACTTTTTCTGATTATTTAAAATTTTTAAAAATAATAAAGACAAAAATTTTTAGATGAGGCTAGTTCCAACCTAAGACAAGTCTATAAAGAAGACTCTATAAAAATTTCAAGTAAATCGGTCTAGTAGAACCTGAGAAATCGTAGGCATCGTTCCGAAAAAGTCAGTTTTGAGAAAAACGCGTTTAAAGTTTCGCGTTCCGGCCGAAGCAGTTTGGATGGCGGGTCAGAAAAATGCCTATATCTCCGAAAATAATTTGAATTTTGAAAAATCCTCTTGTACACATATTCTTGAATAGTTAAACTTTGCAATTATATAAAAAAAAAAAACGATTTTTTTTTTAATTTCTAGACTATAATAAAATAAAACAAGAAAAAACGTTAACTTCGGTTGCACCGAAGCTAAATACCCTTCACAGGTGCATTTCTGTTAGTAACTATGTGTCCAGTTTGTATGGAAGCTATATGCTATAGTAACCCGTTCTGAATAAGTTTTTTAGAGATTACATTGTTACCTTAAAAAATAATCTATACCAAATTTCGTGAATATTTCTTGTCAAATGTGAAAGTTGTCCATACAAGAACTTGATTCCGATCGTTCAGTTTGTATGGCAGCTATATGTTATAGTTAACCGATCTGAACAATTTCTTCGGAGATTACATTGTTGCCTTAGAAAATAATCTATACCAAATTTGGTGAAGATACATTGTCAAATGTGAAAGTTTTCCTTATAAGAACTTGATTCCGATCGTTCAGTTTATATGGCAGCTATATGTTATAGTGGTCCGATATCGGCCGTTCCGACAAATGAGCAGCTTCTTGAAGAGAAAATGACGTCTGCAAAATTTCAAAAGGATATCTTAAAAACTGAGGGACTAGTTCGTATATATACAGACAGACGGACAGACGGACAGACAGACGGACATGGCTAAATCGACTCAGCTCAACATACTGATCATTTATATATATACTTTATAGGCTCTCCGACGCTTCCTTCTGGGTGTTACAAACATCGTGACAAACTTAATATACCCTGTACAGGGTATAAAAACATTAATTTCTCTTGGAACGTGATTATTTGATTATTTGCTGTAGTTATACCTTTCATAAAGTTACATATGTGAAGCCTTATTAATTTTTCTTATTTTCTTGCTATTGAGACACCATAGCAAATCTTTTTAAGTGATCGAATTGAGGAACTGAGAAAAAGGTGGAAAATTTGAAAATTTCCGCTTGCGGTTATTATGAATCACTATAAATATATACGTACATATAGTATATGTAAGATACTGTGTTTAAAAGCAGCTGAATTGAAACCGCAAAGAGCACAGTGAAAAGTAAGTATGTTTCTTACGCTCCACTTGTCTACTTGGAAATGCGCGCAAATACCAAATTCCAAGAATAAAAACGTTTTCATGCACCCATTGTTTCGAATTGTTAAATATTATTATATTATTTTACACAATATGAAAGCAATGCATATTTACACATACTCATTAGCATACGCGGTGATTAATCAAATCATTATGAGTGCACACCAATAATAAGATGCGAGCACAAGCAATAAAACGTGCCTCAAGAAAGTCAAAGCCCAATGCACCCAATAAGTCCAATCCACGATTGGCGCTACAAGCGCTGATGATTAACGATCGACCGCAACAGGCGAAAGGGAATGGCGCACGATAATGAGCTGTCTTATGCTGTATCGCCTTTCGCAGTTCTCGGCAAAGCCAATTCCGATGATATTGTTTACGATCTTATTATGTGAATAATGCGCAAAAAAAAAAAAAAACAATGCGAAGGTCTAGCTTTATTGCCGGCTGAGTTCTTTATTTCAATATTTGCCTTTGTCATTCTTAGGTGTTTACTGGATTGTTTCTTTGTTCGCCGCTTTAGACGGGAAATGCGTTCTTAGTGAGTGTTAAACAATTTAACAGATCGCTAAGGAGCTGTCCAGATGAGTAACTTCACGATGACACGTGACAGTTTTGCGTGGGATAGCGGTATTTTGCGTACTTGCGACTACTCGAGTGATTGCTTATGCGGGAAGTGTGAAAATAGAATCTGTAGGCAAATCTAAAGGATGATTCATTTCGAGTTTCCCTACTTTTTTTTAAAGAAAAAACACTGAAACTTCAAATTTAATGGGAAATATTTATTGTCATTCGAAAGAACATTCTTTGGCAAATATTTTTAGAAGATTATCTCTTTCAAATGGTGACCATGACTACGTCTCAGACGATCCATCAATTGAGTCTAATTTTCGATGTCTCGTTCGGGCATTTCAACTGACAACCGCGAATGACAAGCTTGATGTTTTGCTCCAAAACCTCACCGAAGTGTTCTCTCAATAAATCAATTGATTGATATGATGTATTGGAAGTGGCGTCGTATTTTTGAAATCAAATGTCGGCGCGATCACGAACTTCAATTTCAAGCATCAAATAGTCGGTTAATAGTCGGTTAATACTCGATTATTCCACGAGCCCACGAACAACCGTTGTTTTTTCTGAATGAAATGACAGCTCTTGAATTTCTTCAAGTTGCTCTTCGTTCCGAACGCGGAAATTTTGCTTCTTTACATAGCCCTTGAGCCAGAAATGGACTTCATGACTAAATAAAATTTGGCTCAAAAATTTCTTAGAACTTTTCAAGAGCCCATAGAGCGAAGCGCTGTCTTTTGGTCTCAGTTCTTTCACAAGCTGTATTTTGTACGGTTTCAATTAAAGATCTCAACCTAAAATGCGCCAATTCGTTCCATACGTCAGTCAGAGTTGCTGAGAACGGCGCCGAATCGACTCTCCACGATCTTCGTGAACACTCTCAGCTACGCCTGATATATTTTTTTTTCACTGCGTGCTGGATGTGGTCTATTCGAATATTTTCCAATAATGATCGTTGGGCCTCAAGTAGGCCAATTATGTTGAACATGAGTTGAGCGAAGCGAGCGAAAGACATTTTTTACAAAACGTGAATTTGGATAATGTTTTTCGTGAGAAGAGTATTCGTCGATGAAATACACGATTTAGTAATTTCTAGTTAGTTCTTAACCTGCGCGAAATTGGCAGCAGCACAGCAAAGAGATAATATAGTGAAGTCTCTCATAAGCGGACACAGACAGTACTAGAACAGCCCGCGATATGGACAGCAGCTCAGAAAAGAAGTTGATTATATAGTGAAATCTCCCATAAGCACACACTGGTGGTATCAGCCTTTCAGTCCGCTTAATAGATTGTGCTTAATAGACGTCAAAAAATGTTGAAACCCTAACTGTTAATGGTGATGTCCGCTTAGTAGATCGTCCGTTTAATAGAGCGACATTTTAAAAATGCTTTCACTGTATGCCTAAAAAATAGTTACTCTACAATAGATCACGCAAAATTTAATATAACTGATAACACAACATTAATATAATTTTATTTATCATACAAACTACGACTCGCTCACATTGAACGACGACGACAAAGCGTGGTTCATACGCACCACGCTTAATATTGGACAGTCTTTGAGCTTTTCTACGCTTTATCGGCGCTCACGTGCAGCGACCGACTGATTATCACAGCTGGTGCGTTAGAGAGCGTGCATGGCATATATAATTTGATTAATGATTTTAACGTTTCTGCAGTTTTTTCGGAAGTATTCGACAGGTTTTTGAGCATAAATATTTTGAAAAATTGAACTTGAGCGCGCACATTTACGCTCTTGCGCTCATTGTACTCTTGCGTAGTAGTATTTCTAATTACATGCAATAAGTGCAGAGCATTGCCAGAAATTTTAGGTAGGTTTCGGAGCGCCACAACTTGTGGTCCCAAATTTTTAGTGCTATTTATACAAGCTACCTTGCTTTGAGCTAGTTATTTGAGCAAGTCACACGCTCATCACTCAAAATTCACAACGACCGACTGACCCAAAGCGCGATACATCATTTCAATTCCGTTTTAGTTTAGTTCAGTTCGCTTAGACGGTCATTTAGTGTGAGTACATGCCACCGGCGCTTTTTTGTGATAGTTCGGTGCGGTTCCGTTAGCATTTTCGACGTTGGATCGTTCAGTTCTAGGCGATATTTACGTGGCGTTGGAGTGTTGCGCGTGAAGGGTCGTGTTTTCGATTTTTGAGTTTTAAAATTTTATTTTTTTCGCATTGTGTTAAGAAGTTTTGAAGCAGCGTTCAACGACAGCGCAAATGCCTACCTAGCTGTCTGTTAGCACGCGCAAACGCACACACCTGCATAACTACCTGTTGTGACCTGCATGCAGCAAGTAAAAGTAGCGTTTTATTAAAATTTCCGCTGCGTCAACTTGTCTCGCTGGTGTGTCGGTGAGGCGCGCGCGCATACCCTCAACGGTTCGTCACTAATTTCGTTAGTCAGTGATTTAGTTAGTTCGTCTGATTTGTCAGCGCAGTGCTGGCGGCGGTGTTGCGGAGTGTATCTAAAACGTTATTTTGAAGCGCGCGCGTTCAAACGGTTTTGCAAATAAATAATTTTTTTTATATATATTTATAAATATATTTAACTAATATTGTGTGCTTAACGACGCGCAGCTAACAAAGTGCTATAGTTCAATATATACACATACAAAAAAGTAAATATCAAAGAAGGCGCTGCCCTGTGTAAAGGCGACGGCGACATTCTAAATTGCTACCAGCGAAGTGTTATTATTGTGTGAGTATCTAGCAAGATCAGTTAGAAAATATATTAAACAAGAAAAAAAGTTAATTTCGGCGGCAACGAAGCTTTAATACCCGCCAAAGGTGCTCGAGAACTTGATTTCGAACGGTTAGTTTGTATGACAGCTATATGCTATAGTTGTCCGATCTTAACAATATGTTCGAAGATTTGTAGAGTTGCTTTGAAAATTATTATCTGCCAAATTTCGTGAAGATATCTCCTCTAATAAAGAAGTTTTCCATATAAGCTCTTGAATTTGATCGATCAGTTTGTATGGCAGCTATATGCTATAGTTGTCCGATCTCAACAATTGCTTCGGAGATTGGTGATCTGCCCTCAAAAATAATTTATGCCAAATTTAGTGAAAATATTTCGTCACATAAAAAAGTTTTTCATACAAGGCATGGCTTTTGTCGATCAGTTTGTATGACAGCTATATGTTTTAGTGATCTGATTCAAAAACTTTCTTCGGAGATTACAGGGTTGCTCATCAGAATAATCTGTGTCGAATTTGGTGAAGATATCTCGTCTAATGAAAAAGTTTTTCATACAAGCACCAAGATTTTGATCGATCAGTTTATATGGCAACGCTATCCGATAGTGGTCCGATGTCAGTGCTTCCGACAAATGATCAGATCTTTAAGGAGGAAAAACGTGTGCGACTAGTTCATGTTACAAGTGATATATTCATATGTGAGCAATATGTGTAGGGTCTCCGACGCTTCCTTCGACATATTACAAACTTCTTGGCAAACTTAATATACCCTACACGCGTATAAAAATTTTAAAAAATTATATACTAAAAGCTTATTTATCTGCCGCTATATTCCACCATTTGACAATGTGGCTTGGTACTTAGTATGTACATACATGGGTAAATAAATGTATGATATACTTTATATAGTACACATAATATATTATACTTATCGCCACCTAAAATGCAAAACAACGCATCATCAAAAAAAATTTAAACCGTTTTCAGATATAATAACCAATATATATCATCATATATCAAATTTTGTTTCAATGTGAGTGTAAGCTAACCAATATATAACCAATACATAACCATTTTATAACCAAAACTCAAATTATATTTCATTATTAGTGGTTTCCATTATAACGTTTTCCCTGCGCCTGAAAACTCATGAAAAGTGGTGACGAATTTTAAACTCCCGCTGTCAGATATAACCAATATATAACCAATACATAACCATTTTATAACCTAAACTCAAATTATGTTTCATTATTAGTGGTTTCTGTTATAACGTTTTTCCTGCGCATGAAAACTCATGAAAAGTGGTGATGAATTTTAATCTCCCGCTGTCAGATATAACCGATATATAACCAATATATAACCAACATTTTATAATCAATATATAACCATTTTATAACCAAAATAAAAAAATCTATTATGTATATCGTTTTTCCTTCGCCTGTAAACTTATGAAAACTGATGTTACGCTATTTTGCATTTTAGGTGACGTTATATACATTTATCATACATACATATACATACACTACAAGTATATAGTATAATGCTTTGCTGTGATTCTTAAACTTATCATTGTTATGTTGTTGCTTTCGCTTTTATCGCTATGTACTATATTGGGCACTTATTGTTGTTGTTATTCAGCGCGTTGTTGCTGCTGATGACGGTGATTATTCAATTGTCCCGAAACCAGAAGAGTTTTCTGCACTAATTGAACAACAAGGTATATACTACATACAAGCACACATACATATACACGTACACACACATATGTGCATACTTACAAACATATGTACATATGTGCTATAGCGCTTATTAGTACACAGCTATGCATGTATGGCTGTGTGTATCAGCGCGCTACTGAGTTGGGGTAGCTTGAGCTGTCGCAGTCACCGGCACGGCGCACGTTCACTTGGCTAGGCAGTTAGTTAATCTGCATATATTACATTTCATAGAGTCACCGCGCGGCTTCTAATGCGTGTGTAAAAGCAGCATTTTATTCTTATTTGTATGTATGGTATGCGTTAAATACAATAATAATCGCTGTTTGTATGTATGTGTGTAGCTGCCGCATAAATTGATATGTTTTCGGGCAGAAAGTGCGAAGTTTCTAAGCACGAATGGGGAGTAAAGCGTTTATGATAATACAAAAACACAATGAAAATCCATGCACATGTACATACATACATACATATGCATATTTGAATGAAAGGAATGTGGGATCACTCGCATAAAAGTGAAACTGTTTTCGTTGTTAAAAAAATAAATAAAAATAAATATATTGAAATTATTGTGAGGCTGTGGTGTGCGTAGGTAAAGAGTGGTTTTTAGAGGTAGGGATGTAAGGTACTTGTGTATCAAATACAAATAAGCGACAGGTGACTGAGTTTCGGGAATATGATTAAAGGGACTGAGTCTTTCAAAATCATTCTATGGTCATATAGTACTTAGACGATAATACTTGAAGGTGGTGGGTCTCTTTTTTGTGGGGATAGTCATGGCTGAAAATTAAACACATATATTTTCTAAATTATATAATATTATAAAATTTATCAGTCTGTTATTGCAGATATTTAAAAAAAGGAAAACTCATCAACTTCAGCTGCATCGTAGCTTTAATACCTTTAACAGGTGCTCTTCTTTATTTATTTTATTTTAGTAACCGGAACGGACCTGGATTTTTATCCAGCCAAGAACTGTCAACTCGACACCATTCATCGAAATTACTTCAATAATGTTTTTTACCCCTACAAAAACAAAAATAATAGTTTATGAAAATTTTCCTGAAAATATAATATCGACTATATAATTTTCCATACAAAAGCTTGATTTTGAGCTTCAATTACTATGACAGCTACATACATATATTTAACTGTGATCTGAGTACACAATTTAACAGCTAAGTCGGCTCAGCCTGAAACGCTGATCATTTACATATGTATTCTTCTTCTTTACTGTATTAAGGTGGGTCAAAAAACCCCGACAATATTGTTTCGCTTTTTTGTGATCCGAGTCCACAAATTAACCGCTAGGTCGGCTCAGCTCGAAACTCTGATAAATTACATAGATATTAGGGTGGGTCAAAAAATTCCAATAATATTTTTTTCGCTATTTTGTGATCAGAGTCCACAAATAACCAAATTAAATGAATTAAGACGGCTTGGCTAGAAATGCTGATCATTTTTATATATATTAGGGTGGGGTTAAAAATTCCCAGTAATATTTTTTTCGTTTTTTTGTGATCACTAGGTCGGCTCAGCTCGAAATGCTGAAAATTTTTTATGTATACTAGGGTGGGTCAAAAAATTCCAATAATATTTTTTTCGCTTTTTTGTGACCCGGTTCCACAAATTAACCACTAAGAGGGCTTAGCTCGAAACTTTGATAAATTACATTGATATTAGGGTGGGTCAAAAAAAATTCCAATAATATTTTTTCCGTTTTTTTGTGATCCGAGTCCACAAATTAACAAATTAAATTAATTAAGAGGGCTCAGCTCGAAATTCTGATCATTTTTTATATATACATATTAGGGTGGCTCAAAAATGCCAATAATATTTTTTTTTTTGCTTTTTGTGATCCGCGTCCACAAATTAACCGCTAAGTTGGCTTAGCTCGAAATGCTGATCATTTTTTATATATATTAGGGTGCGGCAAAAACGTCCAATACATTTTTTTCTCTTTTTTACTCTGAAAAAGATGTTCTTAGACACCGCTAAGAAAGTCACTTCAACTTTAAGCTTTTTATTGTAACGTGAAGGTCCTCTGCCTTAAAGATTTGTATATTCGTCAGAATTTTTTTTTATAAAAAAAACTCGCTTTCTCGTACTTAGTTACAAAAAATAATATCGTGTCTTAGATTTTGTAGGAAATTAATTTCTCCACAAAATATTTTTCTAACGATTTTTTCGTAAATCCAACCGTTTAAAAGATAGTAACAGTTAAAGTTTGATTATTTTAAGGTGAATTTATTTATTTTCTTATGAATTTTTTGACCCAATAAAAAAATAAATTTTAAATTGCAAATCTCACACCCACCCTAATGAATATATTTTTTATAGGGTCTCCAAACTTTCCTTCTGTGTGTTACAAACTTCGTGACAAACTTATATTGAAAATCTCATAATTAAAAAAAAAATCATTTTAAATTGCAAATTTCATGCCCCTCTAATATACATATGTATATATTTTAAAAGGTGTTCAACATTTCCTTGAGAGTACTACAAACTTCATGACAAACTTATATACTCTCTCCTGTTCAGGGTATAAAAAATTAATATCAACCTGGATAACTTCACCATATCAATATATTTTTGGGAAATTTCTTTTGAATTCTCTCAACTTTAAATCACTGAAAAGTCATTTACATTTTTTGTTATCAATGCATAATACTACTTATTCTTATAGTTATTCTTACAGTTATTCTACCAGTTACCTTTACTATAAAATATTATGTAATGACACGACACGTGATTTATATCTACGAAGAAAATTTACGAAACGAATTCGTGTCTAACGTAGCCAATCGATCAATATTCCATTACGTTACTTCATGACTAATGGAGAAATTTCGAACGCTCTTTATTTTTTAATATGTATGGAGAATGAAAATATTAAATAATAATAATAAATATTACTGTGAAGTAAATAATATTTTTCCTTTAATTTTGTTTCATTATGAGTGTATGATAACCAATATATAACCATTTTATAACCAAAACTAATTTTTTTTTTTTCAATTTGAGTTGTTTCTACTAAGTTTCTCCTTCGACTGTAAACTTATGAAAAGTGATGTTAGGTTGTTTTTCATTTAAGTGATTAAAAAAATAAAATTCAATGCTTAATTATTGCACTAAGAGCAGTTGGTACGTCAAATAACGTGACAAATTGCTTTTATGCAATTCAAATCATGCACTTACATGTGCTTATAGTATATACCTATAAATTAATGAATTGCCAAAATACCAGAAATACTTTGCATATTTTCATACAAAAAATATATAAATTCATGCATACATATGTACATATGCTACCTTTATTTAGTGAGTTTAAGTGCCAAGCGCCTATTTTCATGCTAAACAATTGTCAAAATTAACAAAATCTGCCAACGTCACGCATGTGACCATGAAACAGCGAAAATGCAAGATTTCCTATTAAAGAAAGAAAACAATAAGATAAAAGCCGGTAAACATGTACATAAATATGTATGTACATAGTTGAAAAACTAGTGCTGCAACAAAAACACAGACACAAATCTGAAAGTAGTTTTCCGAAACAAAGTAAATACCACAGAGAAGCTGTAGCGGCGCGCCAGAGAGTTGCTGAGACGAGATGAGCGTGAGTGTTTAAGTTATGTGTAGTGTAATTAAGCAGAGAGCGACAGGTGAGTGTGGCGGCGCATGAGAACTGCTGCGATCAGCTGCGGCACTACAAATATGCATATATGTACATATATGTATTGTATACGTGCATAAGACTTTGGTAGAGCATATCATACGTATACTATATGTACTATTGCTCGTTTAGGTTGAAGGTGGGTTAAGCTGAGCCGTATTAGGTTGGAGGTGAAATGCCACGCTTTTGAAAAAAATATGAACTTTTAGTTAAACTTAAATGTAAATTATATAAATATTAATGAAAATTTAGGCTGTTGAAAGTATTATAAATAAGCGAATTTTCGAATATTTAGCTGATGTGTTGAAGATATTGTGCAGATAGGAGATTTAATAACGAAAACTTGAAAATATCCCATGCCAATGGCAATCAGTTCGGTTTGGCTACCCCATGATCCAAGTGATCCGGTGTGAGGATTTCCAATTGTTCAGACACGATTTTTTAGAAATCCAGATTCTTTGAGTCTGATAGCAACTTTCTCAGGCAATAACCTTCCGACGATGTCTACGGGCATTACGTGCAAGATGGCGTTAAGTGCCATAGTTGGAGTGGACCTTTGTGCAAAACACGCGCCGTTGAACGCTCTTGAGTTTCTTTCCAAGTGTGGTCTTTTCTAGAGCCTTTCACCACATAACAGCTCCATAGAACATAATGGGCTAGTCGAGAGACGTTTCATACAGAGACCCCATCTTTTGCCAATGGCTCTTCTACAGCTGTATAAGGTAATCGATGCCTTTTTTGCTCTCTCTTCGATGTCTTCAGAAGGAACCCTAGATATTTCACTGTTATCGACGGTTGCAATTGGATGTCTCCCATTGCGGCAGTCGTGCCACCGGGATCTTGTATTTTCTTGTTAATAAAACCATACAGAGCAGTTTCGACAGTTTACGGCAGGACGTTATTGAAAGTTCCGTCAATAACAAGGAAGGTTCTATCAGCTAATTCTTTATTCCTAATAGATTCCGCAAGCCATGACACGATAGTATGTAGAGCAGTATCCACAGGCCTGCCTTTACAATAAGCATGTAGCGCTCCTGTTAAATGGTCCCTCGGAATGCGCCTCCTTATATACCAGTCGATAAAAAAAGGATTAAAAAATTGCTTTCAAGAGATAATTTCTATAATATTATGAAAACATGTTTAGCTATATGCTTTTTCAAAAGCTCTATTAAACTTGTCGTAAAGTTTAGAAGAAAACACCGAAACCCCTAAAAATCATATACATAAATTACTGAGTCGATTTAGCCATGTCAATCTGTCTATCCGTTCGCCTGCCTCTCTGTATATACGAGAACTAATCCTTTGGCTTGAAATGTCAATCCGAAATTCTGCAAACGTCTTGTTCTCATCAAAAAGCTGATCATTTGTTGAAACCACCATAGTGGTCTACTATAGAATGTATGTAGCTGCCTCACAATTGATCGACTAAGATAGTGAAAGAATGCCTTGATATCTTATTGAAAGCAGTTGAACTAACCAGAAAGATCTTACAATTAGATGCCGGAAAAAAATATACACGTCAGATGGTAGAAGAGGAGCAGACTGTCAAACATGCTCTACGGGATTGTAAAGCTCTATATGAAAAATAAGCGCAACTTGCGGTCGAGTTTTACTTGACGACGTCTCAGAGGTGACGTGATGAACGTCGTCTGAAGGATACCGATAGAGTAAGGGGACTTTTGTATCACAATGGACCTCCAAAAGGCTTACCTGCGTTATGAGATAGCCGCATTTCCTACCTACCTACAACTGACCGATCAAACTCAAGTCCAGCTGTTCAAAACTCTAATATTCTATTTGTCCAGATATCATCATGAAAGTTGGTATCAGCTATTATCCAACAAATATCTATATTCTACGAACGAATTTTTCAGATCAGACCACTAAAACATACAGCTGCCGTGCAGACTGTCTGATTAAAATTAAGTTAAAGATCTTATTATATCCTTTAATGGTATAAAAAATGCAACAGTGCCAGAGAATATCAAACTTTCAATAATCAAATTTGATGTTCGCTATCTATAGCTTCGATGCCGTCGAAGTTAGCATTTTTTTATTGTTTTATTTATTTTATGTTGAGAAATTTTCAATTTGTTTTTTATATTTATGCTTTCATTCATAATTTAGATTTTTTTCTCTCGTTTTTATACCGTTTTCTAAACATGAGATCAGTGTGATATTATGAAACACTGCGTTGCCGATGGATCAGTAGTGTGATCGATACTGTCATCTATTGAAAAGGCAGTTAATATTAACTTATTACCGATTTTGTTATGTTTTTGAAACGCTGAGTTAAATATTTCACTAAAATACAAGTCAAATTTTATTAAACTTACACGACCTTTGATTTCTATGTCTGCTATGATTTTTTTTTTACAAATATTAAGCAAAATAACTGTATTTTCATGTTCACACACTTATTGCAATCATTTCTATGCTTAAATGTTTTGTTATTGTTTGCTTTATATTCATTTTCTTTTTAGCAAATCATTTATTCTTTTCATACAAAATATGTCAAGCTAAATTTGGTCGCTATTTGATAAAAATTTGCATAAAATATGCCGCGCTTCTGTAAATTTAAATTGCCGCACAAAACATCAACATCAATTAGATGCAGAACGCAAACAAAAAAAAGAAACACGAAAAACGTTGCAATTGTAACGCCACCAGCCCCACTCAAATTCAATTAAAGCTACCCACCCAAACGGTGTGAAGAAACGCCTAGAAAACGCTCAACTCAACGGCGACGTAGACCGACAATTTTTGCAAATTTAAACAAATTTTACTCAATGGCAAATTCGCCAATTTCGCCAACTGCGATGCGCGCGTCAACAGCGACTGCGCAGTCGACGGCGCTGCTGCTGCGCTCTCCATTCGGTATGGCAGCACGTTTTTGAGCCAACGTCAGCTGCTTCGACTGCGTTCGGTCGTTGCGCTGCGATGCGATCGTCTGCCTGGCACCGACGTGCACATGCACACACATTCATGTTTCTGCGTGTATGTTTATGTGCTGCGTTGCTGGTGTGCTTGTTTGCTTCACTTCTTGCTGTCGCTTGGCTGATCGCGAGCCGGTCGTCTTGGCTGTGCCGCATTGCCGTTGTTGGCCCGGCTTCAACGTCGCTCTACGCTAGCCCCATGAGGAGTATGTGTGTGCACCAATTGGTGGTGGTGGTGGTGGTTGTGGCTCGTTTGCTTGGTTTGTATTTTCTCGGCCGCAACGTCAACTCCAAATTCAGTGCAATTTTGTACGCTTTGACGATCAGTCGGTTAAGTCGGGAAAATAGCGAGCTAAATTACTAAGCAAAATAGATTTTGCTTTTCAGTTATCAAAGTGAACGGGTGAACGAAACGTGCCAATAATTGTGCCAAATCAACAAAGCTTCCAACGAAGTGGTATAAGCGGAGCAGGAAAGAAATTTTTTGGGCGCTTTTAGCACATATTTTTCTGCATAACTTACAGATTTCCTTTACAATTCGCACCAATACGAAGTGTTATACAATAATTGAACGAAGTGCTATTGACATGGTACAATGTTCTTAATACTGTTAACCTGACGCAAGCCAATAACTGCACTGTTCGGGAGTGTCAGTTGCAGTCGTATAAGCATTTCGAAATAAGATTCTTATTTGGTGCGCTCTATTTAACGGTTTATACGTGTTCGTTGACGGAAGCGAAAATTGTGCAAACGAAAATCTAATACTCGATCGAATAGTGTGCTTATTCAACAGTTTAAAATTAACTACAGTTTTTATTTAAAAAGTAATAGGAAATTTAAAGCGATTTTTGAAAAAATAGCGACCGAAACTATAAAGGTGAGTTTAGAGAAGTTCATATTCAAATGCTAGTGATGAATGAAAAGTTTATTTCAAATAATAATTATGAAAGAAACTTAAAATTGTTAATTTGAGTTAAAATTTTAAAGTGCTGTTAATTTTTTTCTTCGTAAAAAAATAATTTAATGATATATACTATATGACCAAATCTACTTTTTTCTGAATTTTAGACCAAACAAGCTTTTTCGAGCTAGTAAGTCATTGAGAAACAATTAAATTCTCCGGTTTTAGAAGTTAGCTATAAAGAAAAATGTACTTTCTCCGTTTTTCGAAGTTAGCCCACAAAATCCAAGTATTTTACCTCGAAATTTTCGAATTTCGAAAATTGAGCTTCTTAAAAACTAAATTTTCACCTGAAAATATCGACATCATCCACGTGCTCTTCTTGATTTTTCGATGAAGCTTATATGGGAACCTCTGTGATCCTCTCGAAAAAATACCTATACAGTTCTTAGTATACAATTCTGTTTAATAAAGGAATGGCACTGATCAATTGAAAACTCATATCAAAAAATAATGTGAGAATGAAAAGTATTGGCGTCAGATTTTTAATCATTTAGTTTTTCTTCAAAGCTCTGTATTTATAGAACTAGATTCTCTGTTT
This sequence comes from Bactrocera correcta, assembly GCA_027475135.1. Lineage (NCBI taxonomy): Eukaryota > Metazoa > Arthropoda > Insecta > Diptera > Tephritidae > Bactrocera > Bactrocera correcta. Next base: position 32,054,696 of record CM050327.1, read on the forward strand.
ACTTTTTGTCGCGCTGAGTTTGGGGAGAACAAGTTCGTGCGTAGAATCCTGATTCTATATTCGATTTGGAGACTTTATGCAATTATTTTTCAAAAAAGTGAATATTAAAATAAATAAATACATAATAATAAAAAAATATATGTATTTACCAATAAATAAATTTGAGTTGAAATCAATTTTTTTTTCAACAAAACAGCTTATACAAAATTTTTCATAAAATTTAATATTAATGCATAAGTGTTTTTAAAATATAAAAATCAATAAAAAATAAAGACAACAGTTTTTTTTTGGTATATTTTTTCTTTACATTGTGGAAATTGTAAAAAAGAATCCTCGGAATATTTAATTATTCATGAATACTTATTTTGTCGCCTTCAAAGTAAGTCCCGCCGGATATAATACACTAATGGCAACGATTTTGCCAGTCCACGAAACCCTTTTCATGAGTACTTTTAGGCATGGCTTTTAGCCAATTTTGCTTTATCTTTTCGATCAACGGGTTCCACGGAGCAGAAATTTCAGTTTGGGGAAGAAGTAAAAATCATACGGAGCCAAATCTGGTGAATACGGTGATTAATCGATGATATTCATTGCGTTTTTCTCTTTAAGTTCGGTCATAATCGGATGGCTTGATGGTGCATTATCATCATGTAAAATTTATTAATTTTTCTTCCGAAATTCCGGCCGTTTTCCACTAGAAATGGAACTCCTTACTAAACTTCTGTTCCTCCAAAAGAAATTCATGATGCACCCAATCACGAATATCGAAAAAACAATGAGCAACACCTTGATTTTTGAGCGGCTTTGGCATGGTTTTTTTAGTTTCAGATCGTGTTTTTCCCCAATTCCGATGATTGTTGGCTTGTTTGCATGTCAAACTCATAGCCCCATGTCGTGTCGGCAGTTATAATGTTCTCCATGAATGTGGAATCGAAATTCGCAAAATCCACCAAAATCATTCGAATGAATTCGCGAGAGATGTCGAGCTATCTTGTCATCTCTCTAACACTTGCCTGACGATTTTCAAGCACCACATCCTTCACTTTTTTAATCATCACTTTAAAAGGTTAAAGGTCGTCTAGAACGAGGTATGTTTTCAGCGATTACCGCCGTCTTTGAAGGCTTTGTACGACTCGTAGGCTCGTGTTTTTAATAACACTGAATCACTGTAAGCCTTTTTCTTTTCGCAACGATTCCGCATATAAATTAGAAATACAAAATTTTTGCCAAATTCTTTGTTCGATATTTTTCTCCATTGTAAAAATCGCAACGCACTACTGAGGTGTAGTCCTGTAAATAAACTGTTTGCTAGATCGCGCTCATATTTGGCATAATCATTAAGAACAGTCCTACCAACTTAACGAAATATATTTTTTTGAAATATCATTTACTCAGGGAATTTAATTACAATTTCCGCGTGCTTTTTTGTCACAATGTATTTCTGTTAAAAAATATTTTAATTTAACTAATTGAATTCAAATAATATTTTTATTATTTTAAAGTTGTACTAAGTAAGTAGTAAGTACCAAAATCATTAAAAAATAGTTCAAATTTCGGTTTTTAGTATAAGAAAGAAGCTTAAGTTAAAACACACAAAAAATCAAATATTGATTTGAGCAGCATGGCATACCATTAAAATGCAATACAAAATCAAAAACGATAAAAATCTGTTGAATAAGATGAGAAAATATTCATTTACGCCGCCGTTTTACTAGCCGTTCCTAGAAGCAATTCGAGCTAAAGAAAAACTCACAAGTGCACAAAGCAGCAGCATAAAAATACAAAAAAAAAAATTGAACAAGAAGAATGAAAAATCTTTGGCTTTGCCTGTTTACCTGCAGGCATCAGTTTTTCTCTGTATTTTTCCGCTGCCCACCTGTTTGCTGCGCACCTACGCATGTGCAGTGCGACTAACAGCAACACTATTTCCTACAAGAACAACAATTTATATGGAGACACACATTTACATACAAACGCATTCGTCACAGCTTCTCTTTAGTTGCGGCAGTGCATATATAATGCCTTGCATTTAACGAACTCTGCGCAGCAAGTGGTCTTCGTGCTTGCGCTGTTGTTATTGTTCTCGATGGTGAACATTTCACTTAATGACATTATTTGCTTTATGGTTTTACTTTACACATCTTAACGGCACTGTGAAGTTCTTCGCTGTTCTGTTGGCCGATTGTGCATCTGCGTCCATTTGATTTTAGTTGCTCGCGCATTCTTAGCGGCCAGCTTCGGCGAGCTACCTGCGCCTGTTGGTGTGAAAGGTTGTGAGAGGTTATATGTATGCGCCTGTGTGTATGTTTATGTAGGTGTACAATTTGAGTCCTTCACAAACTGTTGTGACTAATTGCGCGTTGCGCACTTTAGGCTGCGTGTTGACTGCCATGGATTTTGCTCGTAAATCCTACTTTTATTCAATTTTCCGAGAAAAGCTGCTTTCGCTTTAAAAATTGCTCATTTGCGGTAGACAGTGTGTTTGTATATATATATATGTATGTGTATATTTTGGAGTGTGTGACAAGTATCAATTACCCTTTCCCTTGCATCGCAAATGATCTTCCTTTGCAAAGAAGAAATATATATGAATCGGTCTTGTAATTATAAGTTATCAATGATTTTAAGTAATATGAAAATATAATAGGGTTATTCTCCATTTATGTAGCAAAGATCTGGGTATTAGGAGGGGATTTTTTAAGCAATTTTTTTGTTTTTGGTATAATACAATAACAAAAACAACATTAATAATTTTATTTTTAACAAAAAGTTATGACAACAGCAACAACAACCGCTACTAATACTGCTAATACAACAACAATAAAACAACTACTAATACAACAAAAACAAAACAATAATAAAAATAAAAACAAGATTAAGTATAATATTACAATTGGAGTATGTGAAAATGCCTTCTGCATCATCAGTGCTGTCGCCACAGCAGCGGTGCAATAAAAATCATAACAACAATAAAACTATTTTTAAATATTCTGAGAGTAGCAAGAACAACAACAACAACCACCAACAAAACTATTATTAGCATAAAATATTCTCAGAGTATTAACAACAACAACAACCACTATCATTACTTCTAATGCAAGAAAAAAACAAATAAACAACATTAACTACAATAACAATGATAATAAAGAAAAAATTACAACAACGACTACAACTGAATAACAACAACAATGACTACTATTGAAAACAACAACAAGCATCAATAATAAAAATAATAACAAAAATAACAACAACAATATTAATATTACAAAAACAAAACTACAATAGATACTATTATTACAATAATAACAAGAACAACAACTATATATATATATATATACATATATACAGATATTGAGCAGTACTGTATCCGTGCAAGAACAACAATATACATATGTAACAACTACAATAATGATAATATTAAAAACAAAAAATCACAACAATAGTAACAAAACCAATTAATACACCGACAAGAACAATAATAACTGCAACAACAACGATAAAAATTAAGAAAGTAACAGCAAAATTTTTATGACAATAGTAACAACAATAACAACTACTACTAACACAAGTACTGCTAAAACTACTACACCTAATGTTATTACAACAATAAGAAGAACAACAACTATAACTACTACTGTTACTGATACAAGAACAACAACATATGCAACAACCACAATAATAATATGTAGTAACAACAACAATTAATGCTCATACAAGAACAGAAATAAATGCAACAACAACAACAATAAAACAAAAAAACAATAACAACAACAATAAAATAAGAAAAGTAGCAGAAAAAATTTATGACCACAGTAACAACCACAACAACAACACTACCCTAGTACTGCTTACTAAAATAACAGTTACAGCAAAACAACAGTTGAACAGGTGAACAGTTGAACAACAACAACTACCTCTACTACTGAAATAAGCAAAATAACAACAATAACAGCAAGTTATTTCAAAAATGTTTTCAAATTTGACTCGTTTTAACGAACATAATGTTAATATGATATACTCTGTTTACCACTATTATTAATAAATAACATTTGTTAGCTAATAAAAAATATTTTGCGCATCTAAAGTGCTTGTCCAAAAATCAATTAAATGCAGTTTTTTAAGTATTTTATTTTAAAGTGTCAATTTATTTTGTTTATTTCTGACATATTTGACTACTATATTTTTGCAGTCAATCAAACTCATTTGCTGCTGTCATTTGACCTTTAAATTATTTACACTCAAATGCTTTTTGAATTTTCGACTCTTTTTGCTTTTGCCTTCATATGTCTTTTATTTTAAATGTTATTATTTTGATATTTCTATGCATTACTATATATTTGTATACATATGTATGTACGTATGTATGTTTGCCATAAACTTTATTAATTCGTAATAACCTGCAAGTTAATATAACAGTGGTTTTTCCAATTGAAAAAATAAAAAAAATAAAAACACCTGCCGCAGTAGATAATATCAAAGCAATGTTAAACGCGCAAAAAAAATAATAAAATAGACTGACCCCGACATTGTCACACACGTAATATTCATGTAATTGAACACGTATTTTACTGCTCATTGTAGATGGAAGTAGGCGTTCTCGTATCCGCATGCAAGCAGGATTTATTTCATATGTACATGTACTATACATATATGTATATGTATATGTACGTTTGTATATGTTGAGGCCTGTAAATTAATTTTATCGCAAGCTCGAATGACATGCACCCAATGTAATTCATATGTAAATTTTTAAAAATAATTTTTTGTCATTTTAATTTTCACACAGGTGGCAAGCTTATTTTTATAAATTTGCAGTTGCAATCGTTATTCTTAAGTAAGTTTTGTAGTAGTATTTCCATTTCCATTTGTCTCTTGTTTCATAAAATTTTTTATATACAGTCTGGCAACCCGGCTTCAAAGTATTTCAATGGCAAGCGGATTACAACTGCTGTTGTTTGGTTCCAATTTTTTGTTAATTACTTTCTCTTTTCTATTTTAATGAACTATAATTTCCAAAAAATTTTTAAGATGTGGCAACCTTGGTCATATATATTTTCTCTTGTGGGTGGTGTTAAAATTGTTTAGTTTGTTAGTAATAATTCTAATTCCTTTTTTGTTGTTGTTTTTTGTATATGTATGTATAATTTAATTACAAATTTCGAACAGGTGGCAACTTTATTCTTATATATCTATTCTCTAGTTTATTAGTAGTATTGCCATTTTCATCAATTTGATTTTTTTTTCAAACATTTTTTTTAATACACAGTCTGGCAACCCTACTTCAAAATATTTCAATGGTTAGCGTAATAAAACTTCTCTTCTTTAGTACCCATTTTTGAGCACTTTTTTCATATCTATTTTAATGAATTATATTTATTGAACAGGTGGCAACCTTACTCATATATATTTTCTCTTGTGGGTGGTTTTAAAATTATTTAGTTTGATAATAATAATTCTAATTTCCTTTTTTTTGTAAAATTTTTAAAATAGTTTGGAAACTGTTCTTAAAAATGTATCATGTAAAAACTTCTCTCGTTTGAACCTTATAATTATTTTGTCATAGCTGTTTTATTGATATATTATTCTTAAACAGGTGGCAACCTCATGCTTGTATATTTACAGTTGTGGGCTTTGCTAACATTCGTCAGTTTGAAAGGCTTATTTTTGTGTTTGTTTATAAGATACATTTTTTGTACTTACAATTTTTAAACAGGTGGCAACCTCATGCTTAAATACAACTTATGTGTTGCTAAAACTCATCAGTTTGATATGCTTATTTTTATCCTTTTTTATATTATAAACTTTTTTTAACTTTAAACCATCAGGTGGCAACCTCATTATTATATACATATGTACTTATAGTTGCGGGCCCTGCTAAAATTCTTCAATTTGATTGCTTTATTTTTGTCCGTCTTTATAATAAGAACTTTTTTGTACTTAAAATTCTCAAACAGGTGGCAACCTCATTCTTATATATTTACGGTTGAGAACGTTGTTAAAATTCATCAGTTTGATAGGATTATTTTTTTCCTTCTTTATAATAAAATTTTTTTTCTACTTAATATTTTTAAACAGGTGGCAACCTCATTATTATATATTTGTGGGTCCAGTGAAAAATTTGCAGTGTTTTAGGCTTATTTTTATCCTTTTGTACAATATAAATTTTTTTTTGTATTTAAAATTTTCAAACAGGTGGCAACATCCAAAAAAATTTATTTGAGGGAATGAAACATATGTACACTATAAGCTTTGAAGCTCATGTAATAAAGGGAAAAATCGATCATTTTCAGCTTTTCAATTTCACCGTCTTCACGTGCCCATACATACATATCTACATAAGTACATATGTACATACATATGAATATGTACATACATACATATATTTTGTATCCCTAGAGGTATGAGCATATTACGTAATGTTTCATTATAACCTCACGTAGAGAAATAGGGATTCACATAACTTCAAGTTCGTACTCAAAATTAAAATGCATTCCATTCATGCCTCTGAATTCTACGAAGCGGAGAAGCAAGAAAAAAGCGAAAAATACGTGCAAGCTTCCGAAATTACGTACAAAAAATTGAAGGACGAGGCTAATAATAACTGTTAATATAAAAACAAGATACAAAATACAGTTTTATACAGGGGCTTCCCCAGTGAAAGTAAAATTACTGCTTCTTGTACTTTGTTGGCGCGCTGCTGCACAGCTGGCTAGTTAAAAATGTGATTTACGAGAAAAAACCTTGTTCCTTATGCCTTTATGAAACACTTTTGTGAATTTAACACGCAGCATAACTGCAGCTGCCGTGTAGCATACATTTCATGCAACCACAGCAGTAAGCATGACACTGCAATGAAGGCAGTAAGCGCTTATCACGCCGCTGCGCTCTTGCAAGCTGTAAGCTCCGCTTGCGCTGGCATGTGCCAACCTACTCCTCAATTTGTATACGTAACCGCAACGTAGCCGAATTGTGTTGACTTGACGCTTGTGTGTGGTTGCTGCAGCAGACTGCCATGAACCGCTTTCGACAAGTCAACACTGATTACATAAAATTAAAATTGTGGAAAGAAAAAAAAAACAAATATTTTAAATGCACAAGCGTTATTAGCAGCAAACAAACATCAAATATGCAGATGAAAAACAAAAAGTAAAAAAAAATAATAATAATTAAAATGAAATTAATACAAAACCAAATGAAACCGAATTTTCGTGGCTTGAGCGGCGAGCAGACGCTTGCAAAGCTAACACACAAGCAGGTTGCCAAAGTGATTAGCGCTAAGTACTAGAGTCGCGCACATATACACACATATAGTAAAAATACATTTATATATATGTATATATGTATGTATATGTATATGAATTTTTGAAATAGTATATATACATATCTAAAACCACGCACAATCCGGTTCAACACAGTTATCACAAAGCAAATGCCACCAACCAAACACAATTTTAATATTTTTTTTTTTTTTAATTTATCGCTTTTAGTCAAACTGCACAAATTGCGTTGCTCTTATGAAAATACGACAATTCACAGAAAACGAGAAAACCCAACAGTAATCATTAACAGCATCGTTAACAGTGTTGGCTGTGTTGGTAAATGCACGCAATATGCGCCAACAGCGCAGGTTCGCCGCTTAAGTCTTTTGTCTGTAGCGCATTTTGACGCCATTACATTGCTGCCGCAAATTTTATGGTGATTAATTTTTGCCGATTTTACTAGTTATTATGCATGACAAAATATTTCATATTTTTATTTCATAAACAAATGACTTTTGAAGACTGTAGCAACACAAGGCGATGACTGCCAAATGTTGTTGTCTGCCAGTGCGAAATAATAGTTTAGGCTAAAATTTTTAATAGTACAACTTAATTAAGGCAAATATGAAGTATTTAGAAGCAACTTTTTCTAAAATTTCTTTTAAATAAAAGAATTTTCAAATTTTTAATATTTTTCCGAACAAATTGAAACAAAATTTTCTGACAAAAAAAAAAACAACTAAAATAAAACTAAATTATTTGCGGCAAGTATTTTACATTTCACTTATTTATTTGTAATAGTTGGTATATACTCATAAAGATTAATTATTTCAGCGTTGACTAGTCTCTTCAATTTCATAGGCTTATTGTTGTGCTACTATATACATATGTATGTACATATGTATTACAAATTTTTTGTACTTACATACATGCATAAGTTTTTTAAAGAGGTGGCTACATTATATTTTTTTTTTAAATATATAAAAAAGAATTTCGATCACTTATTTAATAGCATTATTTTTTCATAGCCATTTTGTTGAATTATAATTTTCAAACAGGTGGCAGCTTTATGCTTACACATTTTCTTTTGTAGACGTTATTAAAACTGTTCAGTTTCATATCTTATTGTTGTGTTACTATATATTAAAAATTGTTTGTACTTACATACATTTTTTAAACAGGTGGCAACATTATATTTTGTTTTAGAAATAATTAAAAATTTATTTTGATCACTTATTTAATACCCTTTTGATAATAATTATTTTTTCATGACTATTTTATTGAATTATAATTTTCAAACAGATGGCAACCTTATTTTTATATATTTTGTTTTGTAGACCTTGTTAAAACTCTTCAGTTTCATAAGCTTATTGTTATGCTACTATACATATGTATATTAAAACAATTTTGTAATTAAATTTTTAAATAGGTGGCAACATTGTAATTTCTTTTTATTATAGCGAATGAAATAATTAAAAATTTATTTTGATCACTTATTTAGTACCCTTTTGGTAATAATTATTTTTTAATGGCTTATTAAATTGATTTGTAATTTTCAAATAGGTGGCAACCTTATTTTTATATATTTTCTGTTGTAGACGTTGTTAAAACTCTGCAGTTTCTTAGGCTTTTTGTTGTGCTACTATACAGTTTTTTGTTCTTAAATTTTTTAAACAGGTGGCAACCTTATTTTTATATTTTTTCTTTTGTAGACGTTGTTAAATCTCTTCAGTTTCATGGGCAAATTGTTGTGCAACTATATATTTTAAAAAAATTTAAACAGGTGGCAACATTATTTTTTTTTTTTTGCTTGAAAACTAAAAACAAAACATAAATTGTGTTTGGAGCATAAAAAGCTTACTTTGCCACAAATTATGTGAAAGTAGAATTTTTTTTGTAAAAAATAAAACCAAAATTTCTGTTTTGGACATTTTCACATAAATTTAGGGGTTATGTGAAAAAGTTTTGAAACAAAAGTTGTTAATCATCTTATTACCTATAAATTTTCCCATAAAACTCGTAGTTTTATCGCCAATAGAGATAAACTGTTTTAGCGCTTAAAAAATCAATCAACCGCTCTACTTCCTCTCCCTATCCGCTGATCATGCGTAACTTATATATCTTTTCATGTTTGTTGATTTTATACTTTCTTTCCAATGAGTTTCCTCTACTTCATTTCAGTTTTTAACTTTTTTAAAGGCTTCAGCAGTGGCCGGCTTATAATTATTATTTAAAATATTAAAATTGTTAATTTTTAAGCCTTATACATATGTATATGTTTTAAGCGCGTTTTTATGCGCGTGCCTTTCTAACCAATTAATGAGGCGCTACAAAAGAAATTCGACACATTTCCCTACAATTCGAACCAACATACAAAAAAAAAATTGTTCGCCTTAAGTTTCCTTCAGAAAGTTTATGTGTTGCCAGCTTAAGCATAGACTCAAAAAAGGCACATTTCACGTAATTACTTTATACATATAAATATATATATATATTTCTTATGCACATATGTATGTACTTATGTTTTTGTACTACTGTAGTCTATTTGCCGCACGATCTAGCAGCACTAGTCTGCTGACTCCAATTATAACTGCCACTCAGCCGCACCATACACATATATCACTTAATTGCTCTAATTTCAGCTGCTCCATAAGCCGGCGCTTGAGTTTGTCTTATGTAAAACGAAAGTTTGCCCGTCAGCTGTTGAGTTTCATATTTATTTGCATACATACATACAAGTATATGACTATTTAATGTGTCTTTTACATAATTTTCCCTCAACTCAATTATAAACACTTTAGTGCGCGGCAGACTCAATTAAAACTCGACGCTTTTAATCTTTTGCTGTCGGTAGCAGAATACTAGGTGACCGCTGCTGATGCGCATGTGTGAGCGTGTGTTGCAAGGCAATGAACTATAACACTTTGTAAGTGCTTATGGAAATTGCATAAGTGTGTACAAATATTAAAGGAAAACATAGACTTTGGCTGCAGAGCGCAGTATGGCAAATGTTTGGCGGCATTAAGTTGGAATAACACACGCGTATTAACAAGGAAGTGTGGCTTAAACAAATGAAATTAAAAAACAAAATATAAAAAAAGAGTTTGAAAAATTAAAAAAAAATAAAAATAAAAATATAAAAAATTTAAAATTATGGAAAATTTAAAAATATTAAAAATTTAAAAAAATTAAATAATATGAAAACTTAAAAAAAATTAAATAATATAAAACTTAAAAAAAAATTAAAAAATTAAATAATATGAAAAATTAAAAAAATATGAAGTAAAAAAAAATTTACAATATTAATAATTAAAAACTAAATAAGTAAATAAATTAAAAAAAAAATTAAATAAAGTGAAAAATTAAAAAATATGATAAGTAAAAAAAAATTTAAAATATTAATAATTAAAAACTAAATAAATAAATAAATTTAAAAAATTAAATAAAATTAAAAATTAAAAAACAAACATGAAAATTAAAAAATTTAAATATAAAAAGTAAAAAAAAAATTAAAAATATTGCTAATTAAAAAATAAATAAATAAAAAAAATTAAATAAAATTATAAAAAAATAAAAATTAATTTAATAAAATTTAAAAAGTTTAAAAAATTTATATATTAGGTTTACAACTTAAGCTTGATGTAAAATACGAATTTCTGTCTGCTCAACAAGCTGAAAATATTTTTTAGTTGCATATTTCAGCTAACGTAAAACGTATTTTTTTTAATAAAAATAACAACTATTTAAAAACATTTAAAAGTAACTTTCCAAAGCAATAATTTACAAGCCTCAAAGCAACAACATTAGCAGCGCTAACATATATTTAGTTCTCTATAACCAACTGCTAACAAATCAGCTTGATGATTTATTTTATGCCCTGTTAAGTGTGTTATTTCCCTAAAATATTGGTTATAAATTATATTGTGTTTAATTTTGGGTCGTAATATTATATCGGATATATATTTTAAGGCAATTTATTTTAGCACGAGTAAATTTTTTACTAAGTTTTAGGCATTTCTACTAAAGCTGACGGGTGGAAAGGTGAAAAATTGAAATTGTTAGTTTGTGAGAGGATACATTATAACTTGCTATAATGTTTCTTAATATATATGTAACTATGGAAAAAATTCTGGGTGTACCTAGGGTCGCCAACATGTAATAATTCAAGAAATTTTTTTATTTTTTTTTTAATTTAATTTTTTTTTAAGTTAGATGTAGCTTATCATAATGTTTTCTAAAATACATTTAGAAAAATAATTGTAAATACCCTTAGGGTTGCCAACATTCAATCATTCATTTTTCGCTAACATGTAGCTTATCATAATGTTTTCTAAAATACATTTAGAAAAATAATTGTAAATATCCCTAGGGTTGCCAACATTCAATCATTCATTAAAATAAATTTTTAATATTTTTCCTACTTTTTAAAGATTAACATCCATTTGTGAAATGCAATACTGGTTTATTCGAAAAAGTGACAGTGTTGCCACCTATTTGAAGATTTTCAGTTAGAAATTAAAAAAAAAAGAAAAATGTAGAATAAAAAAAGTTGAAGAAAATAAGCGTTAAATATTTTTTGTTAGGGTTGCCAATTTTCAAAAATGCACATAAAAAAATTTTATTTGTAAACGGTTCATTATATTTCTTTTGTTTTTGAAAAATTGTCATCAGTTTGTGAAATACAAAACTGGTTTACTCGAAAAAAGTGACAATGTTGCCACCTATTTGAAAATTTTTATGCAGAAATTATGCAATATAAAAAAAATAGAGTTAAAAAATTTTAGGAAAATTATAAAATTATCAATGAAAAACTTTTGGTAGGGTTGCCAACTTAAACAATAAAAAATAATTCTGTAAATTTTTGTAAAGACAACGGTAAAGACAATTTTTTTGTTCTTTTTTTTAAGGATTGCCATCACTCTGTGAATTGCAATACTATGAGGTTATGAGAATGTTGCCACCTATTTGAAGAATTAAGAAAAAAATTTATAATATAAATACACCACAAAAAAATAAAAGAGTTTAAAAAAGTTTAACGTTGAACAAATTTTTGGTAGGTTTGCTCAACAAACAAAAAAAACTTACAAAAAAAATTACCAAAACAATTGGCTGCAGTACAAAATTCAATATTTTTTACACCTACTTTTCCAGCAACTGCTGTCACCTCAATCCGTTTCGTCAATGTCAACTATAATATTTGCACACACACCCGATTGCAAAGCCATTGCCGCTAAGGTAATGACGAACCTGAACCACCAGCGACACAGCATAGCTGGAACAACTTCATTAACCGCTAATTTGTGGTTGCACATATGAATAAACAGGCCGAGAGTAAAAGTGCAATAATTTCAAGTGTATTTAAAGGCAGCTAAAAATAACCGAATAACTTGCCAACAGGCAAACACAAAACAACAACACTGTTCATATGTACATACATATAAGAGTATATTGCAGCCAAGTGTTTCTTTTTGTTGTTGTGCTGCGGTTGCAGTTTCTGCCTGCACTCGGCCGTGCACTTGAATTCCCATTGTAAAAAAAATGTTAAAAAATGCCACAAAGTTTCACAGTCACTTTCATTATGTTTTCTCCAATTTTCTTTCCGCTTTTCGGCGTGCATTTGGAATTTGTGTTCGTTTCGAAACTGGTTCTAAGCCGCATTTTTCCATAAACACCAAATATCAGCGGTAGATTAATCTTTTTAAGCGCTTCTTTAATTTAGACAGCCACACCTGCGAAAAGCTAAATTTTTCATAATTTTTTTTTTGCTGTGCGTGCAGCGAAATGCATGCATTTCTCAGTGGCTATCAAACTGTCAGTAGTTAATAAAATTTGAATTATTAGCTATCAACTTAAACTGCTTGTAGTTAATTCAACGTTCGTTTATTTTATTTTTTTAATTTTTGTTGTTGTTGTAATGCATTACCTATACATTTCTCTTTTTAACTGTCTATTTAGCATAGTTTATTCATTTGTTTTTCTTGTTAAGGCAATTTGTTTTCATTAGCTTTGATTGCATTGGAGGCGATGCGTTCGAAACTTTGTTGTGTTTGCTGCATTTCAAATGAAAGTTAACGCCGAATTTAATTTAATTCAGCTGTAATTGCTAATTAATGTTTGTAGCATTGAAAACAAAAGCAGAAAATTGTAATTATTTAAACAAAATTAACAGCTGAAATCGAGTACTAACTTTATATGAGATTTAAAGCCTAAAAATATAAGATTAGAATCCGATTTCATTTGGAAAATTATAAAAACAAGAACAACAGTTAACTTTGTCTACACCGAAGCTATAATATCCTATACAGTTGCATTTCCCATAGCATTAAAGGGTATACAAAAGTCTTGATCTTTGATTTTGATTGATCAGTTTGTATGGCAGCTATGTGTTATAATGGCACGATTTGAAAAATATATTCACAGATTACAGGGTTGCTTTTGCTAATACTCCATGTCAAATTTCGTGAAGATAACTTTACAAATAAAAAAGTTTTCCTTACAAAAACTTCATTTTTATCGATACATTTGTATGGCAGGTATAAGATATAGTGAACCGATCTGAATTTTTTTTTTTCAAAAATTATAGCGCTGCCTTGGATAATATTATGTGTCAAATTTCGAGAAGATAACTTGTCAGATTAAAAAGTTTTCAATATAAAGACTTAACTTTGGTTGGTCAAATTGTATGGCAGCTATGTTTTAGACTGATCCAATCTGCATAAAATCTTCACAGATTATAGGGATGCCTTCCGCAGTAATCTATGCCAAGTTTTGTTAAGATATCTTTTCAAATAGAAAAGTTTTCCTTAGAAGAACTTGTTTTTGAGCGGTCCCTTTGTATGGCAGCTATATGCTATATTAGACCGATCTGAACAATATTTTCGGAGAATGTGGAATTGGTCTGGATAATACTGACTGCTAAGTTTCACAAAGTTATCTCATAGAATAGAACAGTTTTTCATAGAAGAACTTGATTTTGATCGGTCCATTTGTACGGCAGCTATATGCTATGGCAGTTAAAATACAGGTCAAGTATATAAAAATAGTTAGCGCACACTCAATATCCCTAAAAATTATGTTGGGAGCATTTTTGGCACTACAACAACAACAAAAATTACGACGAAAATATTTATTAATTTTTTTCTTTTTTTCTAAAATCGTACTTCTGACACTTTCCATAAACAAATTCGTTGCTTTTATTGTCTTTTTAAATTATTCTGACGACCAATGACGAAAAAATAATAAATATTATTAAAATAAACTGCAAAATTGGGTCAGCATTTACATACATACATTTTCGAATACATCATAATAATTTTCAAAGACTCTTTAATCGATAAAAAATTACAATAAATTTTATTTATCACAGCCCTAAACAAAACACTGTTTGTTTTGAAACCTAACACTGTTCGTAGGTAAATATGCCAACCAACTGTAAATAATGTAGGCACATAACACAAAAGCCCCAAGCAAGGCCAATCATTCTGCGCAATAATAAAAAAATAAAATAAAATTGAAAGAAATGTTAAAAATGTAGAAAATGCAGAAAGATAGAAAGTAAGTTTGCTGCCAATGTCACTCAACTCCACACTCAATGGAGCGCAAACTCAAAGCGGTGCGCATGCGTGCTCACTGCTGAGCGCCGTGAAACACAAAAATTAAAAAATTTATTTGTGTGTACGTATGTGTGTGCTACACATAATATTTGTAGTATATGTAATACACAGTGTGTCACCAAGCCATTTTTGAAAGTGATTGCGCTGAGGTGTGTAATACGAGCGTGTCATGCATGTTGGTTGCTTAAATGTAGTAAAAACGCTTGATAATCGAAGGAGCGGAAAGAAATGGTTTCTTAGGTTACGGTTTTGATTTTTCATGGCGTAAATAATCAATTATCATTTATGTAATTTGTGATTATATTTCCTGTGTATGCTTCGAAATGTACCTGCTTGGAAGACCTTCTTGATTAAGACTGTTATCGCATTTAAAGTTATCGTTGGGTTTACTTTCATTTAAATTACAAACTTGTATAGTTTTCTTGAATATATTAAATATTTTTTCGATACCCGTAGTCCATTTAGTAGCTTCACGTCTCATTCCATTTCTACTCGCTTCACAACATTTTACTAAACTGATCACATGCTTTACTTTATTTTAACTCTACTAGCCTCTTTAAAGTTAATAACCTCTTATGATTCATTAACACTTGCTTTCCACATACAGTGCCGCTTACCTTATGCACCTTGTAATTTTCATTACATTTTTGTTTTACATTTTTTCTTGTTTTAAGAAAATATTTACCTTTTAAGTTGATCATATGATAAATCATGGAAATATTTACCTTTTTTATTTAAATTTTTTCTTATTTCATAAAAAAATTTACCTTTTAAGTTGATCATGTTGGAGAAAGCTCATATTTGACCCAACATCTAATTCATTTTAAATCACGATTATGTTATTCAAATATCGATCTGAAAGTTTGCACACGTACTTTTCTTCTCAAGAAGCTGCTCATTTGTCGGAATCGCGGCTATCGGAACACTATAGCATATAGTTGCCATACAAACTGATTAATCAAAATCAAGTTCTTGTATGGAAAACTTTCTTATTTGACGAAATATCTTCATGAAATTTAGCATAGATTACTACACAAGACCAACTATATCTTATAGCTGTCATATAAATTGAACGATGAAAATTAAGTCCTTGTATGAAAAACTTTTTTATTTGACAAGCTATCTTCACAAAATTTGGCAAAGGGTTATTGTACAAAGCAGCGATTTACTCTGCGAAGAAATTATTTGAATCGGATCACTATATCATATAACTACCGTACGAACTGACTGATTAAAATAAATTTTTTGTGTGGAATATTTTGGATTTGTAATTTTTTTCAGTTTTAATTTATTTTATTTTACTTCATTTTGTAATATTTAGTTTTTTATTTTCCTTTTTTTATTTTATTTTTTATTTTATTTTATTTTATTTAATACATACATAATTATTGTTGTTAATTTATTTAAAACAGCATTTCTCACAATTTTTTTTTTTTTTTATTTTATTTTATTTTATTTTATTTTATTTTATTTTATTTTATTTTATTTTATTTTATTTTATTTTATTTTATTTTATTTTATTTTATTTTATTTTATTTTATTTTATTTTATTTAATTTAATTTAATTTAATTTAATTTAATTTAATTTAATTTAATTTAATTTAATTTAATTTAATTTAATTTAATTTAATTTAATTTAATTTAATTTAATTTAATTTAATTTAATTTAATTTAATTTAATTTAATTTAATTTAATTTAATTTAATTTAATTTAATTTAATTTAATTTAGTTTAATTTAATTTAATTTAATTTAGTTTACTTCATTTTGTAATATTTAGTTTTATATTTTCCTTTTTTTATTTTATTTTTTATTTTATTTTATTTAATTTTATTTTATTTAATACATACATAATTATTGTTGTTAATTTATTTAAAACAGCATTTCTCACAATTTTTTTATTTTATTTTATTTTATTTTATTTTATTTTATTTTATTTTATTTTATTTTATTTTATTTTATTTTATTTTATTTTTTTTTATTTTACTTTATTTTATTTTATTTTATTTTTTTTTTTAATTTTTTTTAAATTTATTTTATTTTATTTTTTTATTTTATTTTACTTTATTTTATTTTATTTAACTCAATTTAATTTTATTTAATTTAATACCTACATAATTATTGTTGTTAATATATCTAAAACAGCATTTCTTTTTGCTTCCTCTAATTTTTGTTGCTTAAGACAAAATTTATTTAAGTACAGGCGGCGGCCAAAAATATTGTTTTTCTTTACTTACATACATATATCTCACTCGCGCACCTGTGTGCCTTTTTGTGACCTTTTTTTGTCATTTTTTTTGTATTAAATCGTGCTTACATTACCTCACACTCATTTCAGTTGAGGTGTAAAATATCTACGGACTCCACTAATGATAAAATAAACAGCATCGTAATCGAAACTACTTACGTGGTACTCGCTTACAAACTGCCATATCATTACTAAAGTGCATAAAGCGCCAACAAAGTGATGTAAAATATTAATGCTGGCATTGTTGTTGCTTTTGTAAATTATAAAAATACTTGTAGTAAAGATTGTAAATTGCATTACATTGCTTTTGAAGCCCAAAGACCTGCTTTTAATCACATTTAAAGCGCAAACGCATTTGGTAATCATATTTTCGAAAAACGAAATTTGATGGAAAATTAAAAAAAAATTACAATGAGTTTGACAATTGAGAGTGCTGAGTTCAGTAGTGTTTTGTAAAGTATGTACATTTTACAGCTTTTTTGTATACACACATATATGTACATGAATGCTATACTTTATGATTTATGTATATAAATTTATATATATATATGTTGGCTTGAATTTGCCAGTTATGCTGGTACTTACTATATAATTCGCTTGGACATACATACTACCTCCCTTTGTTGTTGTTCTTCACTCTTAAACAATACTCTTAGTTAAAAAAATCTATAAAAATATTTATGGCTATTAAACAGTATGAAGACTTATTTCGTTACACATAATCACTTCCACACAAAAATATTTATTTTAAAATTTTTTCTCGTCCAATGATTGCCAATAAAGCTGAGTCTTTTAACAGTACACTGATTTATTTGGCACATACTTAAAGTAATAGTGCGTTAATGGAATTGTTTTTTTAATATAAAAAATATTTTTATAGCAAATATTTAAAGAAAGTGTTATGCAATTTAATTAAAATGTGTTAAGAGAGGCAAAAAGGTTAATGGCAAAAATTCATTATGATATAAGAAAATTACGGTCTATTGAACTTATAAAAAATTAAAAAAATTAAAAACTGAAAAAAGGTAAAAAATATGAAAATAAAACAGCAACACTATCTCTTTTATTATTGGTTTATAAAGAGATTATGCTAGGCAAGCAACAACAGCGGGTCAGCAAGTGAAGCGAGTCAATTTCGGTTGCTAAGCGAGGTTGTAAACTACATATAAAATGCCGTAAAAGATTTTTTATCATAAATATTCTGAAAAAAAAGTTTTAAAATTTTAAAATTTTAAAAAATTTAAAATTTTTTTTTCGTTTGAAAATGAATGAAATGCATGGAAATAAATTAAATTAATAGAAGTAGATACTAAAAAATAAAATAAGTTAAAAAGCCATCAAAGTTTTCCTCAAATATGAAGAAAAATATTTTTATTTATATTATAATTTTAATGTTTTTTCTTATGTATAAAATAATTTAAAAATTTTTTTTATCTTTGAGAAGTGAATGAAATTCAAGAAAATTAAAATATGTTAAAACGCCTTCGAAATTTCCTCAAAATGAAATATTTCAGATTTATATAATATGAAAATAGCTTTATTTATATTATAATTTCAATTACTTTTGTCAAATATAAATTAAAAAGTCTTCAACGTTCCCCTCAAAAATTTATATTTCAGACTTTTAATATGAAAAAATATATTTTTAATTGTATTATAATTTCAATATTTCTTCTTTAAAAAAAATTAGAAAAATTAAAATATGAAATTAATGTTTTTTTTGAAAAATTAATGAAATTCACAAAATTAAATAAATAAGTTAACAATAAAAAAACTAAAATTGTGCTAAAATAAAATTTTTTCGTTTTTCAACAATAAAAAAATGTACTTTTAATGATCGCAAAAGGGTGGCCACTTTTTTTTAATGAAATTTGAATTTTTTACACGAAATGCAAGGAAATAAACAATAAATGAAAAAATCTTCAAACTTGTACGGAGCAAACAAATTTTAGATTTTTAGTATTGAAAAATATCTTATAATTATTTTTATATTTAAAAATTTGTTTCCTTATAAATTTTTTAATTAACTTTTTTAAAACTATAATGAAATTTAAAAAAATTAAATAACATATCTTCAAATTTGTTCTGAAATTTTTTGGTTCTTAGCAGTAGACAACATAATTCAATTATTTTAAAATTAAAAAAAAGACTAATTAATTCAAATTTATGATAAAAAATCATAATAAACCTTAAATCTTAATAATTTTAAAAATATATTGAAAAAAACGAAACTATAATTTTTCATTTATTAATTGTTTCCTCACTCAGTTTCAAAAGAAGAAAATTAATTAATTAAAAATGATTTTAAATAAAAAATTAATTTAATTTAAATTAATTAAAAATTATTAAATTTATTTCTTTTGAAAATGAGAGAGGAAAAAACTAATAAATGAAAAAAATGTAGTTTCGTTTTTTTTTAATATTTTTAATTATTGTGAGATATAAATTTTTTTTATCTGTGAGTTAATTAAAAAAATATTTTTAATATATTTTTTTTTCTTTTGGAAAGTAAAGTAAACAGTTTTTCATAGTTGTAGAAAAAAAGAATTAAAAAAATATTGTTTTGTTTCCGTTTTAATATAAAAATGTTTTATGTGTGAATTAATTAAAAAAAAAACATTAAAAATATTTTTTTTTTCTTTCGGAAAGTAAAATAAAAATATTTTCGCTATTTAAAAAACAAAATTATTTAAGAAATCTTCAGAATTGTACTAAAAAAATATTTTTGAAATTTTATCAGTAGAAAACAAGTGTATTTTCAATTATTGCAAAATTTACATTAAACAAATTTTACAAAGATAAATAATCTTCAAAACTTTACTGAAAAAAAAAAATGTTTTATAATAATAAAAAATCGAAAAAATTTTCAAAGTAATGCTCTTATGCTTAAAAAAAAATTTTGATCTTCAAAATTGTACTAAAAAAATAAATGAAAAACTATTTCAAGTTATGCTGATAAAATCGATTTTTATAAAAATAATAAATGAATTTGATTTTAACAGTAAAAACTACAATTTTAAATATAGTAAATATTCAAATTTTTGTGTATTAGTTAATTTCAAAAAAATTACATTTTTTTTTTTTTTGTCTTTCAAAACGTGAAAAATGCTTCATGTTATGCCGAAAATAATTTTCGCTTTTTAACATTAAAAAAAAATATATTCTTATTTAAAAGTTTAAGGAAATAAATCTTTTTCTTTTAAAACCTTTTTTTACAAAATAATAAAATAAGCTTAGTCTGAATCACTGATTTGCCAAACAGTACACAGTTAATCGGATGAGCTCGTTATTTAAACGAATGAGACATACAACTAAAACTCAATTTCCTCAAAATATATTTCACTACGCCAACAATTGCACAACACTAATGATGACGATTATGCTGATTAACAAGCGCAAATGCAATAAGCGAGTTGCAAAATCAATGAAATATGCATAACTTAATAAATAAAATTCATAAATATTTTTCGTTGAGCAAAAGCAACGCCAAATAGCTCAATCAGCTGTACGAACGCTGTTGGCGTTTTGCTGCTTTGCACTCATTTTCTTCGATTCCGCTAACTCTTTTCTTTTGCCTATATTTGTGTTGTTTTTGCTGCTTATGCCCATAACGTTTGCCACAGCTAATGGCTCTGCCCCCACTACTTGCTTGCACTGCCAGCAGCGCTACACAAACACAGGCACAATACTGCCAAATGAAGCTGGCTGACTGGGAGCGTTGCGCATGCGCATTAAACTTTCACTTCTGCAAAAGTAAACGAAACGAATGTCAGGCCAGACTTTTTATAGCAATAAAAAAAAGAATAAAGTAAAAGAGTTGTTGTTGCTGCCGAAGGGTACTTGGTAAGCACAACGTCACAAATAAGCGCAAATATTTGCACGAATGATCAGGCGTCAGCGTTAAAGTGAAGTGAAGACGTTTTGCAGTGATGACTGGCCCGGGCCTAGACGGAGTTAAAGTAATAGCAATACATTTGTTATAAAATTAATATTTATTTGTACTCATGACAGTTGCAAAATTTGTTTGCTGTGCGACGAAAAAATTGCATGAAAAAATTTTGTTATAAAAGTTGTGTATACCCAAAGTTATAGAAGCTGTAAAAAATTAAGGAAGAGGGCTAATGAGTCGCACATTTGACGGGTGATTTGTTAAATGTACTCGCATTTGCTGTGTGAAGATTTTTTAATAAGATTTACTGAGAGAAAAATAAAATATATTTTTTTAGCTGTTACTATTTTTGACAAATTGTCAATTAGAGACGCAAACAAAATTCTTTGTATAGTTGGCTCAAAATTTTTCATATTTTTTTTAATAAAAATATGGGTTACTAAAACGTAAATTTTGAGCAAACTATATGTAGTCTTTTCAAGATTTCTCATATCTTTTTTACAAAAAATATAGTTTATTAAAATATATTTATAATTTTTAACACGAAATATAATTTAGATGTATTCCGACGACCCAATGAGTAAATTCGTTCAAATACTGGCGAATCGCACAAACATATTGTTAAATTTAATTGATCGTCATAATCAAGTACAAATTGAGTCCGAAAATATGAGTTATTTTTTTTGTGAATCTTTTAAAGGCATTTTATTCAATATATTAATAAAACTAATGTTGGGCAAATTTACATTATGTAATGTGCTTTAACTAACAGCGATTCATTTTGAAGATTTTTAAATACCCTTAATCCCGTGGGCAATCTTCAGTAGGACCTCCGAAACTACAGTCTGGTGGTGACGAAGATTTTTTTTATTAAAATAATCTCAAATACAAAAATCCAAAAAAAATTCTATAACAAAAGTTCGAGGGACTATTCAATATTTTTATATTTTAGAAAATAATGACATTCCAAAAAACTGAATTTTTCCGAAAAATTTCACCTCAAAATATCTAAAACATCAAAATTGTTTTCAAAAATCGCATCCTTTAAATTGATTAAAGTTTTAAGCGATGTTATAAGCTGTATTATGCATCAAAGCAAGATATTTTTTGGTAAAAAAAAAATTTAAAAAAATGGAATTTCCTGTATTTCTTTTGAAAAGTTAGTAAAATGCCAGGAAGTAAGAAATAAATTAATAAATCCTGAATTGTTTCTTATATTTTTTTTTTTAATTTTTGAGGAACGAAAATTTTTGTGTTTATTTTGCAAAGTGGTGAAATGCAATTTGCATTTTTAAATCTCCAAAGTTTTCCTAAAACTATTTTTTTTTTTTTGTTTTGTAAAAATAAACTAAATTAATAAAATATTTTAAATGAATTAATAAAATATTTAACAAAATCAATGGAAAATTTTTTTTTTTTTTGAAATGCAAAGAAGTAAAATATATAAAACAATTTGAAAAACAAATTGTTTTTTTTTGAAAGTTGGTATGCAAGAAAATAAATGTACGAACCGTGAAAATGTTCCTAAAAAACTATCAAATTTTTAATAAGAAAAAGAAAAAACATTTTTAATTATAATATAATTTTAAGAAATTTTGTTTGTTTTTTTTTTTTTTTTAATTTGGAAAAATTTAAAACAATTTGTTCCTTTGAAAAGTGTTTGAATTGCAAAGCAGCACATCTTTTTATGCCATGTAAAAATTTTAGGTCAATTATTGGTTCAGCCTTTTCGGAGAAATTTTTCTCACCGACTCTGAAAAAAAAATTAATCCGCTTCAAAATTTCCTATAATATTCACAAATATTTTTTACCACTTTAATGATGGACTCACACGTGTTCTTGTGATGAATATAACTGAATAACTTTATTGCTGCATTCACATTTAAAAATTCAAACTTAAAAATTTTACAGAATTCGCAATTAACGAACAGTGCAGAGGCGAAACGAGAGCTATCTTCGTATAAATATCTAAACAAGTGTGCTTATTTTTCATTATTGTAACTACCAGTAATCTTACTTGTCTTTAGTTATTCCTACTAACACATTTTCTGAACTCAAAAGCCCTGAAGAAATACTATTTGCAAACATTAATTTTCACTTTTCATGAACTTCACACCTAATTGCACTTAAATTAGAGCTTGCCACTAAGCTTGACTCGAATTAGGCAGAGGTTTGCTTTAACAGTTAAAAGCACTAATTTTTCGGCAAATATAACGGTGACATGTGAATTGAATGCATGAGTAAGTGCCAATATGTAAATAGATAAATAAAAACGACACTTGAAGCTATTGAAATACAAAAACGAATACAAAGTTAGTTAAACTAACAAAATATAAAATAACGGCACTTTGCTTTTTTGTTGTTTTAAGACAAAAAATTCAGAAAAAAAGTCAAAAAAATAAATATCAAAATGTATACATAACTTATCAAGTGGGCTAAAGCAACCAACAACAATTATTTCATAATTTTTGCAAAGTACGTGTTTTTGCTTTCTTTCTTCAACATTTTTATTTTTTATTTGTTTTAACTATTGATTAGCCTCATTATTTTATTTATTATTATAAAACACACACCCCTGTAGAAATTTTCATTTGTCAAAAAGTTTTATGAGCGCCCCCGGGTGGGCTCGAACCACCAACCTTTCGGTTAACAGCCGAACGCGCTAGCCAATTGCGCCACGGAGGCTGCATGGAAACAAAATATTCCAACAGTGTTGCATTTCAGTGGAATTCTGCGAATTTCTAAAGGAAAGATAAGAATTTACATTGGCATCAAGGAAGTTTTTAATCAAAAATTTTCAAATCTTTTTCAAGACTTTTTTTTTTGAATTCCTATGATAAAGAGGGGTCATTTGTTTAGAAAAATATTTAAATTTAAAAGCAATCCAAATATTAAAAAAAAGCTTGCCAATCAAATTTTTTGTTGTGGGTGTTGCCACTTGTTTTAAATATTTTATTTAATAAAATTTACTATTAAAATATGGGTAGTGCAAGTAAAGAATTCGAAGAAACCTGGCTAATTAAAAAAATCAGATATGAATATATAACTTTGTTTCAATCTAGAAGGGGGTTGCCACATATTTAAAATAATAAAAATTGTTATAGGAATAAGAATAAAAAAATTATATTTGAAACAAAAATTAATATAAATATATCAACGAAAAATTTTGTTGTGTGGAGTTGCCACTTATTTTAAATGTTTTATTTTATAAAATTTAAAATTACAGTGTCAGAAGCGCTATAAAGAATTTGAAGTAACCTGGCCAAAAGTACTTAGCAAGAGTTGCCACTAACTTTAAATTTAACACACAAACATTTTCCGATTGTTTTGAATAAATAAAAAATCAGATGTGGTTACATACAGTTTTATTGTTTAACTAGAAGAAAGTTTTAAATAAAAGTAATCGATATGATTATATAATTTTATTTTTAAATTTAAAAGTTGCCACATAATGGAAAATATATTATTTGATTGATAAGATTTTATTTAAAAAATATTTAATAACATAGGAGCAAGTTGCCATATAACGGAAAAAATAATAGTTTGCTTAATAATGTTTTATTTATAAAAATTTAATAGTATTCCTATATTTCAAAAAAGCTTGCCAACAAAAATTTTCATGTATGGCGTTGCCACATGTTTTAAATACATATATTCTTTCAATAAATTGTAAATTACAGTATGAGTATCAAATCATAAAAAATTTTAAGCTTTCTTAAGCAAGCAAAAATTTTATTGATACGCGTTGCCACTAATTTTAAATTTTATAAAAAAAAAATTAAAATAAAAAGATATGTTTATATGATTTAAAAAAATTATGAAAGCTTGTCAACGAAAAATTTCATGTGTGAGGTTGCCACTTGTTTTAAATATTTAATTTTATTAAATTCAGTTAGTATTGAATAAAAATATATATATTAATATACATATATGTATTTTTGATAAAAAATTACAAAAAAAAAAATATTTTTACACAATATTTCTAATAAAATATTTTTGACAAAAAAAAAAAATTCGCAAGAAAATATTTTTAATAAAAAATATTTAAAGAACTAAAATTTTTTTAAAACAATTTATTTACTTAAACTAGCAATATTTATTTATTATTAATTATGGATTTTTTTTAATTTTAAAATTTTTACATTCTAAATATGATAAAATATATATATATATATATGTACATATTTATTTTTGATAAAAAATTACAAAAAAACAATATCTTTTACACAATATTTCTAATAAAATATTTTTGACAAAAAAAAAATTTCGTAATAAAATATTTTTGATAAAAAATGTTTAAAAACAAATATTTTTAATAAAAAAAATTTAAAGAATTAAAATTAAAAAATTTTTGTGCAATTTTAATTCTTTAAATTTTTTTATAACAATTTATTTGGTCAAACTAACAATATGGCAATATCTAGCAGTGTTTTAACACCTAAAATTTTTTAATTCATTGCACAAAAATGTATATTATATTTATAAAACATATTATCATCTAACTTGAAACTTAGTAACGGTATTTCTTAACGGTTTTTTTTTCAAAGCCTTTAAGGCAATCATATGCAGAGAGCGATAGCTGACATATTTATAATGACATTTTTAGTTAATTCATCAAACCTGAAAATATAATTTAAACGCGAAATTAATCAACAGCAATTAAGCAGTGGAGTATGCAATCGCTCACCTTGACGTTTGTGTCAACCGCGCAACGCATCACGGCCCTGAACTCGCTGCATTGGCTCGGCTGGTGGTACGCGATGAGCAAATACTTCGTTTCCACTGTAAGCACGCACATACCAGCATATGTGTGTGAATGTAGAGTACGTATGTAGGCGCATCATTAAAACACCATTTCAAGAAAGCTCAAGCGTGCAACATTCAAAACCCGCCAACAAATTGCATTACAAATTGTTAAATTTGAAATTGCAAACAAAACACATACATACATGCACACATACACATTCATATTTGTTTAGCTGCAGCTGTCAGCAAATATGACTAGCTGTGTGCAAGGTGAGCGCAAAAAAGGTTGAAATCCAAACGCAGCGCGTCATCTTCACCGGCGCGCATGCCAATATGCCAAATTAAGTGAAATAAAAATTCAAACAACGCCATTAAATGCAGTCAATCTCAATCTAACAGTTTGCAAATGCTTTGTTCGCTTCTTCGCCACATTGTTTTATTGACTGTTATTTGCGTTGCTTAATTTGCATTTGAAAAATCGCTGCCAAAACAGCTACAAACCGAAAAGTGGGTCAAATATTTGCATTTGCGGACATAAGCAACCAAATGCGATAAAAATTCTCGAAATAACTTAATCCAGCGGCCGGTTCGCTGGCTTGTGGTCTAACATACAATTCGCTAATTCATTGTGATGAGGCGAAAAAGCGAAAGCGCCGGCGTAATTTGTTGGTTAACACGTTATTAATTAGTAGCGAGTTGTTAACTCGGTGACTTTTTTCCCAATTGGTTAACTATTAAATAATTGAAGTGCTAATTCAATTTTTGACGAATTTGAATTTTAAAGAATTTTTGAAAATTTTTAAATTACATAATTTTAAAAGGGTGGATAACGCTTTTGAAAAATATTCTTAGTATCATTAACTAAATTTTTTCTAAGGTATAAATAAGTATTAATTTTCTTCTTCTTCTTAATTGGCGTAGACAATATCAAAGTTTTAATTATTTCAAATTAAAATTCTAATTTTTGTTTTCGTAATACACTTTTAAAACAAAATAACCTTTTTTCAATATAATTTTTTTAATAAAATATTTTTTTTTTTTAATTTCGCACAAGATGTAAATGTTTTTTTAATTATTTTACTTTAATGTTTTTATATTAATTTTTTTTAATTTTTGTTTTAATTTTTTTTTTTATTATTTTTTAGCTTTTTTTTAATTTTTTTTTATAATTTTTTTAACTTTTTAATATTATTTCTTTTATATTAAAATTTGCTTGATGAATAATGTTGCAAATTTAAAAAATAAAAATTGTTTCATTTTTTTCTAATACATTTTGCAATCAAAATCAAAAGTAGATGTGTTTATGTTATAAAATTTTTTTTGTTAAAAAAGTTGCAAGATTAATAACTATAATAAAATAAATTTTTTTTCTATTTTATATAATTTTTTTTTTAATTATTATTATTTTTGTTTTTTGTTAAAGATTAGTTCTAATTAGAATTAATTTTGTTATAAGAAAATTTTTTCTTTACAATTTTTATTAAAATAATTTTACACAAAAATAGTATAAAAAGATATTTTTTATTGAACAAGGTATAAGAACAAAAATTATGTACTTTCAAAATCTTTGCAGCATTTGTCGTCAAACAAATTTTCATATAAAAATTTCAAAAAAAATATCTTTTTATGCTATTGTTGTGTAAATTTATTATAATAAAAAGCGTTAAAAATTGTTTATATAACAAAATTAATTTTTTTATTATATTATTTAAATTTTTTAATATTTTTTTTTTTTTGTTATTTTTTATTATTTTCTTTTTATTTATTTATAGTTTGAAAAGAAATGCTGCAGTGTTTTCAATTCGCATAGTTCTTGTTTTTAATACCTTGTTCAAACAAAATTATATTTTTTTACTATTTTGCTTTATGTTTTTAAATAATTTTATTTCTTGATAAAAAGCATTGCTTAGAACTGAAATAAATTTCATTAAAATTTTTTTAGTAATTTATTTTATTTTATTTAAATTTTTTCCTTAAATTTGTTTGATGAAAAATGCTGCAGAATTTTTAATTCGTTCTGTTTATTTTTTCCAAAAAATTTTTTAATGAAAATTATATTTTTTTACTATTTTCAATTTTTTTTTTTCTTTAAATTTTCTTGAAGCTTCATATGTGTATATATGGCTTTTATTTTCTAATACATTTTTATTATAAATATTTTTTTGTTATTATTTTATATTATTTTTTTATAGAAATTTTGATAAATTGTTTCATTTTTTTTTTTAATACATTTTCACTAATTATTAATTTTTTTGTAAAATCTTTCTTACAAATTATTATTTTTTTTAATTTTTGCTTTTGTAAAATTGAATAAAAATAATGTTTTTTATAATTATTTTAATTAATATTTACATAAAATTTTTAATTACAAATAATTTTATTTTTTGCAAATATTAAAAAAAAAATTATTCAGAAAATTTTCTGTTTTACAAAAAAAAAATTATTATATTTTTTTATTAAAACAAATTAATTTGCATTATTATGATGTTATGAATTTTTGTATCTTAAATTTTTTTAATAAAATTCTTCTTTGTATGTTTTTTATATAAAAATAATAAAAAATTTTCTAAAATAATTTATATTTTTATGTGTGTAATAAATCTTTTGATTTTGAATTTTCTTTTATCGAAAATAAATTCACAAAAGCCGCTACAAAAGTTATTATACACATTAATATTTTTCTAACGCTTTTTATTAATCAAAATAATAATTTCTTAAATAAAATAGTAACTTTTTAAATAAAAAATATATTACTCGTTTGATTATTTTGAACCATTAAATAAATTAAAAAAAAAACTTTAAAATGCAGAAATGTCTTATTTGTACACCTTTAAATTAAAAAAAAAGGATTTTAGAAAATATAAAATAATGAAAAATTATAAAATTACTGTTGATAGAAAATGTCCATAAAAATTTTTACGAAAACTAAAATCTAAAGTTAGTTGTGTTAATATTTCGATGCTAAGAAGGAAAAATATTAAGTCACAATATATATTTAAAAGTCATCAAAATAAAAATAAAATTGTTAAATAATTTGTCTACAATGAAAAAAACAACAAATTTTTCACTTTTAAATTTAAGCTTAAAAGGCACTTTGGAAAAATACTTAAAACAATATGAAATCAAAATTGATCTTTGTAAATATGGTATACTACCATAACATAAAAACTACCGGTTGCCAAAAAAGTCATAACGATAAATTAAAAGTAAAACAGAAACAATTTTTATAGTCCACCAGACATTTTCAATGTTATTTTTTCCTTTTGCTCACTGTAATTAAATATTTTATTAATGCATCCGCTAAATTTGCACTACATTTGCCAAAAAAAATGAAGTTCGTCGCTTAAGTCTTTGGTTGTCTATTTCATATTTCATTTTGGTTGCTGCGCGGCTACTTTAGTTGACTTGTTTGTCGCACGAATGGCCTTTGTGCCTCGCATTGGGCCGTGACATTGTTGTTTATGATGTTGTTGTACTCGTTTGCTGTTTATAATCGTGCGTGGTGTTGTACTAGTTGTTGTTGTTGGCATAATGAGTGCATAAATACAGACTAATATTTTGCAACAGCTAGTATAATATAGTAGCTAGTAATAGCAAATGCTTGTGAATATATGTAGTAAATATGTATGTGTAAATAAAAATTTATAGATATATATGTATAAAGAATTTTTTTTATTTTAGGTTAGTGAGTTTTTTCGTGTAATTATTAGCTCTTTTGAATTTTTTCACTCAAAAGGAAATTGAGATGAAAATCAATATGCAATTTTTTCATAATTTTATAGAAAACTTTAAACTATTTTATTTTTGGTAATATATGTAGACTTTGAAGTACTTTCAAAGCTTTAGAACTTCAACAATCTAATGATAGGTCAATCAACTCTTAATTAGGCACAACAAATTCAAGCCTTCAAATCTTTACTGGTAACCAGGTGAAAGTAAAAAATAAAATTGATTAAAAATCCAAGATAATTTAGGATTTTGAGCTTTATGTACCTATATGTACATATGCACATATATATCACAACATATTAAAACCAAACAACAGCTTTTGGTGAAAAATTTAAATTTTTACCAACTCATAGCTAACTTATGTACATACTCGTATATACTTTTTATTCAAATTAAGTTTTCTTCTATACTTTTAATATTTATCGCATTCTCTTCATCTTTCTTTCAATTATTCTCATTTTCCAACTCTTTATTCAATATTTTGTGTTAATTTGCATAATATTGTTTGAATATATTAATCTGCTGATTTATTGTTTAGCAGTTTTTTGGTTGCGACATATTTGTCGTTGAGGAAAGTCCAGATATGCTAATGAGGAAAGCTTTCTTTGAAGGGGCGAGTCAAATATTTATAACTTGTAGAGTTCGTTGACTGTATATTAAAACAGTTTAAACTGTGTTGTTGTACTTTTATTAAATGTTAAATTTTAATTAATTTAACTTTTTTCCAAAAGGGTGGCAACCCTTTCTAAAAAATTTTTAAAACAAAAATATTTTAGTACCATAGAACGGTCATCCTTATTTTCATTTGAAGAATTTAGCAAAATTCAACATTTTTATTAATTAATGTAATTTTTTTTTTCAAAAATATGGCAACACTTCCTTTCTTCTTTTTTCTAAAAAAGAACATTATTTCTGTAGCATAGCACCGACACCGATATATTTGAAGAATTTAGCATATTTCAACATTTAAAATGTTGCCATATTAGCAACTTTTTTTTATTAATTTTTTAAACAGATGGCAGTACACCTACTAATTCCATTTAATGGTTTATATTGTTTGCAAAAACATATTTAGTATTAATTCTATCGGGTGACAATACTGCTTTGTATCCTCTGCAACTAACAGAAATTTCCTCAAAAATATAATTTCCCTCTAACCCCAACATATGTTGTAAATTTTTGATATACATATGTATACTCGTATATTAAAATATATACATATGTACATATATTTTTTTCCGTCTACTTTAAAATTGAAATTCTAGTCCTCATTTAGATTTCAAACGAACTTCGAATTGGTTACAATGTTATTCGCGGGTTTTTTACGCAATTCGACCCTCAAGCGCAGTAAAAAAAAAATAAATGCAAAATAGTAAACCAAATGAATAGTATAACCAATCAATAACAGTAAAAACTGTAAAATATAAAATGCGCAAATCGTTATCGATCAAAAGTCATTGACAATTTTTTTGGCTTTACAAGTAACAGTGAACAGTAGTTGGTAAAAAACCGCAGCAAACAATATGGCCAAGTGACATAAATCTAGATATATGAGTATAAATAATTTTATTCGATAAATATGTATGCAAACTCGTGTGGGTGGCAAAATTATAACTGTCATCAGCTGAAGTAAATATTAAAAGTGAAAAGAAAAAAAAAATGTATGATAAGGATTCGTAAAGTAGTTCTCATAAACATAGATATAGACATAGACATAGGCATAGACCTGAACATAGACATAGACATAGACATAGACATAGACATAGACATAGACATAGACATAGACATAGACATAGACATAGACATAGACATAGACATAGACATAGACATAGACATAGACATAGACATAGACATAGACATAGACATAGACATAGACATAGACATAGACATAGACATAGACATAGACATAGACATAGGCATAGACATAGACATAGACATAGACATAGACATAGATATAGATATAGACATAGACATAGACATAGACATAGACATAGACATAAACATAGACATAGACATAGACATAGACATGGACATAGACACAGACATAGTGATAGACGTGGAAATTTCTTTACAACAGTTCTCATCACTACTCTCATTTTGCGCTTTTGCAACGAGAGAAGACCTTGACTGTTATAAAGTTAGCTTTATGGCTGACTCACGACCCCCATAGTAATATTATTGATGTCAACTAAATTTTTTTCTTCAAAATTTTTTTCACTTGAATTATTTTCCGAACATATTTCGTCATTTTACACCATGTTGCATATTAATTTACACCATTAGCAACAGAGAGCCGCACACATTGCCAATAATAAAATAAAAATTCAAAGATATCATAGAAATAAATCTATTACTAAAACAATAGCAAAGCCAATTTCGAGGCTACTTGTGCGGCGAGCAAAAAATTCAATTCAAATATAAAATAGAAATTGAAAATGTTGGAAGTATGACGAATAAGCGTACGATATATTGGCAGTTAAGGTGCACTTATGTACTATGCCTGCATGTAAATAGTTGACTATTTTTTCAAATGAGCCAAACGCACATAAACACACGCTTATTTGGCATGCTAAGCATGCATTTGCATATACAAATAGGCACATGTGTTTAGGTGGCTGTGCGTCGCGCATGCGTCAGACTTCGAAACAATAAATTAACCGGCGTTTGCAGCGATTGACCATCAGTAGCCAAACGCAAAATAATTTTCATGCAAAGTCTATTAGTTGTCAGTTAACTGTTAATAAAAAATATATATTTAATTTAAAAAATTCACGAGAACTTGATTTTGTTTCGTCAGTTTGTATGGCAGCTATATGCTATAGTGGGGAGATCTAAATAATTTTTTTAGAGATTATAGGCTTGGCTTAGAAAATATTCTCTGCTGAATTTCGTAAAGATATCTCGTCAAATAATATTTTTTTCCATATAAGCACCTTATTTTCAACGGTCATTTTGTATGGCAGCTATATGCAATAGTCGTCCGATCTGAAGAATTTTTTTGGAGATTATAGCGTTAGCTTGGAAAATAATCTATGAAAAATTTCTTGCAAATATCTCGTCAAATCAAAAGTTTTCCATACAAGAGTTTGATTTTGATCGAACAGTTTGTATGGCAGCTATCCGTTATAATGCTTCGATACCAACAATTTTGACAAATGAGTAGCTTATTGAGAAGAAAAGTGATTGTACAAATTTCAAGTCCATATCTCTGAAACTAATCATTTCTAATATGCCCATACTTTATAGGGTCTCCGACGTCTGCTTCTGTGTAGTAGCAGCAGTTTGATTTGAAGATTTTCCTTGTCTTTGATTTCTTGGCCTTTTCTGCTATTTTTCAAACTGACACAGATATCCACTTTCTACTTACGCTACACGCAACATATCAACGCAGGTAATTCTATATATGCACATGCGTGTGTATGGGTGTGTATGATTGCTCAGCACCTCGGGCATTTGCCTACAAACTTGGCCAGCCAGCCTTATGTCCGCCTAGCCAAGTAACAGCCGCTTGGCCGCTTTGTGCTACCTGCTTGACCACTCGCCGATATAAGTTTCTTGTTACCGCAAACACTTTATATGCATATAAAAGTCAACAACAACAATAAGGCAACAGTAACTTTGATATCTAAAACCAATCAGTGTGTTAATTGTTGCGTTAAACGCATTAGACACTAGCGTTCGATGGCTGAAATTGGGTCAAAGTTTAAGAAATTAATATACTTATATGTGTACATATGATTATTCATCAAACTGTATATATGTATATATGTATATTCATATAAGTATATGTGTATATCTATATGTATATGTGTCTGCAAGTCAGCTTATTATGATTTTGTTGTCATTTGTATTATTTCACCGTTTTGTTCACATCGCTGTGCAGCATTAATGTTCCGATACTGTTGTTTTTGTTATTGTTGTTGTTGTAATATATAAACAAGCTTGACGTTGACACTTAAAGCGCCGCTATTTTAAAGGTTTATTGCATTCATTTCCAACATATTAACATATGCAAACACCTTTACTAAGCAAAATGCTGTGTTGTTAGCAAATTTCTGTTAACGTTTGTTGTTGTTTTTTATATTATGAAAAATGAATGAAAAATGAAACTCCTGTAAAAAATAATATATGCATATATATACATACATATCTGTTGAAAATCTGCACGCCTGACCCACATTTGAAACTAATGACTCAGAGGCAAGGTTTTTGTTCAGTCACTGGGTTATTTTTATAAAACTGTACTACGTGCGAAGTGATAGAAAATATATTTTTAAAGTCTACCGCATTGTGAGAATATTGAATATGGTTCCAAGAGTAATTATATAAAGATATTTTTTATGGATGTATTTTTTTTTTTGGGACTATTATATAGGCAGATCAACTCTATAAATGAAATTGTTATATGTGACCTGGTCTACGAAAAGGGGGGTTAGGTGTCAAAAAATCATTTTTTGTTTTCAATTTTTTTTTTTTTATTTTATTTATTCATTTATTTTTTTTTTTTTCGATACCTAAGCCCCCTTTTTGTAGACCAGGTCACATATATATTTTTAAAATATATATATTTTTAATTATATATACATGTATATAATTTCTAAGCATTTTTTAACAGCCATATTTTTCCACATTCGTGACTTCTTTCAACTTCTTAGAAGCAGCAGCTGCTATACTCTATTTTATAACACACTGCTTTTCAAACTTTCAGTTATAGTTTTGTGCAAAAATATAGGTATTAAATTAGTTGAGAGTATTTATTTGAATTAACTTTGATATTTTACATATTTTTTTTCAAAAAGAAGTTAAAATAAGAAATTTGCATTTTGTCATTAATATACTCCGCGACTTTATTAAATTTTTTATACATATTTAATTTACAAATTTATATCGTTTTTGTAAACACAGTCCACCGTACAGCATTTCATATGTAATTTTAAGTAACACATATTTTTAAAATTCAATATTTTTTCCAACTTTCCGTTTACCGTAAATTTGGAAGAGTTTCCCCTAGCTTCCGAACTATTAAAGCAGCAAGTTCGGAACAAAATTTTTTAAAAAATGCCTTTCAAACTTTCTAATATAGTTTTTTTATAGTTTTAGATCACGTGATTTAAGTTTGTTTAGATTTTGTAACTAATTTGGGACGAATTTTTATTTATTTTTATATTTTTTAAATTTAAATTTCTCATTTTATATTTTTTAAATACAAAATTCGAATGTTTTCATAAATTTGCTCTACTTTGTTCAGAACTTTATATTTATATTTTTTATATTTTTAATATTTTTTAAATTTTCGGTGTAATTTTTGCAAGCACTGTCATTCTTCATTGTCAAGCGTTCGCAACATTAAGACCCAAAATAGTATATGTGAACACATTCGTAGAATTTTTCTAATTAAAAAAAATTAAAATGCTTTATTTTTAGTAACTTTTCTGTTAAAAAAATTATTTTTGAAAAAATTCGTAGCATTTTTCCTAATTTTCAAAAAATAAGGTTATTTAAGTGGCATTTGAAAAAATTCGTAGCATTTTCTAATTTTCAAAAAATAAAAAAAAAAAATTTGACTAAAAAAATCAAAAATGAATAGTTGCAAAAGAAATGTATATGCAAAAAGTTCATAAAGTTTTTCGTTATCATCAAACAAAAAACATTAAAATTCTTTAGTTTTATAAACTTTTTTCTTAAAAAAGTTTTTTTTTTAATTCGTAACATTTTTACCAATTTCAAAAAAAATATTTAAAGTGCTTTAGTTTTACTTCTTCTTTTTTATTGCAAAAAAATTAGATTTTGAAAAAAAAAAAATCAAAAATTAATAACTTGCTAAAAAAATTGTATATGTGAAAAAATGTGTAGCACTTTTCCTAGTTTTCAAAAAACAGATTACTTATTAAAATTCTTTAGTTTTACCAATCTTTATTTTGATTCTAAAAAAAATTAGATTTAAAAAAATTTTATTTTCAAAAATTAATAGCTTGAAAAAAAAATTGTATATATATCAAAAAAAAAAAATTATTGGATTCTTTTAGTTTTATTAACTTAAAAAAAATTTGAACAAATTCGTAAAATTTTTTCTAATTTCCAAAAAAAAAAAAAAAAACAATTATAAAAATACTTAAGTCTTATTATCCACAGTTTTTGCTACTTTTAATTCAAATATTCTCTTGTTAATCCTCCCTAACTCTATTGCATCACATTTTAATATTTATTGTTGTTTTAGTTCACGACTTTTTGCATCGTTAATTTGTCGCTTTGTTTACAAAATATTTCGTTTACCGAAATTACGCAACGGTTCATCGGTTCATGAGCGCTGAAAGTGCGTTAGTTAGTAGTGCAGCATATACGCACATACATATGTGTGTTTGCGCCTGTATATTTGCTTGTCCGCATTTTTGCGTTTATTTATTTTTGAAGTACTTAATGAAAACTTTAACGCACGATTAGCGTTTAGGATCAAGGTTGTAGCAAGTGAAGGTTTTTATATCTATTTTATAGGGCGTACATAAATTTTTAGAGGCTGTGCAAAGTTGTTGTTGTAAGAAGTGTTGTTTATCACAAGCTGCTTTGCTAAAGGGCCTAATTCGCGTTTATGCTATAAATATTGCTATTTTAATTGCATTGAAAATAGGTTTGTAGTGAAAAAATAGGTATTTGAAAAAATGCCTATATAATTATAGGAAAATTGTGGGCAAGTCTAAATGGTTCAAACTCGTTAATTAATTTGTTTAAATTAATAGTTGTGGGCAAGAAAATCTTTTTTATATTTTTTTATTATTTATTGCATTTAATAAAGTTTTTTTTTCTTCAAATATTTTAGATTTAAAACTTTCCTTGCAAAATTTTATATATGTATGTTAATATATACTCATCTCTTTCAGTTAGTCTTTGAGATATCAAACTGAAATTTTGTACATGCGCTTTTCTCACCAATGAGCTGATCATATGCCGGAATGACCGACATCGGATCAATATAACATACAGCTGTCATACAAACTGATCGATCAAAATCCAGTTTATGTACGAAAACTTTTTTATTTGACAAGATATTTTCACAAAATTTAGCATAAATTATGTTCTAATATAATGTTACAATATATGAATAAATAGTTCATATAGAACTTCTATGGCATATAGTTGTCATACAAACTGAACCATCGAATTCAAGTTCTTGTATGGAAAACTTTTTCATTTTTCAAGATAACTTCCAGAATTTTGGTGAAACTTATTCTTTAAAATAGCGGTATAATCTCCGTAAAACTTGTTCAGATCGGATCACTATAGCATATAGCTGCCATACAAACGAATCGATCAAAATTTAGTTTTTGTATAGAAAACTTTTTAGTTTTCAAGATATCTTGTGATATTTTTGTGAAAAATTATTCTTTAAGGCAGAAGTATAATATGCAAGTACATAGTTCAAATCATAACACTATATTATATAGCTGTCATACTAACTGACCGATCAAAATCAAGATAAAGAGCTTTCTATACCATTTCACCAGTCAAGCTTTTAAAATTTTATTTTTTTTCATATATAGCTGCTCCTCCTTCTTTTAATTCAATAATTATTTTTATTTTTTTGTTCTTTTTTTTATTATTTTTCAATTCAAAAAATGCAATATTTCTAAACCAAAAAATTTTTCAAAATATTTCGAAAATTTTTCGACTTAATAACACAACTGCTAATAAAATTAAAAAAAAAACTATATTATCTCCACACAAACACTTCATAAACGCAACAAATGCAACGAACTGCATGCATTTTGAAGGCAAGCAAACAAAAGACTTAAGGCACGAACTCAATATCAACGCCGCCATGCAGTTGCACTCAAACTTTCGCAACAATTTGTTAGCTGAAATATTTTTTCTCATTTTCCCACTAATCACGCTTCATTTATGGGCAGTTAACACGTACAAAATATTACAGCAACATGCCCAAAACAACAACAACAAAAACAATAATTTTCATTAACGCATATTAGCCACAAGTAGTGATGGCAAGTGTCAGCTGCTAGTCAAAGTAAACAGCCAAACGGTAAACAACCGATGTCGCAAGAGTTCATTAATAAAAAAAATCGCGAAAAAAATTAAAAAAAAATGTTCAATACAAAATAAACCAGTATTAGATGTGGTAAAAATAAACAAATAAAAAATTTGTAAAGAAAGCAATTAGTAAATATACAAATGAAAGCCAAAAAAGTAGCTGACCAAAATCTATACAAATGACCTAATTATCAGCGCGAGATTAAAACAGGTCTAACGCACGTGCATAATACTTAATTATGTGCATGCAGAGACACACCGCTATGCAGATTACAAACACACACATACAGGCATATATACACACATGCATGCCTACAAAAGATTTCTATATACACATATGCATTGATAAGCGCTTATGAATGAGTGCGC
This sequence comes from Bactrocera correcta, assembly GCA_027475135.1. NCBI lineage: Eukaryota > Metazoa > Arthropoda > Insecta > Diptera > Tephritidae > Bactrocera > Bactrocera correcta. The sequence continues at coordinate 32,092,588 of CM050327.1, forward strand.
ATGCGTATAATACGCGCACATGACTGTGCATTTCGGCGGCGTTGCATCGCTGTGAGGGCTTTGCATTTAATTTTTAGGTCATAGTGTCAAAATCGTTAATAGGCCCTTAGGCATGGCGCAAAACAACAGCCGCTTGGCAACTGGCGTATGATAGCGACCGCAAAAATATATTGCTGACTAACTAAAACCGCAGTTGTGGTCACTTGCGCGGCGAACTCGCTTCATTTTACTTTGTTTATTTGTTTGCTGTTATTTTTGTTATACATATGAACATAATTTACGTCACTTGTTGCCCCATATGTTGTCGCATATGTTGGTTGCCGCGTTTGTTTGCTAACTCTGAATGAGATGGCTTAATAGCCTTAAACGCCAAACATTAGGCTCAAATAAACAAATACACTCTAGAAATCTGTGTCAATATTAGACTAGCTGGAGTTTTTGCTATTTATAATTTAATTTTTTATTTATTTTTTCTTTCACATACATATGCACATGCTCATTTTTCGCTATTTTTGACTGAAATTGTTTTTCGAAGAAATTCAATTAAAATGTTTGCCTTTGCTCGATATAAATATGTTTGCTTTATTTGACAGAAAAAAAATTAAAAAAAAAGATGTTCATTTCGTTTATACTGCAGATATAATACCCTTCACAGTTGCATTTTATATGGCGTAAAAGTGCACAAAAATAACTTTATCTTGATTTTGATTGATCAGTTTGTATGGCAGCTATGTATATGCTATAGTGTACCGATCTGAAAAATTTTTTTGCAGATTATATTATTGTCTTTGAAAAATATTCGTGACAAATTTCCTGAAGATATCTCGTCAAATAGAAAAGTTTTCCATACAAGGATATGATTTTGATTGTTCAGTTTGTATGGCAGCTATATGCTATAGTAATCCGATCTGAACAATTTCTTCGGAGATTCTACTGTTGCCTTTGTCAAATTTTTTTGCCAAATTTGATGAAGATATCTTGTCAAATAAAAAAGTTTCCCATACAAGAACCCGAATTTGATCGGTCAGTTTGTATGGCAGCTGTATGCTATAGTTGCCAGATCTGAACAATTTATTCGCAAATTGTACCGTTGACTTCTAAAAATATCCACGCCAAATTTCATGAAGATATCTCGTCAAATAAAAAAGTTTTCCATACAAGGATATAATTTTGATTGGTCAGTTCGTATGACAGCTATGCGCTATAGTGGTTAAATATTGGCGGTTCCAAGCCGAAGGCTCTATTTTGTCAAAAATCAAATTTTTTTCTGCTTCGATTAGTATCTGTAAAAATCTTTAAAATTATAAATTTAGATAAATTTAAGCAGAAAAATCCTCCTCACCGCCAAACATTTTTTTCGTAGGTCCTTCTGTTGATTGGATACGTGGTAAACAGAAAGAAAAATCCTTTAAAATGAATCCCTGATTCACAAAAAATATTAAATTCTATAAGTGCTTATTATTTTTGTTCAAATATTAAATTAAAAATTAAAAAAAAATTCACTCAATACACATTATTTCTGACTTGCAAGTGAATATAACCCCTTAAGCTAAAAAAACAAATAACAAAAATTAATTTAAAAAAATTTCAAAAAAAACTGTTGTAGTTTTAACAAGCTGTTGCTGCAAAAATGCATTTTGGAAATGCATATTACTCAAGCGCTTGCGCAAAACACAAAAATAGTTGACTTGTCTGCTTTTGCCTAAGCAAACATATTTGCAATTAGTTGGAGCTGCGCATATTAAGTGCTGCTTTGCGCGTAAATAAGTTGAAATTGTTGACATTTTTCACTTTCGGTGAAGTTTTTAATGCATAAATTAGAGTAGCCAGTAAAAAAATGCTTAGCGTAGTGACCTCTTAAGTATTGAAGCTACAGCTTAAGCGTTACAAATGTGCTACAGGCTTAACTATTATGTAATTATTTAGAGATATTATTTGACTGAACTAAATTGTAAGATTTTGCTTATACTACTTTTTTAATCATTTTTTATATTCTTTAATAGACTATTAAAAAAATATTAACAAATTATTTTCTAGCTTGCTCTAGTAGCTTTTACTAGAAAAATGTTTTAAATTTGAGGTTAAGAACTAACAAGTTTTTTCAATTAAAAAAAATTGCCTAAAAATGACACACCCTAGTGTGTGTGCAAATATTTTGCAATTTTTATATACATATCAAAAAAAAAACACAAGAGAGCAAAAAGGCGCCAAGTAGGATGGTCCCAAAAATTAAAAAAATTATAAATAATGATAAGCTTGTCTATAAATGGGTGTAACAGAAAGTTTACATTGAATTAGCTGAAGCAATAAAACAAAAAAAAAGTTATGAAATTATTAAAGAAAGCAATTCAATAATCATCCGGCTTCAAAAAAGGTACAAACCATAATAATTGCAAGCTCTAAAGAGGCGTACAACAGCGTAACCGCAAGTTATGTAATACTAATTTTTGGTTGTTGTTACTTAAACGAGGCGTCTTTCGGTTGCCGACAAAGGAAATTATAAAGGCACGCTGGCACTTTTAGGGTGAAACTCACTTTACTTCAAAGCTGATTGAAAAAAGTTAGGGCTCAAGCACGACTTGATAAGATCATTAGGTTAGAGGCAAAATTCAAGAAAAATTTTTATACTTTGTATACCGGTCTTACATATGTACGAGTATAGCGTTATCTACATTAATATGTATATGAAAAAACAATATAAATAATTACATAAATATCTAAATTGCTGCCGCTTTTTAGCACACTGCGTCAAGGTCACGCAAAATATTTGTTTCAGCTTATTTACTCGCATTTGATTAGCTGACATTAAGGCAATTTGATAAAAGCGCATTTACTTATTTGCCACTTTTCTAATTTCGGCCTCAACGCGCCGTCTCTTAGGAAGTAATAAGTATTAAAATTTTTTTGATTTGTTGATAAATGTCGGTGAATTAATTTGCGGTGCAGTAATTTGAGCGAATTCAAGGTAAACTTTATAACACTTGCATGCCTTTGAGTGTGTGTGTGTGTGTTTATTTTGCAGCCTTTTGAAGAAGTAAAAAAACAGCTACGTTTAATTTACAAAAACAATATAGTGTTATTTTTGTATTTTTTTTTTGAGATTTTTGAAATAGTTTGGGATTGAATAAAGATAAGAAGAAAAAAAATCTTTCACAAATCCTTCACAAGTACAAGAGATTACATACAAAACTTGATTTTGGTTGGTCAGTTTGTATGGTAGCTATGTGCTATAGTAGTTCGATCTGCATAATTTCTTCAGAAATTATATTGCTGCTTTTCAAACTAATCATTGTCAAATTTTGTGAAGATATCTAATCAAATAAAAAAGTTTTCCATACAAGGACTGGGTTTTGAACAGTCAGTTTGTATGACAGCTATATGTTATAGGGGTTCGATCTGCATAATTTCTTCGGAAATTATATTGCTGCTTTTCAAACTAGTCATAGTAAAATTTTGTGAAGATATCTCATCAAATAAAAAAGTTTTCCATACAAGGACTGAGTTTTGAACAGTCAGTTTGTATGGCAGCTATATGTTATAGGGGTTCGATCTAAACAATTTCTTCGGAGATTAAAGCGCTACTTTTGACAATTATCTTTACCGAATTTGATGAAGATATGTCTTCAAATAAAAAAGTAGTTCATACAACAACTTAATTTTGATCACTGCACTTGTATGACAGCTACATATGTGCTTTAGTAGTTCGATTTGAACCATTTCTTACGAGATTGTAGCATTGTATTAAAAAATATTATATACGAAATTTTGTGCAGATATCTTGTCATATAAATAAGTTTTTGTCATACAAGATCTTAATTTTGATAGTTCAGTTTGTATGGCAGCTATACGCTATAGTAATGCGATATCAGCGTTACTGATAAATGAGCAGCTCTTTAGAGAGAAAACTGCATGTGCAAAATTTCAGCTCGATATCTACAAAACTGAGGAACTTGTTTGCTTATAAAGCTTACATAGGCGGACATACGAAAATGATTAAATCTACTCAGCTCGTCAAGCTGGTCATTTATGTATATACTTTTAGATTATATATATACACATTAGGGTGATTCAAAACAGGCTTTCGTAGAGGTTTCTAGGAACCTATTTTTCAGAGTACCAAACGAATTTTTTTTTTTGAACCACCCTAATATGCAATGATGTTTGACGATGACTATCTCGTAAACGCTTAACTTAATCGAAAAATCATTAGAGACCATTTTTATAGAGCACTAAATTTCCTACAAAACTATGAGTTTCATCATTCATAATAATTTTTTTTCATTGAGTTATATAATTATTAAGAAATAAAAAATTTCCCAAAAAATAATCAAACTTTAACTGTTAATATCTTTTAAACGGTTAGGTTTACGAAAAAATCATAGGAGAACTTTTTTGTAGAGCATTCAGTTTCCTACAAAATCTAAGGCACAAGATATTTTTTCATGTAATTGGAAGCGAGATATAAATTTTTCTATCTGATAATAAGAAAAAATAGAAAACTGTATGTAGGAGGACCTTCCCGTTACAATTAAAAACTCATATTTGGAGAGGCTTTCTTAGAGGTGTCTAGGAAGCTATTTTTCCGAGTACCAATCGAAAAAAAAAAAAATTTTGAATCACCCTAATACACATATATTATGTTAAACTGTGGACTAACTGTCCAGCGCACAACGTTACATCTAAGAAGAAGAAGAAAATAATACCGCAAAACCCGCACTAGCGTATAACCCTGTTCTATGCTGAAATGTCAAAAGAGCGAGCAAATACCTAGCGCTATCTGTCTACACACATACACACACAAACACAATAAAGCCATTGTTACTTACCAAATATAAATAAATTTTACTGGGAATAACCTCGCCTAACTCATCAAGAAATGCTATTAAAAATTCTACGCCACTTTTTCTAATTTAATGACGCCACAAAAGCAAAGTGCAAAATTTATAAATGTGGCAATTCCTCACGTGTATGTAAACATAAATGTAGCAAGATAGTCGAATTAAATCGACTGACATTTATTTCTTGCATTTTTCGACACTCACAGCAGGAAGCTAACCACACACTGCGCATTTGCGCTAATTTACCCGACCGCAAATTAAAAACAACCACACAAATGAGCGAGCGACATTGTCTATTTATTAGTGCGATTATAAATATTATTATGCTGGCAACTGCAAAATTTAAAATTAAGTGTTATGTGTTTATTTAAGCGAGATTTTTGCTTAAAGCTTTGAGATGCTCATTTCCGCTTTGAAAATTTTGTAATCGTCGTCACTCGTGTGTTCCTATAGCGATTTGACGGCTTATCTACCTTGAAATCAAATAATTTTTGCATAAGTTGGGCACAATTAAAATGGCGCGAAAATAGTTTAGTATGTGTCATCAAGAAGATGTTAAAATTTTATATGATTTAATTATTGTTTCTTCCGCAATGAGCATTACAGTTATTATACTCCTACTGAAAATTTTACAATACATGTATTTGTCCTGCCTTGTAATTTAATGAAGATTTGATGTCTTCCTTTAAAACTGAGTCTGGCAATGATGTTTACACCTACCTATGTAGTATGTCAGTCAGTTGATGAATCACTGCATTATTTCTTTTCGAGTTGAAAAATATGCTTGGGAATCAGAATTTTATTTCGAAAGACTTTGACTAAATTGAGATGTGAGTAAATAAAAAATATGAGTCCATGAAAAAATGTTGTACTAAGCATATTTTGGTATAGCTGAGTAAATTGTAGTGAACTCAGGCTATTCAGGACCCTAAAATGTTAGTCCGAAAGTAAGAAAAAATTGATAAGCTGAAAAATTTAAATGTAAAATAAGTTAGGATTAAGGTTTGGGTCGATCCAAAACCGTACGATCTCATTTGGAGAGGTATTCGAAACTAAGAAGAAGTTGAAAAGTTGTTATTGTAATAGAAGTTAGGTTTAGGGTCGATCCAAGATCGATGGATCTCATTTAGAGAGATATTCTTTCCTTACGTTACACACAAACTCCTAAAAGCGGATAATCAGATGCTCATAAATCAACGAAACATTCCTTTGGTTACCCATAAACTCCTAAAAGTGGATCACCAAACCCTCATAGATCAACGAAGCTTACTACACAATTATTATGACCATTATTACCAATCCCAGCAACTTTGCTAGGCTCGCCAAAAGTGTGTCCTCCAAGAAAAATATATCTATCTTAAACAGACAAAATGCGTTGAAGGAGTAAGTGGCTACATGATTCCAACTAACCTTTCTCCATGCAACTTTATCAAAGAGCATCCGAAAAAACTTAAGTCGAACTACATGTGAATCTTCTAGACCATGTCCAATCGGAACACCTACAATGACAGCGAGTTTGACTTTGGTAAGAACCAATAGTTCGGATGACTTCTTACAGTTCACTCTGATCCAGAAAGATCGCGTAGTCGCACAAGTTCTGGTTGTTGACCAACGCTTGCTGAGTTCACTAAAGGTCCTCTAAGGACAACGCCAAAACACAAGAAGACAATCGCCTGAAATTGAAGAGAGATTTTTCCCCTTAGCAAGCTCATCGATTTGCAGTTTCCGACGATTCCACTGTGACCTGGCACCCATACAAACAAAACATGGAAGTAGCTTCTCACTTCTTGACTAATTTTGAGCTCTTAATCAACGAGCTCCACCTTAATATAGCCAATCGCTTAACGGAGTGAATGTATACCTCACAGAAACAAAGCAACTTCGGAGCAGTTCATCTACTGCTATCTTCAAGGAAGCCACCACAGCTTGAAAGACGCCACAGTGGTGTGATAGTTTTAAACTAGGGTTGATGAAGAACTACTTACAAAATAGTCCGTCTCCTACTCTACTCTGAACTTCGATCCGGACGTGACGAAATTGATGGAGACAGAATACTCCATCTTTTACTCTACTCTGAAATTCGATACAGCGAAAAGCTTAATGCACTCCATCTGCATCGGTTTCGCCCCGACCATAAATCCTTCACAGATGTGCGTGCCGAGAAGAAAACGGCAGAAGTAGGTTCTGCGTTGCAGTGATCTGACTTCTCACGAATGCAATCGAAGTTGTAGTGATATTGACGTGATCTCGGCGGTATTTGGATTCAACACTTCCCAAGCATCGAATCAATTAATGGATTTATTGAGAGAACACTTCGGTGAGCAGATAATTTCACGTTTTGGGCCGGTAGATAAGCCAACAAGATCACGTGATTTTACAGTATTATACATTTTCCTGTGAGGATATGTAAAGTCTAAAGTCTATGCGGACACTCCCGCTTCGATTCGGACCTTAGAGCAAAACATCACGCGTGTTATTCGCCAGTCACCAGTCACCAGTCGAAATGCTCCAACAAGTCAACAAAAATTGGACTCATCGGATGGACCATCTGAGACAGGGCCGTTTTTCAACATTTTTAAGATATAGTTTTCGAAAAATATATGCAAAATTCCAAATCATATTCAAATAGAAATTTTTGAAGCGGTATTACCCATCTCCGTACAGTAAATATTTTTCCACTAGTATCACCAAAAGTCAGCAAAGAGCTTTGGAGATCATGAAGTTTAAAAAACTCTCTCATTTGTATCGTTTCCAGAGGCAATAAGTGTTAAGTAGGGTAGGCTGAGCTCAGGCTACTACCGGGGTCACAGCTTGCGGATAGTGGATGGCCTACGCTAAGTAGGTTAGCTGCGAATAGTAATACGCAGCCCCCGACCAAGAGCTGCAGGAGAGGAGGGCTTGGCTCAAAACGCCTCACTCGCCCAATGAACCTGCCGCGAAGAGGCGAGAAGATGCCGCCTTAAAATAAGCATCCACAACCCCTCCCTTGCACTGAGGGAGAACCTACCCAAGAGAAGGAGGCAACAAAGCGACGAGGGAACAGAAGACGACGAAAAACCCTGGGCAAAAGTACATCAGAATTGAGACTAGTAAAATTCTGATTATGGTGTACTGGAAAACCTTCTTTTGTTAAAATGTAAACCCAATTGAAGAAAACTGAATTTTTTCGAAATTGAGAATCGTTAGCATTGCATGCATCTTGACAGCAAATATTTTTTAATTCTCTTAATAGTCCATTAAACTTTTAATTGCTCGCAATAATCGCACATTCGTATGCAATACTTACAATGACAAAGTGCTCGGAAGCAAAGAGTTAGAGAAATCATAAGTATAATATTTGAATATGTAAGAGTTGATAAATAATAAAAATGAAATATTAAAGATTTCTTGACTGTTCTCTTTTATTGTGCAACATAACTGCTGAGCTTCGATAAGTCATGAATTGCATGATAACCTTGAGGTGTCCATTTTACACAATCACTTTGCAATAAAATGCCAGCAGCTAACTGTAACTCATTTGAAGTAATTTGTGTTTCATTTGAAAGTTTAGCAGAACTCTTTTGAGCATTGTTTACATGTACATAAATGTTAACAAGCTTGAAACTCAGCTGACTACAGTTTTATTTTAAACTAACTTAAACGAAGCTTGGTAAGCATATGGGGTATTCCATACCAAATCGATCACTTTTGAACCCGACCCCTTTAGATTTTACTGAAACTTATCCATCCTTTTCTTCCCTTTGAAAAACATTTTTGAGAGTTTTTTCAACATTTTTTGTCCAACTTCAAAAAAGTTATGAATTTTTCAAAAAAAAGTTTTTTTTTTATTTTCAAATAGCCATAACTTTTGTAGAAATTGACTTTTGAGGACCTTTTTTTTAAATTTTTGTTTTTGAATGAACTTTTCGAAAAAATACACGAAAAAAATTTCACACGATCAATTATAAAAAATAATCGGATTTTTTAAGTAAAATCGTAATTTTTTTGGAATTTCGCCATTTTTTGGAAGTTTGCCATTTTTTTTCCTCAAAAAAAACTTCAATTAATTTGACAACTATCCCTGTTAATACCGGAGTGGGCCGATTTTCTTTTATATTTTTTTATTTATTTAAAAAAATTGTCAAATTTTCAAAAATGAAAAAAAAATTTTTTCCGTAAAATTTATTTCTATCATATAAAAAATTTAGTTTAACAATTTTATGACAAGATTTTTCGCAAGATTTCGCAAGAGAAAGTGCTAAGCAATATTTTTTAAATTTCTGTTTTAATAGGTAGTTAATTTTGAGTCGAAATCAGGACTTAATCGCAGACAGTGTGGAACTCAAAAAATATGCAAATCTCTCCTCAAAATATTTCCTAAAAATATTCGGCAATGACATACGCTACATTCAGCGCTCTATTCTCACTTTTTTAACAAAAAATTTGGTAATGAACATACTTAAAAATGTGTTCAACAATTTTATAAAGTCTATTAATATACCGCATGCAAACAAAATGGTTAAAATTGTCAGTCAACTTGATACAAAATGGCTTTGAGGCGGCCATTAGCTAGCAATTGCTTAAAAATAATAATTATGTCGTGTTGATAACCTCTGAATTTGTACATGAAATCGCTATATATTAAAAAACATATGTGCAGTACTTGTTACACGCATGCATATATACAAAATATTATTAAATAAAAAATGCAAAGTGCTCATATTGTAAGCACACACGATCCTTTTTATAAGTTGAATGCAAAGAAAATTGTTTGGCATGCTTGGTTAACCGATAAAATGAGCACCTTCATGATTTAAAAGGGTGTTCAAGTACGTAGGCATAGACAAAGCTAAAAGCGCAATCGAAGCATGGAAGCATAGAAATATAGAAGTAAGTAAGTAAAAAAACCACCCAGTAGGGATTAGCGATAGGGATTTTTTTCCATTAAAATCGCATATAAGGGAAGTTGTCTAAGGATCATTCCGAACAATTTTGACCAAGAGACTATGGATCTACAACCGGTTTCCAGCCACCGATTTTGTCAACGAAGTTTAAAAAATCCGACTAATCGGTTGTATGGGTCTTTAGTATGTGATATAGTTGTTCGATCTGACGGATTCCGACAAATAATCAATAGTATAATATTAAATTTCATTTTTATTGCTCAAAACCTGATAAAAACAGTTTTATGATGCCCAGTAGTTAAATGTTAACTGAAAGTTAGCGAAAGAAATTTTTTTCTTTAAAATCGTGTATGAGTGAAAATTTCTAAGGATCATTCTGAACAATTTTGTTAAGAGACAATGGGTCTAAAACCATTTTTATAGTAAACCACCGATTTTGAAGACAGATATGTGATATAGTTGTGTAATCTGACAGATCCCGACAAATGATCAATAGTATAGTATTAAATTTCATTTTTATAGCTCAAAAACAGATGAAAAAAATTTTAAGATCCATAAAACATTTCGCTTAAAAACTTGTTGGTTCGAAACCGATAACCCAAATTTTTCGAAATTAATCGTTGATTATCAAAATACGTAAATAAAATAACTCTTCAACAAAAAATTCACAAACTTCCGAATTTTTTTGCTTTGCAAGTGGATATAACCAGTAAAATAACCATTACTTTCACAGAGTGGTAGAGTTGCCACATACATATCTAAGTGAACTGATAAAATTTTGAGTTACGAGAATACTTAGGAGATTATGTTCTTGCAGTATTAGCATAAAAAAGAAAATAGTTTTAGAGAACATTGACTGTTCTGGGCAAAATGACTAAGCTATGTATATATATATTTTTTCTCAAACTTCAGTGAAATTTGAAAACTTTTGACTACGGTTTGCTGCAGCCAACTTCAAGTAATAACTTCAAGTCATAACCTACAAAAATATGGTATTTTTAATAGATCGAAATTTAAATACTTCTTTTTTCGCCTCCGAATAGGAGATCCTATTCCATAGCAACATTTATTCTGCTTCTTTGAACATCATATTAATTATATTTTAATTCTTTCAGGACTTTTTTTTATCCATATGTAGTAATTTTGTGTTGATTTTTAAACGGTGGCATATGTATAAAGTTCATAAATTTTTCTACAGGGGTCTACTTGCACATATACATATGTACTATGTATACCAATCACTATGTCTATGCTCCATAGTTGAACACTACTATGAAGAAATATTATTTAGAGACAATTACTCAAGCAGTTGAGTGAACTATTTTCCGCTCCATTCAATGTAGACACTGGGCTCTACACGCTCAGGTACATGGAAGAAATTACTCGTTAACGTCCTTGCATTTATAAAAAATCACAAAAATAGCAATATCATGCACTTGAGTCAGCGAATGATGACACTGATGACACAAAGCCTCTCAAAGCGGCAATTTACTTTACGCCAGTCGGTGCGTGCGCACGACGCTCTAAAGGGCGCGTAGCGTAAACTTGAAGTCTATGCGTTTAGCGCCTATAATTGACGACCTCACAACTAAATAGCACGCAATGTGCTTAGCCCGCTGAGTTCAATGCGGAATCTACACTTTTAATGGGTAAATTATGAGGTTGTGCGCAAGCGTGTTGCACTTGTGGAAGGGTAGACAATAGCAGACAAAATTGAAAACTTAACTGCTGAAAATCTAATTCAAAAAAGTGTGCAAAGTTATTTCATGCAATAACAAATTACTTAGCTAAAAGGTGTTGCTGTCGAGGGTACAATAATTATTATGAAAAATGATAATATGAATCCTTAAAAATTCAAATAAATGCAGATAAAGTAATATTAAAAAAACAAATTATCTACAAAAATTAATTCCTCATTACTATTTAATTATAATTAACATAAAACTATATTTTAAATAATCATTTTTATCAATTTTAACTTATCATATCTCTTTCTCTTTTTTTTTCTCTTTGTGCAGATGCGGTGTGCCTGTATATATTGGGTAGATAAAATGTTAAATAAATCCTTCTATCATTTGGGCGTTTTAATTGCGAAACATCCTGGCTATTTTATCATAATACCAGTACTGTTGACCATGCTCTGCATGACTGGGTAAGTTGTTAGACAGAACAAAATGGTCTTCCAAAAAATATAATTAAATTCTGACGCTCTCCTTGCAGCTACCAACAGTTAAAATATCAAATCGATCCCGAATATTTATTTTCCCCTATCAATGGAGAGGGTAAGGCTGAACGCGCTGTTGTCGAAAACTATTTCAAAGTCAATTACACGCATAGATTTAATGTGGGACGCATAACTAGACCGGGTAAGTGTTTAAATGATGTTGTTATACAATTTTTTGGGGAATATATAAATTGTTTAAAATTTAATAATTAATTAATTAAAATTATTTTAAGAAGTTATAAATTAAATTATTTCTGATTTAACAAAAAATTTTTTGACAAAGTTTTTGCTGAAAGAAAAAAGTTTAGTAACGTTTGCTAATTTAATTACTCCCTTTTTCCGTTTAAAAATGTGTAATATTTTTATACACATACTTACAAATATTGGTACTTGTATAAAATCACCGAACAATACACGACAATTACGTGCTTATTGTCGCGAATAATAATCATGATAACAATAACACAGTAATCGTAATAAAAATAAGTAATATGTGATTAATATTAGCCTTTATGAATATATTTAATTTTATTTAATTAAAGTTATATATTTAAAAAAATAAATAATATAAATAAATAACTATACTACATATATCAGTAAAAATACAATAAAACAAAATTTAATTTAAATTAAGATAACTAAGTAAAAATATGAAATAAATTATATTAATTAATTAAACCAAATTAAATTAAATATAATTAAGTACAATTAAAATAAATTTAAAAAATATTAAGCATAAAAAATAGTACCAAATTCCAAAAAAAAATAAATAAAAAAATAAATCCAGCCAGGAAATAAAGTAATAATTAACAATTAAAAATATTAAAATTAAAAAAAGAACCTAAAAAGCATTTTTAAATATATCCATAAGTACATGATAAAGTTATAAAATAAAAAATTATTAATACAAATTAAATTATAATTATTAAAAATAATTAATTAAAATAATTAAACGTACTAATTCAAAAATTTTAATTAAACCAAATTAAATGAATTACTATTAATAAATTACTAAACAAATTAATCAAATTTAAATTAAAAGAAAATATTTAATTATAAAATTAAATTAAATTTAAATAAAATTACTAAAACAATTTGTGGAATAAAAAATAAAACAAAATATAATAATTACAATATCTATATATAATACATATATATTGAACAAAATACTTTAATTAAAATTTATCAAATATAAACTAAGTAAAATTATTAAACATATTAATTTAAACATTTCAATTAAATCAAATTAAATAAAGTATTATATTAAATTACTAAACAAATAATTAGTTGAATAAAAAATAAAATAAAATATAATAACTACATCTATATATCTATATACATATATACAAAATACTTTATTTAAAATTAATCAAATATAAACTAGTTAAAATAAATAAATATATTAATTTAAACATTTCAATTAAAAAAAATTAAATTAAATATTATTATTAAATTACAAAACAAATTAGTTGAATTAAATATGTATATTAGAAAAATGAAATTTTGAATAAAATTAAATTTAATTTTTTTTAATTGTTTTAATTCAAATAAAATACAATATAATAATTTAAAAATAAAACTAAATAAAAAACCAAATTAATTACAATAATTACATGTACTAGTTTTAAAATTTTAATTAAACTAAATTAAAAATTAAATCATATAAAATTAATTATACATTAAATTATAACTTTTTAATAAAAATTTAAAAAATATTATTCAAATTGTATAAAATAAAGAAATTAAAGTATATGATAATAATAACTTTTAAAACATTTTTTATTCAAAAAATCAAAAAAAAGCAAACATTAAAACAAAATTTCTATGCCCATTAGGGCGATTCAAAAAAAAAAATTTTTTCGTTTGGTACTCGGAAAAATAGGTTCCTAGACACCTATAAGAAAGCCTCTCCAAACATGAGTTTTTAATTGTAACGGGAAGGTCTTCCTACATACAGCTTTCTATTTTTTCTTATTATCAGATAGAAAAATTTATAACTCGCTTCCAACTACTTGAAAAGATATCCTGTTCCTTGGATTTTGTAGGAAATTGAATGCCTTAAAAAAATGTCTCCTATGATTTCTTCGTAAACCCAATCGTTTAAAAGATATTTATAGTTAAAGTTTGATTATTTTTGGGAAAATTTTTTATTTCTTATTAATTTTATAACTCAATGAAAAAAATCATTATGAATGATGAAACTCATAGGTTTTTGGAGAGGCTTTCTTAGAGGTGTCTAGGAACTTATTTTTCCGAGTACCAAAGGAAATAAAAAAAAAAAAATTTTGAATCACCCTAATGTCCCACGTCTATAGAGTTCGTGGGAAAAAAATTAAACAAAATAAAAATTATAATACAATAAGTAAAAAAGTATGAAGTTTGCATTTCAACAAATGGAAGTAAAAAAACTTCCCATACCGGGAATCGAACCCGGGCCTTCTGGGTGAAAGCCAGATATCCTAGCCACTAGACCATATGGGAGGGATAAACTATTTTCGCTAAAATACAGTTTTTCATCTTACGGCCACGCACGGAATATTGTATATTATGGCATATTTTGTCTTGATTTATATTATACATATGCTTATTTAATATTTATATTATGTATAATATAAATCAAGACAAAATATGCTTAATTTTGGAAGCCAATAATAAATTTAAAAAAAAAAATTAAAAATTAGGAAACAAAATGAGATAATTTTGTTGTTTGTGTTTAAATACGGAGCGTATTTTACCTCAGAATTACTTCGCTTTGATTTTTAGTAAATTATTAACTTTAATTCATACATATGTACATACATACATATGTATGTATATATACTATAACTAAAAACGCCGAAAAATAGCATATTCAGGATTCGAGGTCTAGAAGGTATTACTATTATATATATATATATATGTTTTTTTTTTGTGCTTTTGAGATATCTGTTTGAAATTTAATTCCTAGAATCGGTGAAATCGTACAACTATAACATATATTTCCCCTACCACCTCCCTCCTTCCCTGCCTTAAAACCTTGGGTGAGTAGCGAACCCATCAAACAATTGCTATAATCTAGAGATAGCAAGATTGTAAGATTTTAATGCGATATCCCCATATATCACACTCTTCTAAAGCATTCTACTGGCAAGTGACGAGTCGGATCTATTAAATAAAGTTATTAAAACTATTTGACAAATCATTTCCATATCTATAATGGTCCGATTTGTATAATTTCATTGTAGATTATCCAAATTCGTTTAAAATTTGATGATGATGTCGTTTAAAATTAAGGAATTTTCCATATAAGAGTTGGACCTGGACCGGTTTTTCGGGAGCTTTATGCTATAGTGGTCTGATCTGAACAATTTTTGGAAGAGTGTGATATGAAGGCAATAATTAATGCCAAATGTTGTCTAAATATTTAGTTAAATAGATATTTCTATCTATATTTAGACAACATTTGTATGTAGTAATAAAGTCGCTCAAAAACTGAGGGACTTGTTCGCGTAGATACCCACAGCATGACGGTCAAATCAACTCAATTCCTCAAGCTGTTTATTTATATAGTATATAATATATATTTATAAAGTCACTGACGCTTCTTTCTGCGTGTTAGCAGCATCTTGGCAAAGTTAATCTGCCCTCTGCAGGGTATAAAAATGCCAAAATGTATTAAAGCCAAGCTTACTTCAACTTCATATAAATATTATTTCTCGCCAAAAACTTAAATACTAGACGATTAAGTTGATAAGCCGTACTCGTATCACTGCTGTGTGCAATAATCTTGTCAAAGCGCAGCAAGCTGACCTTGCTTCAAGTTTTAGAATTTGGTGCAACAACAAAGTTTTCTCGCCAGTTCATAGTCAAAATTGTATATTTTTTTCAGAACGCTCATACAAGAGGTTGAAGTGTCATCAATGAATTGCAAATTTATTATCTAATATAAGTATATATATATAGTAATGAACAATTGTTGCTACTTCCATTATTGCAATTGTATCAACATGTGTAACACAAATAAATATATATATGCACATGTAGTAATATGTATCGTATGCATTGAAAAATTTGCTGATTGCGAAAAGACGCCACTTCCACAGTGCAATTTGTCTATCTAAACATTTGACAGTATTTGGTAGAAAAGCAGGTGCATATACATATGTATATACACATATTTGACATATATTTAATATAATTATATGTGTATTAACACACATACATACACATTAGGGTGAGTCAGAAAAAAATAATGGTGTTTTTTCGCTTGATACTCTGAATATTTTTTGGTTAAACATTTCAAAGAAAAGCTGTCCAGTATGAGCTCTTAATTATAACGAAAAAATATAGAAATTTTCTAACTGATAAGAAGAAAAATAGAAAACCGTTAGGTGAAGTACCTTCTCGTTACAATTAAGAGTTCATACTTGGAGAGCCTTTGTTAGAGATACTTCTTCTTCTTCTTTTTTACTGGCGTTATAGCCGAGTTAACAACAGAGCGCCAGAGCTACACTTCGGTGGAAAGAACAGATGGAGAAGGACCTGGCTTCGCTTGCAACCGTAGAACTGTTTATCAGCCAATTTTTCAGAGTACCAAGCGAAAAAAAAACATTCGTTGTTTTTGTAACCACCCTAATATACATGCATATAAGAATAAACGCGATAATAACATGTGTAATCAACAAAAACACAACTGCCAGCTATCTTACAAGCAATCGCCTAATAATTATTCAAAAACCAACAAAGATACAAAAAGATAACGAAATTTTAATTGTAAGCCTTGCTTGCGTGCAACAACTTCCTGACCACGTCAAGTGGCCAGCGCATTGACCAACATCGCGCCAATTGGAATGCCAAACGGTTTTTCTGTTTGTAAAAATATGCAAATTAAAGAAAATATCTGTTTTCTTTTTCTGTTTCTGTTTTTGCTGTTTTTGTTTTTGTTTTTTTTTTTTTGTATTTTTTTTTTCTGTTGTTTGTTAGAGGTGTTGCAATTGCAAGTTGTTGCAATTATATTAAATATGTCATGTCATTTTTATTTGCGCTTAAGATGTGGCGTACGCGCGCACACACCACCGGTGACTAATGCCACAACGGCGACTTGAAAGATTTGCTGCACTAAAGAGCGACGCAGTCTTGTGATACGTCAGTACGTTGCAATATTCTGTGCCCAGATTACAAGCAATTGAGCGTAAATCAACTAAATTTGCTATAACAATTGGTTAAATGATGCAAGTTAAGGCAACAATAGTAGCGAGTGCAACCATTGTAGACACAAACGCCAAAAGTTTGCAACATTCGCACGTCATTCAAGTGAGCAAAGCAGAAAACAGAAATGCCACTGTGATTGTCAGTGTGACATGGAAATAATTTGTATAATTTTTTATTTACCAAGTGACCGGCTATTGCTCCGTGCGCCGTAGTACGTTACATAGAGATTTTTTGTGTTATCATAGCTAAGGAAACTCTTAAGCAATCGAACATAGCTTTGCTGGGTAGCAGCAGTCACGTGCTTTAGCGAGCGTCTGGTGAATTTTTCTGTGGAGGTTCCAAGTGTAGCTAAGTCCTTCTCATAAAATAAACAAACGCCTAAACTATATATAACAAAATGAATTATTACTACTGATACATTTCGATCAACCTTATCTGCTGCTTACGCGTTGCGCTTGGGTATAGAAAATAATGAAAATCTAAGTTTCAGCAATTTTCAAATTCTTCTTGAACTCATATAAGATTCATGGCATGGAAATGATTCATGCCTCGCGCTTTCAATATAGTTATAATAATCACACGCTCATACTATATGTTATGTTAATACCGTTAGGCTTAGTTTTCCATTCACATTGCCACACATTTTACTAGATGCTAGCTGTTGCACATTATTTAATATAATAATTTGAGTGCAGACATAGTATTTAATTCTAAAGTGAAATTTATTTGGTGAACTCGTCTTGCAATCGGCCTCAACTGGCCTGTGAGTAATACTACATTTTTCTCTAAATTTCTTGATTCATCGCACAACGGTGTTATCGTGCCACTTTGCCACTTTCATTGGTGTGAAATGAATGGGTGTCGACTGCTGATTGAAAGCGCTTTTACTTCGCATACAAAGCTTGCATATCAATATGTGCGAAAATTATGCTATAAAGCAGGCTTTCTTCAGTAATAAAAAATATCATAAATGTAGAATTAATGGCATTCTTTAATGAATGGTCTTTTGTTATTTGGCGTGGGAAGCGGTTGTAATAAGAGCTCACAGAACTCTCTATATGTGTAAATACAATTGAAACTAATTGCTAATGGCTTATTAATATTAAAAAATGTATATATCTAATGTCACAATGTTAGTTACCGTACTCCTCCGAAACGGCTTTACCTATTTTTACCAAATTTTATATGCGTATTCGGTAGGTCTGAGAATCGGCTACTATCTATTTTCCATACCCCTAACAGTCATTTAATTTTACGCAAGACAACGCCTGCGGGGTCAGCTAGTATATACTGTATAGAGGTAGGTAGGCAGAGTGGAGGTCTGACGACGCACCTAGGCCTTTAGGAGGCCCACTGTGAAACCATCGGAACTAAAAATCCCCTCACTCCATTATGTCCACTTTCAACCACTCAGGGCTTCCGATGAGTTTTTGTCACTGATAAATATACTTGTATGTAAACATATATCAGCAGCGGTTTAGAAATAAATTTTGGTTGAACTACTGGTATTTCTAAAACACAAAACTGTTTCCAAAATGTAAAATAAACAAGTTTAGAAAGATTTGGAAAAGAATGACGAGATTAAATGAACACATTCACAAATGATTTCTATAAATAGTAGACTGACTTTAGAAGATTGTAGAGAAGACTTTGTATAAATTCTCTACAATGAAATATGAACAAACTACAATTTATAAAACTCAAAAACCCAGCAAATACTCCAGCGAAAGACTGCTTCAACAGTTTTATCCAAACAAGCTTTTGATAAAACAAAAACAAAAAAATCAGTTTTTGGTACAATTTAGTCACGTTCATAATTTGATTTTTGTAAAAATATTACACAATTACCAACAGAAATTATTCTGACTAACTCGTGTGTTAGAGCATTGCGATGTTTTTTGCTTTCACAGCATACATTTAGAACCCGTTAAACATGAACAGAGATTTAGGAAATTTTGATAATTTTTTTTTCAATTCGAAAAATTTTTTTTCGCCAAGTTCGAAACAAAAGTCGATCTTTTTACTTTCATAGAAGACCTTCAGGACCCATGAAAGAAAAATAGATATTTAGAAAATTTTAATAATTTTTTTTGACAGTTCGAAATCTTATTTAATTCAAGTTCGAAATAAACTTCGATTTTTTTTACTTTCATAGAATACCTTTAGGACCTCAGCCACAAGAATGATTTCGAAAATTTTGTTACATTTTTTTGACCGTTCGAAAATTTATTTACTTCAAGTTCGAAACAAAATTTGATTTTTTTGCTTTTATAGAATTCACGGGCCCTAACGTGAAACAAGAACAGAGATTTCGAAAATTCTGATAAATTTTTTGACAGTTGGAAAACTGATTTAGTTCAAGTTGGAATCAAAATTTGATTTTTTTCGCTTTCATAGAATTCGTTTAGCGCCCGTGAAAAAAGAACAGAGATTTAGGAAATTTTAAAAAATATTTTTGACAGTTCGAAAAAAAAATTATATTAAAAATTTTTTTCATAGATTAAATTTAGGGCCCCAAAATTTTTAATAAATAACACTTATTTACTTCGTCAAATAAAAAAGGCACTTTTTTTCGTAGATTCCGTTTAGGATAAGTGACACAAAAACAGAGCTTTAGGAAATGTTTATAAATTTCTTTGACAGTTCGAAAACTTCTTTTCTTCAAGTTCGAATGAAAAATTCGATTTTTTTACTTTCCTATATATCCATTTAGAACCCCAGAAACAAGAATGGAGATTTAGAAAATTACAAAAAATAATTTTTAAAGTTAGAAATTTTTTTTTTTCAAGTTCGAATCAAAAGTCGATTTTTTTAATATCAGAGAATACATTTAGGACACGTGGCACCAAAAGAGAGACTAAGGAAAATTTAATAATTTCTTTTGACAGTTCGAAAATTTATTTTCATCGAAGTTACTTTGGTGCACTATAAGCCGTAATTTTTCTTGCATTAAAATCAATACAAATACGTCACTAAGACAGCTTACTTCATTGACAGGTGTAGAATTGCCCAGCGACACATACACCAAATCAAAACAATAATTTTAATATTTTTTTTTAATATTTATTTTAATATCGAAATGTCTTTAGACACGTAAGCCGCAGGGCTACTGAAATGGAAGAACGCTCTTATTGACGTTATAAATTCTTTACATTATATGCAATATCTGAATGACATCAAAGCCATTATTTTAAGCGGCTAAAACAGGGGGAGGAGGTATTTAAGAAATATACTTACACTTGAATGAATCGTAATCAGATGTTAGTGCGCGAATTTATCAAAGTAATCTTCAGCAAAATGTAATGAGAAAATATTTTTACAACAAATCACAACATTCACTCCCAGACCTTGGACACGCACTCGCAAATTTTATAGAGCTCGCGCTCCTAACTATTCCCGCTCGAAAAAAAATTATGTGCGAGCATGTAATTGCTTTTGGCGTTCACAGCGCAGCAGTGTGTTAATGCAATTTGAAATTATTGTCACGTCGCAATTGGTATTCGTGCCATTGTGTAGAGTTCAATTTGGTCGTTCAACGCAGCATAGAATTGTTTTCAATTTAAATTTATTTGTAGTCGTTAGATTTGAAGCGCACAATTGTTTAATTTTTGGTTTGTTTACAAAACGGACTTAATAAAAATAACCACAGCTGCGATTGTGTGTATAGTTTGGGTTGTTTTTGGGTTGAAGGCGTTGTAAAGTGACCTTTCACAGCGGTTTTCCCCTCAAAGACGTCGAACTTCAAGCCAAAAGTAATACTAAAATATAAATTTAAAGACAAATATTTAAAAGAATATCAGTTGACTTGTTGAAAAACTTGTTTTTAATATACTAGAATGTATTTCTCTAGTGAGAACACTTTTAATAAAACTGTTCCCACCTAAAATATTCTAAGCTTCATATTAATTTTGAAATTAAAGCGCTGAAATGAAAGGTTTACTTTAAATTATACGTGGGAAGAGTTTTAAAAATAGTCTTCCTGACAGAAATGGATTTCTGTTGCGCTGTGATTACCCCATTACAGTTAGATTTGTTGAGTAAATTGTTTCTAGTATATTTCTCTAATGGGAACACTTTTTATAAAACTGTTCCCACAAAAAATTTTACAATTTTTCATGACTTTTGTAAATAGGTCGCCAAAACACGAAGTATACTTCCAATTACCAGTGACAACAATTATGAGAAGATGGAAAAGAATTTTCCATTACGCTTAAGTTTGCTTATTATATGTATAATTAAATCTGATATACATAAGTATTCTTATATTATTCACTGTAAAACTAATTATATTTATAAAGGCACTTTATAAACTCAGACTACATTAACCATATTATAAATTTTCTATATTTTTCCAGGTCGTTTCGGACGTGTCATTGTTATTCCCAAGGATGGCAACGACAATATGTTGCGCCGTGAGACCTTCCAAGAATTGCGACATCTGGACGATATCATACAGAATGCAACGGTCGAATATGAAGGAGAAATATTCACGTACAAGGATGCGTGTGCACGCTGGGAGAATGAATGCTTTCAGAATGATATATTGAATTTAGATTTCATAATGGACGATGTAAGTCACTTTCAAACTTAATATTTTAAATTCTGAAAAAAAGAGCTCCAAGTAAAATAAAAACACATATCTCCTTATCTTTAGATTGAGTCCGGCGAACTGAATCTCACTTTTCCAATTATGTTTAATCCGGTCACGTGGGATGCGCACGCGTTTCCCGTCTTTTTTGGCGGTACAAAATTGACGGAGGATAATATAATAATTAGTGTACCGGCGATACAGTTAGTTTATTTTGTGACTGCGGACACTAAACGGCAAGACGCAAAGTGGGTTATTGTGTTGTTTAAGTTTATATATCAAATTATTTATATATTTTTTATTTCTCCTCACACAGAGGTGCCGAATGGGAAGAGACGTTCCTGAAAGTTGTGGGAAAAGCAGAAAATTCAGGTCTCTTCAAACACATATCAGTCTCATACTTCGCCTCGCGCACTTTGGATCATGAGTTAGAGAAGAATACACGTACTGTAGTGCCATATTTTAGCTCAACGTTTGCATTAATGGCGTTATTTAGGTGAGTAAACACAAAATATATATGTATTACAATCTAATGCAGTCTTGATTGTTATCTGAAATAGAGTTTTGTTGAGTGGGAACAGTTTATTTCAAATTGTACTCTTTGTTTATTTCACTTTTTTGCATTCACATGTCATCTCTTCTTCTTCTTTACTGGCGTAGACACCGCTTACGCGATTATAGCCGAGTCAACAACAGCGCGCCAGTCGTTTCTTCTCTTCGCTACGTGGCGCCAATTGGATATTCCAAGCGAGGCCAGGTCCTTCTCTACTTGGTCCTTCCAACGGAGTGGAGGTCTTCCTCTTCCTCTGCTTCCCGCGGCGGGTACTGCGTCGAATACTTTCAGAGCTGGAGTGTTTTCATCCATCCGGACAACATGACCTAGCCAGCGTAGCCGCTGTCTTTTAATTCGCTGAACTATGTCAATGTCGTCGTATATCTCGTACAGCTCATCGTTCCATCGAATGCGATATTCGCCGTGGCCAACGCGTAAAGGACCATAAATCTTTCGCAGAACCTTTCTCTCGAAAACTCGCAACGTCAACTCATCGGTTGTTGTCATCGTCCAAGCCTCTGCACCATATAGGAGGACGGGAATTATGAGAGACTTATAGAGTTTGGTTTTTGTTTGTCGAGAGAGGACTTTGCTTCTCAATTGCCTACTTAGTCCGAAGTAGCACCTGTTGGCAAGAGTTATCCTGCGTTGGATTTCTAGGCTGACATTGTTGGTGGTGTTTACGCTGGTTCCAAGATAGACGAAATTATCTACAACTTCAAAGTTATGACTGTCAACAGTGACGTGAGTGCCAAGTCGCGAGTGCGACGACTGTTTGTTTGATGACAGGAGATATTTCGTCTTGCCCTCGTTCACTGCCAGACCCATTTCTTTTGCTTCCTTGTCCAGTCTGGAGAAAGCAGAACTAACGGCGCGGGTGTTGAGGCCGATGATATCAATATCATCGGCATACGCCAGCAGTTGTACACTCTTATAAAAGATAGTACCCTCTCTGTTAAGTTCTGCAGCTCGAACTATTTTCTCCAGAAGCAGGTTGAAAAAGTCGCACGATAGGGAATCGCCTTGTCTGAAACCTCGTTTGGTATCGAACGGCTCGGAGAGGTCCTTCCCGATTCTGACGGAGCTTTTTGTGTTGCTCAACGTCAGTTTACACAGCCGTATTAGTTTTGCGGGGATACCAAATTCAGACATCGCGGCATAAAGGCAGCTCCTTCTCGTGCTGTCGAAAGCAGCTTTTAAATCGACGAAGAGGTGGTGTGTGTCGATTCTCCTTTCACGGGTCTTTTCCAAGATTTGGCGCATCGTGAATATCTGGTCGGTTGTTGATTTACCAGGTCTAAAGCCACACTGATAAGGTCCAATCAGTTTGTTGACGGTGGGCTTTAATCTTTCACACAATACGCTCGACAGAACCTTATATGCGATATTGAGGAGGCTAATCCCACGGTAGTTGGCGCAGATTGTGGGGTCTCCTTTTTTGTAGATTGGGCATAGCACACTTAAATTCCAATCGTTGGGCATACTTTCGTCCGACCATATTTGGCAAAGAAGCTGATGCATGCACCTTATCAGCTCTTCGCCGCCGTGTTTGAATAGCTCGGCCGGCAATCCATCGGCCCCTGCCGCTTTGTTGTTTTTCAGGCGGGCAATTGCTATTCGAACTTCTTCATGGTCGGGCAATGGAACGTCTGCTCCATCGTCATCGATTGGGGTATCGGGTTCGCTTTCTCCTGGTGTTGTGCGTTCACTGCCATTCAGCAGGCTGGAGAAGTGTTCCCTCCATAATTTAAGTATGCTCTGGGCATCGGTAACTAGATCACCTTTACGGGTTCTACAAGAGTATGCTCCGGTCTTGAAACCTTCTGTAAGCCGCCGCATCTTTTCGTAGAATTTTCGAGCATTACCCCTGTCGGCCAGCTTATCAAGCTCTTCGTACTCACGCATTTCGGCCTCTTTCTTTTTCTGTCTACAAATGCGTCTCGCTTCCCTCTTCAACTCTCGGTATCTATCCCATCCCGCACGTGTTGTGGTCGATCGTAACGTTGCGAGGTAGGCAGCCTGTTTTCTCTCCGCTGCGACACGGCACTCCTCGTCGTACCAGCTGTTCTTCTGCACTTTCCGAAAACCAATGGTTTCGGTTGCAGCTGTACGTAAGGAGTTTGAAATGCCGTCCCACAGTTCCCTTATACCGAGTTGTTGACGAGTGCTCTCAGAGAGCAGGAGTGCAAGCCGAGTAGAAAAACGTTCGGCTGTCTGTTGTGATTGCAGCTTCTCGACGTCGAACCATCCTTGTGTTTGTTGGCGTGCGTTTTTTGCTGCACAGAGGCGGGTGCGTATTTTGGCTGCAACAATATAGTGGTCCGAGTCGATGTTAGGACCTCGAAACGCACGCACATCTAAAACACTGGAGACGTGTCTTCCGTCTATCACAACATGATCGATCTGGTTGGTGGTTTTTCGATCTGGAGACAGCCAGGTAGCTTGATGTATCTTCTTATGCTGGAATCTAGTGCTACAGATAACCATATTTCGGGCCCCGGCGAAGTCGATCAGCCTCAGCCCATTTGGGGATGTTTCCGCGTGGAGGCTGAATTTACCGACCGTAGTGCCAAAGATACCTTCTTTGCCCACCCTGGCATTGAAGTCGCCAAGCACGATTTTGACATCGTGGCGGGGGCATCTCTCATAAGTGCGCTCCAAGCACTCATAAAAGGCATCTTTGGTCACATCGTCCTTCTCTTCCGTCGGGGCGTGGGCGCAAATCAGCGATATGTTGAAGAACCTCGCTTTGATGCGGATTGTGGCTAGACGTTCATTCTCCGGAGTGAATGATAGTACTCGGCGACGGAGTCTCTCTCCCACCACGAATCCAACACCAAACTTGCGCTCCTTTATATGGCCACTGTAGTAAATGTCACAAGGACCTACTCGTCTCTGTCCTTGTCCCGTCCATCGCATTTCTTGGACGGCGGTGATGTCAGCCTTTATCTTTACGAGGACATCTACCAGCTGGGCAGCGGCACCTTCCCAATTAAGGGACCGGACATTCCAGGTGCATGCCCTCAAATCATAGTCCTTATTTCGTTTGCCATGGTCGTCATCAAAAGGGGGGTCACTCATCCGAGGCTTGTTGTTGTCTTTCATTGGGGGTGTTTTTTTACGTGGCGGGTCCCAAACCCAGCGCACAACCCTATGCAGGGGTGTTTCGCCTTCTCACTTTAGCTCGCCTTCAAACGGATGTTCTTAGGCTACCCAGAGGATACTTGGTCAAAGACCGGAAGTCGTGAGCTGCTTGAGTCATATGTAAAAGAATCGTTTCTGGCCACTCCCAAGTGAATGGCGATCAGAGAACTTTCCTCACTTGCGTGAACTTCTACACATGACTCCATCCTCCCACATGTCATAGACAGTCTTTAATCAATGTGAATAATTACAAATATAACTGTTCCCAAAAAATCTTATAAATTTAGGAGCATTATTTTAGTTTGAAACGATTGATAAGCATTTTACAACTCTTTTCAAGCAAAAGGAAAAAATTTTAATAAGTGAGAACAGTTCCTTAAACTGTTCTCATTAAATATTTCTATTTTGTTACACTAAAAAAAACATTTACGAACGTTTATCAATTTGTACAGTTATTAATTAAACTGTTCCCAGCCAAACATACCGGCAAGATTTTAATGCTAACGAACTTTATAAGAATAGCACAACTACTTTCAAACGTGAAACTTGAATTTTTAGTAACTGGTAACAGTTTCTGATAAACTGTTCTGATTATACATATATCTCTATTGTTTCCACTAAAACAACATATACAGACGTTTGTCAGTATGTACAGTTACTAATAAAACTGTTCCCAGCCAATTCAGAAATTCAGATATAAAATTTGTACGGTAACCGTTTTAAAAGCATACTATAATTTCTATCACACTTAAAATTTCTGACTTATTTTTCATTTCGTTACTATTTATGTGCATTACAGCGTCATCACGTGCATGATGGGCGACGCCGTACGCTCCAAACCATGGCTTGGTTTGATGGGCAACATATCGGCTATCATGGCCACTTGTGCGGCCTTCGGTCTGGCCATGTACTGTGGCATTGAATTTATCGGTATTAATTTGGCAGCGCCCTTCCTAATGATAGGTGAGTACACGCGTAAACTAACTATGTGACCAAACACACATTTAAATTTACTTTATATTATAACATTATATACTTACAAATATTCAATTTTTCATGCTCGCCTCCGCACTCTACCAGGCATCGGCATTGACGACACATTCGTGATGTTGGCCGGCTGGCGGCGCACACCCGCCAAAATGCCCGTAGCCGAACGCATGGGTCACATGATGTCCGAAGCCGCCGTCTCCATAACAATTACATCGCTCACCGATCTGTTCTCATTTTGGATTGGCATCATTAGTCCGTTCCGTTCGGTGCAGATTTTCTGCACCTATTCGGTATTCGCTGTAGTCTTCACTTTCGTTTGGCACATCACTTTCTTCGCCGCCTGCATGGCGATATCGGGCTACAGGGAACGACACAACTTGCACGCGATCTTCGGCTGTAAAGTGCAGGCAATGTCCGTGGCCATAAAAGGTGAGTCCAGAGGTTTTTGCTGAATTTGAATTATAAAAAATAGCTGCATGCTTTGTTAGTTATTATTGTTCCTACTGTTGTAAATTGCTTTCTTGTTGTTGGCTGCGACATGCAAGCCTTACCTACAATTCGGCGGCGTTGGCCCACAACTTTCACAAATCATATTACGTGAGTTTGTATGTAAGTTTCTATGTAACGGCATATCGGCATAGGTAACATATGAAGCTGTTTGTTGTTGTCTACATTTTACAAGTACAACAAATATTTATTTCCGTTCATTACCGCAACGCCGGCAACAGTTGAGTTTGCAAGCCATGTTTTCGCCATTTTCATGCTTCATTAAATTGTCGCTTCGGCCGACTGTCATAGCGTCGGCAAACATCACTTTTATTTTCCTTTACTCTACCTACTCTCTATTGCTTCACTTTTTAACTTTTTAGTTGTTTATTTTACCAACTCTTTTTGAGTTTCTTTCTTTAATTTACTTAACCTGCATTCACACGTTGATTGTCTTTGTTACTTTGCGCGGCTGACAACAACCGCGGACGGCGTACGGCGTACGCTAGCTGCATTCAAAGTCTATGCTTTGCCGCTTAACTCTTTTGTTTCTTGGACTTTGCCTTCGAGTCTTTTGTGTCTTTGGCGTTTTCCTTTTTGTGCACTGTGACTTCCAATTTTCTGCTGTCTTTTATAAATGTGTTTGTATTGTCTGTCTTTGCCGCACAGCCCCTAATTATCACACATAACAACCGAACAAGTAGCAAACGGCTGACATTTGATGGAATGATTTTAGCTACTGTTGAGTTGAGTTTTGTATAAAAAGACACTTTGGTTGAAATTATAGACTTTAGTTTCGTAAAATTAAGTAAAACATAACAACTTTTTTGGATTGGACCAAATTTTGAAATTGGTGAATCGAACAAGCAACTAGCATAAATCAAAAAGGTGGCATAATCAAGTAAAGCTAACATTGAAAAAGGTTGCAGTGTCCTGGCTTCACATTTAAAATTGTGCTGAAGCTTGTTTTTACGCGAGATTACTTTGTGACCTCTCTTCTGGTTACCATTAGGATACTTTTTATAGTAAAAATAACGGTTATGTTCCAGTTAAACTTTAAATTTCTTTTATCCTCTCAAAAATCTTAACCGTTTATTTATATATATAAGAGTTATTCGAACAAACATATTTTTTTTCGCTTGGTGCTCTGAACCTCCAAGAAAATATCTCCAAGTATGAGCTCTTAATTGTAACAGGAAACTCCCGCCTTATAGTTTTCCATTTTTTCTTATTTTCTGATAGAAAAGTTCAAAAATTGCTTCCAACTTCTTGAAAAAATCTCGTTTCATAGATTTTGTAGGGAATTGATGCTACACAGGATGGTCTCTCATGATTTTTTCCTAAGCCTAACCGTTTGAAATATACTAACGGCTGAAGTCTTTATTATTATTATTTCAACGATTTGATTTTTTTCTTATGAATATAAATGGAAAAACAATACCTTTAAATTGCAAAACTTAAGTTTTGTAGGAATAGGCAATCCGCTTATTCGAGACTGCACTCCATACACTTTTAATTAATATAGAAAGGGCTCTTGAGTGTAAGGAATACGCGCTTGGAGCATTCGTGGACATTTCTGGAGCGTTCAACAACGTCTCAACGGAATCTATTCTGAATAGAATCCTGCGGGTCGGGTTAGAGCAGTATATTTCAAACTGAGGTCTTTGCTATTGCGAAAGCCGCGGAGCAGGCCTTTAATATGCAGCTGCACGCAATTCCAGAGTCGACATCTACGTAGATAGCCAAGCAACAATCAAGGCAGTAACCTCGTATCACATATCAGAGAGAAGTCTCGGGAAGCAGGACAGCAGTGGAAAGTGTTACCAAAAAAAGCAACGTGATCAACATTGGAAAACCTGTGCAAAAACCCGATAGATCGAGCTACCTGGATGCAAAACTGCAATGGTAATTTGCCAAACGGTGGATCGGAAGTACACAAAATTCCTATTGGCACTCGATAGAAGAGATTATAGGAACATGATCGGAGTACTAACTGATCACTGTCAGGTGACGACACATGATCGCAGAATAGGGCTGACAGATCGTAAAGTCTACAGGAATTATCGAGTGCAAGGCAGCAGGGAAATAATTGAACATCTCTCTAGGCAAGACTACGCTATAAGCATATGTTGTGCCCACGACATGATACACTGGAAGAGGTATCGATAGTGAGGCCACAGAGTATGTTTCAATTCGCGTCAAGCGCAGGTATACTAAAAGATGACTAGTCCTATCTAGTATCAGAAAGGACCAAAACTGGTCTATGTATCTATTTCCACCAGCACAGCGGGATATCTAAAGGTGTGAGCTCCGAGTGGTTTCAGTCTTGATCTAGAAATGATGGAACATTCAAGAAGAAAGTGTCGCAGTATTTTAGTTCATCTTCTTCAAAAACGCTAATGCAGCTGGCAACCAGTATACTAATGTAGATTAGGTTAGGTTATTAGGTCGACCTTAAAAGGGAACTACTTGGACAGCTTAGAACGACGTTCCGTTGTGTTACCCTAAAACCCGTATATATGAGAAATGAAAAAAGCTTCCACTTATAAGATTTTGAATTTTTTTGAAAAATTATATAAAACTAGCAGTGAGCAATCAGTTATCAATTATAACCTAACATAGTATAACGAGTAATTATCAAGTCTTTCAAGTTATTTCTTATCTTCAAAAAAGTTCTCATCATTTTTTTTTTCAGTTTTTGACCAACAATACTCAGCAAGTATATGAAATTTTCCGAACTAATATAAAAATCTCTTCATTCCACTCTTATTTACTCCATTAAAATCTATATGAGATCTGATTTTCCTTTTGCGATACAAGATTTGTCGTGGGAAAAATTCATTTATCTATTAAATTTGATCTCATAAAGGCAAACATTCCTTCCAAATCACTCGTACTTTCCCAGCACACGAGCACAGGCAGCAGATGAGCTCACCTCATTATTTGATCCAATTTGTAATGGCGAGCTCCAGCCAAACAATCCTCTGCTTACTACATTGAATTCACTCTCCGTCATAGTAAATGGTTTCCAACTCTATTAACCCCACATAATAAACTGTTTCGTTGTTTTATTTAGACCAAAGCCTAGTAAACTTGAAAGTCGAAGATGTCGGCTAATAAAGGCAGCTCGATCAGACACTATTACAAGAAAAGGGGGAATACATGTGCGTAATGCACCTGTGCTCTAGAAAATGCAACAAAAGCAAAATCAAATAACTAATAACATTATTAGAGCAGCAATCATCGACAGTTCGTAAGCGTTGTTGCAGTAGACATTGCCGTGGAATACTGAATTCTGCGCATACGCTGCAGCATAGGCGCTATTTCTAGGTCAATGTTAGACATGCTTTGTAATGGAAAGACAAAAGTAATACAACATAAATAATTACGGTTAAGAAAATTGCAGTAATCTTTCATAGAGCGCACATTGAAGTTCGCTGCCAATAAAGAAGCTCTGTTATGGAAACGAAGTTGAGCAATGCAATGCTCACTATTTGTTGTGGCTTTAAGGGCTTTTAAATTAAATTTTCATAATTATTTTTGAAATATTTTTAATTAAGAATACATTTCAACCAATTTTTTAAACAACCATTTGAGTTCAACTCAGTATTAGCCTAAATGTAGGCAACGTTTTAGGTTCACTTAGATAATATTTTCGCAGCGAATTTTTAAAATTTTAAACTTTATATGGTATGACATGATATATATGATATATATATGTTTAACGAACTTCGAAAATATGTTATGGTAATAGATAAACTTCTCCAACAATTAAATTTAAAATTTTTTAATGAAAGATCACCCTAAATGTAGGCAACGTTATAGCATACATTTAACGATAACTATGGATGCCTACTTTTAGGATTCCTTCAATCAAATTTTTTTTCTTTTGCAATGGTCGCAAAGATCGGTCAACATCTAAAATACATAATACATATATGTGACCTGGTCCAAGAAAAGGGGGCTTAGGTGTCAAAAACATAAATAAATAAATAAATAAAAATAAAAAAATAGAAAAAAAAAATAAAATAAAATTTATTTTTTGACACCTAAGCCACCTTTTCTTAGACCAGGTCACATATACATATCTATTTATTTTTAATGAAATTTTTTATTTATTTATTTTTTTCACAGAAAAACGCAACTTCTTGTACAAAGCCATCATGGCGGGCGGCATCAATCGCGACGATCCCGACAATCCAATCGACAACAAAGATCACATGTTTATGGCATTCTTCAAAGATCATCTGGCCGCTGTGATTAACAATAAATGGTGCAAAATGCTAATCATACTGATTTTTGCAACATATTTAGCTGGCGCTTGTTATGGACTCACACAGATTAAAGAGGGCTTGGAGCGTCGTAAGCTATCAAAGGCTGATTCCTACTCTGTGGAGTTTTTCGATCGTGAGGATGAGTATTATCGCGAGTTTCCATATCGCATGCAGGTATGTGCAAATTTCTATCATACAAACCTTTCGCATACACTAATACTATAACCTATACACTATACAGGTGATCATCACTGGCGATCTGAACTATTCCGATCCCATTGTGCAAGATCAAATCGAGGAGTTGACACGCACACTTGAGAACACATCGTATGTCACCTCATCACTATATACCGAATCGTGGATACGTTCGTTCCGTTCGTTTGTCGATCGCAACAATGACTATCTCAATTTGACCATCGATGACGAGCAATCGTTTATTGACGCTGTCAAGGAGCATTGGCTATTCCCCGGCAATCCATTTTCACTCGATGTCAAATTCAATGAAGATGAGACACGCATTATCGCTTCACGTTTCCTCATACAAGCCGTGAATATCACCGATACGAATCACGAGAAGGAGATGGTGCGTGATTTGCGCAAGATTTGTAAAGATTCGCCGTTGAATGCTTCCATATTCCATCCGTACTTCGTGTTCTTCGATCAATTTGAGCTTGTGCGTCCAACTTCAATACAATCAATGATCGTTGGTGCGCTCATTATGATGATCATATCATTCATCTTTATACCCAACATACTGTGCTCGCTGTGGGTGGCCTTTTCCATCATTTCAATTGAATTAGGTGTTGCTGGCTATATGGCTTTGTGGGATGTAAATCTCGACTCGATTTCTATGATCAATCTAATTATGTGCATTGGCTTCTCTGTGGACTTTACCGCACACATTTGCTACACTTACATGTCGTCGAAGAAACGCAGCCCAAAGGCGCGCGTACGCGAAGCACTACACTCACTCGGCTTGCCAATCGTGCAAGGTTCCACCTCGACCATACTTGGCATTATTGCGCTATTGCTGGCACAGAGCTACATCTTCCTAGTTTTCTTCAAAATGGTATTCCTTGTGATTTTCTTCGGTGCAATGCATGGACTCTTCCTGCTACCCGTGCTGTTATCATTATTCGGACCCGGCTCTTGGCAAACTTGGTCCGGCACAGATATGGGTGACGATAATGATGAAATTACCGACATAGAAAGTCCCATGAAGCTCTCTAGTATGGACAAATTGAACTCATACTACTTGCAACAGCATACACCTTTAGGCCTACCCATGCCTTATAGCACCGGCAAAGGTTTTCTGGGTGCGCCCTACAAAGCTTACGGCGACGAAAAAGATTTGGGTATCGGCACATCTGGCGAAGACTCCTCTGAGTCCAGCTCCAGCCGTTCACAACGTCGTCAAGCACTCGAAGACGAACACACGCGCCGTCGCTATGAAGAGGGTTGGCGTCGTTCATCCTACCACAATCTCTACACCAACTCGCAATCACAATTCCAGCCCAGCGCCGACCTCTATGGCCAACAAGTAACCGCACAAGAGTGGCGTGCACGTCTCGAAGATGAGCAAGAGCAACGCAAACGTAGCGTCATCGGTTTGCGCGCCTACGACAACTTCGCGGCCGACTTTATGCACATGCAACGACGTCATCCCGCACACGGTGAAGATGTGATCGATACATCGGCCGCGCGCATAGACGCCGCACACTACACGCCCACATCATCGCTAGACGAACGTTCGCGACGCAAATACCGACCCGCCATAAATGCCGCG
The DNA here is from genome assembly GCA_027475135.1 of Bactrocera correcta. Lineage (NCBI taxonomy): Eukaryota > Metazoa > Arthropoda > Insecta > Diptera > Tephritidae > Bactrocera > Bactrocera correcta. The sequence continues at coordinate 32,125,544 of CM050327.1, forward strand.
GCGAAAGCCACAAATGCGCCACAGAGCGCTGGTAGCGGCGATGACAGTAGCTATCATCAGCGTATGAGCGCGCCAACAGCCACAACGACTCCAGCCGTAAAACGTTACCATCGTCGACGCTCGTCGGAGGATTCAACACGTCATTACCAACGTTGGCCGCCATCAAATATTGAAGAGCGTTACGCACGTCGCTATGCCAACAACAATGCACGCGACGATAGCGCGGCTTATGCGCCCGCGCATGCCAACTCTTCCTCAACAGCCGCCGCCAATGCTTACCGCCCACACCCGCCAATGCGCTCCTCATCGCATCACAATTTGTACTATCCCAACAATGTGCAGCATCCACCAACATACCAATATGGCGGCGCTTACTACAAATGATCGTAGCGATAGCGAGAGAGTGAAAGAGAGAAAAAAAGAGAGAGCAAGCGCGCTTGTGTGTACGTAAAAGAGAGCGCATAAGAGTAGCGCTTGCGTAAGCGCAATAAATATAGCGAGGACACAAACCTCTTTTGCACTTTATTGAACTATGCACTCTGCCAGTAACGAACTGGACATTTATTCTATGGAAAAAGCTCATTGTGGTTTTTTATAAATCTAGTGTTGTATTGGTTTAGTTTTTATATTTTATTGTTTTTTATTTTTTTTTAATTTATTTTTATGTATAAGTTTTTAATTTTTTTTTTTGTATTTTTTAATATATTTTTTTGTAATTTTTTATTTATTCTTTTATAATTTTTTTTAATATTTTTTTTTTTTTTTTTAATTTTGTAAATTTTTCTCTTTTTTAATTTATTTTTATATTCAAGTTTTTATTTTTTTTTTTAAATTTTTTTTTTATTAATTCTGTTATATATATTTTTTTTTTTTGATTTTGTAAATTTTTTTTTTAATATTTGTTTTTGTTTTGAAAAGTTGCTATTCAAGTTTTATGCAAATAAAACAAAGTTATGTTCTAGTTAATTTTATACACAAACAAATCTAGAAAATATTTAATTGCTAGTTATATAATACAATATATATATAATATACATATATATATAAATAGTGTAAATTAAATTGAAAAATAAATACGATTAGGTGCAAAGTTGAATTTATACATAATAAATATTTAAATTTTGCTTAAAAGATGAACGAAGTGCAAAAACAATTAATGAAAAAATTGCACAATATTTTTGTTTTTAAGTTTAGAATTCTATAGTTATGATTCGAAGTCTTATCTATAAGTTCTAACCCAGAAAATTATTCCAGAATTCAATAGTTGTGATTCGAAGTTCTAACCCAGAAATTTATTCCAGAATTCTATAGTTAAGATTCGAAGCCTTAACTATAGTTCTAACCTAGAAAACCATTAAATTCTAACCTAGAAAAGTGTGCTCCTTTCGCACGTACTTTTTCCTTTCTTTCTAACTTTTCCTTTCTTTCTTTATTTTTCTACCTATTCTGTCCATAAAAACGAAAAATATAGAAAACTATACGCTAAACACTATATTTCTTTAATTTCCCTCTATTTTTATTAACCTTTTCCATTAAATATCCCAACTACCTTTCTGCACACTTCCATTTTAATTTCGAAATCATTTAGTAAAATGAAAGAATTAAATGCAGACTTTAAAAAAAAATCTAATAATTTAAACATTTTCTGTCAATAAATGCAACTGACAGCACCTTCCGTTAGCAGTAAACTCTATTTAACACCGTCACTAGTAAACTCTCTGTTTGCTGTCTCTGAGAAATACTCATTATCTGCATATAAATATTTAAGCATCGCTCGCAATTATTTATAAACGCGCTTTCAACATTCATTTGATAAATTTATACGCACTACGCTATAGTTTATAATATTTTAATTGTACAATAATTTTTTTTTATTTTATTATAATTTCTTATTAGTTTTAATTTAGTATATACAATTATTGTTCATATCTAGCATAAGACGGATTTTTGAATAAATATTATTTTTATTTCAACAAACTTCGATTTTTATTAATGTTTTAGTTAACTTTTGTTTACAGGTGGCAACCCTTGCGACGGTGCATTTTCGCGGTGCAGAAACTAAGAGTTGTCGGCCCATAATTCCGGCCTCTTTTTACGAAAAGCTTCGCGCAATCAACGCATAACACACAAATAATATTCCTTGTTGACAGTTGCGCCGGTCGGAAGGAACTCGGACCACACCTCGATAAGCGAAAAAAACTGTCAACATAAACTGGATTTTTGACCTACTTTGACGTGGTTTTTTCGGCTTCGGCTCACCTTTGCCACGATATTCGGCCGAATGATGATTTGGAACCAATTGTGATTTTCACTTTCAGGCCAAAATTACCTTTCAAATGGTTTTCACTGATCCTTACGATATTCCAACGATGCCAGCAAGATCTCTGACTGTTAATCGTTGATTCTGGACGTGGTTCGTCTTCAATGCGTTCTTGACCCTCACCGAAGGCCTTTTTCAACATTCTGAACGTTTCGGCACCAGAAATTTGATACCGCATACAAAATTTACCATTACTAAACACTAATGATTATTTTGATGTGACATTTGTCACAAAAGTCACTGACAGTCATAGCAACCCTGAAATATGTAAGGTTTATTCTTGTTAGAAAGGTTTCATGCGGTCGAAATATTGAGCAGAGAGTGGGGAATCAATGAGTTGTCTTTTATTATTGTAAAAGAAAGATGGGGCTGTCGCCAAAGGTAGTGTTTTGGCTCTACGAAACCGTAGTCAATTGGAGGGCGGCTCTTATCAGCATCTCAGGTTCTCTACTACACCATGAAGGCACTTAATGCCATTTTTTACATAACACCCGTGGATATTGCCTCTCACATATCGACGAGATGTACTATAAATGGATATGAATGGAAGGAGTCGCTAGGGAGAGAGTAAGAAACTCTCGGTCAATTTTATTCCGTGAATATATACTGTGAAGGTCTCGGTATATGTACTGGTAAGCTGATTTAGATGTATGAATTGCAGCCTCTTTCGAGGAGGTGGGCATTCACTCCGACAGCAGAGCGGCAATACTTGTGCTAAGCTCGCCAACTGTGCGTTCAAGGAGTGTCTGTCCTCGTTAGAATAGCACCAAGCTACTTTATATTGTTGTTGTAGCGCCAGAAGTAATTTAGAAAAATGCTGCCGAACTAATAGTTCTTGGCCGGAAAATTCCAGGCCCGTTCCGGTTCCGTAGAGGACGATCCTAGCTACTTCGTCATCAGACTAGTTTTTGGTGCCTGATGGGCTAGCCAGAGGAGGCACCTTTGCCCCGCTCACAGCGGAACGGAATGGAGTTGGATCTCCATTAACATTTTACATTCTAGCACTTGACTAATGGACTTTGTGTGTAGCAGACGCTGTTCGACAACCAACCTCTGTGCGACTCCGACATCTTTTTGGTATAGGAGATCTACTGAACTACTTGCCCTTAAGAAAGTTCATCTTTCCGCAATGGTAGGAGTTTTTTCTGGTTGGACAGTGACAGGCATTCATGTGGTAGGGCTAAAAATCTTGTCGGACGCTAGGTTTCAAAGTTGTATAGAGGAGGGTGGAGTAGAATTTTATTTGCACATTCTCCTCCATTGTCGAGCATTTGCAAGACATAGTTTGAAACACTTTGGCAGTCTGACCTTCAGCGAACCAAAAGACATCAAAACTGATATCAGCCGTCTCGAGAAATTTTTGAAAGGATCGAAGCGCTTTCTCGATTTGTGAGGGTCATATTATATAGGAGTTTTAGGTATCACAACGGACCGGTGTTCCTAGCTGTCCAAATGAGATCCCTGTTGGGATCGACCTCTTAATCTATCTATTAGCTTACCCAAAGCGCTTACGATCGAAACGATCGAGTATTACGCCTCGCAATCCAACAAAAATATATTCAAATCGGTCCATGATATGATCAGTATGGTTTTCTGTAATGAATGATACTATGGAACGCTAATATTTGTTATACAGTGAACAGGGGTTTTGCCACGAAGTTTGTAACGCCCAGAAAAAAAGCCAGAAACCCTATAAAATATATATATACACGATTAGTCATGTCAACCTGTCTGTTCCTCCCTCTGTATATAAGCGAACTAGTTTTTCATATATTTATGGAGCATCAAACTACTCATTAGTAGGATACGCCGATATCGGACCAGTGCAGCATATATTTAGTTATCGTACAAACTGGCTGAAAATCAAAAAAAAAATTTGAAGAGAGTTTTTTCAAGCAATTTCCTCCAGCCGCCACTCTAGCTGAAACCAGGTAATACTCTGACCATAGCACGACTTGCCTTTCCTGTTGAACTATGTTTATGAAATGTTGATTTCGAGTTCTCTGAAGACACCACATCTACCTACACTCAAATTTCTGCATATATACTTATTGCATAGAAAAAATATATTACGCAGTTACGAATAATGCAGAATGCAACGCTATTGGCTGAAGCGTGAAATTCATTGAGACGCATTAGGGAGCGCACCCTAAATGCTGGCTCACACAAAGGGATGAAGATTTATTCAAGGATAAAGCACAAGAAAGGAAAAAAATTAATGCACACCAAATGACGACAAAGTTTCCATAAATTAATTAAAACGAGAAAGGATATCAGAATGGACTGAGGGGAGATAAATAAATGAAATTGATAGCGGGGACAGTTCTTAAAGTAAATAGAAATATTAAATGAATGATACATGTATCATGCCATTTAAGCGCGACAACGGGATCAAATTAGTTAGTAAGTAGGAGTTTTAAGACAACTTGTTATTGGTTTGGCTCTCATAGAAGCCACACCCCTATTGACAAAAAACAGTCGTTTTCTCAAGCTTCTATTGAAACGTAATTTTAACCTGCAAAATCATTCGGCATAAACCGGAACATCTAATAATCATAATCACTTGGTGCCAGGTTCCAACCATAAGGTGGCTGGTAAGAAGTTCCCAACCAAGCTTCCGAAGTTTTGGCGCGTCGCTATTGCTTTGTATGGCCTGGCGATGTCCGGATGGAAGACAATTCTCCTCCTTTTGGCGAAAGCTGGTCGCTTCTGGGCTAATGCTTACTTCAGACGGTTTAACAGCATAGGTCTCAATTAAGACTTTGATCGTAGGGGCGCAACTCGTTTTAGATGATTTCTTGTCAATTCTACCAAACATAAAGCAAAACCTTCTAGCCGTCAATCCTGGCTTGGTCTCCGTTGAAGTAATTGACCCACTTTTAATCACCAGTAAGCGATTCAAAAATGCAGCATTATTGCTACGAAATTCGATCTATGAGAAATTTTTAGACAACTTATATGACAAGCATGTTCCGAGCTACATTTTGTATCCAGCCCTATTTAAATGATTTGACATGATAAACGGATAAAAATGTCGAATAAAGCATTGGTCTTAAATTTTGTTTTTCCAAACAAATTTCATGTACGAAATCGTTTCATAAAGTGAATAGAAATGTTGAAAAGGCTCACGGTGATTTAGTTTCATCAAAAACACAAACCTACAAGTGGTACAAAGCCTTCAAAAACGGTCCAGAGATCTTTGAAGGCATGCCTCGTTCTGGATGACCTTCGACATCTCCAACTGATGAAAATATTAAGAAATGTAAGGATATGGTGCTTGAAAGTTGTTCATTGTCAAATGGTGAATATTTTGTGTTTGAAACGCGCTCTTGCTCGACTCGCCCCGGTAAAGCTAATTTTTTTCCAAAAAGAATACCGTAAACAGGTCTTTTTGAACATGCTTGATCGTGCGATTTCCGATCCTACATTTATGGAGAGCATTATAACTACCAATGGTACATAGGTTTATGAGTTTGGCATGCAAACAAGTCAACAATCATCGAAATGGAGAGCCAATGCCGCTTCAAAATCAGGGTGAAGTTCATTGTTTTTTTCGATATTCGTTGTTTGGTGCATCATGAATTTATTGCGGAGGGACAGACGGTTAATAAGGAGTTCTATTTGGCCGTATTGAAGCGTTTGCGCGAGGATATCAATCAAAAACGGCCGGAATTGTGTAAGAACAATACTTGGATTTTACACGATGATAATGTACCATCGCATTGTGCCATGATTGTGACCGAATTTAAATCCAAAAACGCTATGAATACCATCGATCGACCACCGTATTTACCAGATTTGAATCCAAGTGATTTTTTCTTGTTGCCTTAACTGGAATTACCGCTCCGTGGAACCAGTTTACAGTCGATCGAAGAAAAAAAAAAAAATCGTTGAAAGAGCTGAAGGCCATATAAAAAAGTGCTTATGAAAAGCGTTTCGAGGACTGGAAAAATCATAGGCACAAGTACTATATTACATCTGTTCAGATTTTTTTAAGGCGATAAAATAAATATTTAGAAATAATTAAATACTTTGCATTTCATTTACAAATTCCGGGCACTTTGTCACAATGTATATATATCATAAAATTTTAAGATTCCGCTGTCATATATAACCTATACATAACCATTTTATAAACAAAATTCAAATTTTCTTTCTGTATGAGTGGTTTCTATTATATTGTTTTCTATCGCCTGTAAACTTATGAAAAGTGATGTTACGCTATTTTGCATTTTGGATGACAACAAATAGTTGTGCTTAAAACGTTTTCACTTACTTACTTCTGCTCGCTGGCCTTTACTATCCATTACTTAAGAGCATTAAACACACAAAACGAAGAGACGCAGACAACACTAGACGCTCACTTAAAAGTAAGTGAAAACTTAACGCATACTTAACGCTGCATTCAACAGATTCTGGTAGTGGACTTAGTTGTGCGACACAATTTTGCAAAATATGGTGCAAGCAAGTGGCCTTACGCCAACAGTAGTAAAATTAGTCATATAAAATTAGCTAGTAAGGTTGGTCGGAAATGGGTGCGAAAGAGCGAAAAACCATAGACGGCCACGCATAGGCCAGAAACTTATTTTTTCCACCCTAGTCTCCGTCTCAGCCGGCTGAAAGCTGGGCGTTCGTAAAGATAATATTCTAGCCTTTCATCAACATCCGCCGAATCTACTCTTTACTAACTTTCCTTTTGCCTATAAGCAGAAGCTTTATGATCTGTCTCTTATCAAAACCACTCTGAAGTTACTTAATATTTCACCATATAATTTTAATCCACACATACTCTACATTCTGAACCCACTTTTCCAATTTTCTGCAGGTGTTCTCTTAAAGATAGGTGTCCAGTGATGACCCTTGCAAATATAATTAAGCTCTCTATTGTCTGGAGGTAGAATCTTTTTGGTCTATTTACCTCCAAGACTACACCAAAGATAGAGATTGGATCACTACAAAGTTCCCACGACAGGCGAGTCTACGTAACCGGAACGGACCCGGATTTTTATCCGGCCAAGGACTGTCAACTCGGCAGAATTCTGCCGCTACAACAACAACAACAACATATGATTACTACAGAAGAAGCCCGCTCCAGTTCCTATTTCACTCTTTAATACTAATGTTTCTTACATAATAATAAAAGCGTAGTAAAGATGATTATCTCATGAAGACTTAACAAATCTGTACAAAATCAGCTACAAAATTATCAAAATATGACCTCTAAGCATAATACGAAGTCGTACCATAACCACGCCTACTCCCTTAGTGAAGCTTCTTTGAATTCCATGAGCTTCCTTGTAATATTTAATTAGGCAGTATATCGAATGAGCTATAATATATGTTAACAATCTTCTAAGGATTTGGTCAAAATCGAAATATAACTCCACCTTCTTCTTCTTCTTCTTTAGTGGCGTAGACACTGCTTACGCGGTTATAGCCGATTCACTAGAGCGCGCCAGTCGTTCTTCCTTTCCACTGTTTGGCGCCAATTGGAGATTCCAAGTGTATCTAGATCCTTCCCCACCTGGTCTTTCCAACGCAGTTGTCTTCCTCTTACTCTGCTTCCCTAGGCGGCTTTCATCCATTCGGATGACATGACTTAGACATTATAGCTGAATTATGTCAATGCTGTCGTATATCTCGCACAGCTCATCATTCCAGCAACTGCGGTATTATCCGTTGTCAATGCGTATAGGACCTTAGTTCTTCCACAGAATCTTTCTCTCGAAAATTCGTAACTGACTCATCAGATGTTGTCATCGGTCATGCCTCTGTACCATATAGCAGGACTGGGATGATGAGTGACTTATAGAAGAATTTAGTCTTTGTTCGACGAGAAAGAACTTTACTTCTCAACTACTTCGAAGTAACACCTGTTGGCAAGAGTTATACTGCGTTGAATTTCGAGACTTTCTTGGTGTTAATTATGGTTCCAAGATAGACGACATTATCTACGAATTCGAAGTTATGACTGTCAACAATGACGTGAGAGCCAAGTCTTATCCTCGTTCACAATAGACCCATTCGCTTCGCTTCTTTATTCAGCGCGGTTGTTCGCCAGCAGCTGTACACTCTTTCAGAAAATGGTACACAGTACGCTCGATAGAACCTTATATATATGCCTTCACCTACCCACCTTATTTATTAAACTCCATAACATATATACATATATATGTATCGAACGACTTTATTAACTACTTACTTCATAGATTACAATCGATGTTTAAACAATAAAAAAAATTAAAATTTAATAATTTCATAACACTATATTACTTTTGTAAAAAAATCGGTGTATCATAACTAGTCAGTGGACAACGAGTCTCGCAAATGAAATATTTTTCGGCATCGCAACGATCATTACTCCACTGACCATTCGCCAAAAGCGACAAACAACTTCTGTCACGTAGAACTTCAAACGGTTTACCAAGCGCCCAACGATTATAGGTAATAGGGCGACCTAAGCTTAACCAAACCCAACGACTGTTGTCAGCAAGTTTGGAACCGGATAGCCAAAATTCTTCATTGTTGGAAGCGAGACCTGTATGTAACAAAAAAGAGACTTATGAGTAAAATATTAACAGCTAACAACTATATAAAGAGCTTGCCAGTATTTGACAAATATTCCTCCAACAAATCATTCTCGGCTTTCGTATTTATGCTGGCCAATGACAGTCCTTGATAACCACAAATCTCATGAGCTTTAAACCAATTTGCTCTAATATAGGCCACAACAACAAATGTTTTATCACGTAGAAGTCCAGGAAAAGCACGATAGGTGTTGGACTCATCCAAAGCTTGAATGGTGAAGTTTGGAAATATTAAATCCTCATTTGAACCCTCTAGGCCATTATCGGCGATCAGATTTTGTGTAACGAAGCAGAGAAAAAACAGAACTAAAACGTGTTTTAGCATTTTTTTGTAAATAAAATATTAATTTTTTATAAAAAAGTAGAAAGTAAACTGTTGCGAATGACTTTGGGTATGGAACTGTGCGCTTTTATACCTTTTTAGGCAATTTAAGGGTGTTAAAAGACTGTTGAGTGAAAAATAACTAGCAAGTGGCATCAATCATTGTCATTGCTTATCGCCGTTATTCTGAGAATTCTGTCACACGGCTCATTAGTAAAGTGAATTAGTGAACATTTTCGAGCTTCTTTTGACTTAGAGAACGAAAGTGTTTACACCTGCTGAATAAAATTTAGTCACGTGTGAAATAATCAGTAAACGTGCTGATAGACAAACAACGTGAGGTATAATAAATGAAAAAAAAAATTATAGTAAATGTTTTTGGGTTCTATTTGTATTATTGTCTTCTATTAATATTTTGAACTTTTCTCCCAAATTTAGCACTAAATATGAAAGATCAAAGATTAAAGCCATATAACAGATCAATTGATGATTCGTGGCCTGACACCTAGATGACGCTACTAGAATTAAATCTATATGACTTTTAGCAGTGGACAACCAAAAAAAATTGTTATCAACGAAAACATGCAAAAAGTCCAAAAAATAAGGTGTTGCGCGAGCTCACTTTTTACCAAAAAAAAAAAAACAACGATTTGATGGCTCGGAGCAGTGTTTGGAGATGTTCAAACGTCCTAAACTCGAGTTTTTGCATCGATATGTGACGGCAGATGAAACATGGCTTCATCATTTCAGTTCGAAGTTCAATCGACAGTCGTCCGAGTGGACCGCACACGATGAACTCGCTCTAAAGCTTGGAAAAACGAAACCGTCGAACTGGCAAGGTTATCTGTATTTTGGAATACGCATGGAATAATTTTTTCTTGTTGACTTGAAAAAGGTGGGATCATCAACATCGACTTTACATGGCGCTATTGGACCGTTTAAAGTATAGAAACGGCAAGAAAATACCACATTTGAAAAAAAAAGGAAAGGTATATTTCACTAAGTCAATACACCGTGTCAAAAGTCAGTAAAAACGCTGACGAAAATCCAGGATTTGCGCCTCGAATTGCTTCCGCATCCACCGTATTCTCCAGATCTGGTTCCCTGCGACTATTATCTGTTCTCAGATCTCAAAAGAATGCTCACTGGGAAGAAAGAGGTGATTGCCGAAACTGAGGCCTATTTCAAAACAACAGACAAATCGAAAATACTAAAACAAGTAAGGAAGCTCTAGGTTCGGGTGAAACCGAACATTTAATACTCTAGCAACTTGCAAAGATCAAAGACCGGGAAATTCCTTCAGATGCTGATTAATGGAGTGGGAGCCGGAGTATAATATTCAGAGACTTCAAGTTTCCGGAATACTAGAGTGGCTTCCAGATGAAAACCTTTGAGGTCAAGAGAACGGTTGAGATAGCTAATAACGCAGGAAGCAGCAAAAAGAGCAAGAAATACGGAAGTCATAAAAAACAATATACAAAGAAATCTCAAAAAGGGCTGACAGGCAGATCAGGCGATAGAATGCCTTAAGAACATGCAAGATCGACAAGACCATGTATAGGAGACCCGAGGAAAAACACACAATCTTTTTAATCTCACGGTCTCGAAAGAAATACAGCATCATAACAGGCTACCACCTTCTAGCATCACATGCGAGCTGGATGGGCATAAGTAACGACGATACATACAGAAAGTTTAGAGAAGTATGCATAAGAGAGATACTGGAACACCTCCTATGCTTCTGTCTTACATTACCTGGAACACGTTTTAGATATCTACGAGCTTCGCAGTTTAAGAGACGACATAAAGTTTCAAAATTATATATCATGTCACTTTTAAGGTTCGCAAAGAGCGTTGACGTCCTGTATGCAATACTTCAGCTCAAATTACACCGAACCTCAACCAGGCATTACTAAGTACCAGTAGGTCTATGTAAAATATACAGTAAAACCTAACCTAACCTAAACTCTCAACAAATTATACAAAAAGTAATAGCTATTTCGACCTTCAAACTCTCTCTTCTGCCTTCCATTAGCATTTAGTCGTTGTACTCATTAAGCAAATAACGTCGATTAACGGTTAAACAAAGAACTAAAGAGACAACTAATAAAAGTAGCAGATAATTAGACTGAGCGAGAACGCTCGCAAGTGAGTAACAAAGTTTTCAAATGAGCTATAACTACACAGCATCCTGAACGGGGGAGTGGTTTACTCCGAAGGTTGCATAAACTACACGAACTCCTGCTCATGCAAGACTAAGCAACACTGCGCAGTTTTATATTACACTCATTGTTAAATTTTATCACCAATTCCCCGTTTTGTGGCGGCAACTAATTCAGCTGCAGCTTTGACAGTTTTACTTTATTCTAAATGCAATTGCACGCAACTTAATGAAACACATTTGCCGCAATGTGTTGCAGCATTTGCACTGGGATTTTCTTGCTATGATTTTCATTTCCATTGTCATTATGCAATGATTAACTTAAAACGTTCATTGAAGTCGTTCATCGTTTTTGCAATTAGAAGGAGTAACGGTATTTAAGTTTTATTGCTGCACCATTTCGGCGAAGTGACAACAAATGTTTCGTTGGGGACTCAAGTCGCTTAAGAATAGATTAAATGTAGTAAGAGAAAATGGTGTTCTCTGCCTCTTAAAAACAATGCAATATGGCAAAGGAAACGGTACGGGGATCGTGTCATGCCTTGGGCAATAATCTATGTCAAATTCCGCATCTTGTCAAATAGAAAAGCTTTCTGATTCAAATAAATGAACAGCTTTGGCCACTTCGTTATCTCACCTTTCTCGCTTCCTCTCTGCAAGGACTCTGATGCTTCCCCAAGTAAAACTCCAGCCGATCTGCTGCAATTTCATCAATCGTTGCTGGTTTGCTGACATAGACCATAGAGGTGTCAAAGCGAAAGTCCTAGGCGGCCAATTGACTGGGCCTTTTCGTGAGACAATTCACAAACAAACGACGATTCTGGGTCAAAAGGCTTCAGTTCTTGCATCAATTTGATCTTATAAGAATGTAGGCCAAAACCTTTTCGCAAAATTCGCCACAACGACGTCACAGAGATGCCGAACGCTTGAGAACGACGTGTGAGAGACTGATTTGGGCCTTCCTCAATTGATGCGCTTGCGACAGCAATGTTCTCAACAATACCGGCACTTCTTGTCTCATTTTGGGAACATTTTTTACAATGCCTGTGGATACATATTTTTCAACTTGATGCTCCATTGTTGATCTGACAGGACGATTATGACGACCATAAATTGTACGTAGAGCTCTTAAAGTTGAGGCTGCTGACTCCGAAATTCGGTCTTAAATTTTAATAATTTCGACTCGATTTTGGATCGTATTCCATGATGAAACCTTGCTGAAGAGAATTGCCAAAAGAGCGGGAAAAATATGGCGTCGTTTGCTGAGCAAATAAGTCTACTTTATTAGTCCCTATTGAAAAACTCTTCACAAGGCAAGCGGCCGACCGATCATCAACTACGCCGAACCAATATGACCGGCTGCATGTAGTCGAAAGCAGAGAAAGAAGCTTCAGCTACGATTTCAGGATGCCTCTTAATATCTCCTGTCGAACACCTACTCTCACTACATAGCATGTTTCCGATTAAGAAATACAAGCAGTTTCTGCTGTGATGTTTTCGCAGAAATGGTCCGACCCCATCGCCCAAAAACGTTTCCTGTTCCTACCACACAAGGATTTGATAACCGCTGCAACAACAACACTTAGAATGCTAGATAGAAAGATTACTTGATCTATGAGTAATCGTCATAGTTTGTCTTGGTGGAAGTCGCTGCAAGAGGTATCACTCGCAAAGCAGCCAGACGTTTTTAACGACCGACTCTCCCAGAATTTATGGTACGTATACTGCACACCACTTCTTTTTCTACCGACTGACTCAGGTCTCTCTCTCTCTCTCTCTCTCTATGACGAAACGAAGTGTAGAAATCTGTGACGCTCACAACAACAAATTAGAGAATTGGTTAGTATCTAGACTTTATGATTCGATGTTGGTTCAAGCCTCGCTGATTCGTTGATTCTACAACCATGGGACCCTATGGAACGAGAACGCAAAAGTTCGCCGGCTCCTTCTTTATCCTTTGAGAAGTAACCTCAGTTGAAAATCCTGATGCAGACAGCTCTCTATGCAATTGGCCCTACCACTGGTTGCGTGGGCGCTGCTGCTATCGTTGTCCACCCATGGGTCTGAAATGGAAGCAGCTTTACGCTGAAGCACCATCCTTCAAGCGAACGACACGTATCAACCAAAGCATTCGTTATATTTTTATGCGCTTTCTGTAGAATTCATACAATTTGTAGTTCCATCTTCCTCGATCTTCAACGCTCACTCGGAGGCCTCCAAAGACCTTATTGAAAACAGTTATATCAAGTTCTCCAAGTGCTCCTCATATCCAAGTCCATGCAGCTCCGACGAAAAATAGGACGGCAATAATTAGAGACTTATAGAGCGTTATTCTTATTCTTAGAGAGAGAAATATGCTTTTTAATTGCCCACCGATCCCTAAGTTGCAACTGTTGGGAAGAGTTATTCTGAGCTTGTTCTTAGACTTAGATTGATGGTGGAATTTATATTGCTCCCGAGATATATATCCTTAAATTTTTCGAATTTATAATAGCCAACAGTGACGTAATTCCGAAGACGTGAGGAATCTTTGTAGTGTAAATAGGATGAAATAGTTACTCTGGATATCCAGCCATATTTAAGCTAGCATACTGCTCCAGCGTTCGAGTCGAACACCACGGACAACGTGAGCCACTTTGAGTGTGATGCTTGAACTTTAAGTATGATGCTTGAACCAACCCGTATAGAACTCAAGGTCACGGCTAAAAAAGAGTGAGCTTGATGGGGTCCCTCTGAGGTATTCGATTTAAGGGCGGGACAGGATTGCAGCGTCTATCCACCAGAAAGTGCGGCCGCAAGCCAACGCATGTCTTGGAGCAAGCAGCTCACTGTATGAAAGTGGTCAGTGAAACTTTCTACCCAGCTGGGATTGTCCCATTGGGTTTGGAACCCGCCACGTAAAAATATAATTCCAATGAAGAGAACACGAAATCCTCGGATGTGGAATATGTACGATTCACTAAAAAAACTAGACACACACTTTTTTGCGCCGGAGAATTCGTGCTTTTAGAAGACGAAGCAAATGCTTGATGTTGGCTAAGGAATCGTTTACAACCTTGAATGCAGGGAGAGTAGATACTAATCTGTAATAGGTTCATCTTGAAAATCTTACCCTGAGGTAATGCGAAAGCGGTTCCAGTTCTGCCAAAAACATGAGAGAAGAAGGGAGTATTTCAATAGCTGTATCACTCACCTGAGATTACGATCTTCATATACAAATAAAGTTTACAGACCCTCCTGCGGCCTTAAAGAAAAGAGAACCAGGAAAAACTTTTTTATATCAATCCAAATATGATCTCTCTGTTGGATGTCAGTCATAATACCTAAACTCAGCTTGTCTAAGGGTATAACTGTTACATTCTGTTATACTATTAAGTCAGTTTACCGCACACTAGAAAAGTCATAGATCTCATATATCTGCAGGTGTGTAATTATTAAGCACATTTTAAAATAAATTTTACGCGCCAGCAAAGCAATATTTGTGCGAAATTAACTACCTTGTCATTTGCGCTAAAAACTTGAGTTGTAAAAATTAATTAGCGTAATTAATTTGGAGTTTCATTAAATTAAAACTGCAGCAAATGGCAAAGGTGGCAATTTCGCACAGTTACTTTGACTCCACCACTCATTTTCTTACGCTCTTTTTTCCTCTTCATTGTCACTGCAGTGTAGCAGAATCGCTGCCCCTCATTCGCCATGCGGCAGCAAATACGAAAGACATTACCTTTTGTGCAAAGTTGAAATGCGCCATTCAAAGTAGTGTCATAACTTCCAACTGCTGCTGTCAATTTTCGCTTGCACACACAAATCGCGCGTATCGATGTCGAATTGAGAAGGGAGCAGTGTGCACTCTTGTAACCAAACTCACCTTAACATAGAAAGTTCGCACCCAAACAAAAAGGTAAATGAGGTTGCGTATACGCCATGGCACACATACAGCAAGCACACAAACTCTAGAAACGCATTTAATGCACCGCCAGCGCATTACACAGCAGCACAATGCTAATCTAGTGAAAGTTGATGAGCGTCAAGGTAATTCGCGTATTGAATGATGCTAAGATTTCGTTTGCGTGCTTGTATTTTAGTGTGCCACAGCACGCATTTAATGCCATCGGAAATCCTTTAAGCACTGCAGTTCGCCTGTAACTTTATGTGCATGCCAACTGAATGCCAATAAATGCTACCTGCCACATGCTACTTATGTAGAAAAGTTATTGGAAACCCCCACATATATATGTGTGTGTAGTATGTAACGACTGAGTTCATGATATAAGCAACCCAATCAACATTTAGCTTCTTTTTCTTTATTATTGGCGTAGACAGTCGTTCTTCATTTTCGCTGATTGGTGCCATTTGGAGATTCCAAGTGTATCCAGGTCCCTCTTTAGCTGATCTCTCCAACGGAGTGGTGGTGTTCCTCTTCCTCCAATTCCTCCCGCGAGTACTGCGTCGAATACTCTTAGAGCTAGACCGTTTTCATTCATTCGGACGACATGACCTAGCCAGCGTAGCCGCTCTCTCTTAATTCACTGGGCAATGTCGTCGTATATCTCGTACAGCTCATCGTTCCATCGACGCTAATACCGCAGTTGGCCGTTGACAATACGCCAAAGACCACAAATCTTCCACAGAAGCTTTTTCACTAAAACTCGTAACGCCGACTCTTTGTCTTTTTCGGCTAGAAGGGACTTTACGTCTTTCATCCGAGGCTGTTGTGACCATTTCATTGGGGTTTTTTCAACGTGGCGGGTCCCAACCCCAGCGCACAACCCTGGGGAGAAATGATACGCCTTCTCACTTTGGCTCGCCTTCAAGCGGCTGTTTTTTAACTACCCAGAAGATGTTTGGTCCAAGACTAGAAGGTATCAGCTGCCTGAGCCACATGTAAAAGAATCGATTCTGGCCACTCCCAAATGGATGGCGCTCAGAGAAGTTTCTTCACTTGCTTGTACTTCTACACAATGATCCATCTTCCTCGGCTCTTGGAATATCTTCACTCTAATTTCGACAATTTTGTTTATTGACGCAGCCATTCAACTAAAACAGAGCTTCAACGCTGAACAAAAAATTCTTGTCAGAATCGAATCGGTGGCCATCTCGGTCTAGACCCATTCACCGAATGTGCGACGCGCTTGATAGTCGTTCGGCTTTAATGCTTAGATGAGTTCGATTCTGTAAGCCCCTAAACAAAGATTCTTTCGAAAACTTGTCCTTAAACTTGTCTAGACCAATTGCTGAATACGATGGCTGACGGACTAATGAGAGTCTTTTTGGATAATCTGCACCACAGCGGTAATAGCGTCTGCGGAAGCTGTGTACGATGTCTCAGAGTTTAAATCAAGAAATAGCTATCAAAAAAAATTTAACTTCGAAAAAAGTATAGCCTCATCGAAAACCACACGTCCAAAAAGAACACCCTTTACATACCTTCCCTTCCATTCAGTAATGACGTCACGAACTAATGACTTTCAAACGCACTCCACAAAATATGGCAAGTCGAAACTGTCGTAATTTTCATTTCTATTATTCTTAGAATGGTTGCCCGACCCTCTGCCCCCGACTGGGCTAAAACCCAGTTATAACCATGCTCCTATATTGGCAACGCCCTTTGGTCATCTGCCAAAACTGCCTTCGCTTTCTGCGGAGCAGGTTCATCGAGTGACGTTCGCTTGTTCCGACTGTGTTTAGGGCTCCAGTATATACCGAAGAATCCATTCTTCGTCGACGGAGCGGCGTAGAAACTCTTGTGAATGGCACTTAAATAGCGTCACATACTGCAGTAAAGGTGTTTCACGGTTGCAATTGTTCCCTGGAGTGAGCAAAAGCGTGACCCATCGCAACAATAACATTATTAAGCCAAATATTTTATGAAGGTTTTATCCCCCCGATTTATTGAGATGCCTGAACTCTCACGCGCACATTCTATCGCGATCTGCCAACCCCCAATCTTGGACTTTTATCGGACGTGGTACATATGTACATAGGTGTGGCTCAGAAACCAACGTGCGTTCACATTGAAAGTCATTAAACCAAAAGAGTCAGGGTATACAGCATCCAAGCGCATTTGGTTTCCACAGCGCGATTTCCCTTCCAAAATCTTCGGAATTGCCAACTGATTCTCTAATTTTTTAATTTTTTTAAAATCAGCGAACACGATCTCTTCCACGCTCTGTTTAAAAGTAACTACGAGGTCGTTAGGTTGTAGAGTTAATCCAAAGCTAGATGGATCTCACTTGAACAGATATTTGTCCTCCTTATAGAGCGACGAAGCATTTTGAGCTCATGACAAATTTATTAAGGCAGTCAGTATCAATCCCACCCACTACGTTATGTTCTACAAAGGTGTGTCTGCCAAAATATTTCAATCTCAGTCTGGAGCTGGAATATAAGGAGAAAGGAACAATATGTGTTCACCTCGGTTTCCTCCATACACCTTTGGTAAAGAGCGATCATCAAAGGATTCAGTCGTACCGCTTGATTACCTATTAGACATTAATTGGTTCGGAGGACCTCTTGTGGTTTACACTTAGACCAGAAGAGTCCCACAGTCGCACAAGTTCTGTTTGTTGTCCAGCGGTTGCCAAGCACACTATAAGTCCGTAGGCCTTGAACGCAATAGAAGATCGGTCCCAATCGGTTGAAATTAGAGTAAGGTTGTAATGTACTGCTTGACTAGTTTTGAGCCCATACTTTGCGAGTCCAAAGCCAGCTCAACTATCGTAATGAAGGAGACTGCACGTCGGATCATGCATAACCATTTAATTTTCTGCAAATGTCGAACTATTTTGGTTACCAAAGAGTGATGCTTGCTGGGTGCAAACCATTTGTTGAACTCCTATTGTGAGTTCGACTCCTAGGATATTGTCCTTCAGCGTGTTGGCTGTCACATTAGCAAACACACGTCGATTTTTCTTTTACCTTTTTATCATTTCACCTTTTTTCTGAACTGCATACATCACATTGTAACTACTCTTGTACATATGTATATGTTAATATATGCGTGGTACGCCATCAATAAGTGGATTTGCCACGCGAGGAATTGACTGCATTTCAATCGAATCCGCAGCGTTTCTCAAAGCGAGGGCGTCAATAATGTTGCACTCATCCATAGAAATAAAAAACTGAAGCTTTTTTTCTATACATAAATATATAGAAAGCCAAAGAGCATTTTGCCCGAACAAAAAACATAACGGCAAATTTGAAAATATTCACTCTCAAATGGCTGTAGGTGTGTCACGCATTGGCGGAAAATGCTGCATTTGCAAGTTTCGTTCGCATGCTTTGTGTGAGTTCCGTGCAACTGCGCCATTTAACGGCAGTTGTTGTTTTATTTTTCAAACTGGTAATAGCGCATATTCACTTTTCTGCATTGCAACTTCGACTGCCAAGCATTTAACACTCCCACCATTGTTGTTGCTCCTCCTTTGTTGTAGCTGTTGTGTTTTTATACTTTTTAGTTTTATGATTGCTCGCTGCCATTTAACTTTTTCACTTGTTGGTCTCATGCCATGTCCCTTCCGTTCCAAGCCGGCAGAGTTCTCGCACAATGCAACAAGGTCAATTCAATGTCATAACTGTTGACGCCACGGTTGGGTGTAGTGCTGAAATAAACTGAAAGCGAAATAAATGTAAATTGAGTAAACTGAAAAAGCTTGGAATACTACAATCGAAAGCCGGAGAAGGGCTAAAAGCTTCAAAACTTATAATATTTACAGACAATACAAGATGATTTTGAAATCTAGAAATTTCGAAATAATCCGAATTAAATGCATTTGGAGTAGTGCACCCATAGTTCGATTGCAATTTAAGTTATATGGTTGATTCAACGAGTAGAGGAAAGGATCGTACTTGTACTGATTATGACCATACTTCACTCACACTTCCCGCAATTTTTCCGTACTCGATAAGGAAGCGCTGTGATGGCTACCCCACAACTTTGCAAAACCGACGGTTTTCTGTCAACTAAATACTCAATTCATGCATATTACCTCCTAATCTCTTGGATAACCAGAGACCATATTGTATCCTACCTGAAAGATTTCCTCTTAACCTTAAAACTGATGTTTTTCAATTTCCAATATTTTCTAGAATTGAGTGGAGGTCTTTCTGCTTCCACTGGCGTTCTCATCCAGCCGACCAACATGACCTAACCAGCCTAGCGCTGTCTCTTGATTTACTGAACTGTGTCAATGCCTCCGTATATTTTATGCAGCTAATCGTTCCATCGACTGCGGTATTCGCTGTTATCAAAGCGCAACGAACCATAAATCTTCCACAAAACTTTCCTTTCGTACCCTCCTGACGCTGACTCAAAACACAAAATTACCCATTTGACTTGAAAGTCTAGACGTGGTTCCTACTATTCCACCGCCATTTCTTAGTGCTATTATCGACCAAAATATAACCTCGATATGAAAACAATCTGCAAAACTTTCCATTTTATTTGAAAGTCTAGTCCTGATTTCAACCATTTTTTCTGCTGTTCTCGAGACACTTATATACAAATATAGGATGCTAAATCTTTTAATAAGAACACCTCAATTTATTCAGTAATAGGGAGCCTCCTCCTGAACTTCTTGTTTCGTTTGTGGAAACAATTCTGTAGAGTGGGATCTCCCTTTTGCCATGTTCTTATGGCGTCATGCTCAGAATTGGACTTCCTTGCATTGCTAATAAGTACATTAGTGAATAATAAACTTCCTTAAAAACCAAAGTGTTGATCTAGATCTGGTGTCCAAAGCATACTAAGGTAATGGAGGGAACACTTCTCTAGCCTGCTAAGCTAGAGTGAAAGTATGAAGTCTAGAGATGGCGAACCCGATACCAAAATCGATGACGATGGAATAGATGTTCGACTACCCGACTATGATGGGGTTCAAATAGCAATTACCCCCCATCTTCTTACCCAGCTTCTTACAAGTTCTGCCCAATCCACAAAAAGGGGTATCCCACAATTACTTTGGCCAGGTACTACTTTTAACTGAGTAGGCAAGTGAAAAGTAAAGTCCTCTCTCGTCGAACAAAGACCGAACTCTATGAGAATCAAGAGACTAGGTCATGTTCTTCGGTTGGAAGAGAGCACTTCAGCTTTAAATGTTTTCGACTCAGTATCCGCCGGTGGAAGCAGAGGAAGATAAAGGTTTCCACTCCATTGTAGAGATCATGTGGAGAAGGACCTGGGTGCACTTTTTATGAAAGGGAAGAACGACCGGAGCGCTGTCGTCAACTCGGCTATAACCGCGTAAGCGTTGTCTACGCCAGTAAAGGAGAAGAAAGTACAAGTACTTATATAGCAAGTACTTTCTTATAAATTAGGATTATACTTCGCAGTAAAGAAAAAAAAAATATAACATTTAAAAAAAGTTTAAAATTAATAAATGTAAAATATATATTTGTACAAAATATTAACATAAAATATCTTATATTATATTAAGCGACTATTTTTAATACAAGGAAGCAGGCTATTTATGGATATAGACTCCAGAAAATATTTTTATCTGAGAACCAAATAAATATATAAAATTTAAGATATTAATTTATTTTATATATATAGATAAGTTCCGTTCCCCGTTATTTGCCGCCGTTTTTGTAACAGCCCGGCTAGCTCAGTCGGTAGAGCATGAGACTCTTAATCTCAGGGTCGTGGGTTCGAGCCCCACGTTGGGCGACTATAATTTTTATACATTTTTTTTCTTAACTCACTGGGTAAATTAACATATTCAGGATGAAGAGTCAAGTCAACATAAATTTAGCTAAGGGTAAGTGATTTAGAAGACAAACTTCTTCTACTCTAGGCCAAAAAGATCTAGCAGGAGCGGATCTCGTCGCAAAATGCTAATCGAGATCCAAATCGGTCACATTTCAATATGAGTAATACAAGGATGCCTCCTCTGCCTAGCTCGTAGGTTTTATTGTTGCAAACGATTCCCATATGGCTAGACACCCAAACTAGTCTGATGATGAAGTGCTTAATGCTATTTCTAGCGACGAAAACTCTCCTTTCCTAGCTTTAGGAACACAGCGCTAATATTGCCGATCTGTTGTCATTGTGAATGCTTATCTCCCTGAAAGAGACTTTACTTCGTAGCGTAGTACGTCTAACGTGACCTTAATAGCAGTAGACAGAGAGCTCCATACAGAAAACTCCCCTACAACCATCCTTCCGAACTTGAACCCATTGGTGAAAAATAGCACTGCACATCTTCTTCAGCTTCACAGGTTCCATATCAATGTTCGAATCCACTTCAAACTCGTCTCTAATCACCTCTAACGGCACACATTGTTGAAGATCGTTGTCAAAAAAGGTTCTTACAGTAAATTCCTTGTGCATAAGCGCTATGACACTACATCGTGGAAAGCAGTGTCGACCCACTTGCCTTTGATATAGCCATGGTGGACCCTGAACAGTGTACTCCTGTCTATTGTGCAGATGAATGAGTATCTCGAACTTTTTCAACAGAAACGAGGCTAAGCTTATGGGCCTGAAACACTTGGCGTTTTGAGAGTCCTTTTCAGCCTCCGGTATCAGCGCCATTTTAAATCGTCTCCAGGCCCTCATAAACTTAAACTCTTAAATAAAACATATTTCTATTCGTTTTCACAAATAAATCACTCAAATCGATGTCTCAATGTCTGGTTAGCTGCTATCCGTCAGTTAAGTTCTGGTAAACTCAACCAAGACTTCTTTTTTCGGTAAAAAGCCTTTTTTACCTAGAACTTAACTTGCCCAAGGCCCTTTCTTTCAGTAAAAAAGTTATTTAAAACAGAACTTAACTAGGCATTAAGAAAACGGCCCTTAAAGTTTCAGAGTGTAACTCCAGCATTAAGCCAAGATACCCAAAAAGTTATAATATATGGTTTTATTTTTTCATAGAATGAAATTTTAGTACCGAAATGTTTAGAATGTTGGAAAAGGCTTTCGGTGATATTTGTTTTCCTAAGCAAGTATTTTTACAAATTATTCAAAGAGGGTCAAGAACAAGTTCATGACGAACCACGTCCGGGATAGGCATCAATATCAACTTATAATCAGCTCGTCAACGAAATAAAGGAATTGGTGCCTCAGAATCAACGATTACCAACCAGAGATCTTACTTGCCTCGTTAGAGTATCAGAAAGATTAGTGAAAACCATTTTGAAAGACCATTTAGGTCTAGGAAAAGCGAAAGCGCGATTGGTTCCACAATACCTCAACTTTTTCGAAAAAATAGCGTCGCGTTAACGACCGTGAAACAATGCTTTCCGATTATCAGGATATCATGAAACTTATTATTACCGGCGGTGAGTCTTGTATCTACACTTACGACCCGGAGACAGACGAGCTTTCGGGCGAATATCGTGAGCTGAAGTCAAAAAAAAACGTCGGAACAGTTCGCGGTTTTCTTCGACTATCAATGACGTGGCGCACTCCGAATTCCTTCCGACAGGCCAAACTGTCTACAAGGAATACTACTTGAGTGTTGTGCGTCGTTTGCCCGAAGCTGCTCGTAAAAAGAGGCCGGAATGTCGGGCCGGCAACTCTTGGATTTTGCCAATGCACCGTCTGCATTGACGCTTCGTGAGTTTTTCGTCAAATTTTCAACCAATATCATGCCTAAAGCACCATATTCGCTGGATTTAGCTCCGTGTAACTTTTAGCTATTCAGCAAACTCAAACGACCGGATCGTTTAGAGTCAATTGAAGACATTAAGCGTGAATCGCTACGGACATTGAAGGCTAATCCAGAAATTGACTTTAACAACTGTTTCGAGGATTGAATAAAACTCGCACCAGTGTTTTGGAGCCAAGGAGGATTACTTTGAAAGGGACGACGTAGACTTTGAAGAATAAATTAAGAATTTTAAAACTATGAACAAAGTCTTACTGTTTTTTGCTCATAGTAGTATAATGGCAATGTATGTCGTACTAAAAAATCCATAAGCCACAATGCATTCCTTAAAGCCAGTAAATCTCAATTTTCGACTCAACACATAAAACCGGATCCCCACAGCTTGCTTCTTATAATTCGCTTGTCCCTTTTTTTATGCGCAAATTATTTATGTGCGACATTTTCTAATACCGTTATGCGTGATAGCGCACAGAAAAATCCATTTAAAAGCAAACGCCAGAAGTCGAACCGTGTTAGTGGCGATATCGGACCACACGCTCCTTCACTACAAAAAAAAAGTTTCCTTTAAACGCTGGTGCAGCAATTTTCCGATTTGAAAAGTATAAAATTAGAAAGAATACGAACAAAAAAAAAACCGAAAAACTTTAACGCACGCAATGTTGAATGATTCGAAGGGGAGATTTGTATTGGAAATTGGCTTTACAAAGCAAGGATGTGCAAGGATATGCAATTGCTATTGAAATGTAAAGGAAGTGGGGTGCGTGTATGTGTGTGTGTTGGCACATAAAATGGCTTACTTAAAACCGGACTGACAGCTCAATGTGTACTGAATTATGACAGGTCAAGGATTGCACCAAAAAATAAAGACATTCCACAATAGCCGCAGGGTGAGCCAAAGAAGACACAAAACTTGAGGGGACAACAGTCTCTGGCATTCACCACGTCCAAAGTGCCAAAAGTGTTTGTGCGCTGATTTCGAAGACACTTTTGCGCGCCACTTCGCTTTGCATCTTTATGCCACTTGTGCAAGTATTTTTCATACCGCCAAAGTGGACGTAACGACGGTAAACCCTAATCCAATGAAGCGTTGCATTTGCTGCACATAAAAGTAAATGCATTGTTGGCTTTTGTGTGTGTAATCGGACCCCCGCAAAGTTCGTGCAAATAAACAAATATTACAAATGTTGCCAGTAACAAGTTGACTACAGTTGCGTTAGGAATATGACAAACTGATACTTGCGCGTATCCTTGCGCCGTCACTTTTACGCGTTCCGCCGCATGTGTAGCAGCTTTGCCACTTAACAGTTGAATACGCAAATAGTCGAAAAGATTTCCCCTAAGTGCACTCATTTTTTTTTTTTTGTTATTTTTTATTTTTACAGTTTGTTGATAGTTTGATAGTTTGCGTTGGCAATTTTTCTCAGCAATCGTGGAAATGCAAAAGTTTCACATTTGGAAATGGAAACGTGTTGGTCTTCATGTAAGTACAAGTACATGATATGGCTCCCCTCATTTCTCATTTTGAAATGTTAATCATACTATATATCATATCCTTGAGGGGGAAAAATGGAAATTCGAAAAATCAGCATAAAAATATTTAAAAATTTGATGAAACGTACTTAGTAAAGAGAATCTGAAGGAAAAGAAAATAAATTCCGGTACTAAATTTCCACTGTAGACGTAAGTGCTGGGCCCTGACATTATATATAGAACAACTTGTATTTTGTTTCAGATGTGTGGTTCCCAATTCTTCTTCTTATTTTTAATTGGTGTAAGCGGAGTCTAAGAAGATTGAGCCATGTGTTTCTACGCCAGCAAAGAAGAAAAAGAAGACTCCGCTTACACGGTTATAGCCGAGTTAACAACAGCGCGCCAATCGTTTCTTCTTTTAGCAATTTAGCGCCAACTCGACACACCAAGTGTACCCAAGTCCTTCTCCACCTAGTCTTTCCAATGGAGTGGAGGTCTTCCACTTCTATACTATAAATCTGAAGCAGTGCCTTTCTCTCAAAAACCCGTAACGTCGACTCATGAGATGTTGTCATCGTCCACGCCTCTGCACCATATAAAAGGACAGGAATAATTAGTGACAGTTTGGAATTTGTTCGCTGAGAGAGGACTTTACCACTCAATTGCCTACTCAGTCCGCAGTAGCACCTGTTGGCAAGAGTTATTCTGCGTTAGATTTCGAGGCTGACATTGTGATTTGTGTTAATACTGGTTCCAAGACAGGTGAACCTATCTGCGACTTCGAAGGTTTTTTTGTTCGTAATTGGAGATATTTCGTCTTGCGCTCGTTCCATTACCAGAAGCAACTGGGTCTTCCAATCTAGCCTGATGAGGTAAACGATCGTCGGCGTAAGTTGGCAGCTGTACACTCCAATAGAAGATGGTACCTGCTGTATTTAGTTCTAAAGACCGAATTATTTTATTTAGGAGTGGATTGAAGAAATCGCACGACGGGGAGTCGTCTTGTCTGAGAGGTATTTCCCGATCCTGAATGAGCTTTTGGTATCGCTCAACGTCAGTTTACACAGCCGTATTAGTTTGCGTGGATACCAAATTCAGACATAGCGGTAAAAAGGCAGTTCCTTTTTGTGCTGTTAAAACCGGCTTTGAAATCGCCGAAGAGGTATTGTGTGGCGATCTTCTTTTCACGGGTCTTTTAAAAGATTTGGCGTGTGATGAAAATCTGGTTAATTGTTGATTCTTAATTAGGCAAAACTTTTTCGATTTTGGTCTTTTTGACAGCTGTCACTTTACTTATACGCAGTTTGGTTTGCCATTTCATAATAAATATACCCACTCTGGCATAACGTTTACAAAGCGTGCAAATTTTTTAATCAAAATATTGGTTCGGTTCGCATCGAAAGCTGCGTTCAATATTTGGTCGATACGAGGGCTGCTGTATATATTTCCATTGGAAAGTTTGACATTTTTTAGCATAACATCACTCAGAACGTTTTGTCATTTAATAGTGAATTGTTCTATTTACAGGGAATTAAAAAATTCATCCCGACCAAAAAATGGAATTAACTCGTGAACATTTTCGTGCGATCATTTTTCACAACTTTCGACGTGGATTATCACGAAAAGAGTGCATCGATGAACTAAAATCTTTGCATGGCTATGAAGCACCATCCTATAGCACTGTGAAAAACTGTTACAACGAATTCAATCGTGGCCGACGCTCGCTCATAGACGAATTCCGTGAAGGTCGTCCAAAAACAGCTGTTATGCCAGAAAACATCGATGCCGTATGTGAACTGAAAATACAAGACCGTCATGTAACATACCTTCATATAGAGGCATGCCTACGCATTTCTCCCACCAGCATACATTCGATATTGCATGAACACCTGACCGTAAAAAAGGTTTGTTCTCGTTGGATCCCGCACAATTTGACAATCGCTCAAAAAAAGGCTAGTGTGGATTGGTGTACAGAAATGCTGAAAAAATACGATCGCGGTGCTTCAAAAGACGTTTATAAGATCGACACAGGTGACGAATCATGGATCTATGCGTATGAGCCCGAAACAGCAATCGACCGTGGGAGTCTTCCAAGACGAGCCAAATCCAACGAAAAAAAAAAGAAAAGTTCGTATACTATATCAAATTATAATTACATTTTTAAAAGTCTCGTTCATCAATTCGCAATGTCAAACTTTCACATGTATTCCTTAATTGAAAGAACTTTCCAAAAAATCTATTAGTTGTTCTGAAGCAGGATAAACCCATTATATTTGAAGATTATCGTCAGGATAAGTTATACGCCACAAATACCAAACGATCTCATTGTAATACATTACATGTCTTGATGATTCTTAGCATTGCATTGACTATCTACATACAAAAAAGTCCCGGGAGAGCGAATTCAGCAAATTTCAGAGCCACTTTACAAAACTTCTCACCCTCCACTTTTTGTTACTGGCATCCAAACCAAGCAAAAAGATCTCAATAATTCCTTGGATCTCACCATTCCGATGTGATAACAGAAATCGAACTAACTCACCTAAGCCAAGGTTGTAGGAATTTTTTTCACCTTCAGCACACTTCAGTATATGAGAGGAGAGCAAAAAGAGATCACAATGCGAGATAACTAAATGCAATTCGTGATTCCTCCAAAATTAGGTTAACAGGGAGCTCACTCGAACAGCTTAGCTTAAAATTGAGTCTAATAGGGATCTCACTAAAACAAGGTACCTAAAACTCATTTGCAATAGACTATTCATTGGTCTTGCAAACGCTGGACAATAAAGGAGAAAGAGCCGGCATGTTTCCATCTCGCCCTCCTTCATATAACTTTGAAACTTGCTTCCGACAAGATTTTTAGCCTTACCGCATGAGGGCCTATTGGACAATGTCCAGTAAGAACACTTACTCTAACGGAAAGATGAACTTTACAAGTAGTTTAAAAGATCTCCTGTGACCTACTCTACCTACCAACTCGATCCCATTATGATGCGGGCAAGGGAATCCATCTTTTTTAATAGTAGAAGGAATCATCGAAGGCCGCTGCTGAACTTTAATCCACTAAGCCTAACCTACTCTCAACTCATATTACTTCATGAGAGAGAGAAAGACTTTAAGCCTCATCTATCATATACACTAACTGACGCCTAATATACTGGATATGGCTTAGTTTTGTCATAATTAGAGCTGACGCTTTGCTGACAGCTTTCCATTTACCAGAGAACTGACACAAAAGTGCTGTAAAATTTTCACCGAAAAACTACCGCAAATTAAGTTTTTAACTTTCCTCTTACATTTGAAAAACGAGGGCATTGCAAACATAAGTGCTCAGAGTCTTCTGTGCACTCTGTACACGTCGGACAGTACGGACTAAGGTCGTGATGGAGTCGGAACAGATAGCTTTTAAAGCATCCATGTCCACTCAGTGTTTGGGTTAAATGGAAGTCTAGGTCCTCATGTTGTCTATCTACCCACGAATAGATGCCCGAGATTAGTCTGTGGATTCACCGTCTTTGTTTGGCTCATTGGCCGGCGACTACATTATGGCCAGGCATCTAAACGATGCTGATGATGAATTAGCTTGATGCTATCAGTTAACATGCTTAGCACTAGTATCGTCGCTCTGCTGTCGGAGGAA
This sequence comes from Bactrocera correcta, assembly GCA_027475135.1. Lineage (NCBI taxonomy): Eukaryota > Metazoa > Arthropoda > Insecta > Diptera > Tephritidae > Bactrocera > Bactrocera correcta. Next base: position 32,153,653 of record CM050327.1, read on the forward strand.
CTGCTTACCTTTCCGAAAGAGGGTGCTCTTCGTAGCCGTGTCACCACCTTGTTAGCAGCCATTTATGCTTGAAAGACACTACAATGATTGGGTAGCCTAGTTCTAAGAATGACGGAGAGCTGATCCAGCAAAACGAGTTGAGTCGGTTAATATCTATCTGTATTAATTCACAAGTCTTCTGAGTTTTTGAGTTATCGATCTGAAACTAAAAATGACAGAGAGCTGATCCAGCAAGACGAGCTGAGTCGTTTAAGCCGTTCGTCTATATGTCTGTACTAATTCATTAGTCTGCTTAGTTTTTGAAATATCGATCTGAAATTTTGCAGACAGTCTTTTGTCTGAGAATCTGGTTATTTGTCGGAACCGCCGATAACGGACTAACCGATCATAATCAAGTTCTTATATGGAATCTTTTGCATTTTTCAAGGGTATTATAGCTTGGCTGCTACCGAAGTAAACGGTTCTTTTTATCTCATTGTCTTCAACAAACAAATTTCTCGCAGAAAAATCACTCAATTAACCTTTGACTAAAGGTTATTGAATGCCATAATTTAATTGCTTGTAATGCATGCACCGAAAGAGGGAGCGAGCGCAAACTGAATTATCGTAGAAAAATCTAAAAACAGGATAAATAAATTTAATAACTTCGAATGTAAAGTATGCATGCAAGAATGGATGGAAGGAAGGAAGGAAGCACTCACTCATAACTAATACGACTGCTTTGCCATTAGAGCGCCAAAGGGAAGTTTGCAATTTTTTCTTCAATAACCTAACTTTCCCCCACGAGCGTACGCAGTCGAGCAAAAATTGCAAAGGAACAAGCAAAGCAATAGATATAAAATAAAAAGAGTATACTTAGTGAAGATAAATGAAAATATTCAAAAGGGAAAATTGCGCGTGAGATGTTTAATGACTTGTTTACTGCTGACATTACATTAACCCACGACCGACGACCATAAGACCGTAGCGGGGCATGCAGAAGAAAAAACACGCAATAAAGTTGTAAATAAGACCAGAAAGATATGCGCGGCGAGATAATGCGCGCCATTGTGGGCGTCATTGCACGCATCCATCACCTTAGACAAGCAATTTCGCCTTGATAGAGGTCCGCTGTTGGTGGCACACTCATGCCACTTTGGCGCCCCTTGCAGCAAGCGACTGTAGTAAGTAATACTTGCCGGCAACGCATTGTTGCTGCTTTCAGCAATTGTCATTCAAACTGCAAATTACAACAAATTTATAACCGATACCCATATTTTATGCAGTCGCCTTCCTTGTTGCTGCCATGCAGCTTGCCACAACGTCAACGAGCTAACTGTATTTATTGGCCAAAGCACTGGATATTTAGACGGAATTAATTTGTTGACTTTTACTGCTGCGACATGACGAATTGCCACAGCGTTGTTGCAATTTAATTGTGATTTTTCAAACGCGCTCTGTGTGGGGAGCGTGTGGAAGCTATTGCGGGTGTCCTTCAGCGCTGGAGACATAAAGTTCGATGTGTCCTTTGGTGTCAAGCTGATGCTGCGTGTGATAGAAAGCCAAGGCTGCGGGTCCTACTGCTTTCAAGGGGATATATATGTATATTAACAGGGGGAGCTGGTATCTGTATCAGAATCAGTAAATATTTTACTAAAAACCATTTGTATAATAGACTTCATAAATCTTATTCTTCTTTAAAGGCGTAGCGCACCAGTCGTTCTTTCTTTTCACAGTATGGCGCCAATTGCAGATCGCAGGTGTAGCCAGGTTCTTTTCCACCTGGTGCTTCCAACGAAGTAGACGTTTCCTTCTTCTACTGCTTCCACCGGCGCTTATTTAATTCGCTGAACTATGCCAATATCGTCGTATATCTCATATATCTCGCATAGCTCATCATTCCATCGACTGCGCATTCTCTCGAAATCTTCTAACATTGACTCATAAGCTTTTGTCATCGTCCATGTCTCTGCAGCATATAGCAGGACGGGGATGATGAATGACTTCTAAAGTTTGGTCTTTGTTCCTCGAGAGAGGACTCCACAAATAAAAAATAAGAATTCTGGCTCTGAATATGCCGTCATCCCAATTCGACCAATTTTCGACTTATAGAAAAAGTGTAGAGGCATAAGAGTAGAATTATTGAGATCAATAGCTATCGCTAGCGAGTCTGCGGAGAAGCTGCATAAAACGGATCTGCTTATTTTCACTAGATATACAATATTCCTCCGTGGAGTCTCGCTTTGATAAATGGGATAAAACTTTCTCTCTAGAACCGTACCAAATATTTGAAAAGTTTTAGACAGCAAATTGCTTTGGAAGCACAATGTGGAAGAAAGAGTAAAAAAAGACAGCAATGAATTCGGCACAATTTGTGGACTTTCTCCCTCTCTCACACACTGGTGCAGTACCGGAAGCTAATGGAAAGAATTGCTGCGCTATGCAGAACTGAATTAAAAAAAAAAGTCCAACGGCGACTCTTGAACTAGTGCTAGATCTGAACCCAAAGATTTCTACTCTGAAAACCGCGCGGCAAATTAGTTGGGACGAAGACTGGCTGCGGGACAATTTATTCGAACATATAGAACCTTTGTGTATAACTCGGTGGACTGTGAGCACATGATTTCACTTCAATTAGGAAAGAAGGTTCAGAGTAAACATATAAATAAAAAATTAAGAACGAATTTGTTGCGCGGATATAATGTCTAGTTAGGCATGAAGCAGCCTTTTAACTATTGGTAAGGCCGCGGAGCCAGCCTCTAATGCATAAGTTCCTAAATTAACATCTGCTTGGACAACCAAACAGCAATCAATGTTCCAAGTGCTTATTGTTTCGCACATCAGCCAGAAGTATTTTGGAAAGCAGGGCAGCAATGGAGAGCGTCGCTAAAAAGAAAAGAATTCAACTGTAGTTGGCACCCATGTCACAAAATCATCAAGGTCAATAAGATCGTGAACGAAATTACGTGTGGTGTACGGCTGTCAACCGAAAACAATCAACATTGATAAACCCAAGCATTATCTATACAACGATCTGAACAGGAGCATGACAAGAAAAATCAAAACTAGATTGAACAGTCCACCTGGGAGCAAAACTGTAAAAGTCATATGTAAAACGATAGATTGGAAATATACAAAGTTTGTACTGGCACTCGACTGAAGGGATTATAGGAACTTGATTGGAGTAGAGTATTCACTGGTAACAGTCTGGTGGCGGCTCACATATGGAAAATGAGACTGACATTACGAAAAGACTGAAGGAAATGTCAACAGCAAAGAACTTGGGAAGCAAGGGAGAATTTCTTTTGCACTTGTCACGAATTGGCAAGGTAACGCTTCAAGCATTTGGGAGCCCCAAGAAATGAGACTGAAAGTGATATCGTTATTGTAGTTGAAACCACAGAGTTTTTTGAAATTCGGGTCAAGCGCAGGCACACTAAAGTCTCCGCCTGGTATCACAAAGAACCAAAAATGGTCTATACGTGTCTCATTAGCCTACCTGAGCAACCTAACCTATTGAAGGAGCCCTAATGAGGATTTACCGTACATTCTCACGCATTAATAACAAGCTACGTAGTCAACAAAATTCATAAGCACCAGTACTGGTTAAGGTGTTTCGAAATTTGGTTCAAAAAGATACAAGGTTGTATATATCATATTACATATATATAAGAACCAAATCTTTTAAATAAAATCTAGAATTATTATTATTATTATTTTTTTTTGATGATTAAATTTTCCACAAAATAAACGTATCATCATCTTACCCCTTTGTTTTGTGGCGCTAACTAGTTACACCCTGAAACAGCCATAAGTCTTAATATATTAGAACTCAGTGGATTTTCTCACGTCATCCTTTGAAATGTTAATGAATACTTGCTGTGGTAAAATGGCACGCAATTGTTAGAAAATAAAACGGCACTATATTTAACGTGCTTTAACGGTTTCATTTGCATTACTCGCTGTATTTTTTGTAGTGATAAAAGTATGCCAAACTAAAGAGCAAATATACTCATACCTTTATATTGTTTGAATAATAGGTAGAGAACTTCACATATACATTGTGACAAAAAAAGCACCCGGAAATTTCAAAAAAAACTTAAAATTTTTATTTATTCATCAATATTTATTATGTCGTCTTCGAAGTAATTATAAATATTTAAAACCAATTTATTTACTTTTGATTGAAAAATAAAAAAATATTAAACAAATTGAATTTGAACTGAAATAAATAAAATTAAAATCAAAGAATAAAATTTTAAATAAAAAAATTAAATATGATTATAAAATTATAATAATACAAATAATTAAAAAAATTTATTCTGCGATCCTGCCAGGAGTCGAACCTGGAATCTTCTGATCCGTAGTCAGACGCGTTATCCATTGCGCCACAGGACCTACATCAAGAACTGTGACAAAGCTTTTATTTATACTACAATTAAATGTGAATAAAATAATTAACAACAACAAATAAAACTCGTTTATTTTTATAACAACCCCTAAAATTATGCAACACAAACATGACTTCAAGCTATGAACAGTATTGCCATGTTATAGAATATTAAGAAAGTCAATTTTAAATGTACAATATTAAAACGAGAAATATCCAATCGCAAAAAATATGGCAAAATATTTGACATTTCCAATGTCGAAATATAGATAATTCAAATTTAAAACGTTAGATGCCCAACCGTTAGTTTAAATTGTATAAATAACATTCGTTTATTGCCAAATACTTTCTTATTCAAAAAATGTCGGTCGAATGGTGAAAAGCATTGCTTTATATACCTTTTTTTTTAGAAAGTACGAAGACAAATCCTTCCTCCCACCCCAGGGTGATGTGCTGAGTTTGAGACCCGCCACGTAAAAAAACCTTAATGAAAAGAAGAAAAGAACCCTTCATTTGAAGGCGACCACTGCGGAGCTGCCGCTGCCCAGCTGGTTGATGTTCTCGTAAGAGTAAAAGCTAACATCACCGCCGTCCAAGAAGTACGATGGACAGTACAAGGACTGAGACGAGTATGCTCTTGTGGCATTTATTACATTGGCTATATAAAAAAGCGAAAATTCGAAGTGTGATTCGTGATGGTGGAGAGACTTTGTCACCGAGTCCTAGCATTCTCCCCGGTGGATGAACGTGACATTTGACACAGTTATGACTGACAGTCATACCATCCTAGAAAAAAATATTTCAACGAATGGGTTTTCTCACGAAAACTAAATTAAAAAGTCTTGCTATTTTTTACTCACAGAAGTTCATATGTATGTATGTACATATGTACATGTATGTAAGTATGATCATATAGAGATTGATTCATTATATTGCTTGACACATTTTTTTAGCAAAGGTTGTGATCAAATATTGATTTTTCTCTTCGAAATTAGTTGAGCCCAATGCTCGAATTTTATGATATTACTTGGCTTAATCTGGTATTCTAGTCTACAAATAAAAAAATTATACATTTTTCTTAAATTTCTTCAAGAAGATTTTTCAAAATTCAAAGTATTTTTGGGGATGTAGATATTTTGGTGAGCCTGAATCCAAAATGATGCCGGAATTGAAACTTTAAAAGCACTTTTCTCAAAACTGTCTTTTTCAGAACTATAAACCCAATTTCTCTTGTTATACTGTACCAATTTAACTGAAAATTTGAAGCGCTTTATATATACATATATAATGCTTGACTATAAATGGAACCAGCTATATAACCAAATTTAAATGTTTCCTATTTTTAAAAAATTCAAAATAGGTCAAAAAAAATTTTTTTCAGACAGTGGACATTTCGCAAAAAAAATTTATTCAAACTCCTACAGACATTGCGACATTATTCTAGACTAATAATGTTAGTTTTGGGGTTCAGATTACTAAGATTCTCGGTATGGTGACATGCAACATTTTTGGGATTCCATTAAATCAGCCGCTTATTTTTGAAATTTTAAAAATTTTTAAATTTTAATTTTTTTTTTTGTTGTTGTTGTTGTTATAGAATGCAGAATTCTTGTAATGTAATGTAATAGTTAAAATAGTAAGTGCCTTTTATTCCAACACTTCAAAAATTACCTTGTATAGAATACCCTTTTACAAATCTTTACAAACGATAGGAAACTTAATATTATTAAACTTCGATACATATACATACATATGTATGTAACATCTTAACAATTTACTGAGATATAGTTAATGCGCTGCCGTTAAATGTGTTAAGTGACACTGTTCGAAATATGCCTCCGTGGCGCAATTGGCTAGCGCGTTCGGCTGTTAACCGAAAGGTTGGTGGTTCGAGCCCACCCGGGGGCGCACAACTTTTTGTTTTTTTTTTTATTAGCGAATTTTGTATTATTCTAAGATAACGGGTGATTTTTTAAGAGCTTGATAACTTTTTTAAAAAAAAAAACGCATAAAATTTGCAAAATCTCATCGGTTCTTTATTTGAAACGTTAGATTGGTTCATGACATTTACTTTTTGAAGATAATTTCATTTAAATGTTGACCGCGGCTGCGTCTTAGGTGGTCCATTCGGAAAGTCCAATTTTGGGCAACTTTTTCGAGCATTTCGGCCGGAATAGCCCGAATTTCTTCGGAAATGTTGTCTTCCAAAGCTGGAATAGTTGCTGGCTTATTTCTGTAGACTTTAGACTTGACGTAGCCCCACAAAAAATAGTCTAAAGGCGTTAAATCGCATGATCTTGGTGGCCAACTTACGGGTCCATTTCTTGAGATGAATTGTTGTCCGAAGTTTTCCCTCAAAATGGCCATAGAATCGCGAGCTGTGTGGCATGTAGCGCCATCTTGTTGAAACCACATGTCAACCAAGTTCAGTTCTTCCATTTTTGGCAACAAAAAGTTTGTTAGCATCGAACGATAGCGATCGCCATTCACCGTAACGTTGCGTCCAACAGCATCTTTGAAAAAAAACGGTCCAATGATTCCACCAGCGTACAAACCACACCAAACAGTGCATTTTTCGGGATGCATGGGCAGTTCTTGAACGGCTTCTGGTTGCTCTTCACCCCAAATGCGGCAATTTTGCTTATTTACGTAGCCATTCAACCAGAAATGAGCCTCATCGCTCATCGGACACGGACGCGAAACACATTTCGAACCGAACACTGATTTTGGTAATAAAATTCAATGATTTGCAAGCGTTGCTCGTTAGTAAGTCTATTCATGATGAAATGTCAAAGCATACTGAGCATCTTTCTCTTTGACACCATGTCTGACATCCCACGTGATCTGTCAAATACTACTGCATGAAAATCCTAACCTCAAAAAAATCACCCGTTATAAAAACACCAAATATACATACATATTATTATAAATAAAAATTAAAAAAAGTTCTTTAAGCGATCCTGCCAGGAGTCGAACCTGGAATCTTCTGATCCGTAGTCAGACGCGTTATCCATTGCGCCACAGGACCGAATGATTTCGAACTGCGGAGTATATTGCAAAAAAAAGACAAAAATTTTAAGCATTAAAAAAATCACAAATTAAAATTGATTTATTGACATTATTAATAAAATAAATTTTCAAAGAATTTTAATAGAACAGGTTTTAGCCAAAGAGAAGGAAAAAGGTAATGCGTTGACAACTGAGAATCTACATATGTATGTCTAGATACAGAACATGTATGTACATATGTATATGTATTGAGTTCATTCATTTATAGAAGAAGAGACCACCGATAAGTTACAAATTTATATCACATACCCCAAACTACTTCCCAGGAAAGCTAAAAAATCATTCTAACCCGTCCTGAGCAACTCCACTCTTAGCCGAGGCTTAACCTTAAGCTTGTCGAACCAACGCTGTAAGAAAGTCTGCGGTTCGATAATTTTACCTTAACCTTTTGAGATCAAGTGTGTAGCATTTAAAAGTTAGCGCTGTTTGCCAATAGAGGGCTCCAGCAGTTAGTGGTGATCGTCATTTCTGTTGACCTTCTTCTTTCAGTCAAAGAAATCGAACTCCAAAAAGTTTACAGAGGTGCTGCCCCGAATGAAACAACGAGCCGTGGTTGGTTTCGATGATCCAAAGACGGCGATTGCGATACCGTTCACGTGAAGGAAGACCAAAAACCCTCGAGGACAGTGAATTGGAGACTTTGCTCGATGAGGATCCACGTCAAATGCAAGAAGAGTTGACTTTAGCAGTGGGAATTGCCCGCCAAGGCATTTAAAAACGACTACGTACGAATTATTCAAAAACAACGAAACGAGAGGCACAAAAAAGTGATTCAGCTGTATTACAGCGCTCGTCCTCATGTTGCCAATCCCCTTAAAACCTATCTGGAAACGCTTAAATGGGAAGCTCTACTTCCCACCGCATCATTCAATGGAATTAATGGAAGAACACTTCGGTGAGCAGACAATTTCACATTTTGGGCCGGTTGACTGGCTACCATATCGTGTGATATCACGCCGTTAGAACTTTTTTGAACCGTTAGTCTATGCGCACAATCCCGCTTCGATTCAAGCCTTAGAGTAGAACAGCAAGCGTGTCATTTACCAGTTGAAAAGCTCGAGGGAGTCATCGAAAATTGGACTCAACGGATGGACCATCTGGGACGTAGCCGCAGCCAGCATTTGAAAGAGATAATCATAAAAAATTAAATGCCAAATAATGGATTTTCGAATGATAATAAACATTCACCATTAAATTTGAAATTTCTATGTTTTTTCTTTTAAAAAGTAGGGAATCTCAAAATTGGCGTTTCAGTAAACAATAATTGGCGTTTAAAGAAACATACATCACAAACAATTTGGCAACTTTGTATCACAACATGCTCCGTGCGAGGTGAAAAAATGTCGCAGTGGTGGCTTTATACTTTACACCAACTTAATGTTCTACCTCAAATGCTCATGTAGTATTTTTGTCTAATAAGTTGCGCAGTCCTCGATAGTATAGTGGTCAGTATCCCCGCCTGTCACGCGGGAGACCGGGGTTCAATTCCCCGTCGGGGAGTTAACGGTGCAAATTTATTTTTTTTTCTTAATACTTCCTCCTATTTTTGTAACTAAATAAACTATCAAACAATGCAATAGTTACACGAGTTTACCGTAATTTCGCAACTGTAATGTCAGAAGTTGTTTAATGCTAATTTTGGGTTGCTAAAAACGAAAATGATGATAACACTCCCTAACACCTAAGACTATTTGTGTTGTAGTTAAAGGGCGTAGGGGCCAAACCACCACCATTTACTAAAATGTTAACAGTACGTGTGGTGGAAAATTTTTTAACTCAATTTCGTCATCAGGATACCTCAAAAATATCCCACAGACCTCTTAGCACAGCAATCGTAAATTTTTTCTTCAGACTTGTTGAGTAGAGTTAAAAGAAAATGGTTATTTTAATATAATTTTTTTGGTAGAAGTGCCAGAAACGATTAATATCCAGCAAACGGCAAGTTGCCAGAAGTAAGGTTATTAAAAAATAATCCTGTTCGATTTGAAAGAGACGAAAACCAACCGATGAACTTGGTATGTCATTCACTGAGAGGGATTCGGTGAAGGTCTTTATGGCTTCACTGTGAATGGCGGTTAGTGTATGCCTAAAGTTCGCTGTCTGGTCGTCGTTTGGTCTTATTTCGTCAACACCATGGTTTCTACGAAAACACACCAGCAGAAATTGCAAAGAGAGGAGCTCATTATGCTCCTTAACTTGGAGCATACCGCCCTCACTGCGTAGATGTTATATTCCGGAGTGCAGTCATTTGGCATGTCTGAAGCTTAGCGATTTGAGGATTTTGTTGCGGCTCTGTACTTTGGCAAAAATCGTGGTCGTATGAGGAGTGAAGGAGCACAGGCTTTCTAATGGCTCGCCTAAAAGCTTAGGGTTATTGAAAGTCGGCATTTGAACGCCATCGAGTGTAATATTAAGAACAAGTCTGTACTCCTTCGTCCAGTTTGTGAATATGGTCGCTGTAGATTTAGATCTAACCTGGAATGATCTTATGTGTTTTGTAGTGGAAGGACATACTTTCTGAATGCTGTTCCTTCAAAATGAAGCCATTTTGCCTTAATTGGTCCGCATCACATTCCGCCATTTTGTAGATGACCAATTGAAATGTTTTTTGCGAACTTTATTCTTGTAGCGATATATATTACTTCGTGAAAAAAGTTTGTTTCGGCGAACTTCTTATATTAAAAATGTTTTCAAATAGCCTACAACGATTTGTAAGACCAGCAAGCAGCAATTTAAATTTTTTTTATAACTTTTGAGGATGGTCGTGTAACCTGTCTGTCCTATTATATTGATTTTTGTACACTTTCCCCCAATGATTCTATGCTTTATCATTGTTTTTTACTGCATTGCATAGCATTGAGGAGCTGTATCCCACTAAAACTTCTATTCTCTGTTCTAATTTACATTTTAATACCGATTCTTCGTTCAATAAGTCTGAAAAATGTGGTGCATACCTATGTATGTATATATGTATATACGAAAGTTTTTGCGATTGGCAATTAGTGAGTGAGAAATACGTCAATATAATTCCTATAATGTGAGTGGAAAGAACTGATAATATACTTTTGTCAAATAATGTGCGCAGTCCTCGATAGTATAGTGGTCAGTATCCCCGCCTGTCACGCGGGAGACCGGGGTTCAATTCCCCGTCGGGGAGTTTCCAATTTTTTTTTTTTTTTGAGTTTTTTGTATTATATTTTAGAATGTATATACTATATTGCATAAACACATAAGTTTAGTTAGCCGATACCTTCATATCCACCTTATAATCCAGAGCTAAAATAAAGTGAATACTAACGGTTCCTGTCTATAGTGAATTTTTTCTTTTGTGAAAACATGAACTGTTCCAGTATGACGTAGATTTCCAAGAGCTTGGCATTATGAAATTATCTTTAAAGTGGCTATAGATTATCGAACAAAACGATGCCTATTTAACCATATCAAATCGGGTCATACTAACTAGACCAAATAACACTTTGAAATTAATGCAAAAATAATCGGTTTGTTTTCCCTAGACTTTAAGCGGTACGTAAGTTTTACGACTTTCAAAAATCAAATTTCTTATTGTCCTATTTTATTCTATAACATCTCTAGAATATTTTTCGAAATGCTCAAATTGATCCGAGTAATAGTTTTGGAGACAGTGGCGTAGCTGGGGGGGCGAAGGGGCCGTCACCGGCCGCAACGTCTTGGGGGCGGCAAAATGATCTTCTCTGTTTTTTAATATTCCTGTAAATTGTGTCAAAAGTGTACAAGAAGGGCGAAAATGGGTTTTTCTATGACCTTTAATAGGATGTCTTGTAAATTTACTATCAATTTCCTCAAAAACCGTATTGTGAGAATTTTGGAACTTCAGAATTTGCGTGGCTTCTAGTTCCTAAATTTTATATACTTTATATCGAAGATATTTTGTAAAAATTCACTTTCGAACCACTTCAGTTAAAACATGCCTTTTTCTTTACTGTTTTCAAAGTCGATGGTCAAGATTTCTCGTGAACTATGCAACCGATCTTAATGAAACTCAATGAAGTTTTGAATATTTTCCTTTGAAAGCTTCGCAAAATTTTTATAATAAATGTATCTTTGGACGAAAAAAAGTTTGAATAAAAATTTTCACATACCAATATCTCTCTCCAGAATTTTTGTTATTTTCTGGGCACTCAATAGAGTTACCTTATCGAAAAGTGATCAATTATAATTGTCTATGAAATTCAGAAATATGCTTGATTGATAACTGGAACTTAAAACTAAAAAAGCGGGGGAGTTGTCACCCGATTTTATTCATTCTCTCTCAATTTTATTAAGGGGGTATTCTACTCTAGAATTTTGAAAAATTCGATTTTTTTTCATATACTTATTTGAAGTTTAGACTTTCAAAAATATGACCTTGGAAGGATTTTTGAAGATTCGACTTATTTTCGAAGATACTGCCGATTTTGTGAGGTGGCGTCCGTGTTCACTAGAATTGTCTCCTAAACTTTAAACGAGTTTTTCTCGAAACTACTTTTTTCCACACGGTACCGGCATTATCTCAATTTCTATTCAACCGATTTACTTAAAATTTTGTGTGAACTTTCTTTATATAATCCTTTATCGTTCCTACCAGCGTCGTGTCAAAATTTTTGTTTTTAATGTTTAAAAAAAATTCAGGGAAATTTTAAAAAAAAAGCGTAAAAATTTTTTTTATTTTCAGGCAGTCGCCATTTTTCAAAAAAAAAAAAATTCGTGTTCCCGGACTATAACAGCATCCTTACTGATTAATCATTTTTTTTGATTTTTTTTTCAGACCACCAGGAGAGAAGAGATCAATGTTACCAGGATGCGCCATTTTTTTACAACTGTCTGCCCCCCCTCTCTAATAATTTTAATTTTTTTTTTGTATTCTTAAGACATCAATAAAAATAACATAAAAAATGGATAGCAAAAATATTTTTGGTTTTTTTTTTTTAAAAAAATTCAAAAAACCTCCCAAAATTTGATTTCTATAGTAGAATACCCCCTTAAGACAACTCACATTTTGGCCAATATATTCGGTATAAAATCACGAGGAAATTCCAAAATCTTTATATTAGGTATATAGGGGTTAAAAAAAAAATTGCCGCGATTCAAACCATTTTCGACAAATATACTACTATCAGGAAAGTATTCCCTTTGAATTTCAATTATATATCCCACATATTGACCGAAATTTTCGGTAAAAAGTCAACAATAAGCACTGGGTTTAGGTAATCAATGCCTAAGGCTAGTCTAAGATATAAATTATATTAATATTTTGTCCAAAGTGCGCTTGAGGATTTAAAAATCATTACTCAATTGGTAAAACAGCACGCCCGTGCAGTGTGCGATTCAGTCAGCTTCACGACTTAAAACGTTTTTTTCACGAAACTGCATTTTTCAAAACAGATCACACGGTACTCAGACCTCATTTTTTAGACCGTAAGGAGAGTTTAAAAAGCATTCGCACCATGTAGGGATCGTCCTCTTGCGTAAGTGGTGTAGCCAATAGACTTCTATACTGGATTTTTTCGTTGCCCCATTAAAGGAAAGGAGTCCAAGATAAACGTATTGCTGGTCGTTCGATTTTGTAGCCAGCATCAAACCACCTTTTTCGTTCGCCTTCTATTGGCTCGAATAGATTAGAATCTACTGGCCGACTGTCATACAATACTGGTCTTCAATACAAGATAAATAGTTGAGAATTGTGCCGCGACCTTAGGTCTATAGTGTTCTCTCCTAACTCACAACGACCCACTTAGCCCCAGCATATTGATAAATTCCAGTATATTTACTACTAGATGCTAGTGAGACAATGTGATCCCTATTTGGAAACATGGATTCAAGGGCCTTTATATTGAAAATCATCTTCATTGATACAGTCGCTCTCTCTAAAAATGTGATCTCGAAGAAATTCAATTCCATACTATACATATTTGTAACATCCAAAAATGAATATATTTTTTTTTTTAGCAATTTCATTCTACTTTTATTCTTTCAAGAACGTAAAATATTTAATTAGTGGCTAAAATATTTATCATAAAACATAGTTTATTATTTTCACCATCACTGTAAGCTCATATATTCTGATTCTACATACTTATGTTTAATGTTTTATTGCGGCTACGCTTATCAAGAACACTGGGCAAATTACTTATGTCAGCCTCCGTGGCGCAATTGGCTAGCGCGTTCGGCTGTTAACCGAAAGGTTGGTGGTTCGAGCCCACCCGGGGGCGCAATTATATTTTTTTTGTAAATTCAATTTTATTCTCAAATATATTTACTCAAAATTAGAATCCTTCATGTTATAAGAGTCGCTATAAGCAGATTAATGTGGTACTTACATATATGTATTTAAAGACCTCTCGATGGTTTTAATAGATTTTATTAAATATAAAGTTTCAACAAAAATATTATGATAATAAAAAATTATACTAAAATCTTATAGTTCTGAGATTGACATTGTATGTATTTTCGGATTCTTTGTTTGCTTTTTCTGATTCTTCTCCATCTTTATTGATGTAGGCACCGCTTACACGGTTATAGCCGAGTTCCTTCCAAACAGGAACATATACATATGTATGTTCATATTAGAAGATTTAGTTACAAAAAGTTCTGCGCCCCCGGGTGGGCTCGAACCACCAACCTTTCGGTTAACAGCCGAACGCGCTAGCCAATTGCGCCACGGAGGCCATGCTGCCAACGCTGTCCAAGTAATAACATCGGGTTTTTTCAATATTCTAAGAGATGCTTAAAGAACCTCATAGTTTTTGTAAGTATTGAATCTTTATAACTTACGAGGTATGACAATTAAGTAATGAGACTGATTCCATGAAAACCGTGTATTTGAAAATTATTCTACAACTCTGCCATCCCTCCAAAGTAGTCCCCTTGGGCAGCTATACAGCGATTCCGGCACGTTTTCCATGCTTCGTAACATTTCTGGAACGCTTCGACTGGGATGTCCGCGAGTACCCTCGTCACGGCCGCCTGGATGTCCGTAATCGACTCAAAATGGTTTCCTTTGACCCCCGATTTTGTTTTAGGAAACAAAACAAGTCACAGGGTGACAAGTCGGGCGAATAAGGCGGCTGTTGCAACACGGCGATCCCTTTAGAGGCCAAATACTGAGACACGCTGAGGGCGGTGTGACACGGCGCGTTGTCGTGATGAAGGATCCAGTTACGAGCGATGTCTGGGTGCGACCTGTTGACTCGTTTTCGCAATCTTTCGAGTACTTGGCAATAGTAGATTTGATTCACAGTTTTCCTGGGTGGAACGAATTCTTTGTGGACGATTCCACGTCTATCAAAAAAGGCAATAATCATCGTTTTCACCTTCGTCTTGCTCGTGCCTGCTTTTTTCGGGTGGGGGGCGCGCGAAGACAACTATTGTGAGCTTTGGCGTTTGGTTTCCGGGTCTAAGAGCCTTAAACTGGAGTTGATGGAAAATTCACCATCCCTCACCGAAAACTTTTATCTATCCATAAAAGCGCTCACCAACCCTCTTCTCAAGCGAGATCTGAGCTCGGCGATGAAATCAAAGTGTGACCAGCCAGAATCCATGAGTCTAGGAGCAGCTTTTGCGGCCACACCTTGCTATATACAGCACTGCGTTCAGCGCCATAGTTGATGTGGCCATTTCCACTACTGTCTGTTCTCTGGAACGAACCTTAACTTTTAAACGACCGGGACAGTTCCAATCTGATCTTTTTTCAAAATTATATTCGAATGGCACACAACAAAAGCAACGTCGAAGATGGTTTACAACCATTAAGATACAGCGGCTACGCGTTCTCAGAACGTTGGTCCACAGATCTTGTTTTCATTATTTTACGAATTTATGACACTTCTCTTTTGTTAATGTATGTACATATGTATGTACATCTTCATTTCTTTCAACTAGAGAAACCAAAAGCTTGTAATCTTTTGCTCTTTCACTCAATATTCACTTTTTCTTCTTCTTTCACTACTTCCATCTTCCTATCATCAACTTCGGCATTCACCATTCAGCTTATTGTCAATGCTTTTGTTAAACAATCTAACAAGAACTACAGCAACAACAATAACAATGTTTTGTTTTCATTTGCTTATGTAGTTGCTGCTGTCGCCGGTTTTTTGTTTCGCCTGCATCGTCACCGTCACCAGTGCCGTACTGCTGTTGTTGTTGTTGCCGCTGCATCTGTGCACAGTGCGGACCAGCTTCCGTTGCCGCCTATTCGTCGTCGTCGTCGTCGTCGTCATTCGTAACAAGGCGGCCAACACACCACACGCCACCCCACCCACCACTCGCGCCACTCCCCACACCCGTTACACCATAGCTACATATGTGTGTATGTATGTATGTAGGTACATATTAACATTTCGCTCTTCACCAGCTCATCTGTCGTTTCGTGCGCGATGTTTCCTTCGGAGATTTCTTCGTTTATATTTGTTCTTGCGTTTGTACGTTGTCGTCATTGAAAGAGTACAACAATAGCAATATGTATGAGATATGCAAGTACGCTGCAACAAAAACAACAATGCTGACAATAACAACAAAAATAGTGATAACAACAAGAACAAAAGCAACAACGAAAACAACAACAATAACAAAAAGAAAAACAACAAAAACCACAGTGGCAACAACAATAAAAACAGCAACAACAACAACTACAACAAGAAAACGAATACAAAAATAACAACAAAAATAACAACAACAGCAGCAACAACAATATAAATAATAATAATAACAACAACAACCAATCAACACTAAAACCAACAAGACCAACAACAACAATCAACAGCAACAAATTGTCTGATGTTCATTCAAGATTCGCACCAACCAAGCCGGTGACTCTTTTCCCCACACCAATATGAACGTGCTCTTACATGTCTGTATGCGTGTTTGTGCATGCATGCGTACATATACAAATACAAATGTATAGTATGCATGTGTGAGTGCTTGCGCATATTACTCCATTGCATCCAACATCGTTTATTCGCTGCTTTGCTTTAATTCGCATTTTATTTTGTTGTTGTTGTTGCTGTTGCAGCTGTTGTTGTTGTAGTTACTATTGCTTTTGTGGTGTTGAGCATGACATTCGCTTCGGTTTGTTTGTGGTTTCGCATGCATGCAATTCAGTTTCATTTTTCAGTTTTCATTTTTGGCTTTCGGTTCGGTTTGCAGTTTGGCGTTTTCAGTTTCGGTTTCAGTTGCGCCGATGCGTTCAGTCTCTTGCCGACTATGAGAGTGACAACAAGTTTGCGGTGTTTATGCCACTTTTCAATTCAGCGCTCAAATTGACGGTGTCTGTCCGTTAAACAAACGTTTAGTGCGTCAGTCAAACTAAAAATTGTGACTTAACAACAATTGTTGATATTTTTTTGTGTGTTACTGGCTGAAGCGTAACGTGGTGCGTTGTGCAAGAAATAAAAGTATTAAATAAAAATGAAAATTAGTAAAAAATTGAAAACTATAAATGAGGTAAAAATTAAAAAAAAATGATAAAAATGAAAAAATATAATTAAATAATTATTAAAAAAAATTTGCAGTATAAAATAGTAAAATAAAAACTGATATAAAAATGTATCGAAAATTTAGTGAATATGCACAAAATTAAAAGCGAAGGCGCGTAAAGAAAAGATAAAATGTTAAATAAATGAAAATTACATATCAAACAAAAAAAAAAGTATAAAATCGGTTATTGTAAAAAATGTGTTGGAAATACTTATATGAAAAAATTTAAATTGATATTTGAAGCCAGAATAAAGCAAAAAAAAGTATTAAAAAATATTAATGAAAACACTAAAAATAAAAAAAATTTAAATAAAATTATTATATCGCAAAATAAATAATAATTAATCATAAGCTTATTAAAAAATAATCTACATGCTGAATTTTTAAAATAATATTGGCTGGAAGTGTGACTAAAAGCCAACCAAGAGGTAAAAAAATTCTAACGGTAATAATAATATTGTAATATTCTATATGCTGTATGTTAAAATAAAATTGAATTTGTGAGGTTTTACCTGAGAAAATTTAAAAATTTCGCCGGTTTAGAGAGTCCAATATAATATTTTTTTATAATGTTGATATACCTATAGACCAGGTTAGACGATTTTTGAAAACAAACAAGAAATAGTAGGATAAACCCCATTAAAAATAAGAGATAAAATAGCAAAAATGAAAAGAATAATAATTTAAGAATAATTTGAGGTCGTGAAAAGGCTCTCTCCGCAGTTGAGTTTTTAAGGGGTAAAAACAGTTTATCTCCATTTGCTGCAAAACTGAAGGATTTTCAATAATAGCGCTACAAAAGTAAATTCGATGCCATTATGCCACGGACACGCTTGAAGAAGTCAGTCCAGACACTGAACCCAATTTTTGACGGTTTTCAAGCATAAATTGGCCGATACCGCTACAATTTCATGTTCAATATTTGAAGTTTATCAATCGTCCCTGGCTGGTATAGACCATAAACTTGATGTAGTCCCATTGGAAATAGTCAAACGAAGTTAAATCATATGACCAAGGCTGTTCGATTGTGACATTCGATTGTGATATTCGCTGCATGGCTTGTTTGGCCACCCTGTTGGAACCACATATTGTAAAAGTCCATATCATCCATTTCGGGCCACAAATATATGGTTATCATTAAGCGGTAGCGATTCCCATTCACAGTAACGTACCGGTCTTGGCCATCACGGAAGAAGTACATAGGTTGCTATATATATTTCTGGACTAGGCAACACTAAGTGTTGCCAGGTGCAATCTGATATTTCCGTTTTTCACAACTTTCGACGTGGATTATCACGAGAAGAGTTCATCGATGAACTAAAATCTTTGTATGGCTATGAAGCACCATCCTATAGCACTGTGAAAAACTGTTACAACGAATTCAATCGTGGCCGACGCTCGCTCAAAGACGAATTCCATGAAGGTCGTCCAAAAACAGCCGTTGTGCCAGAAAACATCGATGCCGTATGTGAACTGATAATGCAAGATCGTCATGTAACATACCTTCAGATAGAGGCATGCCTATGCATTTCTCCCACTAGCATACATTCGATATTGCATGAATATCTGGCCGTAAAAAAGGTTTATTCTCGTTGGATCCGGCATAATTTGACAATCGCTCAAAAAAAGGCTCGTGTGGATTGGTGTAAAAAAATGCTGAAAAAATACGATCGCGCTGTTTCAAAAGACGTTTATAAGATCGTCACAGGTGACGAAACATGGATCTATGCGTATGAGCCCGAAACAAAACAGCAATCGACCGTGTGGGTCTTCCAAGACGAGCCAAACCGTCTGCCCCATAAACCCACTAAACCGTAATTTTTTTCTCTAGGCAATGGTGAATCATGGAGTACGTACGCATGTACTTTCACAGGAATAAAGAATTTCATTGATATCCCAAACCGTTTTTGTTTTACGAGTATCTAAAAAAAAAACTTTTGTAGCGCTCTTATTGAAAAACGCGCTCTTAAAGTTGAGGCCACTGATTGCGGATTTTAGTAGCAAATATTAATAATTTCGACTCACTTCGAAATAAGAAAATATTCTCAAACCTTTCTCAAAACGATACACCCGATTTCTCAGGTTCCACTAGAGCAAATTAGCTAAAGTTTTTAGAGAGTCTTCTTTATAGACTTGTCTATGTTTCCAATAAGGATGTCTTGCATCCACCGAAGCAATAGGTCAGTCAGAAAGAGAAAGATTTGGCCTATAAGGCGAGTGAGACGAAACTTCCCAGCTTTGAAATCCATATACATAGATTTATTTTGTTATTTCAACCATTTAATTGAAAATTTTGAAATTTAGGTGGCAACACTGCTCAAAAAAACTTCAACTGTGAACATTATTAAACCACTTTTACTATATATACTATGTTGTTTAATTTCAACATACATATGTACATATAATATATGAAATTATTATAATGAACAATTTTTGAGCAGCTGGCAACGCTTTTAAGCTAAAAATTTCGAATTTTTTAAAACTTTACTTTATATTTACTTGAACGCTGATAATCACAATTTCTTTGCCTATTTGAACGATTTTATTAAACATTTCTAACCAGCTGGCAACCTTTTAACGTTTCTGCAGGCACCCGACTTTTAGCTCTAAAGCTTAGTAATTCGTTCATATTTTCAATTAAATTGAAATTCACATTTTAAACAGGTGGCAACTCTATTCAAATTTTATTTTTAAAATTGTAGTTTTCGTTTATACCCTTATTGCAATATTTTAAGTATGTTAACAATTGTGTTAATTAAAGTCTTGAACAGGTGGCAACGCTCTTAAAAAATAAAGATAAAAATTTCGACTTACTTAAAATTGTATTTGAAACTTTCATAAATTTTGATAATAACAATTTTATTGCTAATTTTTACGTTTCTAATTAAAATTTCTAATCAGGTGGCAACTTCATATCGGTTTTGCTTCCATATTCATTAAATCTACTTAATAATGTTTGCAAAAAAAAATTAAAAATATATGGCGTATAAACCAAAACTTAAGTAAAACAACAACAGCATATAAATACACTACAGTATGTGCGAAAGTTAAGCATACCACGCAATAATTCGAAATAACGAAATACAAAAATATGTGCAAAAACAACATTTATACCGGAAGTTCAACATAGACAAAATAATTGGCAGAGTTAGAGGTATGTATAGCTGCAGCTGTTCACATTTCTTTATATACATATGTATATGTGTATATGTACTACATATGCAGTACGTACATATGTGCATTTATGCCACTAAATGACATAAAAATTAAGAAAGCAAAGCGAAATGCATGAATGTAAAATGCGGGCATTTGAAATTCACAACATTGTAATGACGTTATGTGTCTGTCAATCTGTTTGCATGTGTGTGTGTGTGTTTGTAGACGAGGGCGCGTCTAGCGAAAATGCACACTATGGCGTATACGCAACCTAAAACCTTTCGGCAACTACACACACCACTTTTTTGTGTAAGTTTGTGTGTGCATTATGTACATACATTTATGTTATATATAGCATATATGTGCTTATATACATACATACATATATACAACGCATTGCAAGTATGCCTGCGCCTATTTCGTGTTGCAGACGGCTACATAATTTATTTATTTGACCTCATGAGCGCGCATAAATAACAAATAGCGTGTTGTGTGTGTGTATATATGCGTGTATGTGTGTGTATATGGGTTATGATGAGGCTTTTGCATACATGCCCTGCTGCCTTGTGGCTCGTTCGTAGACAGCGGCAAGTGTGTGGCGACTTTGTTATGAACAACGCTGGGCAAAGGGAATGCCGAAAATTCGTTACACTGTGGCAGAATGAGAGCACAGCGAAAGATTATGGAAAATGCGTAATTTTACTTAAACAGTAGTGTGTAAATGAGTGTGAAATTGCATTTGAGATTTTTTTCTGGAGTTTTATTAAAGTTTAGGGTAGGTTAATAGTGACTTAAAATAAAATGGTGACTTGTTTGATTTTCTACAAATATTGAAAATTTTTACAAGATATTATCATCATGTATAAGTTTTTGACTTGTTGTATACGTGGATAGAACGAACCTTGGATTCGGGTAATACTTTATTTTATTTAGAAATAATCATCCAAAAGGGCTTGAAGAAATTTTTTGAAAATAGATTGAAAATAGTTTGATGACTTAAAAACAAAAAATATATATCATGGTTAAATTTTGGAAGCCCAATTTTTTAACATTTTTTTTTTTTTTAATAATTAATTGAAAAGAACGAAAATTTGCACTTGTCAAAGCTTTTAAATAAATTTTTTGGAATTTTTATTAATATTTGAATTTGAAAAAAAGTTCCAGATATTTTGGTTTGAAAATGTGCTGTCTTTATTTTTTAAAGAAAAATACTTTTAAAAGGCTTTTTTAACGAAACTTATTTTTTGATGAAATCTTAAATAAAATTAAAATTTTTGATGAAATTTAAATATGAAAAATATTTTTAACAAAATGTTAAAATTAATCTATTTCTTCTGTGTAAATTTTGAAAGATGTTTTTAAAACCAATGTTTTAACATTTACATATTTTAATAAAGTTTGAATTAAAAACAACAAAAAAATTTTCACTTTAAAATTTTTTTCACTTTAAAATTTTTTTGATATTTATAAAACTTTGAATGTGAAAAGCGAGTTTCAGTTATTTTGAAATTGTATCATTTGAAAAGATTTTTTTAAACAAAAATATTTTTTAACGAAAACGACAAATGGAAACTTGTTTGACTTTTTAAACGAAATATTTTTTAATGAAAAAATTCACAAAAATTGGTTTAAAGAAAAAAATATTTTTTAAAGAAAAAAAAATTTATTTTTTCGTAATATTTTTTGAAAATAAATAAATATTTTTTAAATGAAATATTTTTTAACGAAAAAAATTAAACTAAAAATATTCAATAGAATTTTTTGAAGAAACATTCTTAAAGAAAATAAAATTTTAACAAAAAAAATGATTAATATTTTTTAAACAAAATATTTTTTAACGTAAAAAATTTTAAAAATTTGTTGAGGAAAATACATACATATGTATAATATTTGAAAAAAAAAATTTTTGTGAAAAAATTCATAACAATATTAAAAAAAAAAAAAATGTTTTAATAAATAAATATTCCTTAACACAAAATAAATATTTTTGAAGTGAAATATTTTTTAAAGAAAAATTTAATAAAAAATATTCAATATACTTTTGAAGGAAATATTTTGTAAAGAAAAATTTAATAAAAAATATTCAATATACTTTTGAATAAAATATTTTTTAACGAAAAATAAAATTGTTACGAAAAATATTTTTTAACAATTTTTTTTTTTTAACAAAAAAAATTATTATTTTTTAAACAAAATATTTTTTAACGAAAAAAATTACAAAAATTAGTTGAGGAAAATACATACATATGTATGTATGTATATTATTTGAAGAAAAAAATGTTTGTAACAAAATTCATAACAATATTAAAAAAATGTTTTAACGAAAAAATATTCCTTAACATAAAATAAATATTTTTGAAACGAAATATTTTTTAAAGAAAAATTTAATAAAAAATATTCAATATACTTTTGAAGGAAATATTTTTAAGAGAAAAATTTAATAAAAAATATTCAATATACTTTTGAAGGAAATATGTTTTAACGAAAAGAAAAATTTTAACGAAAAATATTTTTTTACAATTTTTTTTTTAAACAAAAAAAATTATTATTTTTCAAAACAAAATATTTTTTAACGAAAAAAATTACAAAAATTTGTTGAGTAAAAAGTGTTTGTGAAGAAAAAAATGTTTATGAAAAAATTCATAACAATTTTTTAAAGAAAAAATTAAAAAAAAATGTTTTAACAAAAAAATATTCTCTAACATAAAATAAATATTTTTGAAACGAAATATTTTTTAAAGAAAAAATTTAATAAAAAATATTCAATATACATTTTAAGGAAATATTTTTTGAACGAAAAATAAAATTTTAACAAAAAAAAATTTTTAACAATTTTTTTTAACGAAAAATATTCTTAAAAAAATCAAAAATTTTTCGTTTTTTATTTTCAAAAATAGCCTATTTATGGTCCTAGCAGGTTCTAGCAACATTATTTGGAAAATTTAGTTCATATTTTTTATTTTTCCACGCAGTAAGAATTTCTGAGAATTTTAATGTTCGACAAGAATTCGCGATAAAAACATTTTTTACTGAACTGCCTAAAAGCTATGCTGTTTTTAATGAAAAAAATGGGTTTTACGTGTCATTTAAATGAAAATTTTGAAAGCTGATGAAACCTTTGAAACTTAAGCAAAACATTTTTTCTTGCATAGATATTTTTTCTCTGCTTTTACAATAATTTAAACTCATAAATTCGTTATTAATTATTTTTTTACCTACCTTGTTTGTATATAGACCTTTCTAAAGGAAAAGATATATTTGTTTAAGAAATGAGTTCCACTTAGTGATTAAAAGAGTCTTCATTTGACAAAAAAAAAAAAAAAAAAAAAAATTAGAAAAAAAAAAAAAAATAACAAAAGCAGAAATAAAAAACAAATTAACGAAATTTTTTTAACAGAATTTCAAAAATAATATATATTTTTTTATTTGTCGAGATAACTTCATGAGGTTTGATATAGATTATTATCCAAACCAACGCTACAAACACCACCGAACTTGTTCAGATCGGACAACTTTTGTATGTCAGCTATATGCATACAAGTATAAAATGGACGACTGAAATAAAGTTTTTGTATAGTAGCGGTGCTATATCACCAAAAAAATCGTTTAGATCGAACTAGTGTAGAATATATATGGCTGTCATACAAACTTACCGATCCCATTTAAGTCCTTGCATGAGAAACATCTTCATTTGATAAGATATTTTAATGAAATTCTGCACAGATTACCACTCAAGCCAAAGCTAAAATATCTGAAGAAATTGTTCAGATCCGATAACTATTTCATAAAGTTGTCATACAAACTCAACGATTAAAATCACGTTTTTGTACGGAAAACCTTTTCATATTGATTATATATCTTGGCATAGATTATTACCTCAGACATTGCTATATTTTCCTAATATTTTATTCAGATCGGACAACTATATCGTATAGCTGCCATATAAACTGTTCGATCAAAGTCGTGATAAACTCCATTTTATACCCTTTTCTGCTATAGAAAAGCACACATGAAGGGTTTTTCCTTCGATGCAGCCGAAGTTATATTTTTTCTTGTTTCTACATACACACATACATTCATACGTGTACAAATATAAATTTCTCGAAAATCGCTTTAGCGAAACGCATAAAAAGTCGAAAATTTAAGTTCAAGGAATTTAACAAAATTACATAAATTAGAATTGAAAGCACAGACCGGCAAATTGAAAATAAATTATCAGCAATAAATCAGCGATTCAAGATGATTACAAACATACGAGTATGAAAAAATTAAAGCCAAAGTGGAGAATGTAAGATAAAATGCACGTAAATAACAAAATGTGATAACAAAAGCAAAAATAAAAATAAAAAAATTAAAAAAAATGGATAAAAAATAGCCAACTGAAAGGCAAAAAAATTCCACTGCATTAAAAGTGGGCAATTGCATGCGCCTCTAACATGAATGCCGTCGCATGTAAAGAGAGAAAGAAAGGCAGTCAACGAAATGTTTGCTAAACACAAAATACGCCAAAGCAAAATTGCTTAGCCAGAGGCTAAAAAGCAACAAACACAAAAAAAAAAAAAGCAAGACAAAAAGCGCAAAACTGCCGGAGCATTGATAAATGCAGGGAAGCCAATACATTATAATAAAAATTCCAGCAAAAGTCGAAAATAACAAAAAAAAAAACAACAACAAACCACACAAAACTCAACAAATCTGCAACAACGCCGAAGTTGCCGGCTTAACTGATAGCAGCTAAGCAAGGCAACAAGCAGGCATGTGCAATAAGCACGCGTATGTGTGGTTGTATGTATATAATAAAGGTGTGTGAGTGTGTGTGTGAGTATACAAACAGCGACAGATACATATATTTGCTAAGAGGGGAGCACAAAATTTTATTAAGACAATTTTGTTTTTTGAAATGCTAAATGTAAATTTTATTTGTTTCCAAGCAATATTAACAGGGTGCTACAGTGTGGAGTCTCGAATTTCGAAAATTTTTGGATAACTGGTAGAAAATAAAAAAAATTGATTTTTATTCAACCACTTTTTTATCGTTACTTTATAACGGTTGATCCAAGTAGTGGTACTTTTTTCAAAGGCCTTTTTTCGACAGATTTCGCGTGAGTCGAGTCGAGCTGTCATGTTATTGTTGTTTATGTATTGTTTGGCAATTCATCATGGAAAGATTTACGCCTGAACAACGTTTATAAATCGTTCAGCTTTATTACGAAAATTCACGTTCGTCCAACGTTCAGTTCTTATGGTCAATATAATCGACCTACTGAGCGTACTATTCGAAACACCATCACCCATCTTGAGATCCAACATTCATTATTGGAAAATGTTCTATCGAATAGACCACGCCCAGCACGCAGTGTAGAAAATAAAGCAGCCTTAGCTGAGAGTGTACACGAAGACCGCGGAGAGTCGATCTGGCTACGATCGCAGCAACTCGGACTGACTTATGGAACGACTTGACGCATTTTACGTCGAGATCTTAAATTAAAAGCATACAAAATACAGCTTGTGCAAGAACTGAACGCGCTCGACCTTCCCAAGCGACACCGCTTCGCTCTTTGGGCTCTTGAAACGTTTCAAGAAGATCCGACGTTTTCGAGACAAATTTTGTTCGTCGATGTGGCCCATTTCTGGCTCAATGCGTATGTAAGCAAGCAAAATTGCTGCATTTGGGGCGAAGAGCAACCTGAACAGATTCGAGAATTGTCATTTCATAAAAAAACAATAGTTGGGTGTGGTTTGTGGGAATCATCGGTCCATCCATCCGTCAATGAAGACCGTTATCTCGAGAAGATAACCGAGTATTTGATGCCTAAAATTGCAGCGTGTGATCTCGGCGCCCCTAGACACACATCGCATCAATCAATTGATTTATTGGGAGAACGCTTCGGCGAGCAGATAATTTCACTTTTAGGGACCAGATCATGTGATATTACACCGTTACAATTTTTCCTGTGGGGATATTTAAAGTTTAAAGTCTACGCGGACAATCCTGCTTCGATTCAGATCTTGGAGAAAAACATCACGCGTAGCATTCGCCAGTTAACAGTTGTAAATGCTCGAACGAGTCATACAAAATTGGACTCAACAAATGGAAACCAACTGAGACGCAGCCACGGCCAACATTTTAAAGAGAAAATCTTCAAACAATAAATGCCAAAGAATGCTCTTTGGAATGATAATAAACATTTCCCCCTAAATGTGAAGTTTCAGTGTTTTTTGGAACCTCGAGATAGATCATACTTTATATCATATACATAGGTACTATAAGACCGAGAAAAATCAAAATAAGTATATTTTTATACCCTTTTATGCTATAAAAAATGCCCCTGTGAAGGGTATTATAGCTTCCGAAATTAACGTTTTTGCTACTCAAAAAGATAAATATTTTTTGTCTCTCGAAAACTAGTTCTAACCGTAAAGCATTTGTATACAATATTCTATTTTACAGCCACCTTCTTACGAAAAAGCTTTTAAGTCCTCTCTTTCCTGCATTTTCTAGTAAATGTCTTGTTGAAGGAAATTTTTAAAGATTTTTGTTTTCAAAAAATATATATGTATATCTGAATATTCTTATTTTACAGAACTTCCGATAATTTATTGTTAGTATTCAACTATTATATTAACTATAAAAAAGATTAATATTTTTTCCTCCTTTGTTGTGCATAAAGGGGTTATATGCCCCCTCCCCAAACCCTGCATACGCCACTTTAAACATAAATACTTGTTAGCGCATTTATGCAAGTAGTTATAGAACTAAGTCTGTTATACATACACACTTTGTATATATGTATATGTGTATAAATATATATATGTATGTATATATAAGTGTATGTCTGTATGCATAGTTAGATATATATTGGCATTTGTACGACGAATAAATTTAAGGCGGTGTGTTGCATTTGTCGCTGCATCAGCATTCCCGGGCTAGTCGGTCTGTAGGCCTTTCGCAAACTTGTTTGACTTGTTGTGCTATCAGTCGTTTTTTTTTTGTTTTGTTTTTTATTGCTCCTCCCGATATTGCCTTTGTCGTTCATGTTCAATGTGTTCTTTTGCTCACACTCACACGCGCGCTTGTTGCTGCCGCACAGCGCAGATTTTGCAAAATTTACTGCCTTATTTTTATTTCCATTTTTTATTCTATGCACATATGTACATATACATATATAAATGTGTGTAGTTATGTATTTTAAGTATGTGCATGTATAATTTTTTCTAAATTATTAACTTGCTTTTTAGCGGTGTACACATGTTTTCCTTTATGTACAGGGTGTGCCATCTTTCATGTCGGCATACAAACCTGGAACAACACTCTTATTTTTTTAAAGGATTAGTCTGTTTAGACATGTTTTGGAAATCTCAATGAAAAGTAATAAAAATATTATAATTAATTATAAAAAGCTTTAAGTAAATAATATGGAGGCTCCCTACTAATTTGAAGAAAAAACACAGAAACTTAAAATTTATTGAGGAATGGTATTTTCAAACAGAAAGAATATTCTTTGGCAACTATTTTTTTTTGTTTTTTTTTTTTTTTTGAAGATTATCTCTTCCAAATGTTGGCCGCGGCTATGTCTTAGGTGGTCCATCTGTTGAGTATAATTTTCGATGACTCGTTCAAGCATTTCGACTGGTAACTGACGAATAATGGTTTGCTCTAAGAACTCAATCAATTGTTCGCATAGACTTTAGACTTTATATGTCTCCACAGGAAAACGTCTAACGGTATGATATAAGACGATCTTAGCGTCCATTCGACCGGCCCAAAATGTGAAATTATCTGCTCAACGTAGTAGTTTGATTGATGTGTTGTGTGGGGCGGCACCGTCTTGTCGAAACCGAATGAAACTGGAGATCACGAGCTTGAATTTTAGTTGAAAAGTAACTATACTTGGATCACCCTTTATATTTATGACTTACGTTTAGTTTTGGTAATGGGAAAGAAATTTTATAAAAGCAAATTTCTGTGTTGGAGGCATAGAACACTTACTTGAGGTCAAAATCATGATAAAGAGATACTATATATACATACATACATATAACATTCTGTTATTCGGGAAATAAAATTTGAAACAGAAGACTCACTTGAGATCTACTGTTTTAGTCAGCACTTTTAAAACAATCATCATGAAATTATGAGTGCAAATTAAAGCAGTCGCAAGAATTTTTTTCGTTTAATGTTGGATTCTTGAAAATTGTTCTTGCCGATTATTGGTTTCAACAAAACGGTGCGGATGGCACACTAGTCATGAAATTATTCAGTTAATGCAGCAAAAATCGAAATTGTCTTCTTTTTGCAATGTTATTTGAAAAGCAAAGTATACATAATGGCAAATAAAAAAAAATGTTCATTATGGGGGTATTCTGGTCTAGAAGCATGAATTTCAGGTAATTTATAAAGTGTCGTAAAAAAAAGGCAATTAATATTTCTACTATCCACTTTTTATAAGTTATTTGTGAATTTTAGAAGAGTACAGAAAAAAATTAAAAACTAAAAAAAGTAAAAAAATTCAAAAATTATGAGCTGACGAAGTGGGGGGTCTCTAAAAATTTCTACGTGTCCATACCCATGATTTCAACCCTCTTAGTTAGCTGAAACCAAAAAGAAAAAAAGATTATTAATCGAGAATAATGTCGCAATGGCCGGAACTTCCGAAAAGTGGGGAAAAATTATTTTTTCACAAAATGGCGACTACCTGAAAAAAAAGTATTTTTGGATCACTTTTTCTGATTATTTCGAATTTTTTAAAAATAATAAAAATAAATTATTGCGGATAGGGCTAGTTCCAACCATAGACAAGCCTATAAAGAAGATTCTATAAAAATTTCAAGTAAATCGGTCCAGTAGAACCCGAGAAATCGTGGGTATCGTTCCGAAAAAGTCAGTTTTGAGAAAAACGCGTTTAAAGTCTCCCTAATGCCTTTTGTGCGATTAGTTCCGGCCGAACTAGTTTGGATGCCGGGTCAGAAAAATGCCTATATCTCCGAAAATAATTTGAATTTTGGAAAATCCTCTTGTACACATGTTCTTGAATAGTTAAACTTTGAAAATATAAAAAAAAGTTCGATTTATTTTAATTTCTAGACCAGAATACCCCCTTATGCTGTGAACACTAAGGCTATTAGGTAGGTAGAGCGGCTATCTGACAACCTAGGTTTTTAGGAGATCCATTGTGATACCAGCGGGACTCATATTTCCTCACTTTATTATGAAACGTCGTCTAGAAACCCTCGAGCAATAGTTGCGACTCTTTTTATGTCTGGAAATTAGACAGTGACATGTTAGCACTCTTCTAGAGTTCCTATATCATTCCTTTTTAATTTTAATAGACGGCATGTGCGGCCCCTGTTCCATTCATGCCACTTTTGCCTGCTTGTTGAGCAAGTCTGGGGTTGACTGAACCGAGATTCAGCTAAATTTATAACATGTTTGACGATTAAATATCTGCAAGTTGCCAGAGGCATGTAAATTCCCTCACATTCATAGTTACTAAGGGTATCACTATGCCTTGGAACACATTACTGGTACAAAAGATAATTACTTGATAGATTCAGTAGCCAAAAGTGGTTCAAAAATATTGTAAAAAGGAAATTTAATAAAAAAAATTGTATATATAAAATTTATTTGTTTAATTATTTCAATTTACATATGTATATGTAGAAGGCGCACCCTGTACTTTGCTTTTGATATATTCAAGTATGACTTTTTTGGTTCAGGTAAACACTATTATTATTTTTATTTGACAAAGAATAATTAATTTCAAAATATCAAAGTTATATGAAGTTAAATTCTAATTATTATAAGAATTCTAAGTTCTGTGATATTTTCCCCGCTGTAACCATGATTTGAGACTTTCCAACTATTGAAATGTCATAAGTTCTTCATTGGGATACAGGAAGAGCCGGATTATATTGATGAGATTATCAAGGCTGAAATGTAAGAGATTTTTGAAACAATTTATAATTCATAAATATTTTTTAAAATTTTGCGCTTTAAGACCACTCGATTCTAAGACCATATACGGGAAGAGGACATGAAATGAAATTTGTAAACTTCTCAAGAGAGATCTACATTATGGTCTTGATTTTAAAAAGTCGTTGTAGATGACGGTGATTTCTCAAGAGAGATCTACTTTATGGTCTTGATTTCAAAAATAATGATAGACGAAAGCAATTTTGTCTGGTTGATTAAAGATATTGCTCTTCGTAATAAATCAAGACTCATGATCGTGACTTTTCTGCTCAGTTTTTATATCTGCGACAGGGGATATTAAGTTTACCATGGAAATTGTAGTACCTAAAAGCAAACGTACTGATTCCTGTAAGATATACATAATTGTTGAGTTGATTAAGCCAAATCCGTCTGGTGTATATACGCCAACTAGTCACTCAGTTTTTGTGATATCGATCTGAAATTTTGCAAACGTACTTTTCTCCTTAAGAAGCTGCTTATTAGACGGAAACACCGATATTGGACCACTATAGCATATAGCTGCCATACAAACTGAACGATTGGAGTGAAGTGCTTGTATGAAAAATTTTTTTATTTGAGGATATATTCTCACGATATTTGATATAGGTTATTGTCTAAAGCCATATTACAATCTGCGGAGAAATTGTTCATATCAGACGACTATACTATGTAGCTGCCATACAAACTATACGATTAAAATCAAGCTCTTGTAACGAAAAAAATTTTTATTTAACGAGATATGTTCATGAACTTCTACATGTAAAATTATCCAAAGCAAGTGTTCAAATTCCAAAGAAATTGCTTAAATCAGACGACTATATCTTACATCTGTCATACAAATTGAATGATTAAAAACAATCCCTTGTATGGAAAACTTTTTCATTTGACGAGATATCTCAATGAAATTCTGCACAGATAATTATAAAAATCAACTGTACAAATTCCAAAAAAATTGTTCTGATCAGATCACTATAGCTTATAGTTGCCATACAATCTCGACGATGTCAACCAAGTGATTGTAAGGAAAACTTTTTCATTTGACGAGATATCTTCATGAAATTTGACACAGATTATCTTACAAAGCTGCTCAATAATCCTCAAAGAAATTGTGCCGATCGCGCATCTATAACATATAGCTGTCATATAAACCGACCGCTCAAAATCGATAAAAGAACTTTTTATACCCTTTTATGCCATAAAAAATGCACTTATCAAGGGTATTACAGCTGCTGTGCAACTAAAGTTAACATTTGTGCTCATTTTCTGCCACAAAATTTACTCTACAATACCATGCCTCATGCACTCTGCAAGCCCAAACGGCAGCTAACAAATTAATAATGCAAGTACGTACGTGTGTGTGTGTGTGTGTTAGCATGTGCCTATCAGTAATATAAGCGCGCTCCAAGTTGCAACAGGCATTCAGCAATCAGCAACAGTCTACGTTTAACTATGTACTAACTACCAGACTATGGGGCAAACATAACTACCCCAACCGCTCCAAAAATTAAGCGCCTTACGCGCGTACCCACTCTCGGTAGCTCTCCTTCACCTTCATTTCACTCGCTAGTTTTTGCATTTCCTATTTTCGCCGCAATTGCCGTCTCTAGCACACACACACACACACACGCACGCAAAGCTAATGGTACACATTTCCTCAAGATACTATTCGAGTTGTGAGTGAAAGTAGACGTGTTTTTTAGTGGTCTAGGATATCTACAAGAATGTGTGGTCTTTTTAAGCAATAACACACTTGTTTTTATTTGGGACTTACCGGGAGACTGGAACTGCACTTTTAATCTGATTGGAAGCTAATCACAAAATTAGATAAGTACACAAGTTTTTTCAATAGAATTTTATTTGGCACTTACCTGCCCCTTTTTTGGCAAATTTATACGAAACAAAATAAAAATTATATAGGAATTTCCCCAGGTAACAGCGAATCAAAACGTGCACTCAATTTTTTTTTTGCCGTTTTGATTTAGTCTATCAGCTGTTTTTTGTTTTGTTTCTCCTCTTTCTCCTTTCTTCGTTTTGTTTTGGTTACGGCTTTGCCAACCATAAAAATATAAGTAAGGTTTGTTAGGACAAAGACTGAACGTACCCACTGACAGGTGTTCCCAACTATTCTCTGGCAGAGTTATGGCCTCTGAGAACATTTTGGGGATGTACACCAGAGAATCCTTTTCGGAGGAACTCAAAAATCTTGAGAACGCCTCCAAAAGGCAAACCGGAAGAACCCACCGCTGCTGGATCAGCAAAAATATGCGAAAATGCCGAAAAAGCAGGCAAAGGTGGCAAATCTGAGGAGCTTAACAATGGAGAAAATCCCAATATTTTCTACAAAATGGGTAAAAAAATTAGAGAGCTCGAAAGCATGATGTCCGGTCAGAGACATATAAATCAAGCTATGCGTGATCTTGTAAGCTGTATCACAAGCTTGTATGATAATGCAGAAAAGCAAGAGAAGCCGTCGAAAATAATCATGGTAGGGAAAGCGTCGCAGGTATCCCCTATTCAAAGTAAAAAAAAATGCTCCAAAGAGGCCACGAGAGATATTGGGATATTTGCCACCAACGAAGAAGCCCAAAAACATGAGTCACAAAGTGCAAACAGCACATAGTGAGGTCACGGAATATATGCACAAAGACAGTTTGAGTGACAAGCCCGCAGTCGAAAAATGGACAGACGTTGTTAGAAGGAAGAAACCGATCGAGAAGAGAATAAGATCGAAACCAGACGCAATAATCTTAAAAAAAAAAGGAGGGAGCGTCGTATGCGGACATTCTGAAAAAAATAAAATGCGACAGAGGCCTTGAAGAACTGGGTTCAAACGTGAGGTACATTAAAAAAAACCCTCAAAGGAGACCTGCTAATCGAGCTCAAAAATCAAGCAGAAAAGAGAGCCGACACGTTCGAAAGCGCCCTACAAGGAGTTATTGGTGAGATGGCCGTAATACAGCCAAAAACTCACAATATTACCATTATGTGCAAAGACTTGGATGAGATAACCACCCCTGAAGAAATCTGTGAGGCATTACAAAAGGAGTGTGGGATCCAAAACCTGGGGAAGCAAAATAAAAAAAAATTTGCGGAAAACTCGAAGTGGCACTCAAATAGCTCTTATATGCCTACGAGCTGAGGATGCCAAAACCTTACTTAAGTGTGGCAAAGTAAAGATGGGGGTGGTCTATATGCCGCCTCCGAGAATTTTCACCTATTACTCGTTGTTTTAGGTGCTTCCAACTAGGACATGTAGCGCACAAATGTTGCAGCCCCATTGATAGGTCTTCCCTTTGTACACGTTGGGGAAACCCCCAGGTCACGTGGCAAAGACATGCACAAATTCCCCATGTTGTATGCTCTGCAAAGGAGAGCACTCCGTTTTAAGTACGGTCTGTCCTAAATACGCAGATATGTTGAAGACAACGAAAAAATGAAGATATTGCAACTAAATCTGAACCATTGCGCTGCGGCACAAGACCTTCAAAAAACAGACGGTGCTGGATGAAAACATAGATGTCGCCCTGATAAGCGAACAGTACTCTCAACGTTCGGAAAGCACTTGGAGTAAAGATATGAGTGGCAAGGCGGCAATATGGGCCTGCAAAGGTCAAGCCTTCACATCCCGCTCCAACGAATCCCATAACGGCTTTACATGGGCGAATATAGAAGGAATTTATTTTGTAAGCTGTTATGCTCGTCCTAGCGCAACAATCAGCGAGTTTGAAGATTTTCTCCTGGAGTTATCTCTAGAAATCAGAAGCAAATCGCCAATAATAATAGCGGGAGATTTTAACGCATGGTCTACTGCTTGGGGTAGGGAGAATTACTAATCATCGTGGTCGCCTCATTCTAGAATTTTTGAGTCAAACGAACCTTACAATTTTAAACAGTGGGACACAAAATACCTTTCAAAAGGGAAATAAAGGTTCAATAATAGACTTAATGTTTGCTAACGATGCGCTTAGCAGGCATATAAAGTGGAAGGTGTCAGACATGTATACAAATAGCGACCACATGGCTATAATTGCCGAAGTTTCGCTCTCCCAGGAAACGGAACTCTGTCGTAGAAATACTTGTCGAAAACGAAGCTGGCGGCAAAAAGACTTTGATACTGGCGTTTTTGAGAGTGTTTGGAGTGTGGCAAAGGCATCAGGCGAAAAAGCCGCCCACTTAGTATCCGCTGTGCAGAAGGAGCTAGTTGCAGCATGCGATGCAACTATGCACAGGACGAGATACAATATAAATAGGAAGCCGGTATACTGGTGGAACGATGAAATCGCCCAAACTGAGGAAGCTCTGTCACTCAGCTAGGCGCCGCCACCAGCGTAACCAGGGAGGTGATAACGAAATCAGCCTCAGAGAATCATTTAAATATCAGAAAAAGCTCCTGAAGTCAGCCATTATCCGTAGTAAGAGATCCTGTTTCGAAAAGCTCTGTGAAGAAGCGAACATAGACCCCTGGGGGAAAGGCATACAAAATTTGTATGTCAAAGTTTAAACATAAGTCTCAGCAACCTAAGAACGCATCCTTTATGAAAAATGTTGTCGAAGCGTTATTCCCGACACATGCCTCCATTTCCTATACTAAACGAAACGAAGCTACGGAGCCACCCCTATTAGTCACAGAAGACGAACTTTTGGCTGTTGCGAAAAAAATCAAAAACTCTAAAGCGCCCGGAATAGATGGTATACCAAATAGAGCCCTTAAAGAAGCCATAACTCTAAGACCCAACTTATTTGTTAACATGTACAATGCGTGTATATTAGAAGGGGGTGTTCCCTGATCCGTGGAAGATACAGCGTCTGGTTCTACTCCCAAAGCCAAAAAAGCCACCAGAAGAACCCCTTTATCTTATCGACCTCTTTGCATGCTCGATACAATTGGGAAAGTGTACGAAAGCATTGTAAGAAACCGCTTGGAGTTAGCAATCCAAAAAGGGCCCGGGGGATTATCAGAGAGACAATACGGCTTTATTAAAAAGAGGTCCACTATTGACGCACTAAGAGAAATAGTTGATACTGCAAAATGCGCAATAAGCGGAAAAAGATGGAAAGGTGGTAGGAAAAAATACTGCGCGCTAATAACCCTGGATGTGAAAAATGCGTTCAACTCCGCAAAGTGGGCAAATATAATAAAAGCTCTACACGATATACATGCTCCCCAGTATTTAATAAATATTATAATGAGTTATTTTCAAAATAGGAGATTGATATACGAGACGGACGAGGGAACTCAGAGCTACACTATCTCTAGTGGAGTACCGCAAGGTTCGGTTTTAGGCCCGCTGCTATGGAACCTGATGTACGACGGGGTGTTAAGAATACCACAATCAAAAAATGTGAAAACAATCGCTTACGCGGATGACCTCATAGTGGTAGCTGTAGCTAAACATCTGGATGACCTCCGGATCACATGCAATGACAGCATAAATGGCCTGCGCCGATGGTTTACTGCCATGAGTCTAGACCTGGCTGAGCAGAAAACAGAAGTCCTGCTCATAAGCTCAAGGAAAATTGAGGAGAAAATATCGCTGACCATCGGAGAATGCGAGATTACCTCACAGCCGCAGTTGAAGTATCTCGGGGTAATAGTGGACTCAAGACTCAAGTTCAAAGAACACTTGGAAAATGCGACGAGTAAAGCAAATAAAATATATAATGCGTTGTCTAGAATGATGGCAAATAAAGGCTGCGTGCGTTCCAGCCGACGACGTTTAATATCTAAGGCAATAAGTTCAGTGATCCTGTATGCGGCTCCAATATGGATACAGGCGCTAGAAACAAAATCATATGCTAGAACAATTAACACAGTGCATAGGCTTTCAGCAATACGAGTGATAAGTGCTTTCCGAACAATTTCAAAGGACGCGGCTGAGGTATTAGCCAGTATGGCACCGATTGACATCCAGGGAGATGAATTCGCGCGAATATATAACTTATCAGAGACGTCTACCACAGCAAAAAGAGAAGAGAGAAATAAAAGCTTAGCAATGTGGCAACAGCGGTGGCAAACTTCATGCAAAGGACGGTGGACCTACCGACTGATTTCGGACATACACTCGTGGATAGGTAGGAAACATGGAGACCTGGATTTCCACCTTACCCAAATACTCAGTGGGCATGGTTGCTTCAGAAGCTATTTATTCAAATATCGTCATGACTTCAGTCAATACTGTCCGACGTGTACAGAGTGTATAGAAAACTCTGAACACGTGTTCTTTTATTGCCCACGGTTTTCAAATATAAGGGAAATGTTGAAAACCACCCTGGGAGGTAGTATCACGGTGGAAAATTTGACTGCACATATGTGTGAGTCCTCTGTAAAGTGGAAAGCTGTCAGCAGAGCGGCAAATCTAATTATGACAAAATTGAGACATTTAGAACAGATTAGGCGTCAGTCAGTCCGTACAATAGAGGAGACTTAAACGTCTTCTTCTCTCCCATGAAGTAATACTTTGTCCAGTGGTCCCGTGGGAGAGACATGAGGTGGGAGTAGGTTAGGTTTAGCGGATTAAAGTCCCGCACTCCGGCTTTCGATGCTTCCTCCTACTATAGAAAAAAAAAAAAAAAAAAAAAAAAAAAAAAAATAAAAAAAACATTTCCTCAAGTTTGCACAAGCACACACGAAAAAAAGGTGAAGAAGACATGCAAGAGCATTGAAAAAAAAAGATGTGGCATCATGGAGGCAAATAACGAATTTGTATTAATGAACTTTAGATGCGTTCGTCTCGCCACTTCGCAAGCAACAACAACACGCAAGTAAGCGCTGTTGTTTATATGTGTTTGTGTGTCTGTTTGTCTATGCGCGCGTCTGCAAGCTATGCGCATGTATTTGTGCGTTTATGGGTCTATTTTTATGTGCGCCTGAACTTGTTGGTGCAACAGACGCCGCCATTGTATGCGATGCCAGCGCGAAAAAATTGACTTTTTTCCTCTTTTTATTTTTTTTTTTTCCTATTTTATTTTTTTTTCTTATTTTTTTTTTTTGTATATTTTTTTATATATTTTTTTCCTTTTTCTTATTTTTGATTTGCTTGAAGATTTTCTCTATTTATTTTTGCTGTATTTTTCGCTTCGTTGGAGTCGCATAGACGCACTTTTGAGCTTCACGCAGCGTGTCTATTATGGCTGTTTCTTGTTTTTTTTTTTGCTCTGCGCAACAAATTTTCATGTACAAGAATTATACAATAAAAGCCGCGCCATTGTCCAAAGTCAATTGTGAGTTCGCTGTGTTTTATTTGTCTTATGGCTTACTTCTTTTTTACACACTACTTATCGTTGCAACTGAAACATATGTATATACTTATATGTGGCATATGTTTTGTGTGTGTGTCTGCGAGCTTGTTTGTTTATCGGTCTGCGATAAAGGTCCAAGTTCAATGGTGTTAATGCACAGAGTATGTTCTCTTTTTGAAATGGCCGCGAAAAAAAGTTGTGGTAAAACAGCTAACTGGCATGCGTTTTTGTTGTTGTAAAATTGATTTGCTAAGCTCTGGCAAATTGCATGTGTCTGCTGGCGGCTACAAATCTCTATATTGTATTAATTGCAATTTTTTAGTTTGGTATTTGGGTTGGCACGCGAGAGAACTTTAAGCCAACGTGGAATTGCAGCACATAATTTAGAACATGATAGCTAGTTATGTATGAATATATGGTATAGAACATAAAAAGTATTTTAACAATCCAAACAACAACATTTAACCAATCGATTTGCACACACAGTTTATACGTAAATAACTGTCCGGGTCAAATTTGATCATCAGTGTATACGGCTATAACACCGAATGGCCTAACAAACTACCTTTCTATGTGTGTTTGCTAGTAAATAGACCGCATCTCACAGAAATTTTTTCAAAAAAAACCATTTAATGCAAATTTTGGTGTTAATTTTTTCAACCCTTGTATTTCAAGAACTATGCCATAAATATATTTATATTACTTTTAGTCATGAATTACATATATTTTTGTAAAATATTATAACTATTGTTAGCCAAACCGTGATCTGAGGTTTATGTAATCAACGACGAAGCAAGGCTATGAAATATTGAAAAGCTTACACACGTCATAGTTGTACTCACAAATATCAAAATACATCACAATCTGCATCTCTATGAATTTTTTTTATAAAAGTCTTGGAGCTCATTTTTCAACATTGTATTTCCAGAACTATGTCATAAATATATTTATATTACTTTTAGTCATGAAATACATATATTTTTGGAAAATATTATAACTTTTGTTAGCCAAACCGAGATCTGAGTTTTATGTAATCAACGACGAAGCAAGGCTATAAAATATTGTTAAAAAGCTTACACACGTCATAGTTGTACTCACAAATATCAACGTCCATCACAATCTGCATCTCTATGATTTTTTTTTTTTTAATAAAATTCTTGGAGTTCATTTTTCAACATTGTATTTCCAGAACTATGTCATAAATATATTTATATTACTTTTAGTCATGAAATACATATATTTTTGTAAAATATTATAACTTTTGTTAGCCAAACCGAGATCTGAGCTTTATGTAATCAACGACGAGGCTATGAAATATAATTAAAAATGTTACTTACGTCATAGTTCTACTTTCGTGTGCTCTGTTATTATTCAGGAATGCAGTAACATATTTTCGAGTTAAGACCAAATATATG
Source organism: Bactrocera correcta (assembly GCA_027475135.1). Classification (NCBI taxonomy): domain Eukaryota; kingdom Metazoa; phylum Arthropoda; class Insecta; order Diptera; family Tephritidae; genus Bactrocera; species Bactrocera correcta. Next base: position 32,192,366 of record CM050327.1, read on the forward strand.
ATTTTGTGAAATTAGTTAAATATTTAATGTTTTTTTATTTATTGAAAAACAAATTTTTCCCAGAAATCCAACTGATATCTGATAGACAAAAGCGCAGCTCACTAAAACATGAAATTATATTTGAGCACACAAGTATAAGACTCTGTAATACCTTTATCAAACACGTGACTGTAAATGATTCAGAACAAGAGACTGACGATCTTGCAAATAATACTTTTGGAAGTTTAGAGAAGACATTTTTCTGAAGAAACATAATTTTTAAGATTAAGACGTGATAGAGTACTTCAAAACAAGTTAGAAATCTATGGAACTATGAAAAATGTATACTTTGATCTCCAACTTATTTTAGGAAATAAAAATTGCGCATCTGTGCTTACTATGACACTTGGATAGACCCAGACTTTCTGATTTTTAGAGTTTTCAACAATTTTTAGAAACTGAAAATTTTGCAGAAAGTGTGAAATTTTTAGTATTGGTTATACTTGGGTTGACCCTGACTTTACAATATTGAAAAGAATATTGAATATAGTAAGAACTGAAATGTAGATCCAGACTTTCCAATACTGAAAGTTCTTATGAGTAGTAAGAACTGAAAATATTGAAGTAAGTAAGTCATTTTTAGTGTTGGGAAAATTTAAAACTAAGTAAGATTCCATTCCAAAGATATTCGGATTCGATGATAGACAAATTTTATTTTTGACTCGCATATTCTCATTTTAATTTCTACACTACTTAACATTTTTCATGTAGAAAACGATTTCAGCTTGAGATTTTTTTATTAAAGTTTGAATTTACAACGACTTTGGACTTATTTCTAGCAATGTTAATGCTCTCCAGAGGATAAGTGAAGATTTAGTATATCTCAAAAACACACGACAATTCTTTAGATGGGGGATACCCTCTAAGGACCCACTGAGATAGTATGATACATCATTAAATACGACGAAAACAATTTTTCTTTCGGAACTTCACATCCCTTAAAATTTTTCAATATTTCTACGAAGTATCCTTAAATTTTACCACATTACATTTATTTAACTGCAATTATTGACATTTATAAATTTATTCTCTGGTCTTTGTGGCACACACTAAATTTCTATCATCTCTAATATTGCCTTTGCGACGCTGAATTCCTAGCGGCACGCTAATCAAGCGACTGTATACATTTAGTGGGTGTTATCGGCAATTTCACAGTTATGTGGGCAGCTTCTCGTTTCACTACTGCAGCCTACGATTCGTTTAGCATCATTGCGCGCCAAAAATCGACCACTATGTGTTAACAGTAATACTTATTGAGCACAGGTATAAGCACAAAACTGAGTGTACATTACTAAAACACAAAAAAAGCTGTTAACTAAGTCTGCACCGAAGTATAGTATGGTATTTAACTGGATTTTTAAAGGTCCGATCTGAAAAATTTGTTCGTATTATGTCAAATTTTGTCTCAATTTAGATCGGTCAGAGCATATGGCAGCTATACATAGGTTGCTATATATATTTCTGGACTAGGCAACACTAAGTGTTGTCAGGTGTAATCTAACATTTCCATTGGAAAGTTTGACATTTTTTAGCATAACATCACTCAGAACGTTTTGTCATTTAATCGTGAATTGTTTTATTTACAGGGAATTAAAAAATTCATCTAGGCCAAAAAATGGAATTAACTCGTGAACATTTTCGTGCGATCAATTTTCACAACTTTCGACGTGGATTATCACGACAAGAGTGCATCGATGAACTAAAATCTTTGTATGGCTATAAAGCACCATCCTATAGCACTGTGAAAAATTGTTACAACGAATTCAATCGTGGCCGACGCTCGCTCAAAGTCGAATTCCGTGAAGGTCGTCCAAAAACAGCCGTTGTGCCAGAAAACATCGATGCCGTACGTGAACTGATAATGCAAGACCGTCATGTAACATACCTTCAGATAGAGGCATGCCTATGCATTTCTCCCACCAGCATACATTCGATATTGCATGAACAGCTGGCCGTAAAAAGGTTTGTTCTCGTTGGATCCCGCACAATTTGACAATCGCTCAAAAAAAGGCTCGTGTGGATTGGTGTAAAGAAATGCTGAAAAAATACGATCGATAATAATCGAAATACGATGCTTCAAAAGACGTTTATAAGATCGTCACAGGTAACGAATCATGGATCTATGCGTATGAGCCCGAAACAAAACAGCAATCCACCGTGTGGGTCTTCCAAGACGAGCCAAATCCAACGAAAAAAAAAAAAAACATTTTCGTTGATAAATATGCCTATTTTCATTATTAGGCCAGAAATATATATAGCAGCCCTCGTATACTGTAATAGAGCGACAACGCCGGTTTCGACAAATAAATAGCTTTTTGGGTAGAAACCGACGCGTGCAAAATATCTGATCGCCATCTCATAAACTGGAGCTCAAATTGACTTAGTTTGCCAATCACTTATATATAATTTATAGGATCTCCAATGTTTCATCAGATGTTTTCATCGTCCATGTCTCTGCATGGTCTATAGGCGACTTTACTTCTCAATTCTTACTCAGTCCAAAGTAGCACCTGTCGGCAAGAGTTATTCTGCGTTGGATTTCGAGGCTTACATTGTTGTTGGTGTTAACACTGGTTGTAAGATATACGAAATTATCTACGACATCGAAGTTATGACTGCCATCGACGACTGTTTGTTTAATGACAAAAGATATTTCGTCTTGTCCCCGTTCAAAGGATTCAGATACTCCACGACTAAATCTCTCTCCCACCACGAATGCCACACCGACCTACTCGTCTCAGTCCTTGTCTCATCCATCGAATTTTATGGACAGAAGCCTTTACTCTAAGGAAAACATCAACCAGCTGGGCAGCGGCACCTTTACAATTAAGGGACCAGATGCAGGGGACATCCGAGACTGTTTTTTTTCTTTTCATTGGTTTCCCCTGGAGAGAGGATGTTTCGTGAGCTGCTTGAGCCATATATAAAAGACTACACTATTAACTAAACCAAATTGATTCGAACTAAATTATTTTAAATGAATATAAATGAACGCTGGTTGCTTCTTTAGAAACGTTGCTACTGATTCGAACAACACTGTATGTTTTTTATAAACTAAATAAAAAGTTAAAATACCGGCTTAAATGAAAGTATGTTCTATATATTTACACACAAATAGACTTTGTCAGCAGCCAGGCGTTTTAAAAGTTCACTAACCGCCACACAGTTTAATCTTCAGTTGGTCACTACAAAAACCTATTAAGCGTGTGACATTGTTCCACAAATACTCATACAGACACGTAGTAAAAACATTACTGATAATGCTTGCTTGCGCCATAATTGCATAAATAGACCTTCGCAGCTGCTAACCTACCGCAATATGGAATGCTGTGACCGCGACAAAAATCACATATGTTAGATAAGAGTCGAGAAGTCGGCAATTCTATTGACAGAAGAGAAGAGTACATGAAACGGTCGTAGTTTCAGTTTGCATATGGGTGTGGATCTCACTTAGACAGATATTCGTCGTTTGTGTTATCCATAAACTTCTTAGAGTGGATCACCAGATCCTAAAAAATGGACCAATGTTCGTTTTGAGGTAACCATTTTAAGAAGTGTGTTAATATCAATCCCAGTAACTTCGCAAGGTGCCTAATCAGAACATTTTCAATTGCGAAAAATTGACTTTGATAAGAGCCAGCAGTTTGGGGACCCTCTTCCGGCCCACTTTGGGTCAGAAGGATCTTGTATTCATAAAAGTTATAGTTGTTGACCAGCGCTTGTTTAGCTCACTGGCCATCGAAAGGTTCAACGTTAAAACACAATAAAATATTGAAAAATCGACTCACTTCCATTCGTATAGAATATGGGAAAGCGTCCCCCTTTGTAGTTTTCGATGATACCGCTGTGGCCGAGCATGAATAGCTTTAAGCTTACAGTCAGCGATTTTAGTCGGTCAGCTAACGGAGTGAATATACGTGCATACCTCTCTGAAGGAACCTGAACTTGGAAGCAATATATTTACTGTTAACAGTGGGCAGATAGTTCGAGAGTTGATGGAGAACTCCCGACAGGAGACTCCACCACTTAACCTCCCTCTTAACTTTTATCCATCCGTGAAAAAACTCACTGCACCCCTTCTTCTGCGATGCAGTGATCTAGATTGTAAGGAATGCAATCGAAGCAGCGTTCGGGCCGCTTTATAACTATAACCAACTTCCTAAGCCCAAAAGCCAGTTTACATGACATAGCTGGATGTCTACTGGTGCAACGTGTAGAGTGCATTGTGTGCCATTGTTGGTGTTGTTCTTAGTGCACCACAGATACCGAAAAAGACCATTCTTTTAATGTGCTCCCATTTCGTATCCAGATTTAGATACCTTTGTGTTCTTAGATCGAAAACTGTGTTGAATTTTCCCCAAACCAAAAGCGCTACATACATATATTGTTTGCTTAGGCAACCACTTGGCAGCCTTGTACCTCGAATTCCTTCAAAAGAACGTTCACCACCTTCCATCCATCCAGAGCTAAGGGGAAAGTAGACCATCTTGTGGGGTGCCCCTATTTACTTTACGCAGTGACCATGCACTTCCCCACCACCCTTCGGTCGCAAACAAGACTGGTGATGGTTTGTTTGATATTAGCTTCGGCCTGAAACTTATTAAAAGCTTCCACGTTCACCTCTGGTCGTACGTTGCTGAAAGCGTACTCGGTATCGCAAAGGATCAAACTGGTCTATGCGTGGCTTATTGGCCTACCAGATTAATCTAACCTAACCTAGGTATATAAACTGATTTTTGGTCGGTCAGCTCTTGTATGGAGAACTTTTTTATTTGACGCGAAGTCTTCAAGAGATTTTTCATGTACAAACTACGATGAAATCAAGTTCTTGTATGGAATTTTTTGTATTTTTGAAGGATTTTTTAGCATCGAAGCTAGGATATTTTCTTTTAAACTTTTTAATTAACTATTGAGCTTTCATAACTTCCACTAGCATCTTCATTTGGAGGCAAAAATTTTCAAATTACAAACTCAATTATGATAATTTTTCTGCTTTCATTTGGGAATGAATATTTTGAAAGTCTTCTTGACTCAAATTTATGAAGTTTAGTTTTTAAAGTTGAGCTTTCACTATGCTCACTTCACGTTGGTAACAATGGAAGTTCGCAGGTTAAGTTAATTGTGGCAACATGTGTATTTCAACAAGTCTGCAACATGCGAAAATTTCTTTTTATTCCATATATGCACGAATATTATAGTAGAATGCTTTTACTTAGTACCAGCCAAACACTTGCAGAAATTTCACCGCATAACAGTAATCGGTGGCAAGTACCAGTATGTATGGGTGTGTGTTAAAGAGATACGCTGCATATTAATACATACATATATATTTTTTTATATGTATATAGTACATGTGTTGCTGCCTATTAAAAGCTTCACTTTCTGTTACAAGCCACAGAGCACAAGAATTGAAAGCAAACAGAAATAGCACCAGAATCGAGAACAACAGAAATGAAAAGTTTGCAACATGCAATAACATGCAATGTGTGGCAATTAAAACGAGTGTAGTGCAAAGGGTAGCAACATAAATATGTACAATTAAATCTACATATATGTATATGTTGGTATGTATGTGTGTTTCTAGTGCAAATTGCGGACGCCGTAACTTTTTATATTCAACTGCACTTTAGTGGAAATCGCCGGGAAAGTGATTAATAAACTGTGTGGCAACAACGGCATGCACTTTGCAGTCCCTCTCTAAGTGTAAGCGGACTTGCCATAATTACGGCAACAGTCACTATATGAGTATGCTGACGATTTGCTGCCTGGTATGGTGCGCTATTAAGCGAACGGCAAAAGAACACTCGCTAAAGCAATAAAACGCTAGTTAAACAAGTAAGCAAGAGCCAAGTTCGGATGTAACTGAACCTTTCATACTCTTGCAACGTGCAAGAATTCATTCATCAAGGAAATGCTAGGAAATTTTTAGAAGCTTAAGATGACTTAAGGGGTTAGGGGTAGTCGAGGCACGAAAAAATGAGAATTTTCAGTATTTTTTTTTTTTGCTATTAAATCGTGTCATTTTACAAAAGTAGTAATATGGCATTATTATAGAATGTGTTGACTTGAAGTCACGAAAATTTCAAAAAAAAAAAATTTAATTTCCAAAGTTTTACTTGTAATTGTTTGTGTTGACCCTGTTCCAAAAAACGGTACTTGCGGTGACAACCATAAGTCCTTGGAGATGCATTTAAAATCAATCGGACAAAAAAAAAATTAGTTTTATAAATAGATAATCCTGGGCCTGATCGAAAGATTTTTTTTTTTTTCAAATTAACAAAATTGCGGCCTCACGAAATTTTTTTCTAAATTTTTGGGAACAAATCAACAGCATTGGTCTTAAAATATCGAAACTTTTGAAAAACAAAAAATCCCCGAGTTTATTTTGTATTCTAAAAGCTATACATATATGTAAATCTCATTAAAATCTACTGAGCGGTTTTCGAGTTACTGTTGTCACCAGTTCAAAAAACGCGTTTAAAGTTTCACACTAGCACTTTGAATTGCCCGAGCTCTCTTTGTTATTTGTCGAATAACTCAAAACCTAATTATCGGATCAACGCGAAATTTTCAAAAAATATTTTTAAGATATTACACTTAACGAAAATTAAAAAAAAAAATCATAAAAAAATAATGTTTTGAAAATTCTGACTGCCCCTAACTTCTTATATGTTGATAGACATTCAATCCGTTTTCAATATACAAAATGTAAGGCATGGTAAAAAATAAATCCACTAGTATTCTATTTAGTAAAACTATATTCACAATCACTTTTTGTCGCCTAAACCGACTTTTGGGTCTGAACGCAGCCTAATTTATAGCTCGTATTGTACAAGGGAAGTAGAAGTATGCCATAAAACGTTAGAAAGATAAACATTTGGAACTATCTATATTAATAAGGCTAGTTAAAAATATAGAGAACGAACTCATGGACCGAATTTCCATCTGAGTATCAATAAATTTCTTAAGCATGTGATTACTGGTGATGAAAAGTTTGTCACTTACGACAACGTTAATCTGAAACGGTCTTGGTTGTATAGTGATGAGCCGGCGCAAATGGTGACCAAGCTGGAATTTAAAGATCGGAAGTATTTACTATATTTTGGATGAGAATGACAGGGAAGTATCTAATGTGAGCTGCTGTCCCACGCCAAAACAAGCACTCGCCTAGCAGCGCCCAGTAGGAGAGGAATTGTGTTCCGTCAAAAGAACGGCAATCCACATACTGCGCCAGAAACTAAAGAAGCTTGATTCGAAGGTTCTTATGTGATTATTAGCGGTTTCTGGCTATGGCGAAAAATTTTACCTCAAGATAAGCTTATAAAACTCGACTGCCCCGGTTTGTTTGACAATAGTCACGAGGGTTTCTATGAGAGTGGTATTATGAAATTAATTGCAGTTAATTCAATAGTAGCAAGTTATCGAATAAATCGGTGCATATTTCACCTAAATTAGATCAATTCATCAATGCTAAAAATAAAACCTTCAATTTAATATAAAAAAAATATTTGTTTTTTGTGAATTTTTAACTCTAATTTTATATCAGTCCCTTACCGAAAACACCGTGTTATTATAAACTATGTAAGATAGTCTTTAATATGAGTTTCATTCAGCACCATATTTGATACAAAACTGACTATGCTATCATTTCGCTTGGCGCCTCGTGTTGCACGCCACATGCAGCAATTCACTTTACATATTAACACGTAGTTTTTTTTTTCAATTATGATAATATCAAAAAATGGTATCTATTGTTAGTTTTGCATAATATACTTGTATACTTGTTTAAGTGGAATTGGGAATTTTCAGAAATTTTTACCTTGAATTTCTAACGAATCTATTGTTTGAATGCATTGTTATAACATTATTGGATGTGATAGAGGAGTAAGCAGCTAAAATAACAATTAAAATTACCAATGAGTCAACAAGAATAATACAACCTGCCAATATGTATTAAATTTTTAGATTATATATATAGCAAATTAGTATGCTTATATATAAAAAATAAAAAAATATCTGTGTATATCTGTAATAATAAATATAGGCCTACTCCGGACTTCGGAGTCTGTTGTCCTTTGTCTCTTGTTTGAAGAATAACATAATCTTGCTCGACTACCTCTACAAGTAAAAAAGCAACGTTGCAACATTTCTCCTATCACTACCAACATCCCAGTGCTAAAGCAACGTTGCAACATTTCGCCTATCACTACCGACATCCCAGTGCAAAAACATTTCCAAGGCAAAGTGATAGACGTACGTTAAATAAAATCATAATATGTTTTACTAGGCCGGAGACTTTTCAAGTATTATGTGCGTGCGATCTTTAGGTACTACAATGGACCGTCGTTTTAAGCTGCTCAAGTGAGATCGCTGTTAGTGTCGACCTCTTAACCCAACCTAACCCAAGGTTCTCTTTTCAAAAGGCAGTTTGTTGAGTGTAATCCGAGTTTAAGACAAGGCAGATTTTTGTAAGTAGTTTGCTAAATTCAAAAAGATGTTCATACGGACGAAAGGTTCAAGACAATGTAGAAAATTAAGTAATAAAGCAGCGTGTTTGACATATTGAAAGCAATAGTAACTGGGCTTCGAATTACTTAGTGCCCCGGATCTGGCGATTTTCTACCAGATTTAAGCTCCCAAAAGAAGGGGTATTGGAAAAAATTCTAGCGACAATGCAGAAGTTATCACCGAGATGGAGGTTGATTTTAAAACAAACAAATAAAATTGCTCTCGAAGTTAGATATTGCTATAATCGGTTTATTTTTAAGAAAAGGCACAAGAAAAAATTTTAACTTCGGCTACATTGAAACTAGAATATTATTTACTAATAAAAAAGATTCCGATCGTTTAATTGAAAATAATCATTGGTGTTTAGTAGAAGCTTGTCTTTCTGAAGTACATAAAGGGGGTATTCTAGTCTAGAACCATGAGTTTCAGGTAATTTTTAAAGTGTCGTAAAAAGACAATAATTATTTTTACTATCCATTTTTTTATTAGTTATTTGTTAATTTTAGAAGAGTAGAGAAAAAAATTAAAAACTAAAAAATTTCAAAAATTATGAGCTGACGAAGTGGGGGGTCTCTAAAAATTTCCACGTGACCTATGATTTCAACCCTCCTAGTTAGCTGAAACCAAAAAGAAAAAAATATTAATCTAGTATAATGTCGCAATGGCCGGAACTACGGAAAAGTGGGGAAAATTTTTTTTTCACAAAATGGCGACTGCCTCAAAATAAAAGTTTTTTTTTGATCACTTTTTCTGATTATTTAGAATTTTTTAAAAATAATAAAAATAAAAATTTGGGCATGGGGCTAGTTCCAACCATAGACAAGCCTATAAAGAAGACTCTATAAAAATTTCGGTCCGGTAAAACTTGAGAAATCGTGGGTATCGTTCCGAGAAAGTCAGTTTTGAGAAAAACGCGTTTTACATAAGTTTCCCTAATGTCTTTTGTTCGATTAGTTTCGGCCGAACCAGTTTTAATGCCGGGTCAGAAAAATGCCTATATCTCCGAAAATAATTTGAATTTTGAAAAATTCTCTTGTACACATATTCTGGAATAGTTAAACTTTGAAAACATAAAAAAATTTAGATTTTTTTAAATTTCTAGACTAGAATACCCCCTTAAAACATTAGGCGATTTTTACGATGAATGAAATTGCTCTACAAAGAAGGTCCATTAAATTTTATGGGCGGAATTAAATTTCCAGAACGGCCATCAGCATCAACTGATGATCAACACGTCCATAAAATAAAGGAATTGGTGCTTGACAATCGACGATTAACTGGCATTGTTGAAATATCGGGAGTATCAGTGAGAACCGTTTTGATAGATAAAAAAAAAAAGTGAAAGTGCGATTGGTTCCAAATTCACTAAATTTTTTCGAAAAACAGCGTTGCGTTTACGTCTATAAAACAATGCTTTCCGACAACCAGGCTGTCATGAAACATATTACTACTGGCGATGAGTCTTGTATGTATGCTTACGACAAGGAAAGAGACGATCAATCGGCGGCATATCGGGGGAGCTGAAGCCGGAAAAAACTACGTAAAAGCAGGTCAAAAACCAAGTTTATCTAGTGGTGGTTTTGGCACCAGGATAATGCAATACTGCAATTGCATACTGCAATTATTCTTCTTGAGTTTTTCGCCAAATTTTTAACCAATATCTTGCCGCAACCGCCATATTTGCCTGATTTAACAGGGGTTCTGACTGCTGGCTCATTCAGTAAACTCAAGCGACCGCTTCGGGGAAACAGTTTTAAGTAAATTGCAGACATTAAACGTGAATCGCTACGTGCTTTGAAGACTATTCCAGAAATTTACTTTAACAACTGTTTTGGTAAAAATGTTGGCACGAGTGTATTGTCGCCAAGAATATTACATTAAGGGAGCGACATAAATTTTGAAGCATAAAATAAGAATTTAAAATTATAAACAAAGTCTTACTATTTTTGCTCATAGTAGAACTTCAGCGTATAAAACACAATACCGTCCACCAAATGATATAATAACCTGGGAAAGCAAGATCTTGAACGCCGAGAAGAATCGAAGTTACAGCCAATTGAATTTCCCTACGAGTTAATCCCACGCCTCTTGTAGTTATATGCAAGTTTAGTCATAGTTATGGCGCATTTGCTTTGGGCTAACTACTCTATACTAGAACCTGATGTTAAAGAGCAATTCCCTCTTTACACTTCACTCCGAAGAATAAGCTGCTTTAACACAACAACTTTTCAGTTGGCAATTTCCAGTCTCAAGTGCTGCTGCAGCCGCCGCCTAGCTTACATAGAAACATATGTATATATTATATGTATGTATATATTAGTAGCATGTCAGATAACACAGTCCCACTTGCATTTACCTTCGCTGCTCGTCTGCGCCGCCAACTTCAAGCAACTTGAAGCTATTTTGCGTTTCTTCCTTTCGCTCGGTATTCGCGAAAGATCTCACTACTGCTTTTTGCAGTACATATATTTTTGCACCCATACATGTACATATATATATATAAATGCGTTTGGAACTATTTATTGCATTAGCACACATATATGTATATATGTATGTAAATACATGCTATACAGTTGCATGTTTCGTATCTGCCGCACTTTGCTGGCTGCAGGCCTTTTTCCCAGCCATTGTCGGCGCTGCAACGCCGCTGCCCCCCACATTGGCCGCCGTCATCCATGTTAATCTCGTTTATGCTCCATACTTGCAGCACATTGTTAGAACGCCAGCAACAGCAGCAATAACAACAACAACAATAGCAACAAAACCACCACCAACAACAACAATACCAACAACAATAGCAACAGCAAAAACAGTGGCAACGATGCGCTTCGGCTGCGCTAACCTTCCACCAACTCTACGCCTCACTGCTGGCCGCATTTCTGTGTGCTTGCCACATTCGCAATTTCCTCTCGCTTTTACTCGTACCCATACATACATGTATGTATGTACATGGTATGAGCATTCCGTGCCACACAAACCGAGCAAGCACAAATGGGTTAAGGTTGCACGCGGCCTGGCTGTTTTGACTGACTTTGCTAGCTGTTCGACTGGCTGCTTGCTTGATTGCCGGTTTGGTAGCTCTTGTGCTTTGCTGCTCTCGTTGTTCACTTGCTGGCTGGTTGTTGGCTGGCTGTTAGTTGTTGCCTGCCCAGCTTGGCCGAGTGCCTCACTGACTGTGCCTGGCTAACACGAATCCACGCATACACACACATACACACTCACTCACTAACTATAAACTCGCCTGTGCGTGGCTATATTTCAGCCGACATTTGCCATTTCCCTTGCCGCGTTGCGACTGCCTCTTCCTTGCGTGTCGCGTCTTCAACATCGGCTCCGTTTGTTTACTTTAGCGCTGCTTGGCTTTGCCGCCGTGTCGGTCCAATGTTACAACGTCGTCGTTGCTTCGTTGGCGTCTCGTTTCCTAGGACCAGTGACCTGCTCAGTTTTTTTGGCGCTGCATCAAATTTATTATTTTAGTGTGAATGCACACATATGCCGTTGTCTATTATTGTTTGCCTCCCACTTTGTTAGTGGCAAGCTATGTAGTTGGTCATTGGCGTAGCTGGAACTTTTGGGCGTTGTTGTAGGTGTTGCACCGACAATTTTTGGGTCATCCTAGTGGCAATGAATAAATATTTATGCTTCGTTGGCATTTCTCTCACGTAGGGAGAGTATTGTTTCGGAACTTTGTTTGGCGAGGTGTGGTTTAAACTTTTGTAGGATATAAGGAGAGGCATAGCAAAATGAAAAATATGTTTCACTGAATTTGGTTAGAATTTAGCTTTCAATTCTTTCTTCTTGTCTTCTTGGAGTTCGTCAATCCATCCTGATTGCGGACTTTTCCTTGCTTTGGTGCTGAATGCTGTGGACTCTGCAATTATCTTCCACGCTCTCATGTTGTCCATTCTTGATATGATATCATATAATGTTTTCACCTTGTATAAGCTGATCTAGCTCATCGTTCCATCGCCGAAATGTCTAATGATAAAATACAAAAGTTGAAAACTCGAAATACCCAGAACGTAGATATGTAGGTAGATTGGATTTCTGACGACGCACCTAGGCCTCAAAGAAAGCTCTTGTGAAACCGCAGCTACTGAAATCCCCTTACTATATTAAATTCTCTCTGAACCACCCTGTACTCCTGATGAAGTTCATCAGTAAAAAGTTTTATTTGTGAAACCTATGAAACGTCATCAAAAACCTCGGCCAATAGTTGCGGCATTTTTCCTACAAAGCCTTGGATTCACGTAGAAGATGATCTACAATTTATACTTATTCTACCTCTTCACAGCTTCTATAAGAGCTGTGTAGCAAACTAGCGTTCTCATGTCATTCCTTTTGAATATCAATAGTCAGCATGTGCGGTCCATATTCCATCAATGTCTCCTTTGCCTTCTTGTTGAGGAAGTTAGGGATTGATTCCACGAAGATTCATCTTTATCTATAATATGTTTCTTGATTAAATATCTACAAGTAGCCAGAGTCATATAAACTTGTTCTCTTCCTAATTGAGTCTAATTGTTCTGGAACCTATTTCAGGTTAAACGTGAAATAGGTTTTAGATCTTGATCTAATAAGAAATCAAGGCATTATTTCACTATCTTTGATGAAACTCTAAATAACTTTAGTAGTTTCAAAATCGCTTGGATGTCTGAATATATATATATATATATATAATATATACATCTGGTAGTCGATAGACGATTGTGGGATGCAGTTTTGCTAAAAAGATACCAAACTCCGCTCGAGTATCTAGTTTTATCCCTGTACCTCTGTCCACCTCATCCAGTTCCCACTCTCTCTGGCAGGAAAAACCGGAAAAAAATTAAGTTTAATTCTACAGAATTTCGAATATCCATGGTATTGGGTAAGAACGGGAATCTACTAAGTATCGTATAATGCCGCTTATTATAAAAGCTCAATACGAAGGATTCCCTCAGTCTAACAGCTGACTTCGCTGCTAGTTGCTTATGGAACAAATCTATGGTTAGTAAATCTAAAATAACATTTAGAACTAAGATACATAACACCAGAGCTTAAGTACCATAATTGGAATACTCACTGGACACAGTTGATCGTGACACACTCCTGCAGAATGAGGCCGACAGATCGAGATGACTGCAGGAAATGTCAAGAGCAAAACACCAAGGGAACAATGGAACATGTCTTGTGCACTTGTTCGACACTTAAAACATTTGAGGTCCTCACGGTATGAAACACTGGAAGAGAGAAAGAAAGAAGACACTCCATCTGGCATTGTTAAGAACGAAAACTGCTGTATGCTTGGCTCACAAGCTTACCAGACTAAAATAACCTAACACCGAAGTGATTTTATTGGCCCGTGCTTTTTAGGATAACACTATTGTAGTGAAGTGTTTATTCTAGTGGCTATAATGGCCCCATTCTTATTCGATTTTTTTATTGTATATGCGTCAATTGAACTGAAACCTGGACCTGGACGATTCTGGGTTTCTGAAAGATGACTCTTCATAGAACAAGATTTACTCCTTTGCTTTCCAAGAAGCTACCCATTTGTCGGATCCGCCATATCGAGCTGTCATACGAATTATTGTTCTCGATAATGCTACAATCTCTGAAGATATTTTTCGGATTGGTTTGCTCTAGCATATGGCTGCCATACAAACTGACCGATCGGCATCAGGTCCTTGTATGGAAAACTTGTTTATTTGATAAGTTATCTTTACAAAATTTGGCTCGAATTATTGCTCACGACAGTGCTACGATTCTCGAGCATATTGTTCAGATCGGATCACTATAGCATACAGCTGTCATACAAACTGGTCGAACAAATGTAAGACTTTGCATGAAAAACGTTTTTGTTTGGCAAGATACCTTCACGAAGTTTGGCGTAGATTACTGTCTGAAATCACTATAGCATATATGTATGTACATATGTATTTGTATGTATAATTTTATGCAAATACACATATGGTACATGCATATATGCAGCCCTTTTAATAAGTAAACAATATTCTATTTTCAGCAACAAAGCCACGATAACATGTTTCACATGAAAATTTATATGTAAATGCACCTATTCATACACCATTACATACTTACCTACAAATATATGTACATATGTACCACAATTCCCGCCTATTGCCGATACACTCTACTTTACAGCACACAGCAATCTGCGATTCGATCTCTTTTATTGCCATTTTCACTTCCAACACAGCCTGCAGCATTCGTGGCCCGTCGGTCTGTGTGTGGAAGTGTTGTTGCAGCATCTCCTTTCATTTTCATTTTCATTGCGTCTTTGCTCTTGACATCACATCGTCAGCATACTTTTGCATGTTTGCGCATGCATTTACATAAGAACACACACACATACATATGTACGTATATATGTATGTGCATCATCACTGGTGCATCACTGACCCTCTCAAATGCTTCCCGCTTCCGCAAACTGGCAATTGCAGCCAACTTACCCCTGCAGCCGTGCGCCCGTCAACGACAACAATATTTTTTTTTTGAGCGCACTGCCTCTTCTTTGCCACACTCGCATCGTCTGCGCGCTCAATGCACTTATCAGCTTGATGCATGTGTGCGCAAGCTCTCTCTCTGCCGTTCGCTCTAACTCAGTGGCAGCTTTTTTTTTGTACGTATCTATAGGCGTTTTATGACTTTTCTTGCATTGTTTTCTTCCGTGCAATTGCAATTCTGTAGCGCCGCAAGCCAACTACCCTACGCTGAGCCGGCGCTCTGGCAAAGAGCTTGCTTGTGCTCTCTGCAACACGTCAATTTACAGCGGCTGAGTGCATACTCGTCTTTCACAATTAACACAGCTCACAGCCAATCTGCTGGTCGGCGCTCAGTTGTTGCATTCACATGCTCAGCGCCCTCGTGAGTGGCACTGCACCTCGCCGACTACATGTCCTACCGCACCAAAATTGCAAGTATGCCTCGTCACTAGCTGCGCGCTGGTAGTTGTGACTGACTGTGTGTTGTGGCTGGTGGCTGGGTCTGTGACGCAAAAGCCTCCCCATTGCAAGATCCCTAACCTACGCCACACGAGTTCTGTTGTGGCGGTTCTCTGTGGTCTCTGTGCAGCGAAACGGAGCGTGCGGTGTGCGAATGCATCTGTGTGTTTGCCCATAGCCAGAGGCACAAAAAACACGAGTAAAAATGACAAAAGCAAAAGTCCATAAAAATCGCAGGGTTGCAGGCAGTGAAGTCAAGAGCAGGCTAAGGTAAAGAGGAAAAGGCAGCAAATCGCCTTGGAGTTATTGTAGTCTGGTTGTGTGCAATAAATGTGCAATTGCATTTATGTGTCTGCGATTTCGCATTTGGTCGTTTTTCTTTCTTCGCTTTTTCGCTTTTATTTTCTGCGTTTTATTGCATCGTTGCTCCTCGTTTCTTGGTCTTTATTATTTCGAAAGCTATATAGTACGTATTATTATGTGTCTGAATGCTTTACTTTATATTTATTTTTTTTTTTAAGAAATAATTTTTCTAATCAAAACTTAGTTCTAAGGTTCGCTGGAACCATCCACAACTAGTCACTTTGTAGGTCAAAAATCGTTTATGTTAAATTATACGTCGTCGAAGGTATCTAGACAACTTCGAAAAGTTCATCGGGGACCTCTTAAGTTGGCGTTCCCTCCTCTTTGCACTGGATCCTAGCAGTGAACGACCTTTTAAACGAACTTAAGAAACAAGACTGTCAGGGGTTGCCAACGTAGACTATGAAACTCCCTTGATAAGAGAAAAATTCCTGAAACCTATTTTACTAGTTTTATTTATTAGGAGATACGAAATCCCTGATGATACTCTCCTACCGTTCAGAGGCTCTATTCTTCGACCGGTGGACTTTGTGAAGCAGTTGCGATGGCTTGATGGGAAGAGAGTGAAGAAGCCGCCTTATACTGTTACAGAGGACCAATTGGAAAGAGGTAAGACCTTTCACCAAAAATGCTTTATGAAATCGGTTTATGGTGGAGGGCGCCGGAAAAATCACGCTAGCCAAGCAGCTGGAGCGTGTTCGAAGAGCGGCCCTTATCGAACTCTGTGATGCACTGAGGACAATCCCAATAATGTTACTCAAGACGCACTGTAGATATAGCAATCATCAAAGTAACATAAGATGGACTACTCCGAAGCACAGCTTCCTTCAGAGTGGTGGGCATTCACACCGATAGCCGAGCGGCTATACTCGCTAGCTGTGCGTTCAATACTTGTCAAGGGGTGCTTGACCACTTTAACAAAAGCTTCAAGCTTCTTCCGTAGTAGACTTGAAAGGGTGTCCGGTCACAGCGGAATCGCCGGAAACTGTAAAGCCGATAAGCTTGCTAGAGAGTGAACCAATTCCCCAATTTCAGGCAATTGAAAGTAAGTCGGTTTTCTGATGTCTACCTTCGTTCAGGTGTTGGTCTTTTGGACCTCTCGTGAGCTTAACAAGCGCCGGTACACAACTTGCGAGATCTTTCTGGTACAGAGTGATCGATTAGTGGTTCTTTGAGTTACTGACTCTAAGCAAAGTTGAAGACGCTGTAAATGTAGGTGTTCTGACTGGACACTGTCCAATAAATTCACTCGTTTTGCGGATAAATATTTTTCAGGATACTTTCCCAAAGCCACGAGGAGGAATCAGGGTTTGAAAAACCTGTGTGGACACACCTTTGGCGAACAAAGCTAAGTTGCTGGGATTAACCGCCTTAATCAATTTGCGGTAAGAGTTCACACTTGGAGAGCTTTGTTTAGAGGTGTCTATCAATCACTTTTTCAGAGTATGACGCTTTTTTGTATTAGGGTCGAGCATTGAAAGCCGGAGTGCGGCACTTTAATCCGCTAAAGCTAACCTACTCCTAACATAAGACTCTCCCACGGTACCACCGGTTAAGTATTACTTCGTGGCAGAGACATGACATTTCAGGCTCCTCTATTGTTCCTAATCTGTTGGAAAAGTCTCAGTTTTGTCAATATGAATGCTGACGCTTCGCTTAATTGTCATTGTAGAATCTGTGAATGTACCCATGATCCCAATAAGTATTCAGTCAGATGGAAATCCAGATCCTGTCGTCTTTCTATCCATGACTGAATGTCCAGTATATGTTAGTCTGTGGGTCCAGCACATTTTGGATGAGTAATGCCATTGCTGCTGACACATTTTGGTGCTCTTGTGCCTCTCCACTGTCTTTTCCGATGCTGTTTTAGGCGCTAATAGCTGGTATAATCGCTCGAGTTCATCTCCCCGGATGTCGCAGGGCGGAATAGCAGAAAGCCTTGTAGTGCATTTATTTATTTGGCCATCATTCTCGGTAGAGCATTATAAATTTCGTTTGCTTTACCGCTAGTTTACGCCAGGTGTTCTTTAAATTTTAATTTGGAATCTAATATTACTCCCAGATACTTCAGTGAAGTAAAGTAATCTCACACTCCCCTATTGTGAGCTCTATTTGGTCTTCCACCTTCCTGGTGCTTATGAGTAAAACTTGTTTCGTGTTCCGCTAGTTCCACACTCACGCCAATGGTTCGGCGAAGAACATTTAAACACTCATTGTATTTCTTTGGTTGACTAATTATTTAGCCACTGTTGGTTGTGCCTTCTTAGCACTCCGTCATCGTTAGATTCCACAAGTAGACATAATACTGAGCGTTGGCCCACTGCACTCGAGTTAGAGTAGCTCTTAGTGCCTTCGTCCGTTTCAAAAATCAGCCATCTGTTTTTAAAAGAACTCGTTCTAATGTTTATTTGGTATTCAGGGGCACGTATTTCATCCAGAGCTTTGATTATGTGTGCCCATTTTTTCGTGTTGAACGCATTCTTGACATCCAGGGTAATCAGGTTATAAAAACTGTTAGTCTATCTCATGAATTAAAATTGCTTCTTTAATTAATTATTTTTCTCTTTTTTTGCCTACAATTTATTAACTTTATTCTTCTCTTCTCTTACAGCTCCATAGCGGCCACAGAAGACGGAAAATAAGGCGTTCCAGCCAAGTCGTTTTATATATACATAGATATTAGATATATGTGGTACACACATATGATACATATGCTTATGTATGTAGGTGAGATGTGCAATTATTAGCCCTTCAACGCTCACAGTGCATTTTTGTGGCCGCTGATGTTTTGAAAATCTATGATAAATGCAATTTACCAGCGCGAAATGTGTGAATTGGCAACCGCAAAGTTAAAAAGTTTGCAATAAAATTACCTCGCAAAGGCAAGAAAGTGCTTGTGGTGGCTGCAATTTGATTGCAACAAAGCTGCCATGCATCAGTGAGCATTTTTTGGAGAATCGCGTCTAGCAATACAGGTTTTTTGTGTGAAAAATGTAAATAAGTATGTGCGAAAATATACACAAAAAGCAAAAGAAAAAAGAAAAAGGCATTTAATTGCAGTGCGCATGTGTTGAGCTCATATAAAGTGCAAAATGCATATGATTAAAAAATCAAAATGACATTCTTGATGTGAGAAGTTTGTAGAAAAATAAGAAAACGCAGCAACAAAAGTGTAATAAAGCAAAGCAATAAGCGAAGAACATTAATTACTCAATCATAAATTTCAAAAGTTGTGCAATAAAAATATGAACGTATTTGCACAAAGAAGCTTTAACGAGCGAAATCACATGGCCCACCCCTTCTAAGGTGCATTACGAAGACTCAAAGTTAGCGGCACAGATAGGTAAGTAAAATATGTATATATTATATCTAATATCGTATGGTATCGAACGACTCGGTGAGGCCCTTCTCGAACCTGACGGAACTTTTGGTATTGCTCAACGTCAGCGGAATAGTTTCGGAGTATAGGAAGAGTCCAAGTGTAGGGAAGATAAAGCCACGTGTAGCACTTCACGCAATTGAGGAAAGTTCTCTGAGCGCCATTCACTTGGGCGTGGCCAGAAACGATTCTTTTACATATGCTCCGGCAGCTCACGACTTTCGATCTTAAATCAGGTATCTTCTGGATAGCCAAAAAACATCCGTTTGAATTAGCAAAGTCTCTCTGGGATGAAGAAGTAATGTCCGATCACAGCTTAGACTCAAATGCGGCCAATAATTGGCTCCTTGTGCTTCTGAGTGAGTGCCAACTAAGCATAACACATTTTTGAGTTCTTTCGACCCGAAATTTATTTTATATTGGAACATAGGAGATCAATACATATTCAGAACAAGCATTCGAAGAGCTAAAGTTCTTACTTTTCATCATCGTCAGGGCGATTGGTGTATTCCATATTACTAAATTTTCGCTTTCTTACCTATAGAAGACTTTTGATTTGTACAACATTTAAACTATTCGTATTCCAAAGGAAATTGCTTGAAGCAAGCCTTGGAATGAGCTGAGCTGTATATATGAACCCTTAACTGAAGCTGGGGATCACACTCTATAGATAAAGTGCTTTCTGAAGTCATAAAATAAAACTCCGATATCAGCTCATATAATTCAACAAAGCGCATTGAGGTCAATATAAATCGGCTTATTGGTTTTATTTCTAATCCGGCACCGATAGAGCAAATACCAGTTAGAACCACTACAACTTGGGAAAGGCTAACCTTGTGGAGACCAAAGAGTTCATTAAACTCGCTTACTGGAAGTCCAATGCTGGTTTCATGGCATCTAATCAAATTCTGAGCGATATATTGGAAAGTCCCCTAAGGGAAGCCTAGTCGTAGTGAAGTTTCCGAACTCATTAAACTCACTCACTAGTTTCCCAACGCTGGTTAAGCTCCCTCGAAGCTTAGGTATCTAGTAGTTAAATACAAGAAGAGACTATAGCCGCGACCCGTTCCCATTATATTAATTTTCCCGCTCGTCAGCTTAGCAGTTAACCGCAATTTCAATGTGGTCTGGCGACCATAATAGCATTATACCAAAGTAAGTATTGTTTGCTGTTGGAAAGACTAGTGGAGCTCCGCATTATCACAAACCTTTTTTATTTTTTATTTTTTTTTAATTTCGTGGGTAGTTTTTCTTCTTCACTTCTATTCTTGGGACAGCAAAATCAATCTAATTCTCATTCATTCAATTTCTCCTTACTATTTCTTTCAATAATATTGTTACGATTTTACTGCTTGCTAGTTCACTTTGTTAGGTTCGTATCTCTGGATTGACAAATAAAACTACAACTGTTTAATTTAATTCAACTACTCTTTATTTAACAACTCGTCTACACTATAGCAGTTTACTCTTAGCACTGATCGATTACGTTCGCGCTGCCACGGCTTATATAGCCACGCACTTCTCGCTGATGCCGACGTGTCCTTCTAGAATATCGCGTCTGGAAATTACCAGAACATAATGCTATACGGCGCCAGACGCAAGCAGACAGCCGCGGCGCCAGATGTCTACAACAAGACAAATGCTATTCCATATACCTACAGCTATTGTTCATAATAAGGGATGCATATAGCAATACAAATACAACTTAATACTACTTTTTGTAACAATATTATCATGTCAATATTTCATATTGACGGTGATTAGATAGAGTCGTTTTTGTTGGGTAGTACATTGGATTGTTCTGCTTTCTTCTCGTGTAGTCGGATAGGTATCACAAGAAGCACGTTTTTCTCCGTCTATATGGCTCTAAGGTAATGCCAAAAATTAAAGCCTACTTAAATAGGACGCCTAACACTTATATCGTAGACTTATGTATATAAAAAGTAAAACAAAAAATCCTAGATTTATGAAATATATATACAAAAGTATTTAAATTGGCCCATGAGGGGATCGAACCCGCGACCTTCGCGTTATTAGCACGACGCTCTAACCAACTGAGCTAATGGGCCACATAAATATCTGGTGACAAATACAATACTTAAACTAGTAGCCAATACTCTACTGAACATTTTCTATTTCTTAATCACATATGGGGTATTCCATACCAAATCGACCACTTTTGAACCCGACCCCTTTAGATTTTGCTAAAACTTATCCATCCTTTTCTACCCTTTAAAAAACATTTTTGAGAATTTTTTCAAAATTTTTTGTCCAACTTCAAAAAAGCTATGAATTTTTCAAAAAAAAATGGCTTTTTTATTTCATATATTATTTAACGGATATAAGATATAAGATTATTTGAGGCACTCAATAAGCTTTGAGCTTTTAGATGAGCATCAACATATAAAATTAACATTGAAAGAGTCTAACTCATAAATATTCACTGCCACTACCAATAAATTTGTTCTCTGACAAATAATATCTAACTGCCCGGCTAGCTCAGTCGGTAGAGCATGAGACTCTTAATCTCAGGGTCGTGGGTTCGAGCCCCACGTTGGGCGCAATTGATTTTTTATATTAAAATTCAATATTATTATAGTTGAAAACCATAACCACAAACTTTTTATTTTTCTTTCCCTTATTCAAAATTTGAAAAAAGATGGACTCGTGTCGTTTACTGTACAGTTAGTGTATTTTACGTCATTTGAAGTTAGTTACTGAGAACAGGGATAAATGAAGGAACTTCTTTGCATACCTTTTCTTTTGACAGTCACTTTGACAAAATCAATTTTTATGGTCAAATAATGCCATGTTAGAGACATTAGAATAGACTGCGTGACACATCTTGTTCCAGCATTAGAGCTTACTACAATTAAATTTTATTATATCTGTTATATCTTAAACATACACTTAATTCACCCTCATATTTTAATGCCGGGGTTTTTTAGGTCAAATTTAATGAGACTAAATTTCTGGTAGTCAGTCATAGCCGAGCTCAGGGAACTAAAGGATATAGTTTGACGAACTCTTGACAGCCTAAATTACTCAATAAATAGACCCTTACCATGAGTGACAAAAGAGAAGCGCTAGGCTTTAAAGATCTGAAACATCGTATGAATCTCCGATAGCAAGGTGAATAGACGTCGCCTGAAAATATGCACCCAAAACCCCTTAGGGGCTGCCTTGAGAAATCTAATCATGAGATGGAGAAAACAGGCCGCGAGGAATGCTACAACGGAAGCCATTAGACATCCCAATTGCCAGTGCACAGATGGCGGATAGTGAACGGCCTGTTAGATTAGCTGTGAACCACAAAACGAAGTAATACCACAAATTTGACAGACGATTTGGAAACGTTGAACTTGATCTGACGGCTTTGACATTCTGCTACCTCGGTATGCAAATCTTGCAGTAATGGTTTTCATACTAATGTCACAGACACATACGTCCCATTAAAACCTTGGTAGGTCTCAAGTACGTTCGATGCTGCGTCGTCTATATGTTGGCGTAATAAATCTCAGAAGTGCAAACGAATGACAAATGCCTTCAGATGGTAATTGCAAGGACAATCCAATCTATATTTGCTTAAATCAGCGGTTGCTAATGCAGGGAAACATAAGTGCCGAGATTAAGCCTGGGATTTCTGAGTTGGATGAGCTCTTCAATATTATCAGTAGCCATCGTCGGAAATGGATAGAAGCAGAAAGGGATAAAAGATGCACAAACGCAACTAGATCCTACTGCTGATTTTTCAATGTCAGTGAGACAGCACTTCCTTAATGGACTGCAACAAGCCCAGTAGAAGAAGAATGAGTGAAAGAGGGCAAAGACTCGGTTAGCAAAAGAGGACAAAGATCCGTAAGTACCGTGTCATATAGAGTAAAGGAGAATCAAAGCGCAGACAAAACCCCAGACAACGCTATATGGACAAGAAGGTGATAATCTTAGGAAGCAAAAGTGAACAAACGGAACCAGAATAAGAAACCAAAAGCAGCGCTATTTAAATCAACTAAAGATCACAAGGGTCACAGTTATGCCGAGGCACTTCAACGCATACGACAACATGTCATGGCGGAGCAAGACAAGTTGGAAGAAAGTCCGAGCAATGCGGAAAACAAACTCAGACGCCCTGCTCATCGAAGTGAAGAAAAGAGAAATCCCAAAACCAGAGTTACTAAATGCGCTTAAGAGCAATATGCTGTTAACGAGCTAAAGACGGAAGCCGCAATTGAGATCCAAGGCCTCGACTCCTTAACAACCGCAGCAGAAATCCGCTGCTAGTGGAAGCAGATAAAGCCCTAGAAGGAAGTTAAAGAGTTTCACATGTGCTTCGATTTCAGCGAAAGAGAAATAGTAGTTTAAATTTAGAAGTAGCATCTTTAATTACTTCTTTCCAATACTCGTATTGTTGGAGAACAGTTTGTGTGTTTATACCAAAATATTTTAAGAATTTTAAGCAGAAATCTATAGGATTTTTCAGATAATACTCCGATTAAAGTATATAGTTTACAATCCAACATTAGAGATTTATGGACCAATTTTCGCCTTAAATTCATATAAGTATGTAAAAGGATATATAACTTATACTTCATAATGCGAATACTGAAAATATTTATGTTTGTACAACAGATGTCAATGTCAAATGACAAATGGTGTCAACAAGCGTTACATTAAAAACTGGCGCCACATTACATACGCGAAAACAAGTGACTTGGAAACATTTGTTGGAATGCTATGAGACATTGTCAATTTTCATTTTCTAAACAAACGAAGTGCTTGTATGCAAAGTCAAAGTGTCAGACTTCGCAGAAAGCATTACAGGAATGTTTAAGAATGCATGTTGTGTGTATTCATTTAGCAATAAATTTGATTTGTTGACATTAGTAACCTTGAAACTTATAATAAAATGTGCGAATAGTCGAAACCAACCGAAACAGACACACTGTGTTAATAAGAGATGCAAATCATATTTTTCTACTGTCAGTTAGCACTAAGTCTCACCTAATATCGCCTCAACAAATGAAGGCCTTATGTGAAGAAACACAACCGGCCCTCCTTCCAAAGACGGCGTTACAAAACGGGTCAACTTTCCAAAGAAGTTACCTACCGCAATAAGACGGACTGGATATAATTCCACGCTGGACCTATTGCTGAGTCGCAACACAATTCAGTTGTACACTGAAGGCTCGAAAACATCGGAAGTTATTGGTGCAGGCATTGCAAGATCGCACAACAAAGTTTTCGCAAAACAACGTAAGCCATACTCAGCGATAGGGCGGCACAAAAAGCGATCTCAGCCTTTGAAATCAAATCGCTTTAGGTTTAGGAGCGCACAGAATGGCTGAATAACCTCTCCGTTTGAAACCGTGTACACCTGACATAAAGTGGTTAGTCGGCATAAAGTGGTAGCTGAAAATGAGCTGGCCGACGAACTCGCTCTCTCTGCTGCGGCTTCTAGGGTGATGGAACCAGAAGCCTGTATTGTTCCATTAAGGAACTGCTCTGCACGAAGCAGGGAGTCGACAGAAATAGTTTTAAAGGCATAATTATCCTCCTCAGAAACATATTCCGTCTACTCGTCACATTTAACACTGGCACTGCAGGCTTAAGAAACATCTGTACAACCCGGTTATGGCGTCTTTATCAAACTGCCGATTTTGCGATATGGAACCGCAAACTCCCGACCACCTGATTTTAAATTCTACAGCCATCTGTAGACGCAGACTCAATCTATATATCAGGATAGCGATCACATCGCCCAACAAGTGCCTGGGTATCATCAGAATAGCAGAGCTTTTGTGAAAATATTTGTCATAGAGGACAGGGCACAATAGAGCTTAGGTCGTGATGCAAACCTCAATTAAATTATATCTACTTTATCCACATGAATATACTCGTAGCTTCTTCGGTGAATATAATGATGTAATTTAAGAAGAAATAATTTATCTTATAACTTTTAATTTATAACTTTCAACTATTTATCATTGACAAACTGAATAACGGTATTTTATCAGCCCGGCTAGCTCAGTCGGTAGAGCATGAGACTCTTAATCTCAGGGTCGTGGGTTCGAGCCCCACGTTGGGCGCAAACTACTTTTTTTAATGATAGAAAATGATCAAAAGTAATAGTAATTAAAATTGGTATTGGATATTCCAAGTGGAGCCAGGTTCCTCTCCAACTGGTTTTTCCAACGGAGTGGAGGCCTTCCCTCTGCGGGCACTGCGTCGAATACTCTCAGAGCTGGAGTGTTTTCATTCATTCGGACGACATGACTTGGTCAGCGTAGCTGCTGTTTCTTAGTACTCTGAACTATTTCAATAACGTCGTATATCTCGTACGGCTCATCAGTCCAACGACTGCGGCATTCGCCGTTTCTAATGCGCAAAGAACCATACATCTTCTACAGAACCTTTCTCCCAAAAACTCGTAACGCCCGCACCATATTGCAGGACAGGAATAATGAGTGACATAAAGAGTTTGGTTTTTCTTCGTCGAGAGAAGACTGTACTTCTCAACTGCCTACTCATTCCGAACTAGCATCTGTTGGCAAGAGTTATTCTGCGTTGGATTTCGGGGCTGACATTGTTGTTGGTGTTAGTACTGGTTCCAAGATAGATTAAATTATTTGCGACTTCCAAGTTTTGACTGTCACCAATATCATGGAAGCCAAATCGAGAGTGCGACGACTGTTTGTTTGATGACAGAAGGTATTGGGGCTTTGCCCTCTTTTGCTACTAGACCCATTTGCCAACCTTACTATAGTTCGTGACATTCGTGACGAATTAGTGTAGTTTTTTGTCAAAGGAACTCCATGAAAGTAAGGCAACTGTTGAGATAATAGTGTACAGTCAATATTTCAGTTTTTCCTTACACTTTCCATAGAGGGAACATCTGCGAACTTCGAGTGTCTTAAATAAAAAAATGGATTCGATTTAATCCAGAAACAGACCCAGTTTCTTCACTTGTAGTACAGATGCCAATAAAAATTTCCTCATATTTACAGTGAAAGCTCTGTAAAACGGACAACTCTTCAAACCACACAGAAATGCTGGTCCCGCCAGTGTCCGCTTATGGCATATTTCACTATACAAGTAATAGTATAGTGACAGTATAATTAAAGATGAAAGGGCCTCCGCCGCCACATAAATTTTATTCACTCGTATAGCAATGAGTTCTATTTTTATGAAAGTGACTCATATTGAGTGGTATTTAAATACCGTATCATGTTTACGGAAACAAACGTTAATTTGGCTGCCACACCCACAACAGCCCGGCTAGCTCAGTCGGTAGAGCATGAGACTCTTAATCTCAGGGTCGTGGGTTCGAGCCCCACGTTGGGCGCAAGGAAATATTTTAATACTCTTTAGGAGATTATTTAACACATTTGTATATTATATATTACATTACATTAAGGTGAGGCTAAAAATAGGAATGTTCTTTAGTATCTCGCTTGCAACTATTTGAATGCCTGGAAATATCAACGTAAAAATGCCACTTTCAAGTTGGTTTTTAGTTTTGGAAATAGAAAATAGTCACATGGTGATGACAGAATGACGGCTAGAAGCGCGTAAGCGGTTTCTACGCCAGTAAAGAAGAATAAGATGATGATAGTAAGAATGAATGCGAAAGGTCATGGACGAGAGAAGTCTGTTTTTTCATCAAGAACTTTTTCCCTCCATTGCCCCTCTGCAATCTATATGGCTCAAAACGCATACAAATCTTTCTTTTACTCAAATCTTCAGTTAAAATTCTCCAACTGATGTTTTTACTCTTATTTAATCTCTCTGCCAACATTTACGTACAGAAAATTTACATCAATAGCAATAATTTGAGGGACTTTTTCCACCAAGCATGTTTATCTGATGCTTGAGAAGCTGCTCTTTGATCGTCATTTAGTAATCAGCATAAACTTTTTCACCAGTTCATGTAAAAATGTAATTAATGTAAGAAGGTGAATTACATTTATCTTTACATCCTATTTCTTCGTACAATATACTCAAATTAAGGCTATTTTTTGTAGCTTTCACTCAAGTGGCATAATTGTCCAGGCTGTGAACATTGGCCCATTAGCTCAGTTGGTTAGAGCGTCGTGCTAATAACGCGAAGGTCGCGGGTTCGATCCCCTCATGGGCCAACTCAAATACTTTTTTAATGCAAAGATTGTACAAATATTTTAAATGAGTTGATTATAAAATGTCAAATCAATAGTTTCTTATGGAGTTTAACACAGTTTAAGTATACTAGTCCCTCAGTTTTTGAGATATCGATCTGAAATTTTGCACCCGTTCGTTTCTCACTAAGAAACTGCTCATTTGTCGGCATCACCGATATTGGACCACTATAGCAATAGCTGTCATACAAACTGAACGATTAAACTCAAATCCTTGTACGCAAAATTTTTGTATTTAACGGGAATCGTAAAGACATTTTGCACGAACTTTTGTCAAATTCATGACTTAAATCTCCGAATATATTAGCAAGATCAGATGCCTATATCTTATAGCTGAGATATAAACCTTTGGCTTTTGGCTTTGCATGGAAACTGTATTCCAGCTTTGGTGCAGCCACAGTTAACGTGTTTTCTTGTATTTGTTTATTTTCAACAAACCAAAATTTGCATGGCTTTTAGAAAACAATGAAATTGTGAAAATTTCGAATTACTTCTATTTCTATATTGTTTTGAGTTGAATGCCTTCATAATCATAATCATCACATTTGCATTTGTATGTCATTTCATTACTTCACAGCAAATTTTAATATGAGCAATCAATTCGAAACAAATTAAAGCGATTAAAAACTATTGTAATTTAGTGTTGCGCATTTATTTACTTTTTTGTTTTTGTATATTTATTTCATTCAAATCTATTTGCATTATACGCTTTAACTCGCTCTGGTTGGTATTGTCATTACTCACTGTTTTTATTGCCGTGCATTTGTTGATTATTCGAGTGGAATGGCTGAACTTAACCTAGTATATACATATATACTACTGTGTTCAAAAAATAACATTTGATTTTAAACTGCGCGCGTCGAAGAATTTGGCGAATTAGTTATTTTTAGGTTGGTAGTACTGTCAGTCACATTTATGTCAAATTTCATTTCAAAATATTTATTAGTGTTTGAGATACGTGTCGTTTTGTGAGCTGCTAAAAGGGAGTTTTTCGTTTTTTGCGATGTCGAAATTTGTTAAGCAAAGAATTTGCAATAAATTTTGTTTACGCAATCAATTTTCGGCTGCGGATACGTTGAGGATGGTGCAGAAAGCCTTTGGTGATGAGGCTATGTCTAAAAAAAATGTTTACAAGTGGTATAGTGAGTTCCAAGCCGGCCGTGAACGTGTCGAAGACGAAGAGCGTCCAGGGTGACCATCAACCTCAACCGATGGAGCTCACGTTCAACAAATCAAAGATTTGGTGTTGAAAAACCGTCGATTAACAATTAGAGACCTTGTTGATGAACTTGGCATATAGAAATGCTCATCCAATACCATTTTGAAGGATGTTTTGGGCCTCAAGCGCGTCAAATCTCGACTGGTACCGAAAACATTGAATTTTTTGGAAAAAAGGCGTCGCGTTGAAGTATGTGAAATGATGCTTTCCGACTACCAGGGTGTCATGAAATGCATTATAACTGGCGTTGAGACTTGGATCTATGCTTACGACCCCAAAACAACCGATCAATCGAGCGAATATCGTGCCAAAAGAGAGCCGAGACCAAAAAAATCGCGCCAAAGTCGCTCAAAAATCAAGGTCATGTTGACTGTTTTCTTCGATTATCGTGGGGTTGTGCATTATGAATTCCTTCCAAACGGTCAAACAGTCAACAAGGAATATTATTTGACCGTTATGCGTCGTTTGCGTAACGCTATCCGCCTAAAAAGGCCGGAATTGTGGAAAGACAATTCTTGGTTTTTACACCACGATAATGCACCACCCCATACTGCCCTCGTAATTCGTGATCATTTCGCCAAAAACTCAACCCATATCGTTCCGCAACCACCGTATTCACCTGATCTGACGCCGTGCGACTTCTGGCTGTTCACCAAGCTCAAAAGACCGCTCCGGGGACACCGTTTTTATGGGATAGATTAGATTCAAGCCGCAGCGAAGACGGAACTGAAGGTCATCCCGGAAAGTGACTACAACCACTGTTTAGAAAATTGGAAAATCCGTTGGCATAAGTGCATTGCATCGGGAGGGGATTACTTTGAAGGGGATGAAATTGATTTTGAAGTATAAATAAAGAATTTTCAAAATAAATACAATGTCACCTACTAATCGTTACAATTCTCTAAAAGCTTTCAAAATAGGCTCAATGCAGCGCTGCCAGCGCGATTTCCAAGCATTGAAGGCGACACGGTAGGCTTTCTCCGGAAAAGCCTTAAGAGCCGAGGTGAATACTGCGTGGATTGCTTCTGCGTCTCAAAATGTTTGCCTTTCATCGACCTTTTCAGGCGAGAAAACAAAAAAGTACGGGGAACCATATCTGGGCTGTAGGGCGACTGCGGAAGCGCTGGGATGTCGGCCTTGGTTAGGTAGCTGTTCACAAGAAGGCGGTGTAAGCCGTGGCGTTGTCGTGGTGGAACTTACAATCGGCTGCTTTGTCTTGTCGCACCAAATTGACCTTTCGTTTGAGTCTCTTCAGAACTTCCACCAAATCCTGTATTGACGATTTGTTCAAGAGGAATAAATTCATGGTAGACCATGCCTTTGATGTCAAAACAGAAAATAAGCATCATTTTCACTTTGCTTCATCATCAGCGACCTCTTCCCCGGGCCCCCCCCAAAAAGTTCTGGTGCCACCGAAACACACCACTTTTTGCTAAAGCAACATCTGGGTAAGCCTGCTTGATCATTTCAAACGTCTCTATCGTAGATTTAGCGAGTTCCATACAGAATTTAATCGCATGCCTTTGCTCTAACGAACGCTTGCAACACTCACAGAAACACTTCGCGCGAAAATGTTTGTCCTGACTCTCTCCAGGTGCTTGCAGACAACTGACCAGCCGCTCGTTCGTTAACTAGGAATGCCCTCTACCGAATCCAGTCGGTGCGCGCACGCTCCGAAGTGCAGTCGCGGCGGCAGAAAATCAGTCCTATTACTTTCCGGACACACCCTGTATATGTATGTACATATGTATATATATATATATATATACGAGTATACGTATGTATATGTACAGATAATAAAAATATAATTTTTTGCCCGGCAATATAATAATAATTAATTAATCAAAAAATAATATATTTTTTTTAAACTCAAATAATCGATTTCACATTTTTATTTTGATTTGCAAATCACAAACTCATTATAGTATTTTTTATTGAACTCGAACTTTGTAAACTTGTTGTGAACGGATGTCGATTTGATTAGGTGCGTCAGTCCGTCGGTTCAAACAAACGAAGTGCGATGAGTGCATATTTATACACATTAACATATATACAAATAATATATGTGCAGTTGATTCACTTATGACACATTACATTTCTAATTAATGGTGAATAATTATAGAGTATATATATTTTAAAAATATTCATAAATTATTTGTATTTATGGCAGCTGAAAGCCAACCGTTTAGTTATTTGAGATATTAGGTTTCGTGAACAGTATCAACTGAACTGGACTGTAGCTATTTAATGCCGTAGCGATCACTAATCTATACCATATTCCATGAATATATACTGTCAGATAAAATGGCTTTTCATTCAAAGATCTCGCAAACACGAGATGTTAAGATGTTTCCTCTCGTCTTCTTCCATATGTTGTTTCTGCATCTGATATCAGATAAGTTTCTTAACTCTGCTGCAAGGGACGTCGTTGGAATCTCCAGAACTATGAAAAAGCTAGCTTTAATGAGAGCAAAGAGGTTTCCCTGATCTTTTACAATCGATATTGGGTAGTCCAGCTAGACAAGCTCCTGTGAAGCCTAGCTACAGTAGGACACACAAAAAGAGCGGAGCATCGACCCATTCCCATTTTATTGATAGCGGTGCTATGTGACCTTTCCTTATCAGGCTTTATAGAACTTGGTAAAACAACCAATAAACAATGCTATTGATTGAAAAAAGACCTGCTTCCTAGAGAATCCGGGGGGTAACTAAAAATACGTCAACAAAAACTCTGGACGTTATTCTCGTTATCCGGATAATACATATTCAATTGTAATTTGTTGCATGGCTTATGAAATAGGAACATGAGCAGGTTTCTTCTGCAGATATCCAAACGCATAAGGCAGCATCGAACTGAATGACTACAATTTAGTTCCTGACAGGGTTGTTCGAAACAATGAGCCTTAGACGAACACCTCAAGTTTTGATACAATATAAACACGAAGCACAAAGTTACTTTGGTGTGGGGGTTGGTGATGGATGGAACAAATAATTTCCACTTATAGGAAAGAGAGCACTTAGTAATATTATAATGGTCAACCCAGGCAACCTACCCTTAAGTTTAGAACTTCAGAAAATTGTACATTGGATTTGGCGGAATGCAGGGCATATGCGGAGAGTCATGAGACGCTGGCACATTATCTTTGTGCAAGCCCAGCTTTCAGATGGATGAGAATGGATCTATTACACGGCTCCAACTTAAAAGGCATTGGGATATATGCATTGGTATATATGACGTACACGTAATTTTAGTAATTTTTCAAAAAAAAACAAAAAAAAAAAACAAAAAAAAAAAAAAAATCGGCCAGCTCTAATGCACATATACCATATACCACATGTACATACATTAGAGTGATTCAATCAAAATTTTTTTTCGATTGGTACTCAGAAAAATAGGTTCCTAAACACCTCTAAGAAAGCCTCTCCAAATATGAGTTTATAATTGTAACGGGAAGGTCCTCCCACATACAGTTCTCTATTTTTTCTTATTATCAGATAGAAAAATTTATATCTCGCTTCCAACTACTTGAAAAAATATCTTGTTCATTAGATTTTGTAGGAAATTTAATGCCCAAAACAAAGGCCTCCACCATTTTTTCGTAAACACAACCGTTTAAAAGATATTAACGGTTGAAGTTTGATTATTTTTGCGAACATTTTTATTTCTTATGAATTTTATAACTCAGTGAAAAAAATTATTATGAATGATGAAACTCATAGGTTTTTGGAGAGGCTTTCTTAAAGGTGCCTAGGAACCTATTTTTCCCAGGGACCAATCGAAAAAAAAATTTTGGTTTGAATCACCCTAACGTACATACATATACCATAAGTACATACATATATAGATTGCTGACAAATGTCATTACAGCCAATTGATGAGTGATTAGCTAGCGTTGAACTTTTGATTACTTTATTAATAACAACAATACAAAAACAATACAAAAGCGCTTTAGAAGTCAACGACTTCGAAGTGCTTTCAATAAACTAAAAGGAAAATAAAATTAGCTTACTTTGCAAAATATTTTGAAATGAGATAATATTTCCAACAAAAGCTTTAATTTATTATAAATAATGGCTTTTAATAGCACTGAAGGCAGCTACACAATTATTTATTTTAAACAAATAATGCCTAATGTCTCAAATTTGCTGTTTAATATTTCAATTGCGAGCTTCATTCGTACGGTCGCATCCAATGTCAAGTGAGCACTTGGGCACAGTTTAAATACATGGTCCTGTGGCGCAATGGATAACGCGTCTGACTACGGATCAGAAGATTCCAGGTTCGACTCCTGGCAGGATCGTCTGTTCAATGACGCAGAAATTGAATTATTTTCCAATTTTTTTTTTTTTACTAATTTTATATTACAAGTAAAACGTACTTAACAATTCAAATTCCACAATCATTTTTAATCATATTTTGTTGACCTTATACTAGTTTTATGCTGAAGTGTTATAAATAAATTGCGGATGAACAGATGCGCTGAAATTTGTTTGTTCTTTACCCTCAAAAAAAAAAAGACTCAAAATCCACTCGTCTAACTGTCGATTGTCAGATATCAACTGCTCCGAATCATCAACTCGTCATTGGTTTTTGGTCAAAAGTGAGCTCGCGCGGCACTCACTTTGCACAGAGCTTTTCGTGAATGTATGAAATGATATCCGTGAATGATACGATGTACATACACGTTCAGTCGATACTTTTAGAGTCTCAGCTTTTTTCGACAACTTCACTTTACGGGCATTCACAACGGTTTGGCGACTTTTTTGATGTTTTCGTCGGTGACTGTCTTTTCAGGGGTCTATTTGCTGCTTGCTTCCGCTCTTTAAACTTTGCAATGTTCATGAAGTCAAGCCTTATTTTCAATAGAAGTCTCGTTTAAACTTTGCAAACCACTTTTCAACGGCTCATTTTCCTGTTGAAGAGTCTGAATAATGTTCAACAAACCAAGCCTTGTCTTCAACAGAATTTTTTCGCATACGAAATTCCGTCTTATCCAGTTTTTCAAACTAACAATAGTTGTTTCACTCAAAATGCTATATCTCGTAAGCTAATAGCTCGACGGACATTTCTAAGTGAGAAGCCTTGAATATGGTGTTTGATTAGGCCCTTCTAAGAATTGATATATTTATTTTGTAATTTTTAATATCACGGAAGATGCATAAAATTTCCCTTTAACTTATTCGTGACATTCGTGAAATATTGAGCCTAAATTTAAGGCGCCTTTTTTGCAGTTCATAGTATATTTTTATTAACAGTTTGTTTATCATTTTTGTTTTTATACATCGAAGGAAAAAATAATAAATTATACGACCTTAGGGGAAAAATGAAAGACTGTTTTTTTCTCGTTACGATTTCTACTATTGTAATCATTTGATAAAACTGCACAATAACCAATTCAACTAATTATAACTTAGGTAGGTTAGTGGAGCAAATTAGTATTTGATGACACACCTAGTCCTTTAAGAGGCCCTTTGTAAACCACAGGAACTAAAATCCCCTCACTATATTATATTCTCTCTGAACAACCGTATACTACCTCAGTAAAACACTTTTACGTGTTCAATCTTTGAAACATCGTCAAGAAACCCTCGAGCCATAGTTATGATTCTTTCCCTATACAAAGTCTTACATTCGCATAGAAGATATTCCATAGCCTCTTCTACCTTTAGACAGTTTTGGGACGTTACCGGGAAAAATCACTATGCCATGGAACACATTGCTGTTGTTTATCGTGAAATACGATGTTCGATTCATCAAGAGATTAAAACTTTATTTCACTAATGTTTAATTTAGTGACTTCAAAGCTATTTGGCTGTTTATATAAAGCGTGATCCATTACGATGGTCAAATGGTCCATCCGTTGAGTCCAACTGGCGAATGACACGCCTAATGTTGTGCGCATAGACTTTAGAATCGTGAATCTCTTTAGGTGGCTGGCTCTTCGTCCCAAATGCAGCAATTTCCCTTTTTTATATTAACCATTACCTATAGAAACAAAAATGGACTTCATTGCTGAACAAAATTTGGCTCAAAAAGGTCGTTCTTAGAATTTTTCAAGAGCCTATAAAGCGAAGCAATGTCAAATTGCCACAACGCTAAATCGTCTATAACTTTGAAAATAATTTGAATTTTCCGATTTTCGGAATCATTTTGAGTCTAGAAATTTGAAAAATTTAATTTTTTTTCATATTTTGATATTCATATTCAAAAATATGCCACTAACCTTATGAAAAAAAATTGAATTTTTCAAATTCCCAGACTCAAAAATCTTCTTTGATCTACATATTATTCACAATCTACGCCGTCCTCCTCAAAGTAATCTCCCTTGGCCCCCTCGTCAAATTAAAAAGTTTTCCATAACGACACTTCATTCCAAAAATCGGAAAATGTGGGCTCTTTTAACCATGTGCTGATTACATTACCTAACATGTACAAACACATGTATGTATATATTCAATTATTTTAATTATTTTATATTCCTTATATTTAGTTCTATTCTATTATAGTCAAAGATAAAACGCGCATTTGTAAAAAATTGGTCGCAAGCCTCCGTGGCGCAATTGGCTAGCGCGTTCGGCTGTTAACCGAAAGGTTGGTGGTTCGAGCCCCCCCGGGGGGCGCACACATTTTTTGCTTTTCCTTTTCCATTCTCTGCTTGAAATTCTTACCTGTGTATTGTATGACTTTATATAATACTATATTCTTATTTAGCAGAATTTCAAAAAAAATGTATTTTTTAAGTTTTTTTTTTGCTTTTATTGGTTAAATCGTTACACCAATATATCACATACGGCGGCATGACTAATAAAGATTAAATCGAAAATAAATGCGTTTTCTGCGTTTATTTTGGAAAGTGCATTGAACTTGCTGCGTGTCGCGAGTGAGCGAACAAATATTTTGTACATAATTAATCTATACAAAATTATTATTTGCGGCGCAATTCATCAAATGACAGCGACAAGCCAGCTAGCCAACGAGAGAAAACGTCATTTGCGTGCAATTCGCGCTGTAGTCAAAGGCTATTCGTGTTGTTGTTGTTGTTGTTGTTGTGGAATTCCAATGCACGCAAACACGTATAATTTAATTACCCACCGAAAAAGTGCATTTTTCTTATTTTCGTGGTCGTCTCATGTCGTCTCTCGTCGCACCGCTCATTAACGTCTGCCCACAGCACGACACTCCCACATGTGCGAGGCGTTAAGTCGCGCCTTCGACTGCTGTCGGTTGTTTTTTTTTTTTGTTTTTGTTTTGTGTTTTTTTTTTTTTTTTTTTTTTTTTTGCTCTTTTTTTTCATTTTGCTACTTTTTATGCGTTGTGTGTGTTTTATTTTTATTCGGCTCATTGTTCATTACTTTAATTGAGAGACTAATTAAGTGTCAAGTCGTGTGAATGCGTCGCAGGGAGCAAGCGCTAAGACGAAGAAGTTTAATGTTTTGGTCAATTCGTTGTCGTTGTCGGTGCGTTTGTTCATTGTTGGTTTGCATTCATTCAATAAATCTTCTGCAGTCATAACTATAAGTGGTAAATACTCGTAAAGTATTTTTATGGGCATTTAAGTGTCGCCATATAACGTGAGAGCTGAGACTCATGGCGCACTTCTTCTTCATGGTGCACTTAGTACCTACATATATAAAAGTGCCGTACATACATATTTATAAATACATACATACATGCATTTAATTATATATGTACAAGTTCTTATATCACCACAGGTGCGCGAACACGAGCTAATTTTAGCCAGTAATTAAAAATTATATTGCAGAACTGATTATCTAATATTATGTTAATGTATATGTTTTCCTTTTATTTCAGCTCATGGTCAATCAGTGATTTTTATGTAAGTATTATTTTAGTTTTTTAAATATTATTTGTAAATATCGTAGGAAATTTTTTGAGGAGCCTTTGAGTGGTTACATGGGTTTTGACGGCCGAAAAAATGACAATTTTCACAATTTTATTCCTTATAATAAATTAATTCATTTATTACAACTTTTGAGCATATCAAAGAGTAACATTTGAGTAATATTTTGTGAATTTTTTATAAAAAATTGTTTGAAATTCAGCTGGATTCCGGAGGCATCGCCCAAAACGTGAGCATAAAGCTCTGAGTCTAAAGACGGCGGCATCTTTAAAATTTGAAATACACACGTTTTTATGGGAACAGTTATTTAGACGACATTACGTCTTCACGATAGCGAAATGTTCTTGTCGGCAAATATTGTCTTGAAGCCAGCTTGATAAACAATTTGAAAATGGCAGCAAAAGATCAGCTGTCGTCTTAATAACTGTTCCCATAAAAAACTGCGTGTGTGTTTGAATTTTTGAAAGATGGAACACATAGATGGCGACAACTGATTGTCGCTTCTATATATAACAGACGAAGAATTCGTTTACAATCAAAACATTAAATTTAATCGCTTAGTAGATGAGATTAGGACGTGTGTAATCGAAAGATTGCAAACAGTATGATTTTAGCTCTCATTTTTACTACAAGTTTTTTTGAGAAAATTAGTTGTAATCGAAAAAAAAAACCTTATACCAATCACGGGGTCATTCTACTTAAAACAACTGAAAAAAAATTCAGTAAGTTCGCTTCTTCACTAGTCTCTGAGAAATCATAAATCTGTTTCTGTAAAAACACAATCATAAGTATGTATGAAGTAGCCCACCGGTCTAGCCTGATGAGTCGCTCTCACAAAAATTCTAACTCCCATTTTTTTTGCGATTGTCTTGAAGCTTTAAAATATTGTAGATATATGTTAGTTACGTGACTCTTATATTCTTTTAATAAAATAAAGAAAAATATGCCTATACACTAGCTATGGTATAAATTGTGGCAGAAATAAGTAATATTTTTGACGTGAAAAACCAAAAAGGGGACAAGGTTGCTCAAGTTTTTGCGTAAATCTTCATCAAAGCGAAGTTCTTTAACACACCGCTGATT
The DNA here is from genome assembly GCA_027475135.1 of Bactrocera correcta. Taxonomy (NCBI): domain Eukaryota; kingdom Metazoa; phylum Arthropoda; class Insecta; order Diptera; family Tephritidae; genus Bactrocera; species Bactrocera correcta. Next base: position 32,229,937 of record CM050327.1, read on the forward strand.
TGCACACACGCCCCGACGGAAGAGAAGGAAGATGTGAACAAAAATGTCACTATCCCCCCCACGATGTCAAAATCGTGCTTGGTGACTTCAACGCCAGGATGAGCAAAGAAGGTAACTTTGGCGCATTGTTCGATAAATTCAGCATCACACTGATCGATTTGGCGGGGACCAAAATATGGTTATCTGTAATACTAGTTTTCAGCATAGGAAAACACATCGAGCTACCTGGATGTCTCCGGATCGAAAAGCCCCCAACCAGATCGATCATGTTGTAATAGATGGGAAAACAACTTTCCTGTATTTTGGACGTGTGTACCCTCCAAGGCCCTAGCATTGACTCAGACCACTCTCCTGTTGTAGCGGAACTAGCACTCGCCTCTCTAAGAGACGGTTTCAAGCCTAGGGCATAATCTGGTGGTATCCCCAGAGGTTATCTAGGTGCTGATGCCCAGAACATACTGAAATTAAGGAGGGCTCACTTCTCCAGTATGCTGAATGGCAGTGAAAGCATAACACGAGGAGATGGTGAACCCGATTCCCCCAATCGATGTCTATGGAGCGGACGTTCTATTGCCCGACCATGAAGAATTATTCATCTGTAGAACAAAGCGGCCGGAGCCGATTTATTGCCGGCCGAGATATTCGTATATGATGGCGAAGAATTGATAAGGAGCATGCATCAGCTTCATTGTAGAATATTGGAATGTTGGAATTTAAGTGTGCTCTGCCCAATTCACAAAAAGGAAGACCCCATAATTTGCGCCGACTACACCCCCACTACTAACATTGACCCCTATACCCCCTTTGATCCCTACACCCCTTGACTGCAACACAACAAATTATATGTATTACGAAAATTTTACTAACATTTTTAGTTTGAGCAATCAAAAATTAGCGAAAAACAGCCTCTAACATCACAGTCGCAAAATAACTGTAAACTAGTACGGTTATTTGTCGGTGTCAGACCGACAATATATCGTTTCTAGTATATGGTTTTTTCTTTTAGGTGACGATATGGCCCTCTGAAAATTAAAATACTGGGTATAATAAAAATTGAAACGAAATCAGTTATTATAAGAACATTGGATTTTACTTCTTTCAATTTTATTACAATACTTACAATACCACTCCTTATCCTACATTGTTCATCATACGCCCCGTTGGCCATAAAATCCACCACACTTTTTGCATTCCTTACATATATATACAAATACTTGCGACATGAAATCTCAACAGCTCACCAGCTAAACGCTGACACAGTTCAGCAGATTTCACGATATTAGCGCAACGTCACAAGGTAAAATCAATTGTCCTGCACAACCCAGCGAATTTGATGGTTCACCACACATACCAAAAACACAGGTGGCTGCACACATACATACATATATAAGCGTGTATTTGTTTGTGCGCGAAAGTAAATATAAATATTGTCTGCAGGGACAATGACATGTGCACACAGACGCACACACACATTCACCCTCAAATAACCTTTTTCAAATGCCGCGGCAGACGGAACCGTGTCGCTTCGTGACAGGCGAGACGCGTCCTTGCCACTGTTAAATGAAAAGCTAAATAGGAGCAACACCGCCAAAAACAAATACACACAATAACAAAGTGTATGTTGTTGTTATTAGTGTGGTAATTTATTCATATACTCAAGTCATGGCGTCTGGCGTGACTTTTTCGGGCCACAACTACAGGCGTAAAATTTATAAACACACACACACACACAATAAATATCAAATATTTACTACTAAAGGCCAATGCACATGGCTCGTAACAGACATTTAGTTTAACATGTATATACATACATATTTATTTAGGTTCACATTTGTCTGTTCGTCTGTTACATTGCGTTTATTTGTTCATATTTCTGTGCCTTTTGGCCTGTCTGCTAACCCCACCTGCGTGCCCTTGTCCTTTCTGCTCTTGGTTTGCGCTTTTTTGGATGTCTGTAGTAATTTTGAAAAAACACACGAAAAAAAAAATACAAATATTTCTCACACAGGTGGGCGACCTTTCATCGATCCAAAAACCGAATGAATACAAGCACAAAGGCGTAACAAATAACAGTTGAAAAGAAAGAAAAAAAGTATAGAAGCTGCCAGACATTTTTGGCATTTTATTGTGCACTACATTATTCATGCATCATTATAGCAGTTTGAGGAAATTCGCGCTGCTTTCTGGGTTAACAATACGTGCTTATTTCAGTATATTAGATATTTTGTCATATTAGCGGTAGCTCATATTGTTGTACGGTTTTTATATAACTTTCAGCGAGTTAAAAGTAAATCGTTGTACGATAACTTCGGCTGCAACGAAGATAAAATACCCTTTACAAATAAAGAACTGAATTTTGATCGTTCAGTATGTATGGCAGCTATATATACGAGTATGATATGGAGGTCCGATCTAAAAAATATTTTCGGAGATTATAGCCATCAATGACACTGACAAAATTTCATGACACATTTTGTGAAGATAGCTCGTCAAATAAGTTTTTCTTACAAGGACATGGATTTCATAGTTCAGTTTGTATAGAGGCTATATGATATAGCGATGCTTTTGGCAAAATTTTGTGTCAAATTTCATGGAGAACTCGTTAAGTGTTATAGCGTTCCGATAAATGAGCAGCTTCTTGGAGAAGAAAAGACCAGTACACAATTTCTGATCGACATCTCAAAAACTGAGGGACTAGTTCGCATATATACAGACAGATCGAAGCATATGGCTCTCAGCTCGTCAAGCTCATCCTTTAGATATACTACTGTGCCCAAAAATAAGGTGACATTGTATTTATTTTGAAAATTCTTTATTTATTCTTCCAAATCAATTTCATCCCCTTCAAAGTAATCCCCTCCCGATGCAATGCACTTATGCCAACGGATTTTCCAATTTTCTAAACAGTGGTTGTAGTCACTTTCCGGGATGGCCTTCAGTTCCGTCTTCGCTGCGGCTTGAATCTCCTCTATCGTATAAAACCCGTGTCCCCGGAGCGGTCTTTTGAGCTTAGTGAACAGCCAGAAGTCGCACGGCGCCAGATCAGGTGAATACGGTGGTTGCGGAACGATATGGGTTGAGTTTTTCGCGAAATGATCAGGAATTACGAGGGCAGTATGGGATGGTGCATTATCGTGGTACAAAAACCAAGAATTGTCTTTCCACTTTCCACACTTTTTAGCGGATAGCGTTATGCAAACGACGCATAATGTTCAAATAATATTCCTTGTTGACTGTTTGACCGGTTGGAAGGAATTCATAATGCACAACAGCACGATAATCGAAGAGAACAGTCAACATGCCCTTTGGGTTTTTTTTAGCGACTTTGGCTCGATTTTTTTGGTCTCGGCTCTCTTTTGGCACGATATTCGCTCGATTGATCGGTTGTTTCGGGGTCGTAAGCATGGATCCAAGTCTCATCGTCAGTTATAATGCATTTCATGGCACCTTGGTAGTCGGAAAGCATCGTTTCACACACTTCAACGCGACGCCTTTTTTCCAAAAAATTCAATGTTTTCGGCACCAGTCGAGATTTGACGCGTTTGAGGCCCAAAACATCCTTCAAAATGGTATTGGCTGAGCCTTTCGATATGCCAACTTCATCAGCAAGGTCTCTAATTGTTAATCGACAGTTTTTCAGCACCAATTTTTTGATTTGTTGAACGTGAGCTCCGTCGGTTGCGGTTGATGGTCGCCCTGGACGCTCTTCGTCTTCGAGACGTTCACGGCCGGCTTGGAACTCATTGTACCACTTGTAAACAGTCACATTTAAAAAAAAATAATAATTTCCAAATCATTCGACGCGCGCAGTTTAAATTTAAATGTCACCTTATTTTTAGGACACAGTAGTATATTTTATGGTGTCTCAGATTTTTCCTTTTGGGGGTTGCAAACATCATGGCGAACTTAATTTACCCTAGTCAGGGTATAAATATTATTTATAGAATTAAAGCATATTCTTTAAAAGGCCGTTAAGAATTCTCTCTAAAGAGGAGATACATATAAAGAGAAAGGCTTATGAATCTTTGCTTAGTATTTTCGGTACGGAATTCCATTCGAATGTGTTACACCGTTTGGTGAGTCAATTGGTGGCATAGGAGAATCACAGGAAGGGCGGAGCGAAGGTGTTTGGTGCCCCATTATGCCCCTAAGTTGTAATCAATCAAGTCCTGTTGAGCAACTTTATACATTTCACAAAATGTCTGAATTTTTCAACCCTTAAGAGGGTATTCTAGTCTAGAAGCATGAATTTTAGGTAATTTTGAAAGTGTCGTCAAAAAAATATTTTTACCATCCATTTTTTTATTAGTTATTTATTAATATTTGAAGAGTACAGAAAAGAATTAAAAACTGAAAAAAGTAAAAAAATTCCAAAATTATGAGCTGACGAATTGGGGGGTCTCTAAAAATGCCCATGATTTCAACCCTCCTAGTTATCTGAAATCAAAAAAAAAAAAAGATTATTAATCTAGAATAATGCGGCAATGGTCGGAACTACTGAAAAGTGGGAAACATTTTTTTTTCACAAAATGGCGACTGCCTGAAAAAAAAAAATTTTTTTTTTACACTTTTTCTGACTATTTCGAATTTTTTTAAAATAATAGAAATAAAAATTTGGGGATGGGTCTAGTTCCAACCATAGACAAGCCTATAAAGAAGACTCTATAAAAATTTCAAGTAAATCGGTCCAGTAGAACCTGAGAAATCGTGGGCATCGTTCCGAAAAAGTCAGTTTTGAGAAAAACGCGTTTTAAGTTTCCCTAATGTCTTTTGTTGGATTAGTTTCGGCCGAACCAGTTTGGATACCGGGTCAGAAAAATGCCTATGTCTCCGAAAATAATTTTAATTTTTATTCTTGAATAGTTAAAATTTAAAAATATAAAAAAAAATCGATTTTTTTAAATTTCTAGACTAGAATACCCCCTATCTTTTAAGTTGGATCATTGGAACCAGCAGAAGATAAGCTGTATTAACCAACTGAAAGCTGGGTATTCGCAGAGTCAGAGAGTTTCTGGGATCTTAAAGGTATATGCTCTATGATGAGCTTTAAAATATTACTTATTTCTTATTTAGCAGAGGCTTTTTGGTCTATCCGTTATCAAGACTACTCAAAAGTACTTTACTGGTACGGCTTATCTTGCTAATCTTCCAAGCACTTGAAAAATTAGAAGGCTACAATGGTCAAAAGAAACTTTGAAGTATTTATGGTTAAAAAGATCTTTGCAATTGTGTTCTAGAATGATTCGATATCAGCGATTCGGAAAAATAAGCTGCTTGTTGAGGAGAAAAGGTTATTTGCAAAATGTCAGACTTCTTCGCGTATCTTCAGACAGATGGACGAATTTATACGGTAAAATTGTTAGCTTACATAATGGCTAGCTGTCACACCATACATTTGTATAACTGCATGACCTTTGTATTACAGCATGACATTTGTATTACCGGTTGGAGATTTAGTGTAATACAAGCTGAAGCCTACATCGTGCAGCAACGATTTTTGCGAAATTTAATAGAAACTTGATATTTATTTCTAACACTACATCCAGTGTCTTGCACTCCGAAGCTTCTGATATCTGAGCTGAGTTCTGTATAAGGCCGGTCAGAAGCAGAGGGGATGTTCTGGCGTCTCTCTTCGCCTACTGTTTCTTTGTTTTTTCTTTTGGTTAAATGAAGCTTAAAATCGCACCTTTCCATTATATGGTATGACACTGCACTGAAGATATACGACTGTAACGCCATCTATGACTGTAACGACATCTATTGCCAAAATACGAAAAGACTTTTTCGACTACCCAATATATTGATGTTCTTTATGATACTTACTTATACTTTTTCTGGAACTATGTTATAAGTTCTTGGTTCTTGTCTTGTCATATTTTGGCCGTATCTACTTCGCATTACTGCATTTGTGTATTGAGCTCTCTCTTGATCATTCCTGATGAACACGGTATTATCTCCGCCTCGGGTTAGTCTAGAGAAGCTGCTGGCTTAGACAACTAGCCTGCTTTTATGTTGCCGAAAATGTTCCTGTGACTTGAAACGCAGTTTACGTACAAGTGGAGTTGACTTACCAGTGAGATTAAAGCCTTCTTACATTTGTTTACTAAACTGGAGTTCAGCTTTGGCGACGTTAAGGCTAGTAGTGCCGCCCATCTATCAACTTAAATGGTCGCTTTCTGTATCCTCGGTAGTTGTTCGGTAGAACTCCACAGGCCTTCGGTAGAACTCCACAGGTCTTCTTTATACATAGTACTTGCGCTTGGAAGAAGCTAGTTGATTGAGGTAGTATCCTCCTCCCCTACTAAACCTATTCTCCATTCACGTCTCAGCAGTTTGCCTGATCGCAAAGGCTTTAGCCTGGAAGATACCGCAGTATGCCAATAGTTTGAAGGGTCGCTTGAAATCTAGCTTCCCGCAATTGATCCCGGCGTCCACTTCTTAAGGCATTTCAATACGTTTGTGGCACACTTAATAGATTTAGTTCAGGGTATGAACAAGAAGACAACGAAAAAAGTCATATTGTACATACCCGGCAAGTTGATTTTACATTGAAAAGCTGTGTCTTGTGCCTCTCAAGTGCTCATGTGTGAAAATCATCTGCTGCATAGACAAACAACAACAAAACGCGAAACGCCAAAAAGACGTTGAAGAAATCAAAATTCACAACTAAACGCGAAGGAAATGTAAGTGCAAAAGAAACGTGCGATTACGAAAATAAATTGAAGAAACATAAAAATTGCATGCGAGGCATATACACAAACAAAACCAAAAAATAAAAAAATAAAAATAAAATTAACATTAACAAAATAACAACAACAGCCAAAGTGAAAACGGGCGACGGCAGACGTGGGACGTGGGACGGCGGCCGACTTGACTGCAATGACGGTTGCGGCGGTAACGACAGACAAGTTGAATGACATAAAACAACGATTGACCTTCAACTCTGCGACTGAACCCTTAGTGGGGGAAGACACAACAGCAACAGCAACAGCAAAAATGAAAAATTGAAAAATAAATTTGCTCGAGTCAGCGCATGCAGCTACAAAGTAACAACAACAACAACTACGAGAGCAGACAAGCAATTGCATACAAATTTATATATATATGTGTGTGTGTGGCGATTGCGGCGACAGCATAGGAGGAAGACGCGCTGACGGCGCAAAAGTGAAAAATGAATAAAATGAAAAGTGTATAATTTTGTTTTCTTACTCGCCGTCGCGCACAACATGCAATACGTTTATGCCCACTTGGCAACAACAATCGCAACAACAACACAGGTGTGTGTTCAGCGATGTCGGCAGGGAGGAGTCGCTGTTGAGGCAGATGAGCGCGCATAGGCAAACAGGTCGGCCGACAAGATGTTTGGGGAGGAAGCTAAGCGCAACAAACACACACACACAGTGATTCATATATACATATGTATGTGTGTATATTTGTATATGCACCTTTATGCGGTTCTGTATGTTTGCATTTGTCTACGAGCACTTTTGCATGTTGGCATACAAACATTATTTCAGCGCATTTGCATAGTCGCTTGAACGTTTTTTAGTGCAGCGTCTGCTTTTCTGCCTTATTTTGTATTTTATTTTTTTATTTTTTTTCGGTTTGTTTTAGTTGTTATTCGTGCACTATGAATAGTTGTAGTAGGCATGGATAAGCGCAGATTGAATTACAGGGTTGCATTCGCATGCGAAATAATTGCATCAGACAGCTAACGACAACAGCAGATACATACATATGTACATAAATGTCCGAATTTCCATTACTATTTGTATTTGTGTTTCTTTTTGTTTTCGTTTTTATACCTTAAACTTGGTATAGGAACTTTGGCTACAACTCATATACAGAAGGAAACGTCGAAGACCCTGTAAGGTATAAATGATCATCATAACGTGCTGAATCGATTTGGAAATGTCCATCTGTCGGTATATACGAGGACTAGTGCTTTAGTTTTTCTGATCTCCATCTAAAATATTCCAAGAAGCTGCTCAACCATGTCGTCTTATATCTCAATGCGCAAAGAACCAAAAATCTTCCGCGGAACCTTTCTCTCGTAACGCCGACTCATCAGATGTCACCGTCCATGCCTCTGCACCATACAGCAGGACGGTGATGATGAGTGACTTGTAGAGTTTGGTCTTTGTTCGTCGAGAGAGGATTTTACTTTTCAATTGTCTACTCAGTCCGAAGTGGCACCTGTTGGCAAGAGTTATTCTTCGTTGGATTTGATGTTGATGTTGAATTTGGTGTTAATGCTGTTTCCTAGATAGACGAAATTATCTACGACGTCGAAGTAATGACTGTCAACAGTGACGTAGGAGCCAAGACGCGAGTGCGACGACTGTTTGTTTGATGACAGGAGATATTTCGTCTTACCCTCGTTCACTACCAGACCTCTTTGCTTCGCTTCTTTGTCTAATCTGCTGAAAGCAAAACTAACGGCACGGTTGTTATGGCCAAGGATATCGATGTCATTGTCTCATAGTAGCCCTGGCCTGTTAAATGCATAGAATGGAGTCCCATCTAGTGGCAGGTTTGGCCATGCTAAAGGCTTTCCCAAAGCTACCCTACTTATCTGCTTCTCCAGTAAAGTCTATCGTATACTGCTGATAAGTTTTAGGAGTATTTATTTTGTGTATTTATCAAATTCCATTCATTAAGTACATAGCCTACGAAGAAATACTATCATTTCTTGGACATATATCTTGGACTACTTCCATATTAAAGTTGCCTGGGTGTCTGGGTGCCTGGCTACAGGAATCGTCGGAAACTGCAAAGCCGATAAGAAGTCAAGAAAAGGCATCTTTACCCAAATTCCATTAATATGAGAACAAACGAAGTTCCCCTGTCTTCGTGCATTGGGGTGCTGGATCGATGGACCTCGAGGCGCTCAACCATTTCACTGAACTGCTAACTCTTAACAAAGCTCACAACGCGCTCTCACGGTGAAGCTAAAAATTTTGGAAGAAGCACCTTGTCAAAGTTCCAATGCGAAAGATGAGTTGGAAATATCCAGTAAGAAATCTAACCTATTTAGGTCCATAGACTTAGACCAACTTCCTTAACCTATCTGGAAGATATATTTTCAGGAGGTTTGCAATGTTGGCTTCAGTGGGGCGATAATCTCCTCATTTCACTCTAATTTCCATTCCGAGAGCCATTTCAGAAGCTAGTTCACCGGGTAAAAGCCAGAATTTCGACTACTTCATGGTCTACAATGGCTTGGAGTTTCGTCAACGGTTCTGAAAAGACTTAGAAAACTCTTCGGCTTACGCTTAAATAGCGTCAAACAAAGTATGCTTTCTGTTCGATACATTTAGCAAAGGAACGGTCCAACTGCTTTAACCCAACCTAAAAATACGAAGCCTGCAAAGTGGGTTTCCGACCGGCTTTTCTAACTGGGACAGTGTTCTTAGCAGCGAGTACATTGCGTGAAGTCTAGAGGTTCGAATCTTCCTTGGGATATTGCGTAATCCAATGAAACCATGCTTCGTCGGCGGTCGCTAAGTGATGCAGAAAATTCTTCTAGATTCTACTGTTCTTTACAGCGAGTTCTTTGCGTAAAGTCTACAGATTCGAATTCTCTTTGGGCTATTGTGTGTATCACTGGATCCATGCTTCAATGACGATTCGCGAAACGAGGCGGAAAATTCTTTTGAAAAAGGTGATTAGCCACCATAAAAACCTGCTTTCCAGCTTCCATGGTGACTAAGTTCCTCTTTCAACCCAAATTTCTGCTGCGTAGAATCTTCTTCAACGCGACTTTTCTGCTTGAAGTCTACAATTTCCTTTTTCGACTCGAATTTTTGCCCGGGAGCGTCTTCTTAGGAGCGACTTCTTCGGTTGAAGTCTACAGTTTCAACTATTTCTCGCCACCACGAAAACCAACTTTTCAGCTTCCATGGTGACTAAGTTCCTCTTTCAACCCAAATTTCTGGTGGGTAGAGTCTTCTTCGGCGCGACTTTTCTGGTTGAAGTCTACAATTTCCTCTTTCAACTCGTATTTCTGCCCGGGAGCGTCTTCTTAGGAGCGACTTCTTCGGTTGAAGTCTACAGTTTCAACTATTTCTCGGTCTCTAGTGTTTATCAAAAGATCCATGTTTCGTAGACTGTGAAAATAAGGCCTAAATTTAAGGAAGTCAAAGTAATATGTGGCCGGAAGTAGGTATAGATTCAGAAAACGGAGAAACTTCGAGGTTAAAGGAAAATTATGCCAAAACATTTTATCAATAAAGTTTAAATACTAAAATGACGACAAACTTAGAAGTCTATTATGAGAAAAATAAAGTAGGATATCCAGCTTGAATATAGCCGAAAGCTGATTTAGAGAGTGTTCATGCGAGCATAACAAAATCTAGAGAAGTGTGGAGGATTCCTTTTTTCTTGCATATTAAGTGTTTACAAGAATCCCTATGCTATTTTGCAAATGCTCAGTCAGAACTCCGCAAAGCGTAATCTGATAATTGGCTCTTATGTGTGCGCTAATTACATATTCTTGCTTCGAGCTTGAAAAAAATATCGAGAAACTTTCCTTCGCTTCAAACATTAACGTGAAAACCCGTATAGAGTATGCGCAAACAATAATATGCACACACACATACATGCACACACAAAAGTGTATTATATGAATTTGCATGCATCAGTCAAAGTGCAACCCTCCATTGCATTTGCACAGGGAAGTTGATAGGCACTTGATGGGACCTGCCTCAATGCACCGTAAATTAGGGTTTGTGAAATGCACGGATGCAAACACATACACATACGTAAGTATATATGTATGTGTATAATATAATATGTATGCAAGTATACTTTACAACTTCATTAATACTTTCACATTGCATTCCACACATTCTTTGAAGAGATGCTAGGCGCTTACTTGAGGTTGTTAAATTCAACTTAAGGTGGATGAGTTGCCATAGCTTTTGAATACATTTTTGTTAAATATATTTTAAATTAGTTGTCAATAGAGAGATATTCAAACATTTATTAGTTCATAGTTTGATAGATATGAAAAATTCAAGTTCCAAGAAGAACCTCTATGATATAAACTGAACGATCAAAACCATGTTCTTGTATCGAAAATATTTTGATTTGACAAGATACCTTCACGAAATTTGGCACAGGCCATTGTCCTACAATGCCAACCGACAGCTAAACGGGTTTCTGCTCGACTTACACTCCTGCTCTCTGAAAGCACTCATCAGAAACTCCGTATAAGGGAATTGTGGAACGGCATTTCAAGCTCCTTGAGCAGAGCTGCAAGCGAAACCATTATTTTTCGGAAAGGTCGAAAGAACAGCTGACACGATGAGGACTGCAGTAGAGAGAAAACGGACAGCCTACCAGGCAATGTTGTGGTCGACCGAAACAAAAGCGGAATGAGATAGATAGCGGGAATTGAAGAGGGAAGCAAGACGCATTTGCAGACAGAGAGAGAGAGACCGAAATGCGAGAATACAAAGAGCTTGACAAGCTGGTCGACAGGGGTAATGCTCGAAAATTCTATGAAAAGTTGCGGCGGCTAACAGAAGGTTTCAAGACCGGAGTATACTCTTGTAGAACCCCCAGAGGTGATCTTATTAAGGAGGGAACACTTTTACAGCCTGCTGAATGGCTGTGAAAGCGTAACACCTGAAGATGGTGCATCCGATTTCCTTATCGATGATGATGGAGCGGACGTTTCATTGTCCGACCATTAAGAAGATCGAAAAGCAATTACCTGTCAAAAACACAACAAAGCGGCAGGGGCAGATGACTTACTGTGCGAGCTATATTTAAATACGGCAACGAAGAACTGTCATGGTGCATGCGTCAGCTTCTGTGCAAGATATGCTCGGATTAAAGTATGCCCGACGATTGGAACCTAACTGTGCTCTGCTGAATCCACTAAAAGGGGATCGCACAATATAGGACAATTACAGTGGCATAAGCGTTCTTAATATCGCCTAAATAGTCTTACCGAGGGTAGTGTGTGAAGCCCACTGTCAACGAAATAATTGGACCTTATCAGTGTGGCTTTAGATCTGGAAAATCTACTTTCGACCAGATTTTTACACTGCGCCAAATGTCAGTAAAAATCCGAGAAAGGAAGATCGACACACACCACCTCTTCATCGATTTTAAAGTTCCCTTCGACAGTACGAAAAGGAACTGCCTCTATGTCTGAACTTGGTATCCCCGCAAAACTAATACGACTGTGTAAGCTGCCACTGAGTAACACCAAAAGCTTGACTATAATCGAGAAGGACCTCTCCGAGCCGTTTGATACTAACCGAGGTTTCAGTCAAGGAGACTTACTATCGTGTCACTTCTTAAATCTATTGCTGGAGAAAATAATACGAGCTGCAGAGCTAAATAGAGAAGGTATAATCTTCTAAGATATTGATATCATTGTCCTCAATAACCGCGCCGTTAGTTCTGCTTTCTCCAGACTGGATAAGGAAGCGAAGCGTGTGAGTTTGGTTGTGAACGAGGACAAGACGAAATATCTCCTGCCATCAAACATCATAAGTCGTAGATACTTTGGTCTTTCTTGAAATAAACATCAACACAAACAATAATATCAACCTTGAAATCCAACGCAGCTAACAGGTGCTACTTTGCACTAAGCAGGCAATTGAGAAGTAAAGGCCTCTCGCGACGAACAAAGACCAAACTCTATTATTCCTGTCATGTTATGTGGTGTGGAGGCATGGACATCATCTGAGGAGTCAGCCTTAGGGGTATTCGAGAGAAAGTTTTGCGGAAGATTTATGGTCCGTTGCGTATTGGCAAAGGCGAATACAGCAGTCGATGAACGATGAGCTGTACTAGATATACGGCGACATTGACTGTCTGTATGTAGATCAGCGAATCAAGAGACGGCGGCTGCGCTTGCTAGGTCATCTCCACTCTGTTGGAAAGATCGGGTAGAGAAGGACCTGGCTCCGCTTGGTATCTCGAATTGGAGCCAATTGGCGGAGAGACGAAACGAAATTTAGTCATCTTCTCGAAGAGATTTTGCAGATCGGATCACTATATCATTCACATAGCTGACATTGAAAGGGAATAATCAAAATTTAGTTCTTATATGGAAAACTTCTTGAACTGTGAAGGGTATTCTAACTTTCGTGCTATAGAAATTACCGTTTTTTCTCGTTTTTACTAG
>CM050327.1:32243583-32586411 GCA_027475135.1 Bactrocera correcta
TAATAATTAATTAAAATTAATATTAATTAATTAATAATTTTAATTTAATATTAATTAATTAAAATTAATTAATTAATTTAAAATATAATATAAAAATAATAATATTTAATTTAAGGCAATTTCCGCTTCGGAAAACAATTTTCGAAATCTACGAAACATAACTGCACAATAATTGAGGTTATGTTATGTATGTAGTATACATTATTATATCTATGTAGTACATATGTATGGCTTTTTAGCATTTTTCATGCATATGTCAATGTAGTTACATGCGTCACTGAATACCTAAATTTCTATGTATTTACTTAGCTTATTGCTTGTAATACATGGATTTTATATATGTACGTGTTGTATATAGCGCTAAAATTGTTTAAATGGCCGTATTATCTGATATGTTTACGGTTTTAACATTTTGCCTCGACGCAGTACATAATCATAGATACATAGGTAAGGATTTACATATGTATATTATATAATCGCTTTGTAAATGTTTTAGCACTTTGTAATTTAAAATTCATCCAATTAAGAGTATATCAGAATATATTATGTATATATCTATATTTATGTATGTATAGTATATAGTGTTTTTTTCGGAAATATACGGGCTGGGGTGAAGTTTAGATATGACACAATTGTGTTGGTAGAGTTTATAAAATATTGACAAATTACCTCAAATTGACAACTAGGCATCATAATATATATTTGTGTAATACAAAATTTTTCTTTTAATAAACGTTTTAGATATATATTTGTTTGTATAACTATTTGTAAAGCATCTTGCGTGTGTATACACACGCTTGGGTTATGTATAGGTTGTGTTTGTTTTGTATATAGAACGGGAACGGGAAATATCTGTGTAGTTCTGGCCAAGTGCAGACGAAACGAATGGAACGTGTTTGCTTTTAACGGTTTTTTAACTACATTAACTCCTGTTTTATTTACGCGTACAAATATATGTACATATGTATTATTAATAACTGTTCTTACATGTATTGCGGTGACACAGGTGTGTATGTGTGTGTGTACATAGTACATGTAGCTATTTAATATTAATTAATTCACATTTAAGGTACACCTGCTAATTTCAACGACATTTATGCCTGCTGCTCTCAAATATTCACAGCGTTTTCTGTGCAGTACATAAAGTCAAGCAAATAATAATTGATTGGTAGGTATGTAAATATGAAATCGTATGCTGCTTTCATATTTTTTGTTTATGTACATATAGATTTTATTTATAATATTTTTATATTTTCTGCTATATTTCCTATGTACTTCCTTTCTAATTAATTTTACAGTTTTTGTTGTGCTTGAAATTGATCGAAACGCTGAAGAACAGTTTTTTTTTGTAATTTTTGTTAAACGATTTTAATAATTTTTATATTATATATATATATGTATATAAAATATATTAAAATTTGAGAACTAGTGATTTGGAAATATAACTTTTCACCAAAGTAACAATTTCTAAACATAAATATAATAACACTAAAAGAGATATCGGTTTAGAAATGCTTTTGCAACAAAATCATTTTGAAATGATAATTTATATGCAATAATTTAGTCTCTGATCAAATCAAAGTCACTAGATAAGTTATATGCTATGTAACCGAACAATATCATTATTTGAAACTTTTCGCTAAGACTGCGTTCACACATGAAGACTTTTGTTGTCCAAACTGGCAGTTTGTGAAAGAGAGACGAGAAAACACAATAGCGCTCGCTCGTGTGCTGCCAACAAGCTACAAGTTCTTGTTCGAAAAAGTTCGTTACACTTATCGGCATTCCTTTTCATTTTGCAATTCTTTTTGTGGTTACCTTTGTGAATATTAAATTCGAAAAAATTTGAGTTTTGTTATCATCTTATCATTTTTTTGCACAAAAGGCACTGGGTCGTTCGTTTTCGACCACGAGTTCTAGTTCGAAAAAGCTCGTTACACGAATCAGCATTGAAAAAATTTTTGATGAAACTCATCTTATCATACATATTTAGCGCATAGTATGCTAATATGAATATAAATTTCCAAAACGTAATAGAAATATCAAATGGTGATTAATACCTTAAGAATTAAAAAAAATTGAGTTTTTTATTTGTTGCATATAACAAAGAAAGTATCAAAGGATATTCTCTGAAAATGTGTAGTTGATCCGTCCAATTTTTTCGGAGATATTTTTACTTATCGTAATCGGTTCTTTAAGGGTTTTTTTCTAAACACTGTTTTCGAAGTTAGTGCCAAAAATTTCTCCGAATCATCTCAATCGATTGACTTAAAAATTTCATACGACCATTTAAGGTATATTTATCAGAAAGTGATGAAGGAATAAGATTAACAAAAAGACTTATTTCAAAGCCCCCATTTTGTCAAGTTAAAAAATTTTGACTTGTCCTTCGAACTTTACCTTAATTCATCTACATATGTATACTAATTTAATTTTGTTTTTTTGATTTTCGTATTTGAGATGATATTAAGCACAAAGATCTTCTTTACGTCTATATATCTTTTATCGGAAATCCTCCTAGAAATCGACTATGAGAACAAGGGTATCCAAAAATTTTCAAAACGAACCACTGATGATTACAGAACTTTGAAATGTAATCAAAAATTATATTTATTAATTATTAAGAATCGAAAAAAATTATTTTTTTACTTGCAATTGAACATGAATTAAATAAAGTTAAAATTTTTTAATTTAAATTTTTAAACTTTTTTAATTTAATAAAATTAATTTTTTTTAATTTAATTTTATTTAAAAATTTAAACTTTAAATAAAGCTTAGAAAATGCAGAAAAATGTCCGATTCGAGTCGTATGAAAGCAGTGGGCAACACTTAAAGTGAATCTCCCGTTAATGAACAGAAAAGTCTTCGGGTGTGAACGCGGTCTAAGACACTTAGATTACAAATGAATACTATAATATTTTTTTACAAATAAATTAAAATAATTTTATGCTGTTACCGTAAAATATATATCTCGACACTCACTTCATGTGCACACATGTACATATCTATATATACATATTACATTCATATAATTACATACTAATGAGTACATATGTATAAGTAACTAATACATACTCATATAGTTTAAATATAAAAATTGCAGAACTTTTACAGTTATTTGTTACTGACTGTAAACACTATCGAAAAGTGAACATTAATCATGTGTTTATAACGGTGTAAGACGTTACATATTTGCTTATATAACATACGTATATGATAATTCGCACTTACATAAGTCTAGCATATGCATACATATAAATATTAACTACAGTGTTTAGCGCATAATTGCAATAAAAATATTTATGCCAGTGTAGATATTCACTGATTATGCTATAGTCACATAATCGCTTAATTTCAAAGAGATATATAAACTACACACGAGTAAAGTTATATAATTATATTTATATTTATATATGTATAGTTATGTATAGATATATATAATATATGTAAGTATATTTTTTTTTTATAAATGTATGTATGTATATTACAGGCTAAATAGCAATAATTAATATCACTGTGGTAATTTTAACAGGCGAGCCAGCGACTCTGATATGTATCGTTACCTTGGTTGTGTTTTATGTTTAAGAATCGTTATCCGCCACAGCGACTTTTGTGAACTCAATCGGCAACACGTCAACTTTTTTAATTGATTTTAGACATGTGCTCGATCGTCCCAGGTGCAATGTCGGTTTGTGGCGTCAAACTTAAACTAAACACATAATTGAACTGGGGTTTTTTTTTGTTTTTGTGTTTGTTTTATTAAACCTAGAGTGACGAACGTGCGCTTCGGTGCGCCAGCAGCACTTCACAATGACACCCGAAAGATTTTTGTGCAACTTTTGATATGTAAGCGATATTGATGCCATGTGGGGATAGTGCTGGCAGTGCAGCACCGAATCGCCATTTTGTCGTACTTACATAAATACATGCTAATTTTTATTACTCGTAACTTCCGATTTCATTTTCGTTCTACGCTTTGTCATTATACTAGTTGTCTAACTGGTAATCTTTGGTTTTGCTAGCTTCATTGTTTATATACTTTTCCATATAATCCATATAATTTACAAACAAAAGTGTTCTTTCTTTTAATTTTTTAACAAAATACCTAATATTGGTTTTGGGCTAAAATGACTGAAGTTTTCACAAGGAATCAAAGAAGTGCATAAATAATATAAATAAATTTCTATAACTAAGTCAAGCTAGTAGAACTTGATAATTTTATTTTATTATTTTATTAGATACATATTTTCAAAAAAGGCGCAGAACATTTTCCGATTAGTATTTTTAAAAGGGAACTGGAAATATTTTCAAAACTTATGTAAGGACAAAAAGTGAATCGATCCTGAACTCTGGTATCGATTAACTTCATGTTAGACTGATTTGGCCGGGTATAGCGGAATTGTAGCAAATGCAAGGCTGATAAACTTACAAGGTTAGGTAACCCTAAACCCTAAATGGGAACACGAATGGGGTTTAAAAACGGCTGTTTGGCCAAACTAGCAATGTGCAACGAAAGTTTTTCTGGCCAAGTAAATTAAAAGGGTTTCGTGCTGGCCGCGATGGAATTCAGCGAAAGTTGAAGCTCGGTGGAAGTCCAACGGGTATGCGCCCCAAGTTTTAAGTTTTGACCACCCATACCCCCAAAAATCACGAAGGAAAAATTTGAGTTTTTGCATCTCTCTTCTCCATTCAGCTTCGCAGATGACGCATGATGGGGATCACTAGATCTTTTGTCCAGGGGGAAAAGGCTTTTGGAAAATATACCGATTGTTCCCGTGCTAAAACCCCGCAAAGTCCAACTATTTGTGGAGAACACAAGAGGAAAATGGGACACCGATCTACGTCCATTCTACTGATAGCGGTTCTAAGGTAGGTTAGGCACTCTTAGCCCCAACCACTTTAATGAGTTCAATGTAGTATCGCTGTTTTTGATGGATGGTCACTTCTCTGAAGGAGGTTCCTCTGGAGCAGTAAAGTACCTACCTTAATGGCTGCAACCCGGCCGGAAAAACATGGAATAGAAAAAAGCTGAAACTATTGTAGAAGTTTTTAAATATACCCCCCGACCAATCTTCCCCCGAAGAAGAAGCTCATTGCCACACTCCTCTAAGGCTTTTTCCCCACTACAATCCCTCCCCGGCATGGGGGTCCCGGGGGAAGGAAGTTCAAAACTTTTTCGGGGGCCCCTTGGCCCAACCCCTTTTGGTTCCCATACACCTTCCGGCATGCCCACGGGCAATATGTGCAAGATGGCTTTAAGTGCCATGGTTGGAGTGGACCTTGTGCACCAACTGCTAATGACCCCCCCGTTAAAAGCTCTCGAGTTTCTTTCTTTTTTTTTCTAGACCCCTTTAAACCCACATAAAACCCCCAGAAGCAAGGGAAAAAAGCAAAATATTCGGGCCTCAAATTTTAAAAATCTGGGTAAAATGGCGGAAAGCAATTTGAATGGGTCTATGGCGTTTGTCGAAACAAAAATAAAGAAGTTCTTATCACAAAGGTTTGTATGAGCAGTCCAAGTGTGAACCCTTCACAACGCTTAATCAATCCTTTGTCTAAACTTCAGTCATGTATCGCCTAAAAAAAATTTATTAACGGTATCCTGGTATGTATTTTTGACAACAGTCATACATGGGTATGACACATTTTAGTCATGAGTGCGTCTAGGCTAGGTCCATAACCAACCAGCCGATGCATTTGCGTAAAATATCTAAATTTTCAATAAATAATAAAAATACAAAAATTTTTTTTAACGCTAAACTGATAATTTGTGCTTGAGAATATTTACTAAATAGCGACGTTTGCACACAATAACCGTTCATTAGCGCTCCTCCTTTACTCCATACAGCACACGACATAGACTATACATATTGATGCATACATTGTTATTGCTATTTTTGACCTCTAACCCAATTAGAGTTATCCTATTGATAATATAATATATATGTTTAACTATTTCCGGTGTATAATACAAAAGTTGTCCCGTTTGCTTTCAATTTCTTAGCTACTTTTGAGATTCTGTTATCTAACTTCTTATATAACTACATACAGGCGTATATTTGTATATGTATGTATGTTGCGATATTTCAGGTGCAACATTATGATACGAATATCTATGGTATGTATGCCTAGTCATGCGGTTATAGTGTACACTCCACTTGCTCTACTAAATATATGCTCGTTTTTGTTTTTTTTTTTTTTTTTCGTTTAAACTTTTTTTACCTATGTGTATAGATATATGTATGTATATATGTAAGTATTAGTATTATTATTAGCCACAACAACAAAGTACATATTATGTTATTGTAAAATCAACGAAACACGTAAACTATGCGATCAAAGATATAAAAACAAACATAGATTACCGCTAACTTTGTGTAAGACAACATTTTAAAATCCTTGTCTAAATGGATTCGCTGGACCAGCAGGGCCTCTACTCCCGCCCCGCCATCGTTCATTTGCTGTTGCTGCTGCTGCTGTTGATGCTGGAACGGATTTGCGACGCGTTGTTGTGGAAGATGTCGCGTTTCCTGCTGCTGATAATTACCACCCTGCTCCTGATAGCCAGGCTGATATTGCTGTTGATAACCCTGATTTTGCTGATAACCGCCACCGCCACCTCCGCCAGTTTGCTGGTAGCCGCCATCTTGCTGTTGGTACTCATAGTTTGTATCGTCCACATTGGATTCCTGCTCCTGTTGATACTGTTGACCGTACTCAAGATGATTTTTGAAATCACCATCAATCGGTTTCTGATCGTGCATAACATAAGTTTGATATTCTTTGTTCGGTGGATCTTGCATCAATATATTGGCTTCATTTTCGAACGGTTTGAAATCGTAGATGTTGCGTAACTTGCGTAGCACGGGCACATACAGCAGATTGGAGAAGGCAATGATGAAGTTCAGCGCTGTAAAGCCGATCGCCTCTACCACGCCGCCCGCAATGATGGGTCCGACTGCGTAGCGATCGAATATGAAATATCGGCAATAGCATAAATGCTGCCGTACACGGATACATAGCGCACGTCCACCAGGTAGCCCACGTTGGTAGGAGCGCGGTGTCGATGAGCGCGATGCCGAAGCAAATAATACAAATGGGTAACATAAGCATTTGGTAGGAGCTGGAGAACGGTATTATGAAGCAGGAGAAACCCTCGAGCGCTAAACCGACGGCGGCCATAAGCCATTGATGATGTGGATACTTTTTCGCCATTTTCACAGTGATAACGACACCCAGCACGTGTGGAAAGAAGGCGGGCAACCACACCATGCCGATTTTCCAATTCTCTGTTGTTAGGTTATCTTCCATCCACAGCGATATGGTGGGTTCTAGGAAGGCCAACGCCACATTCGACATAGTCAACGCACCGGCACAGACCGCAATGTATGGATCCATTAGCAAGCGCCATATAGGAAT
This sequence comes from Bactrocera correcta, assembly GCA_027475135.1. Taxonomy (NCBI): domain Eukaryota; kingdom Metazoa; phylum Arthropoda; class Insecta; order Diptera; family Tephritidae; genus Bactrocera; species Bactrocera correcta. Next base: position 32,251,003 of record CM050327.1, read on the forward strand.
GTTTGTTGTTGCACCTCTTTGCTTTGTCTTATTTGATCTTTAACTGGTTTCATTACTAGCAATAGCATAAGGCCATCCAAGAGACACACTAACGCCAAAATGAGAAAGGGCACTTCCTTGCCGGCGAATTGATAGAGTGCACCACCGAACGGTGGCGCTACCAAACAACCGAAACTGATGAATGCCAAAGCAATACCCAAGCCTGCGAACGTTCATTCTCCTCGGTAAAGCGATCCGCTATCATGGCCAACCCGATGTGTCGGCAAAAGCCGAACCCGCACCTTGTAGCGAACGCGCGAAGAAGAGTAAACTGTAACTGCGGCCGCAAGCGAACATCGCTGTTGAGAAGAACATAATGGTCAAACCGATCATCATGGGTAAGTCTAGCCAAAGCGATCGATGAGACCCCCGAGAAGGGGTTCACCATCAATTGTACAATGGCCTTCGATGCGAATAGTATGCCGGTGGCAGAGTCCTGCCATGTGGTCTGATGCACTGGTATAATTAGACCGGTGCGATTATCACGCAATGGCGGCGGCGTTGGTGTGTCATCATCGAAGCTACCGATTCACGCAAATAATCCGGTATAATGGGTACGATTACCATGTACAACATGTTGTCCAAAAGCAGCGCTATCGAGACTATAACTAAGATGAGACGACGCTGGTTGACGGGCTCTTGAATTTTCTCCCAAACGATTTCTTTGACCTCGCGCAGCTCGAGATTGAGCAACGGTATTTGAAATGAACCAGCCATATTGTTAGACTTACGTTAAAGTTTCTTAAATGTTTGAATATCGTCTTTATTGTTGAATTGCTGAAGCTTTGTACTTAATATGGCGTAGCTCTCAGGTGCGCACTTTAATTGCTGTGTTGTGTCTTTAGCTCTGGCTAGACTGCCTTTCGTTCTTATTATCCTTTTTTAAGTGTTATGCTGTACTTTGTTGTTGTCTTATAATTAGTCCAAACGCTTTCAGTTAGTTTCGGAACTTTTAATCTCATTTTTGTTGCATTTCACCTTTTTTGTGTGCTTCGCAACTTTTGTGGGTTTGCTGCTCAACTCGAGTTGGTTTGGAATGTAAAAACTTTTACATTAGTCGGTCTTCTCCGCTGCTTGTGGTTTCAACAAATTTTGTTGTTTTACTTGTTCTTGTTGTTGTTGTTGTTACTAACAGGCACATTGTGTTCGTTTCCTTAGTGGTGTGTGTGAGTATGTGTGTGTGTTGGCTTAGCGTTGCTTTCGTTAAACTTCGGTTTTGTGGTCGCTGCTTGTGGCTTGTCGTACATTAACTTTTCCCTCTCCACTCTACACTTGTTGTATGGATATTTTTGCATTTTAGTAGGATCGTTGGCAACCGTCTGGACAACCTTTAACGACACAGAAACAAGATTTCCATTAGATTTCAATGTCAAGTACTTTTATTTGCTTTTGCTTTATTGCCTTAAACTCAAGAGTTTTATTTGGATTTCTTCTGCAATTTCTTTTTTCAATTTATTTGTATATTTATTTTTTGGCTTTCTTAGTGGAAAGTGCTTTCAAAGTGTTTAGCTTTCTCAAAAGTTTCGGTTACATTCAAAATGTCTGGGTTCCAAAACAACGACTAGCTTAGAATTTTATGATTGAAATGTTGTTTCTGTGAAGTGAAAGGACGTCCATTTTCATGCGTTTCTTTATCCGTTTGTATGGAAATTAATTTATTTGGCATTCAATGTTTCTGATTAAAAATTTTGCAAACAAAATGACAAATTAGTTAATTGAGTTGGCGTTCTACAAATTGCTAAATTTAATTACACGTAAATGGTGCTGAAATGCGTTGAAATGTTGCGCAGTCCATATGTGGTACAACAACATTGTTACAAAGTTTATTGAAAATTGTTTGTTAATTCTTAAATGGGTATATTCTTCATTCCACTAGTGACACACATTTCAATCATAAAAGTTATACAAACTACTCGCTACGCTTGGATTTCCGACACTGATGAATTTGGGTAAATTTATAAGTAATTATATAATAATTAGCGAAATTGGTGAAAATTCATAAATTATTATATAAATAAGGTACATAAGATGTTTGTTGTTAATTCATTCTAAAAGTTCAAACTTTTACGCGGAAGTTATGGATAATTTTTTGTTGATTATATATAATATACACTTTTTTAGGAAAATGGTTTGAAATAATCTTTTTCTATCATACTTCTTAATACTCAAGACTTTCGATTCTAGTCGTTTGTTGGTGGATAACCTTACATAGGTATATACAAGGTCTGTCGCAAAAGAAAAGAACTTTTTGAATTTAAAATGTTTCTGGTGGCGCCACCTATTGGTGGGTATATGAAATAAAAAGTTTGATTCTTGTTGACATTTCGGTCGATCGATGTTATGATAAAAAGTGGGCTTTTGGTCATCGGCTAAAATGCATTTTTATTAAATTTTGTTTTCAACTTGGGAAAACGTTTACTGAAACATTTCAAATGATGAAAAAAGTTTTTGGTGACCCAAAAAAAAGACACTGGTTTCAAGACATTTCAGCTATCCAAAAGGCGACGACCGATATTCTCAAGAGCATTTCCCAAAAATGACCTTAAACACTCACTTGAAATGCTAAATTTACCGGCTAAACGCTGTATCGAAGCACAAGGAACTACTTTGAATAAAAAATTTTAACTTTTAAAAAAATTAATTTTTTGTTTTTTTTTTTTAAAAGCCTGTTTCTTTTGCGACAGCCTTTAGATTGAGAGTTAAGGAAGCAGTGCAAACTGTGTTCTATTGTGCTCTTATAAAGGTCCTGGGATAATGTTGGTGATATTTGCGCATAACCCGACTCCTTTTAAGGCATTTGCGGGCAATTAAGAATTAATGGGCTGGTCTCTTGTCCCCTTTGTCGCAGAGCTGATCCGACTGGAACAGTACTCAATCTTTGCAGTGACCCTAACATGCAGTTTCTTTGAAAATACCAAAGTTTCTTAGTTTCTCTCTAGGGAGAACAATTTTGCATTGAATTCTGCAAGAAACATCCGTCGACAAAACCCGGCATTTTTACCATTGGTGATTTCTACAAGCGCTTTGCTTTTACCGTAGCTCTATTGCAATGTTGGAGGTTATTGGCTTTGGCTTTCCACCAAAAATTTGGGAAAACTCAGTGCCATTGATTTTTATGCTCAGGGACTATTCAAAATTTAAAAATTATTATTTTCCCTTAAAAGGGCTTGTATGCACTCCCGTAACATTTTGATTTGATTTCTAAGAGAAGATTGTTTAAAAGTTTAATTGTGAATGACGATACATTTAGAATTCCCCCTACTCACGGTTGGGCACGAGCACAGACACCATATTATATATCTTGTACAAGGCTTAATAGTTGTTAGTGGACCTTGGGCACCCAAGATCCTTGCCTATCAATAGTATGCAAAAACTCACTTTCTTTAGAGGTAGGCAGGGAAGTTCAGTGTGTTGCCCCCAAAAAAAAAAAAAAAAAATTTAAAAAATTAAATCCCCTGGAAAATTGAGGGAAGCATTTTCGAACTTGAAAAATTTGTTAAGGTTGTTTAAAAAATTTTTTGTTTTTTTAAATCCTTTTGATTCCAATTAAAAAATATTGTAGAATTGAAAATTGTCAATTTTTAATAAATTTTGTAAATCCGTTAATTTTAAAAATAAAAAAGAGAGTTTGAAAAATTTTTTCTTTAAAATTTTTGGTAAAACCGCTTCTTCAAAAAAAAGGGTTCCCCTTTACGGGTAAAGCCAAAAAAAAATACCCGATTCACATTTATTAAAAAAAAAGGGGTTTTTTCCCTCCCAAAAAGGGATCGGTAAAAAGGGTCTCCAGCCGTTCGATACCAAACGAGGTTTCAGACAAGGGTTCTTCCCTCTAACTTTGGATGAAAACATCCAACTCTAAGTATTTGACGAATACTCACGGGGGAAGCAGAAAAAAAAGACCTATTAGTTGGAAAATGCAGGTGGAAAGGGAAACTTCGAAGAATCTCCAACTGGCGCGCGGTTGTAAAATCGGCTATTAGTGGTGTCTTCGTAATAAAGAAGAAGAAAGGGGGGTTTGGTCGCTTTTTTATTACATTCGAATTTAGCAAGATCGACAAAGAATTCGATATTTAGTAGTTCTGCAGAAAAACTCCTCTATAAAAGAGAACGAAGGCAGTAGAAAATCACCGTCCTCACCTTGTTTTAAGAATTTCTTTTTATATGTACAATTATACTTCACAGATCTCATGGTTGAATGAAATTGTGATACATTTGACTTCTTTGTTCTAAATTAGCTAGTAAAAATCTGTTCATTTTTAAAAACCCACAAAACCCGTATCTAAAACTTGAAAAATTTTTGACGTGAAAAACGAAAAAAGGAATCAAATTAAAAATTTTACCCTTTAATTTGTTTGTAAGGGAAAAAATTTATTTTTTAAATTACCCGTTTTTTAAAAAGGGGAAATTTTGTACTCCCAAAAGAAAAAGTCTTCAACAGACTTCTTATAACTTCGGATCCTTACATAAGTAGCTTAAGGCGTCATTCGAACAAAATTTCCTTAGAACTAGATCCCATTGTTAAAGATATGGTGCTTGCATAATATTACAAATAAAAACTGACACAATTTTTCGCCTGTTACATATTCAATTAAAACATTGCATATTATATTGGATTTTTATCAAGGTAAAGGTATAAATAACGTCACTTTGCGTTTAAGTTTAATTTTTTTTCATCAGGAGAACTCAATTAAGAAGTGTCCCGAATTTCAAGTCCCTAGGTCCATAAATAAAAATTTTGGCAATTGCAGTTAGTTGGGAGGTGGGTGTGGCAGTGGGCGGTTTTCCAAGATTTTTTTCAAAATTTCTTAATTTAGTCCAGAGGAGTGTTTCTGCAAAGTTTCATTGTTGTACGACCACTCCTTTTATTTTTTTCCAAGAAATGTATGGGGCGGTGCCACTGTGCGTCGTGATGGGCTTTAGAACTTTCTTCGATTCAGCTCAATTTCTTAATTGAATCAAAACGGTGTCCTCGGAGTGGTCATGTAGATTTGCTGAATAGCCAGAAGTTACACGAAGGTAAGTCTGGGGAATGCGGTGTTTGCGGCACGATATCAGTTGAAAATGTGGCGAAATTATCACGAATAACCAAGGCAGTATGAGATGGTGCATTATCGTACTTCTTTGTATAATAAATAAATTCAGAAAAATCGAAGAATTCATTTTTAAAGCCTCACAAAACGACGCGTATCTCAAGTACTAAATGATAATGAATATTTTGACGTGAAATTTAGCATAGATGTCACTGATTCGAAAAACACGCGAAGTCTAAATTAAATATTCACCTTTCAATTTGATCACATTAGTAAGTCTGAAAACTTTATTACCTTTCACATTACCATGCTTTCTCTTAAAAGGCAGTGTGTAGCAATTTTGTACTCCATCATTCGACAACATAGAATTTCCACTATAATGGGGCTTAATTTTCGTTTTAATTGCGCCGCATTATAGTCTCCGGTTGTACACTAAATAAACTAGTGCTGCTGCAAAATGTGGCAAACGACTGCCTAGCCAACCATGAATCCTTGTGGAGCAATTTATCTAAGCCCTGCACTAACGTTTCCAGAACATGGAAACATGGAAATGTTGGTAATAATAACAACAAGCCACTGAAACAATTTGTGAAAAGAAAATGCGGAAAATGCGAAAATGCCTCAGGATAATGAATGGCGTAAGAGAGGAATACAGCCGGATATGCTAACAATAAAATGAATACATAAACAATAGCATGAAAAAGATAGTAGGTAAAAGGCCGAGTCGGGCCAAATGCACTTGAATACGCTAACACGCCGCTGAATGCTGAGCCGCTGAAAGAAAAGCGTTTGAGTGAATAATTATATATAAATATGTGTGTGTGTAGCTATGGATGGAGCAAGGACTCGAAAAAGCGCCGTAGAAGTTCTAGCATTCATAGCAGCCAGCCACAAGCCCTTGGGCTTTAAAGCGAATGTAAAGAGTGTGGTGGAGCGAAGAGGTGGTTAGAAAAAAAAATAAATAAATAAATACGTTTCGGCTGTATGTGCGTGCTGTTGTTTTCAGCCCTAATTTCAACGCTTGTGTGAGGATTACATTTCACGAACACAGATCTTTGATGTTGAATTGCTTGTGGGGGGCCTAGCCAGCAGAGTGGGGTGAGTTTGTGCTCACTATTCGGTAAGTTGCTTGAGAAACTTGGCAGGTGTGTCGAGAAAGTAAATTTCATGCTTCCGCTATTTTATTCACTTTGTTAGTTCTATACGAATTCACTACTCGGAATGTGGCATTTGTACGAACCTTGTGTTTTACAGTTGAGCGAAGCAAAAAATCGATACAAATTTACTTTGTATAATAAATAAAAAAAGTGTTGCGAGAAAGAAATCAATCGGCAATAAGTTTTTTGTAGAATGAGTATATATTATCTCCATGACTGCTGGCAAAAATTTTTGTTAGAGCTCTCTAACTAGAAAATTCAACAAACTTCCAGAGGCATTTCTAAGGAATTATGCGAGAACTAATATTGATATAATTGTGTGTATAAAATTATTATTCTGAAGTGTATAAAATACTGATTCAAAAAGGCATTATAGTTAAGGTACAAAGTGGAAATGTATTTATTTCACCTTTCCGGCGACTTGGCGGATTAAAATTTTTTAAGTGGTTACATGGGAAAATTTGGTAGAAACGCAGGTTGTTTTCTAACCCAGCTGGCCAATGTATCTTAAAGGATTACAGGGTTTTCGGGTTTCAAAACGGGTTTTTTTTTTTATTGTTTTTTTTTTTTAATTCGACAACATCTCTAGAATATTGTCCTAAATTTTCAAGTTCATCCGAGTAATAGTTTCGGAGATACAGCTTTGAGAACTTGTGCGCTCGAGGCTAGCTAAGCTAAGTGTGCCGGCTTTGAACGCATTTTTCTTGAAACTGTGTTTTTCAAATCTTTTGGCAAGATTTCTCGAGAACTACTAAACCGATCTTCATGAAATTTTATACAGGTTTTTGAGTTACAATTCTTAAAGGCTTGGACTATTTAAAAAAAATATTAAAATTTTCACTTAAATCTTAATTTTTTTGTAAAAATGTTTGCCAGTTTTCAGTTATTTTCCTTCGTCCAAGTTCTAAGTTAAGGTTTTAACCAAAACACGTATTTTTTCACTTTAGATGATTCTATAAGGAGTTATGCCGCCAACATAGGTGTAACCTTTTTTTGGGGGGCCACCGGAAATGGCGTCGCAATGGCTGAGTTTAAAGATATTTTTTTCTAAAAATTTCAGAATTTCAGAATTTATTTTCTAATCTAATATTTCAATTGTTATGTGAGAAAAAAGTTGTTAATAAGGCTGTTTTTTAACCAAGGAAACCCATGTTATTTGTATAAAGATCGATAGATTCAGAATTTTGATATTCCAGTAATCTATAAGAGTATAACCTGCCTTGTTGCCCCCCCTGAATATTTATAATTAACTCAAGTGCATGGCATACGTTGGGGTCGACAAGCTCATTAAACAACAACCACCAAACAACCCTCTGAAAGCAGTGAAGCAGTGGGCAAAAAATGTGCATATGACCAAAAACTCCAAGTGCACAGAAAAAACGAAAGGAAAACAAAACTGAAAATAACACACAAAGGGAACGCACGACATGGTCATGAAAATTTAATGACGCAACGTCATTCGAGCCGTCGTTGGCGTCATCGCCGCTGCTGGCGTCATCGCTACTGCGAAAGCGCTAGCCGCTAGCCAGCCGCCCACTGTAGAGACTGGGTGGCCTGAAAAGGGAGCTATGTATGCATGTATGAGTACATATGTGCAGGGCGTGTGTGGACGCTTGACATCACTCGAATGTGTGTTGCGTGCAAGTGAAGTGGACTTCTGTGCCAATGCACGTCTCCTGCTTTAACTGTAAATTATTTTCGCTTTCACCACCTCCGCCTCCCACAAGTATTTTACACTTACACTTGTACATTTTAATATATACATATATTATATATATATATCACCAAATGCGTCTAGTTTTTATACTCTTGTAAAATGTTGGTACAAAGTAAAATAGTTTTTTTTCACCTAACGATTGCATGTATCACCTTAAACAAGGGAAACAGATATAGGGTTATATATATAGAAATGATCGGGATGATGAGACGAGTTTGACTGTTCATCCGTCCGTGCAATTTGTAACTAAGTAGAACTTGAGATATCTCTAGATCAGCCATCTAACCTAACCTAACCTAACATATCTCGAGATCCACTCGACCGATTTCAACTAAATTTGATATGTGACATTTGTGTCACATTATTATATGATACAATGAAAATGGGCCCAATCGGACTACAACCACGCCTATTCTCCATATAACGAAATTTCCATTTTGATTCTTTCACAGTAATTTCTAATGACTCTTTCAAGAAACAAATAATAAAGCGAAATAAAACCTTGTATGAATAGCGTTTTTGAGATATTCCACCTTATGACTAAAAATTGCCTGAATTGAACCAAAACCTGTCAACCTGTCTCAGAAACTGAATATGTGGACCCAGTGCTTATAGTTGACTTTTTACCGAAAATATCGGTCAATGTGTGAGATTCAGAGAAAATCCTTCTTGATAGTAATATGTCTGCGTACTACAAATGCGCCAATACTTCTCTTAGTCCCCATATAACTAATATAAAGATTTTCGAACTTCCAAGATTTTCAAACTCGGCCAATAGGTGATCATAACAAAATTGAGGGAGCATATTTTTCTTATAACCGTGTTTATTTGTGCTTAAAATGAATATAATCGGATGAAAACGCGCCCTGTAGGCCATATAACTAACAAGCCTTATGTACCTGAAGGCACTCTACTGGCTTTAATCCTTCCAAGTTGCTAAAGTATGAAATTTTCGGTCATAACCGAACTTAACTCTTCCTTACTTGTTGAATATCTCTTTGTTGTTTTGAAATTAAGAGCAAATGCAATAATAATAATTACACTTGCAATGCTTAAATCACCTTTTGAAGTGTTCATAAATGCGCGCCAGCTACGGTCCATCTAAAAATTCGCTCAAATCTACTTACACATACAAACATCACATACAATTTATTTTATTTATACTTTAACGGTGGTTGCTTGGGCTTTCGTTCGTAAATACTGTGCCACCACCTACCTTTTCATGACACGACGTTGGAGTACCTTTTAGATCACGTGCCTGAGAATTGTATGGATTGTTCGAAGATATAATAAGGTTTTCGTAGGAAAATATTTATAAATTTGTGTGTGTGTGTGTTTATTTCCATAACAATTTATGTGTGCGAGCGTAAAAAATAATTGAAAGTAGAATATATTATATAATTGCGCAGAGGTCCTTGAAGGCAACAATGGAAGTGCTACAAACGAAATTGTAATAGCATTGGCAACTTCCTGCTTAGCGGCCGGAGGTGATTATATCGATTTGTGGTGGTATCCTTAGGGTGGAGTCAATTGTGTGCGAGGTGAGCACATAGAAATGGTTTGAGTTCTACATTAATATTTATAGTCCTTTAAAGTTCAATTTTGAAGGAGCATAAGTGAGTTAAAATTAGGATAATATTTTTTCGCTTATGTTGGTTTTTGATAAATATATATAGATATTCATAGTAAAAGTGCCTTTCGGTTAGTGTAAAGTAACAGTTATTCTTACGTTTTTAGCTTTGAACATAAAATTTGTTAGAGTTCATACATATGAATAGAATGCTTCAACGCACTTTTAGGTTTAGAATTACTTATTCCATGTATTCTAAGAAAGCTTCAATTCTGACATTGTTTAAATTGTGAAAAATCCTCTTTTAATAAAGTCATCTTAAGGGACTAAACTAGTAAAGTAGTGTCTTTAGGCTAACTAAAGAAATTCGAATTCTGGAAACTTTTAAACTACTTTGTTAATTGTTTGGAAAATTTGAGAGTATATTTATACGAGTTTCAAGTATAAACGGGCTATTTTGTGATAAAAAAGAATAAATATGTATATGAGCTAAAAAGGATGTTCCACTACTGCAGTGATTCCGACATTGCCAGTTAATGAAACCGGAAAATTTAAAATTCTTGTTAAACTAGAAGATATTATCCATACAATGATTAATAATTGACAAATGGCGGTGTTTAAGAAATAAGTTAAATTTTAGCCGAATTTTTAGCCGTTTTTGGTCTTCCAAAATTCGATTTTTGATCAGATCAGATCAGATGAAAAATCGATAGGTCATCGAATATAAAATTTTCTATAGAATAGACATAAAAATTTCATCATGATATGTCTCCGTCTATGAATAATCTGATTTGTCTCCGAGTTATCACTGCAGAAAAACCGAAAAATATTGTTTAGAGAAAGAATGGCTGTAACTCAAAAATAATTTGAGATATCGATATGACGTTTTAGTAGGTTATTTTTAAAGGTATAACCTATTGAAATATTAAAAAACAAAAATGAAGTTAATGTCGTTTTTTTTCAAATATTTAACACTCTCTTAAGAGTGCCTCTTAAAAAGTTATATGGGTTTACGGGTTTCAAAAAATTGAATCTTCTAATTGCCTTATTAAATTCTACATTTCCTCTGGATTATTTTCCTAAATTTTAAAGTTGATCCGAGTAATAGTTTCAGAGAAACAGTCTTGAGAATTTGTGCGCTCGAGACCAAATAGGCTAAGTGCGCCGTCTTTAAATGCCTTTTTCTCGAAACTGTGTGTATTTGAAATCAGTTGGCAAGATTTCTCGAGAACTACCCTACCGATTCTTGATGAAATTTTATACAGATTTTTCTGAAACAATTCTTAAAAATTTAGATAAAGGAGTTTTTTTTCGTTTATAGTTATTTTAAAAAAATGTCGTAAAATTTTTCTTTGTTTTTGTAAAAATGTCTGCCAAAAATCCAATTTCAAGTCTTTTTCCCTTCGTTCAAGTTCTAAGTTAAGGTTTTAACTAAAACGCGTATTTTTTCACTTTAGATGATCCTGTAAGAAGTCATCCTGCTAATGCTGGCGCATCTTTTTTCTGAGGGGTCATACGAAATGAAAGATATAAGGAATACTGTGTAGCCGAATTTAGCGTTTCTTCTTGTTTTATAAAGCATATTTTCTATGGTTTGGGAGTTCAACTTGAAGAAAATGCTTCCTCTTTTTCAGTTTGAAAGTAGTCATGGTTTATGCCTCAAATACCATTATATTTATTCGGAATTAAGTATAATATTGTGGCGTGATGGGTGGAGAAAAACGACGAGCCTAAGAAAGTTTGAATTTGCCGCAAAGTAAATAATAAACTAGTTTACTTTATCATTGAGTCGTACCTTTGACAAACTTGTACCAAAATATTAGAGTAAAGAAAGTACAATTCCTCTCACAACTTTTACATTAACGTCAAAGCAAATATAAAGCAAACGGATCAGATGTTTGCCGCATAATGGGAAGCAACCAACTTTGTTGTAGAAAAAACTACGGACAAGCCAAACAAACAAACGCTTGCGAAAACTTTCGTTGCGTGCAGCGCAATACTGACAATGCGAACATACAATTCGCATATCAGTAATATAAGCAAGCATACAAACCAACACATAATTCGTGTAAAGATGTGCACGTCAACGAAATTGTGCTGAAGCTATAACTTTGCGAGGAAATAAAATTTGCGCCGTAGCGCTAAGAATAAGTCCTTGTATTTTCCTTTTCTTCAAACGTAATTTTTCGCTTGCTTCCTACAGCGCGAAGCAGCATGGCAGCGTAGTAAATGGCAGAGAAGGCAGCATAGTAGTCTTGCAAGAATTGGGTGTACATGAAAAAGAGGCTTACCCCAAGGCGTGCGTTGTGTCTGCTGCAAAAGTTCTCACAGCGCGGCACAGCCGCACCTTTCTTTAACAAAAATACGACAAAAATTGTTATGCCAAGGTGTGCGAGCGTGTTGATATACGAGTAAAGTTGAAATAATACATGCAAGTATATATAAAATATTGTATTACAGCACTCCTTCTGTCTGAAAGTCTTTCTTATAGTGCTGGGGAAAAGCATGCGTGGTTTTGTTTTACACATTTCTTTCAGCATTGTGAAATGAATTCAATCCAAAAATGTTCGTATATGTGAAGATACATATACATATATGTATGTATGTATGTATGTTCATCCCTCTGTGCGAACTTATTAAAGAGATATATCTACTAAATTTTCAATTCGATTTGTCAAAAAAACTAACTTTGTGTGAGCAATATTATATTAAAACATACATACATACATAATGTTGAGGGTCCACATGCCGTATGAGTGATTTTTGTTTTTTACTTTTAACAGGTGAGATAAGTATATGTACATAAGTAACACAACAATAAACAAGTAATAGCTTAATTTATTTTCCTTATGGAATTTTTTATTACTTTAGTATTAAGGGATATAAGTTATAAATAGGTAAGTGGATTATTTTTACATGACGAGAAGTTTTCTCATCGTTGAAATGATGCAAACTCATTGCCTGATATTCCCTAAATTGAATCAAATGAATGCTTGTATCATAATACACCGGTAAGTTTGCAATATTATCAACTGGACAAGCAATAGTTACGATGGCTTATAATTTTCATTGAACAACTGATATTTTCAATTGAAAAGAGGGGGGCGTCACAGTGGCACCGCTCCATACATTTCTTGGAAAAAAATAGAAGGAGTGGTCGTACAACAATGAAACTTTGCAGAAACACTTCTCTGAACTAAACTAAGAAATTTTGAAAAAATCTTGGAAAACCGCCCACTGCCACACCCACCTCCCATATAACTGCAATTGCCAAAATTTTTATTTTTGGACCTAGGGACGTGAAATTCGGGACACTTCTTAATTGAGTTCCCCTGATGAAAAAAAAAATTAATCTTAAACGCAAAGTGACGTTATTTATACCTTTACCTTGATAAAAATCCAATATAATATGCAATGCTTTAATTGAATATGTAACAGGCGAAAAATTGTGTCAGCTTTTATTTGTAATATTATGCAAGCACCATATCTTTAACAATGGGATCTAGTTCTAAGGAAATTTTGTTCGAATGACGCCTTAAGCTACTTATGTAAGGATCCGAAGTTATAAGAAGTCTGTTGAAGACATCAGTATTAAAATCGATGTTACTAAAAGGGACGGTAATTGGCGGTTGTTTTTTTTTTTTTAATTGAAAGTACAGACTCGGAACTTTCATTTTTTTTATAGTAAGAGGGCTAAGCAAGGCAAAGCACATAAAGTTTTTTTCCATCAAAAAATGAAAAGTTGATATTTTTTAGTATAATTTTTGAAAAATTATAAAAATTAGCTTACTTTGCCAATTTCAATAATTTTTTTTTTATAAACAAGTAGGTGCTATATTTTCACTAAAAAATAAAAGAAAAGCCATAGCTATAAACTTACACACAAAAAGTTCTTTATTTGGACAATAATTTTAATCTGATTTTATTGAATAACTTTCCGTCCACTTCTGTTGGTTTTTTTAACTATAAAATTTCACTTTTTATAAAAAACCTTGTTGTATTTTTCTTATCCAAAGATTTCTTTACAAAACAAAATCATTAAAGTTTTGAAATTGGAAAGTGGAAAAATTTTATTTTTTTTGCCGAAATGCCACTGTGCGCGTGAGCAATCGCACTTTAACCATCATTAGGCCCATTGTGCTCCCCGTAGTAACTAAGTCTTATCCATAAACTCAGTTGATTTAGTGAAAGCCCTGATTCTTTTCTATCCCAGATGACCAATGTCTCTTAAGGGGTTTTTTTTATTCTCTTATTAAATTCCAAACCACCTCTAGAATATTGCCCTAAATTTTCAAGTAAATTTTTCACAAGTCTTTGAGATACAATTCTTAAAGTTTTTTTTTCAATTAAAACCCTTTGAAAAAAAATCTCGCGAAATTTTGGATGTCATTTTCATTTTATTGTAAAAATGTCTGCCAAAAATCCAAATTTCATTTTTTTTCCTTCGTCCAAGATCTAAGTTAAGGTTTTAGCTAAGAAGCGTTATTTTCACTTTAGATGATCCTGTAAAGAGTTATCCTGCCAACGCAGAAGCATCTTTTTTCCGAGCTTTTGAGGAAAGAGCGTCGTAATGGCAGAGTTTACGATATTTTTTCCCAAAAATTTCAGCATTTTTTTGTTAATAGTGTATGTTTGTACTATTCTAAGAAAATATTCCATTTTTATATGAGAAAAAATTTTTTTGAAAAAGTCTGTTATATACCCAAGAACCCATGTAACTCCTTAAGTTGCAGGATTGGGAGTCGCGGAATATGTACCGTTTCAACCGGTTGAAAACTGTGCGTACTCATAAATAATGTTCCATCGTGTGATCTTCCTCCGCGAATGCTTTGTAATCCGCCATATCCACTTTTTCCATTTTCTGAAGGTGGGCCCTGTGATGACTCCTAGAATGTAACTAAGTTCTGTTTTGTGTAGATGTAGCAGCTTTTTAGTCTCTCCAACATTAATACCAACCCAAAGTTACAAGACCTGTCGTGTTTCTCAGGAGTTCATTGCTTCAACCTGCTCTTAATGTAACTATGATAATATGGCTTGGGGTATACTTAAAGTAACTGTGTCGGCAAACTCGTCTGCTCTGCATTTCCTTCTATTCCTGTATGGCCGCCACGTAAATGATATCGATAACTGAGTTACCTAATGAGAGTCCAGTTATTGCCCTTTACATAACCTAACGCAGTGACACTTATTGCAGTATTGTCACTGCGGACAGCCTTAATTGTCACTGGGCTATCCACTAGATCGTTAAGGGACTTGCTCGTTAGAGCAGAAGCCCACTTGGAACCTTCTGCTTAGCCCACAATTTCGGAATGAAAAACTAAATTGTAGTCATTTAAAATAGTATCCTGACAATACAGATGTATTAGATATATTGATAAATTTATATTCTGAACAGATATAAATCAACCGAAAGATATCAGTGTCTTCCTTAGGTTTTGAGACATCGAAATGAAATTTTACACATATCCTTGTTTTCAAGAAGCTGCCTATTTATCGAAACCGCCGATATAGATCTACTTTACCATAAAGTTGGTATACAAAGTGAGCGATCAAGTTGAAGTTTTTGCATCGAAAACCTTTTCATTTCACATAGGTTATTGTTCAAGGCAACGCTACAATCTTCAAACATTTTTTTCAGATCAAATAACCATAGTCACAAATAAATAAAAACTGGTTATTAGACGTCTTGAAGTAGTAGAAGAAATCAATTATTTAAAATCGAGACTAATACATATATGGGCTCTAGATGGTGTGAATTTTTGACAAATACTTATTCACAAATCTTGACTCCTGGAGGTCAATTATGCGCAGAGTCAAATTCGTTCTGAGATTCAACTTTACGTCTAAGGAGCAACTACACTTCCTTAAATTGGTACAATCTCTTGTTATCTCGGTTATGTTATATCATTATACCAGTCCATTATATTTATACCAGTTGCTTGTTCGATTCGCCATTCAAAAGCATTCCTATATATTTGATATAATAAAATAAATATTATCAATATTAAAACCAATAAAATAATTTAATCTTGAAAGTAAAGTCTCTTGACTCTTGGAGGTCAATTATTCGCTGAGTTAAATCAGTTCTGAGGTTCAACTTTACGTCTAAGTGGCAACTACACTTCCGTAAATTGGTACAATCTCTTTTTATCTCGGTTATGTTATATCATTATACCAGTCCATTGTATTTATACCAGTTACTTGTTCGATTCGCCATTCACAAGCATTCCTATATATTTTATATAATAAAATAAATATTATCAATAATATAACCAATAAAATAATTTAATCTTGAAAGTAAAGTCTCGTTTTTCAACTCACACATTGCCTAATGAAAGAAAGTTTGCTCTGTGCGCTGGTTGCCAAAGTAATTGCATATATAACTAAGTAAATATAGTTCACATGAATGAGCACACAAACAAATAAATGTTTGCACAAACAAGCCCCCATTCGCTAGCACTTGAAATTTCTACTCAACTCAAATGTTGTGCAAATATCTGCTTGTGCTTGGATCTGTTCGTACAAGATGCCGCACTTGTCTTTTGGATACTATCTACTTCTTTATTTGTCTACCATTTGCTCGTTGATCTAAGCGTCAACATTGACATTCGCGTCCTTCACTTTTACATAACGGTATAGCAATGTGTGTGCTATGCATTTCGCTTACTTTTACATTTATGCCTTTGAATCATTTCAGCATTTCAGCTTCAAGTTTCGCTTACTTGGCCCCAGCTGCTGGATTTCGACTTGTTATTTGGTTCAAATCTTTTCAACGTACTCAGGTGTTTTGTATTTTCAGTGTTTATCTATTCGAGCTTACAATATTTTTGCAATCAAGTGCTCTCTGCTTTCCACACTCGTACGTTGTTGCGTAGCTTGCGAAAATGTCAAGTGGCAACGTGAAGCGTGAGTGTTGTTGGTCAAGTGCAAGAAGCTCGAAGTATTGGCAATACCATTTGATATACGAAACGAATTACGTAATTGAATTTGTTTTATCGTAACATTGTTTGTCAGCGTCCAAATAAAGGTTCGCTCTTATTGTATAATCATTTGAGAAAAATTTGATTTGTCGAATTTTTATGAGATATTGTTACAGCACAGCAAAAAAAAAAATGTTTTTTAAGATAGTCTTCACGTCGGCGATTAATCGGTCAAAAATTGTCTGTATATGAGCGGATTTTTTGGAATATGGTTTCGGTCTTGTATTGACCAGAGATTGTTAAAATAACAATTATTGCAATTTTTCTATTAAATAATTATAAATATTCAAAATAATTTGAGACTTCTGAAAATTTGCATTTTAGAAACAATAAACAATAGATAAAGGGTATTCTCACATATAGTCGAACTTTGAAACAAATAATAAAATCAATAAAGCAGTAGAAATTAAAGGTGAGAACGCTTCTTTGTAAGCTAACACACGTGGCTAATCTCCCACTAAGCACTAAATTGTCAATTAAGTTAACCCACTTTCACCGTATTGGCGCGTGTAATCGTCTGCTTTGAATTGCACTTGAAATTCAAATACAAAGACTAAATGCAATAAAACGTAGAACAGCAAATTTAACACCATTAAATGACCAGCTGGTGGGCAGCAACTCATGCCCTGTTGGAAAAATGATAGCCAGCAATTGCCGAAGATATTTTTTATCGACAAAGTATTTTCTAAAAGAAGGTAGAAGTAGGTTTGAAGAACTGTCTCAAATCATGTAAGTTCTCCCTGAATCTTGGAAGATTTCTTTAATTATATCAAAAATTGGTTTTAAGCTACATAAGTACATGCATGAACACAGAACCAGGCTTGGAATAACTTCAAATATAAAAAAAAATTAATAGCGGTTCTCACTTAAAATATTTATATCCCAAAATAGTTCAATACATTTTTTTTCCAATTTTTGAAGTTTTAATTTATGACTAATTAAGTTTTAAGTCGATCACAAACTCAAAGTAGCCAGGTGATTTTCGAATAAGAGCTTATAATAAACGAGGAAAGCATAAATGAACTTTTTGAAGGATTATTAATAATTATATGTACTATCGTCTCCTGAAATGCAAAATAACGTATCATCAAAAAATTCAAAATTGAGTATCTTATTTATTACGATTCACTACTTCAAATTACATACATAATATTAAATTTGTACATCATTTTCAGGTTCTGCGCGCATATATGAATCAGTTTTAACCAATATTAAAAATTTTTTCACTATTTTTCCATTTTATTTCGTGTTTCATTCAGGCCACTGTAAATTTTCGAAAATGTTGTTACGTTATTTTGCATTTTAGGTGACGATATGTATATTAGAGTGCTTCAAACAATTAAAAAAAAAAATTTTTTTCAACTCTTACCCCCTCAAATGGTAGTGATTGACAAAATAAAAATATTCCCTCAAGCCAGGCGCTGTAGCTTAACTTTAAGGAGTCGCCATTTTAATTTAGGTCCCCATTCAAATTCAAAATTTTTTTTTGAAGCACCCTAATGTTTATGAAGGGTAAAAGGTTAGGGTAAACTCTTTTTGGAACAAAAATGCGTCACAAAATATAGGTTTTTATATTTTGAAATGGGTATACCATTGTGGGCAAAAAATAGTAAGACTTTTTAGTTTAAATTTCGCGCAAAAACCCATTCCTCGAAATATTACTTATTGAGTTGGTATGACTGCCAATGACATCTGAGCCAAATCAAAATAATTATTACTGATTAGTATACGCTTGTCTCTCAGATGTACATAAAATGCATTCGGTGATTTTTAAGATGAGTGAAATTATTCAACAAAGAAATTCCATTAAATTTTGTGGGCGATATCAAATTTCTTGAGCTTCAGAATGTTGGAGAAGGTCTAAGGTGATAGGTGTTTTTGTCGCGAGCAAGTGTTTTTAATTGCTAAAAATTATTCAAAGAGGGTCAAAAACGAGTTGACGACGAACCACGTCCGGACGGCCATCAACGTCAACTGATAATCAACACGTCAATGAAATAAAGGAATTGATGTTTGTGAACCGATGATCTCACTGACATCGTTGGAATATCAGAAGTATTATGGAAATCCATTTTGAGAGCTCATTTGGGCCTAAAATTAATGAACGCACGATCGGTTCTAAATTCACTAAATTTTTTGGAAAATCAGCGTTGCGCTAACGTCTGTGAAATAATGCTTACGACCCGGAAACAGACGATCAATTGGCCGAATATCGTTGCAAAGGTGAGCCGAAGCCGAAAAAACCACATCAAAGGCCAAAAATCAAGGTTATGTAGACAGTTCCCTTCGATTGTGGAGCGATGGTGCACTCCGAATTCTTTCAACTGGCCAAAGTGTCAACAGGGAAAACTATTGGAGTGTTATACGTCGTTTGCGCGCAGGTATTCATAAAAAGAGGCATGGATTATGAGCCGACAAGGTTTTTGCACCACGATGATGCACCGTCGCATACTGCAATGATTCTTCTTGAGTTTTTCGCCAAAATTTCAACCAATATCGTACCACAACCATCGTATTTGCCTGATTTAACTCCGAGTAACTTCTGGCTATTCCGGAAACTCAATTGACTACTCCGCGGTAACCGTTTTGTCTTCAACATTGAAGGCTTTCCGGTAAGAGACTTTAAGAACTGTCTCGGGGATTGGAAAAAACGTTGGCAAAAGTATATTGGGGGCAAACAGGGGTAATTTTGAGAGGGAAGACAAAGTGTTTGAAAAATTAATTAAAATTTTTTAAATTATGAACAAAGTCGTACAATTTTTTGCTTTATTAAGTTTGCCGAGAACCACACGGAATGAAGTGTCAGAGACCCAAGGAGTATATACATACATAAAATATAGTTGCCTTACAAACAGTTCCATCAGAATCTAGTTCTTGTCCTGCATTTTTTATTTATTACAGAAATTCGTGACAGATTATTGTTTAAGGCAACATTAAGTTCTCCGAAGAAAGTGCTCAGTTCGGACGTCTGTGGCATATACCTATCAAACTAACCGATCAAAATCAAATTAAAGATCTTCAAAAGGGCAAAAAAGAAATCGACTTGAAAGTTGTTTATATCAAAGGTGACAAGAAAGTACTATTAAAGCGATTTCCGTTGGATGCATACCGTAGGCCGGTTACGCTTTCAAAAAGCAAGCTTGACTTGGATAGTTGAGTCAATTGAATTTTCCTGCCGGGTAGCGCACACGTTCACAACTATTGCAACTACGGAGGCTTTGAAATTCTACTTTGTAATTAAAAAGCTTGTTAAGCCAAAGTCAAAAATAGCTTAACCCATGCTTAAGGGTAATTTGCTGAATACTTATACATATGTACATACAAACAAATATGTTGTACCAATGTAACATTATAGCTAATACACTAGCATTTCAGAGGTACAATACCAACAAAAATAAATACATAGCTGTACTACAAGCGCATTTGAGCCACAACTTGTTGAAGTACTAAGCATACCGGCTATAAATAAAGCTTAACCTATGCTCTCAATTGTGAAATACGAAACACAATGCGGAATGAACGGAAATTTGTGCCGTTGTAAATAAATACCGTTGTGAATATGCTCGACATTGTCAAGTGCCTGTGGAGGCTACGGAAAAGGCATTGAAAAATTAAGCGTGCAAAAATAGAATACAAAGCGAAAACAACACCAACAAAACAAAATGAGGCAAGAAAAAAATTAAGCTTGAATACAAGCAAAGAGCAGGCGGCCAAGTGAAAGGGATGTGACTGCAATAACTGTGCTCGTTAAGGGGGATGCACTCGAAGCAAACATACCGAAGAATATTGTAAAGTGGTTTGACGAACAAACATAAACTTACACGCACACACGTACACTTGTATATAATTGTGAAGAAATATTTCAAAAAACAAAAAAAAGTATGAAAGATTCAAGGTTAAGGGGGCATTATGCACGCCTACGCTAATGAGCTACCAAGCGACGGATGGCGGGCGGCGTACATTCGTTGAAGGGTGTTGCTCAACACGCTTGAATGCACAATTGGAAATAGCAAATTCGTGGGTATTTCGTTAGGGGATGCTTCTGCATTGCCCACTATTTACTATGAGCGGAGTTTTATATGGAAACAGAAAAAATGCTAAAAGGATTAGTTAAGCATTTGCTATTTGCAACACTTGCAACACTTGCCACACGAGAATAACTATGGAATTTGTGCAATTATGATAATCTCACCAACACTATACGTATATGCACAGCTCATTACACCCACATTGAATGGCTATTCGATTTGTTCCGAATCATTTGGAACACTAATGGTTAATAGTTATACAAGTACATGGTGGTTCGATAATGATGTGGCACTTTACGAGAGTTTTGGTCACGGGCGTGAAATGAAAAATATTCATAGTATGAGTAATGTGTAATACTGAGTGGCCTAAAATATTCAAGAGAGTTAGAAAAAGAATAAATTATATGTTTGAATGAATTGTGACGAATGTGTTTTGACGAATTGAGGAAATCTTATTTTTGAAGTTGATAAGCTCTAACAGTTGGCAAGAAAATTTTCCTATCAGAATCAATTATTTCACAGCATTTTATCAACAATATTGTTCTCATATAAGAAATGGAATATTTTATTAGAATATTTTATTATTGCAAACATACGCTATTAACAAAGAAAATTTGAAATTAAAAAAAAAAAAAACAATTTAAAACTCGATCATTGCGACGTCATTCAAGGGGACCCCTGCGATGGCAGGATAACTCCTTACAGAATCATTTAAAGTGAAAAAATACAGGTTTTGAATAAAACCTTAACTTAGACCTTGGATGAAGGAAAAAAACTGAAAATTGGATTTTTGACAGACATTTTTACAAGAAAATGAAAATTGCTGTGAAAATTTCGCGAAACCTTATTTTTTCAAATAGTTATAATCGAAAAAAATCCTTCGTACAAGTCTTTAAGAACTCTATTTCAAAGACCTGTGTAAAAGTTTATGAAGATCGGTTGAGTAGTTCTCGAGAAGTACTGTCAACCGACGTTAAAAACATAGTTTCGGGAAAAACGCGTTTAAAAACGACGCACTTAGCCTAGCTAGCCTCGAGCGCACAAGTTCTCAAGGCTGTATCTCCGAAACTGTTACTCGGATCAACTTGAAAACTTAGGACAATATTCTATAGGTGTTGTAGAATTTAGTAAGACAATAAAATCAAATAAATTTTTTTTGAAACTCGTAAACCCATGTAACCCCTTAACTACATTCAGCCGTACCCATTTACGAATATTAACTAGAATTGGGAATTAGGGGGAAAAATACGGCTCGAAAGTTTATTCTAAAATATACTCACAACATTTTTATGAATCATATCAACCAAATTTGGATGACAACTATCTCTTACTCTACTCAGACTCGTTGAAGAAAATAGATAACTAACATAAACTCGAGTTTTTTGTTCCATTATTTCACTTCGAAGTCTTATCGACAGTCATCTGAGTGGACTGCACACAATAAACCCGCTCCAACGCTTGGAAATACGCAACAGTCGGCTGGCAAGGTTATGGTGTCTGTATTTTGTAAAGCACATAGAATAATTTTTATTGACTACCTTGAAAAGGGAAGACCCATCAACAGCGACCATTACATAGCGCTACTTGAACGTTTTATGATTAGATCACCGAGCGAGTATTTGAAGAAAGAAAAGTGCTGTTTCGCTAAGCCAATGGACCGTGTCAAGAGGCATTGAAACGATGGCAAAAAATCCAGGAATTGCATTTCGAATTGAGTTCACATTCACCATATTATACAGATCTGGATCACATCAACTATTTTCTGTACTCAGATCTCCTAAGAAATTTTCGTCCAATGAAAAGGTGATCGCCGCAATTGAGACCTTTTTTGAAGCAAAGCACAAATCGTAATACAAAAATGATATTTAAAAGCTGGAGGGACGCTATAATCAATGTACCACCCTTGAAGGAAGCAACGTTGAATAAAAAACGAATTTAGCAAAAAGAATGTGTTGTATGTTAGGCCGGGGAGTTTTCAACTTACCTGTTAGCATAGTGTTAGGTAAAAGCCTCCCAAATGATTAAGCGAAAATAATATAAGTTTATAGTTTTGAAGTGCAAAAGGTCATTTGATCAATATTGTCTGATATGTGGAGAGATTTTAGATAACTTTATACCCTGAATTAGATAAAATGATTTTGTTAATTCTGTCTGTCTCTATACATATAAGACATACAAGATCCCCAGTTCTTGAAATATCGATTTGAAATCTATTTCACCTCATTTTCACGCCAAGATTATACCTATTTGTTGGAATTGTCAAATATCGGACCACTAAAGGACACATCGCCACACGAACTGGTCGCTGAATAATTTGTTAGTGAAAGTCCAGCGTATAGCTTCAGTACAACTAAACTTAACGTTTTTTCTTGCCTTGCTGCCAAAAAAAAAAATCAAAACCAATATAATTTATTTAAAACTTTATTAAGGGCTTAGTATGTGCTAAATTTTTCCAACTTCACAAGGAACAATTACAGCTATTTTGTAACCAAATACATTAAACACCATGTTGGCATTGGGTAAGCACGCATGTTGTTATGTAGCTACTGCAATTACATATATATGTATACATATATTTATTTGAAGGCAGAAAATGAATCTTATCGCACCTAGCGTGACATTGTAATTTAATGCCTTGAGTTCTCTCTCTTTGTGAATTTTATTGATTTATATGCGAAATACACATGCATCCTTGAAATGTGATGCATTACGACGGCTGTCACTATCAAATCCCAAAATCAACACGTACGACATTGTACAAAAATAAATTCATGCAAATACATTCATATAAACATACAAGCATATATGTATGTATGTAATTGTCTTACGTGCGTGCGTGTAAACGAGCAGGTTTTCTTTGAATTCTCAAGTCTTTGCCGTAGAAGAAGCCTTGGCAGCAAGCTAATAAGTTATTGCAGAAGAACTCACCGTAAAAATAACAACCTACTCAGCTACTCATGCACACGCTATGTCCTTGGGGGATTCAGAAGGAAAATCCATTACCTTCCACCCAAAGAACGTCACATTGGGAGCTACACGTTTTTTTATGCTTTCAATAATCTAACAACATCACATTTATGTTGTATATAGTATATATGCGCATGTGTATGTGTAATCAGTTGCATGTATTTGTTGTGTTTCCAAGTTGCTTCCTGTTTTGTCTAAAATGACATAAAATTGTAGCGAAAACAAAAATACATTAAATTTATTCCCGGGAGAAACAGAAGCACTTAATTGAGAATTGAAGGAAATGTAAAGTGACAACGGGTAGAAGAACTGCTGTATTGGAAGGTGTTAGGCAGGCACGACATTTCTTCCCGTATAAATATTGGGAAGTCGAAAAAAGTCTTTTCGTATTTTATCAATAGTTGTCGTTGCGGTCGTATACCTTCAGTAGTACCAATCACATTGTGTCATACCATATAGTGTTGGAAAGGTGAGATTTTAAGCTTCATTTAACTAAGAAAAAAAATTAAATTCGGGGAAGTTGAACAAAATGGTACAGTTGTTAAAAAATGATTGAAAATAATGAAGAATTTCGCTATATTTTGAAATTTTTGTATAGGGAATTTTTTGTAAGGGAAGAAGCCACCAATGAAATTGTTAAGTTTACCAATACTATGCTGTATCAGTTTCGTGTAGCACAACAAAGGCTCGCTCGCTTCCATTCTGGAAATTTCGATACGAAAGATGCACCTCGCTCTAGTCGACCTATCGTTGAAAAAGTCAATAAAGCAGCCATGACATCGCTAAAGAACTTAACATTCATCATCAAACTGTCTTCAATCATTTAAAAAAAGGCTGGCTACAAGAAGAAGCTCGATGTTTGGGTACCGAGTTAGCATTTACGATTCTTTGCTGTAACGAAATGAAATCGAACCATTTCTAAAGGGAATGGTAACAGTAGACGAAAAGTGGTTTAAAAACGACAATAATGTACTAGAAAGATCATGGTCCAAACGTGTTGAAGCCCAACAATAGATCAAAAAGCCAGGATTGACGCCTCGAAAGGTTATGCTGAGTGTTTGGTGGGATTGGAAACGATTCACCCACTATGAGCTGCTCCAGCCTAATCGAACGATTGATTCTACATTTTACAGTCAACAAGTGATGAGATTGAAGCAAGCAATCGAAAAAAACTCGGTAAAACCTGGAAGAGCTTGGCTGGGAACTTTTGATGAATCCACCATATAGCCCCAATCTTGCACTATCGGACTACTATTTGTTTCGGTTAATGCAGAACTCCCTTCATGGGAGTAAAGTTGGCTTCAAGAGAAATCTGTGAAAATTACTTGTCGTATTTTTGTCCGAGAAATCATAAAAGTTCTACACTGTTGGAATAATGTTAATAGCGGAAAAATGGCTAAAAGTGGTCAAACCAAAAAGGTACATATTAGGTTCATTAAAGTTCATTATAAATATAAAAAAAAACAAGTTGAAGTTTGATTAGAAATATGAAAACACTTTTTGGCCTTCCCAAAATGAATGTTCAAGGTAGCCTTGTTCCAGAATTTCTAAATTCTTTATCAAAGTTCTTGAACAGTGATGTTGATACTGTAGTTACTGCGTCACTATAATTGTCCACAATTAGAAGGAAAACTAACATATGTATACTAGAAATTTCTTATAATGCACTCTCGTTGATAATCGTACGTTTCAACGACAAGCCAATTACGTATACTGAAATTTACGTCAAATATAGGTTAATTTAGATTTCAGCATAAATTTACATTCTGATGAAGTTTATTAAAAAATTTTAACAAGAAAAGGAGAGAGAATACAATTGCAATTTCTTGCTATAACAAGCAGTTCTCTAGGGTAATTTTAAGGGAAATTTATATGCAAATTGATGAAAGTTTATAAATCAAAATTAATGCCTTTGACCCAAACTACCGCCTTCTCCTAAGGGTGAAATTAAATGCGTATTGTGTTATTTTCTATATAAACTCCACTGGGAGTTAAAAAAAACTAAAAAAATAATACATATATACATATAGCAAAAATAATACATAATATATAGAAGGTATGCTATAATTTTCGGTCAGAAATATTTTCACTTTTTTTCATAAGCTACGTAAAATCGCCAACAAAAATGTAAAATAACGTATCAACACTATTCATTAATTTACAGAAGAGTGATATAACGATACAAAATAGAAAGTCCTCATTTTAAAATATGCCTTGAATTTTGGTATAATTTGGTTATATGTATCTGATTGGTATCTAATGACAAAAGTTCAAAGTCACCTAAAATGCAAAATAAGATATCATCAAAAATATCGAATTTTAGTTTTTTATTGCTTACGATTCGCCAAAACATATTACATATATGTAGCATAAAATTTTCGGCTTCTGATGTCAGACATAACCAATATATAACTAATACATAACCAATATATAACCAATGCATTACCAATATATAACCATTTTATAACCAAAACTCAATTTTTTCATTATAAGTGGTTTCTATTATATCGACATTCCTTTGCCTGTAAACTTATGAAAAGTGATTTTAGGTTATTTTGCATTTTAGGCGACGATATGTAAGATGATGTAATCAATAAAACTTCAAACTCGAATTTATGGATGTTACGTTGCTTTGCATTTAAGATTAGGATAGGTATTAGGAATTTATAACTAACAGTATTTCTCAAAAATTACTCACAACGCTAGTATTATGTACGTCTTATTGTGCCTAAACCACAAATCGACTTCCGGCATCTGCCTTAGTATCCGGTCGTGATGAGAAAATGTAAATCGCACATACATACATCCTTGTATGTATATATCATATAAATATATTTCATATTAAAAGAAACTTGCGGAACTCATAAGCGCTTTCATTCGTGTTTTGTTGCCAATCATCAGAACCATTAACACGAAATGGTGCAAATGCTTTTTGCTTTTACGTTGATGTTGTCCAAATGTGCGGCCACGTCGGGAAAAAATATAATACTAAGCGAAATCCGAAATCAACCCCACTGATTGCGCGCATCTGCATGCAGACATACCTACGTACATACATGATGTATACATGGGTGTGTATGCGTGTGTCTTCGGGACAGCCCGCCACGCTTGTCATGCCGCAAGGAAGGAAACAAATTTCCTCAGGATAACATTATCAACCAGCTTCTTGCAAGAAAAGTGCGTAAATTTTGTAGACCCCTTCCCCCGCACACTCTTCCACATCCATATTGGTGTTTATGCCCCTTTTGTTTTGACGTGAAACCGCTATGAACACATCAAGATAAAAACAGCATCCCAAACACCGAATGCCTACAAGCAAATAACGCTGGTAATGTGCCAGTTGGTTTATCCATTTCGGCACACTACCATATACATACAAACATACATACCTACACGGAAGGCGCATAAATGGCTAAATTTTTCTGTTTGGGGGGTTGCGCTAAGCCCAGCCAGCTACTTGTACGAGTGCTGGTAATGCTAATGTTGATGCTGTTCTTCACGCTGTACGCAGCGGTCGTGTGTTCGCCCTGATTGTTGTTTGCTGTTGTTGTTAATTTATGTGGTAGTGAAATTTATATTTATTGCCTTTGTCATTTCGAACAAAATTGAGTTGTTAACGTCTAGGAGGCGTTGTGGGCCTAATGGTTTTGTGGGAATTTATATTCTTGCAAACAACCAGTGATATACATATGTATAAGCAGGCCAACTCTATGTACATATCAAAATATAATTAGAAATTTGGTAATATTAGTTCATTACATAACATACACATACATATTGTTTGTTTACAAGTTCATATTGTGGTCTTCAACTCTTAAGTCTGACGTATACAAGAGAGGACCGTAGAGTTACGATGAATCTACTTCTATGGAAAGAAGGTAGCTTTTTATACCCTTGCAACATGTTTCTACAGAGCTTTATTCGCCGAACGGTTGTAGCATTACCTAAAACTAAGCGAGATTGATTTAGGGTTATTTATATAAATGATCAGGATGACAAGACGATTTGAAAGTCTGTCTGTCTCTCCGTCTATGCAAGCTGTAACTTGAATATGATAACGATATCTAATGAAACTTGGTACACATGTTCCTTGGCAAAAAGGTAAGTCGGAGTTTGTAGATGAGCGTAATGAAACCACTGTCACGTAATGAAAACCTATAAAGTGCCATAACTAAGCACTAAATTAAGACAAAACTGTATGTTAATTTATCACAAAGGACCGCAGTAATAGACAGCTTTATAAGAGCCAGTGTCAAAATTGGACTAAGAGCTTGGCACTGCCTTCTTTTAGCTGTAATCCCGTATATGGTCTGCTACACCGATTTAAACCAACCTTGGTACATAGTAATATTATTTTAACATTTCCAAGCCAACAGACGTATAACTACGCCTACTTCGCATACAACATATTTTTAAATTATTTTAAATTGTTTCACTTCTTAGTACACAAATCAAGAAACAATTAATATAGCGAAATAAAACTTTAATATTTGGACCCCAGTACCGATAGTTGACTTTTGACAGAAATATCGGTTAATGTGTAAGGTATATAAATGAAATTCAGGGATATTCCTTTCTGATAATACATATTTTAATATCTTTGTGTACTAATAATGATTTGAATAGGGTCAATCATATACCTAATATAAAGATTTTCGAACTTCCAGGATTTTCGAACTCGACCAGTATGTGGGTTATCGTAATAAAATTGAGAGAGCGTCTTTTTCTAATAACGGTGAATATTTGTGCTGTTAGTCGGGAGAAAACTTGTCCTAAAAGCCTTAAAAGTAACAAACCTTATTTACCTGAAAGTATTACCCCAGCTTTAATTCTTTCACGTTACAAGAGTATGAACTGTTTGGTTTAATCAGCGCTTTTTTACATACGATTATTTTCGAAAGGTTTCCTTAAGGAGTTATATCAACTTGCATGTCAGGCGGTCGTCACAAATGGTGTGGTTCAGGAAGCGCAATTGTATCCCCAAAAATTGACCGTTTGGTGTGGATTGTGGTATGATGGCATCATGTCGACGTATTCATTTCAAAATGGGGCAAGACATGTCCTTGCTACCAATCGTCATAACACGATGTTTACTGTCTTTGTTTTTTATCGGTATTTGATGAAATCGATGCGGAGAGAACAGATTCTCATCATTTCATTTTTATTTTCAACAAAACGGAAAAAGCAAAAAACGTAACGAAGATTTTTCTTCTTACAATTATCTCAGATTCAAAAACCAAAAAAACCTTTTTTCCGTAGAAGGATACAGATAATGTCGCAGCGTGATGAACTAGACAAAATTTTGATTTTCGATAAAATGGAAACTTCCATAAAAAAATCGTTTAATGTTTGAAAGCTGATAACACTAAGTTAAACAATTCAAACAAAAACACTCATATCTCCGAAACTATTTGGCGCTACAATTTAAAATTTTCCGAAAATATTAAGGGGACTCACAACTTGTCATAAGGCAACGTAAAATCATAAAATCATAACTTTTTACTTTATTTTTTTAATTATTGTTCGATTACATACAAAAATGAGTTTTCGGTTCGTTATAACTTATAACTTTATGAAACCATATGAAACCCCTAACTACAACAATATATATGCAATAATCGATTTTTTGAAATTCAGCATTAGAAATCTTAATGAGTTGTATAAACCTTATACTTTCATATGTTAAATACTTTAATGACTCCATCACACTAGATATGAGTTTATAAAGCATATTTTATTCGAAAGTGCGGAAAGACCAATTATTAAGACAAATACCCGTTATTATGTTAGTTTGCAGTCAGAGAAGCTTTTCAGCCTTAAAGATGTGTCCTCTCTGTATATGTACCATTTATTCACAATATTAAGAATGTACCTGAAGTATGATAACTGTTAGATAGTTCGGTTAACGGACGAAAAAGTTATAAATACTCGTGCTTTGATGAAATTTGAATAAAATAAATTAAGTAGCAGAGTTTCGACGTTCAGACATATCGACGAAATATACAGATGTTTATTAAGGGGGTATTCTAGTCTAGAAATTAAAAAAAATCGGAATTTTTCATATTTTCAAATTCTAATAATTCAAGAATATGTGTACAGGACGATTTTTCAAAATTCGACTTATTTTCGGAGATACAGCCGATTTTGTGACGTGGCGTCCGTGTTCACTAGAATTGTCTCCTAAACTTTGAACGTATTTGACTTTTTCGGAACGATGCCCACTATTTCTCAGGTTCTACTCGACCTATTTACTTGAAATTTTTATAGAGTCTTCTTTATAGGCTCGTCTAAGGTTGGTACTAGCCCCATCCCAAAATTTTTATTTTTACTATTTTTAAAAAATTCGAAAGTCAGAAAAAGTGATTAAACAAAAAATTTTTTTCCAGGCAGTCGCCATTTTGTGAAAAAAAATGTTTCCCACTTTTCCCTAGTTCCGACCATTGCGACATTATTCTAGATTAATAACCTTTTTTTTTGGTTTCAGATAACTAGACCAGACTAGACTAGACTAGACCCCCACTTCCTTAGCTCATAATTTTTGAATTCTTTTATTTTTTTTTTAATTTTTAATTTTTTTCTGTCCTCTTCAAAAATTAATAAATAGCTAATAAAAAAATGGATAGTAAAAATATTAATTGCCTTTTTTACGACACTTTAAAAATTACCTGAAATTCATGCTTCTAGACTAGAATACCCCCTTAAAAAGTGGCGTACAGTATCGAAGTAAGAGTTGTAATTGTTTATTTATTTACATTAAATTTCTTCTCACTATCTCTAATCACATTTCGCTTTTCTTCGTTTGCTTTGTTCTACAAAAAGGAAAACTTCGTTGACGCCAAAATTCCAAATTCTACACCTCAATATCTGCAATTTTTTCTGGAAATACAGTTAGTCATGCTTCCTATTTGCTAAACAAAAACTATACGCATACTTATTTTAAGCAATTTCGAAGATAACGACACGTGCGTAAATACAGGCGGCGACGTAATAAGTCGTCAACCAAGTCTACCAATTTTCAAATTAATTAATTCCAACAAACCGCCAATTGTTTCCTCTACATGTAAATTCTTACGGTTAATCGAATTACTCACCCTCAAAGTCTATGATAACGAAACTATACGACAATGGTGAGAAGTAATTAAATCTGAAGCCACGTAATGTCATTTGGAAGATTGATAAACGAGCATTCACGTTATTACCATGGAGAAATGCCAAATAATTAGGGCTTTAAATAGACACCTTGATGTTGAGGTCATATTGTATTTTTGTGGAAGTCAATTAAATTTTATGATATCTTTCTGGGTTTAGCGTTTTCATAAAAAAAAATCACGTGTCTGTCGAATAAAAATAGATGCATGTATTCTAGGTAATATTTTCAAATGTTACTGCAATGACAGCAAAAGTGCTTTATGGTCAATTTGAGCACTTGTCGCAATGCGCCTACTGATTCTTCGGCACTTAGATGTCAAGTAGTTTGTGTGGCTTAAGACTCTTGTAAAAATGTTGCGCTAAAATCATCATCGAAATATAATAAAAGTATAGCTGCAGATCGTTGCGGAAGTGGCCTTGATAGAAACTGTTGACATTATAACAATAAATAAACATACATATATATATATATATATTGTATGTATATACACTTGTTTTTATTGAAGCGCTTGTTCAAGAACAGACGCCACACCTCAACATCGACGCTGATTCTTTTAGTCTGTCGACAGTACACCTCTATACATCCTATGTAGTACATGGGCGCACAAGTGAGTGGTGCCAGCATTTTTTGGTAAATTTTTTGGTAAATTTTTTATCACTTCTTATTCTTTTTATCTCTTTGTTTGTATATTTGTATCACTTCCTGTTTATAATGGAGTTTTTTAATTGTGTTCTTATCATATCTGGTTGTTGTTAATGTGTGGCCTACACCTTGAATGCAGCATTTTGATAAGAAACCAATTAAGCTTAATTTCAGTCACTTAAATGTTAACTAGACTATGTTTACTTTGGTAGAAGTTAAATGTGGAAGCCAATTTGTGGTGCTTTTTGGCGGCGTCAACGGTATAAAATGCGCATCGAACTTTGTCGGTGTGTCATTCGCATTTTCAAGATGAAGGTGTGAATCATCGCTATTTTTATGTGGAAGTCTTGAAATATAGGCAGGCAGATATTTATTTTAAAGTTTTCTATTGCAAATTTGCTTTGATATATATATATATGATGAACGCGATTTTTAATCATTTTTTATATGTATATAAAAATCTCAGTTGCTTTGCTAGTTGGGGTTGCTTGCTATGCTATCTAATCGATAGATCTATAGAAAAATGAAATTTGGACGCAAAAAAATAAATTTGTTGAAATAAGAAAATGTTTAGAAAAATGTTACAAATTATAAATCTTTATTTTTCCTTAAAATATCCCAAACAATCATTCTATTAGCTTAGTCCTAAGCTTGAAGAAAACTGACTTAAACTATCTGATTCTTTTTTATTGGCGTAGACACCGCTTAAACGATTATAATCTACCTGACAGCAGTTATTTAAAATATATGAATTGATGTTTATGGAAATTGATGTTTTTTTTTTTAATTCTTTAATCCATTTTATCGATAATCGCAAGTCATCGAAAGCTTTAAGTACATATATGCTCTTACTGTATGATGATACCACAATGAAAGTGAAACATATAATTCATAATTTTGATTAAAAACTTAAAATTGCCTTATTGCACAGTTTACACTTTTGAGTCAGCATTCCGAAAAAAAATTGACTATATGTAGTCCTCAAAAGTTGACGTTGTAACCTTAATGACTATGTGCCAAAGGAACTGTCATGAGAAAATGCATAAAATGTTTTTAAAAATGTATACGGTTCAATTAAATATTAACATTCTTCTTTACTGCTTCTTTTGAAACAATAACAATTAATTTCCAACGAAACACTCAAAGAAATTATTTATGTATGGAATATACGCAAAATCAACATTTTTAAATTTATTACATTTTATTATCAAAATAATAATTCTCCAACTGCAACTTCTCGTACGTTTTTGCCATTTTATGGTCGTAACAATCGTTCACCTGTGCTCCCTATTCGTCGAATTGTTGTTAATTTCGAACGGACATTTTCCTTACACACGATGAGGCTCACTTGTATATGTATGAGTGATGCGGTAAATAAACAAAACTGTCAATTCTGGTGCCAAGAATCCACAAATTATTACATTCGCTTAAATAGACACTTTGTTGTGGTTTTTAGTCTGTTGTATTCATCGATCCATACTTCTTTCGAAATGAAGCTGGTGACATCGTTACTATCAAGATGCGGTATAGATTGATGATAACCAACTTCAAGGCCGCAATTAGAAGAAGTTGATCTTGACAACATCTGGTTTGCAACAAGACGAGCCACAAAGCACGTTTAACACCCGAATTATTGCGAGAAAAGTTTGGAGATTCGATTATTTCAAGAAATCCTGACATTTAATGACTTCCAAGAAGTTTTTATTTAACACCATTATACTACTTTTGTTAAGGTTATTTGAAGTAATTGGTCTTTAGCAATAAACAACACTCTCTTCAAGCTTTGGAAGTCAATATTAAACGTTGTATTCTTGATATACGAAGTCGTGTAGCCATTTGAATGATGTTATATTCAGAACTTAATTGTATTGATCGTTCATTGAGGGTGTTTTTTTACGTGGCGGGTCTCAAACCCAGCGCACAACCCTATGCAGGGGAAGTTTCGCCTTCTCACTTTAGCTTGCCTTCAAATGGATGTTCTTAGGCTACCCAGAGGATACTTGGTCAAAGACGGGAAGTCGTGAGCTGCTTGAGTCATACTCGTATGTAAATGAGTCGTTTCCGGCCACTCCAAAGTGAATGGCGATCAGAGAACTTTCCTCACTTGCGTGAACTACTACACATGAATCTATCCTATATTGATCGTACTTCATATTAAATAAAAAATAAAAATTGAATTTTGTTAACAATTAGTGTGTTCTTTGTTTTGAAGAAATCATATCCAATAAGATACGAGTAATGGAAAACTCTGTACATAAAATAAAGTATACATATTAATTTAAAGGTTTTACTTCTAAGCGAAATTTTTCAAAAATAATGAAAATAACGAAAAGTAGCTATTTTAATTTTTTGGTTATGTTAATTTCCCAAATTGTTTTAACCTAGTGCAACTTTTAATAGAAAGAAGTTTAGAATTATATACTTTAGATATTGGTTTAAATTCTTAATAAAACTTCAGCTTAAATCTTTTAAAAATCATCTAACAAATGTAGGCATATATGCACATAGCCTTAGAAGTACACAAAACAAGCGCATTTCTGGTATTAATCCAAAAATTATCTGCTATATCTCAAACTTAGTAACTTTTAATATCTTTGCATAAAAAGGCTGTAAATCAAAGCAAAGTTTAGAGCAAATTTATATCGTAAGTAATATTAACATTCTTATATGGATATCAAAATCTGTTCTTAGAAAAGCCATCCACAAAATTAAAGTAATAATTGGAATTTTTTTATATATAGGGTGGGTCATCTAACGTTTTAAATTTGAATTATCTATATTTCGACATTGGAAACGTCAAATACCATTCGGAAAGTAACACATATTCAGTAAAAAGTTTAAAATTTACGAAATGAGTCGCTATTCACTAGAAGAAAACTGGGAAATATTGAAAACTTTTTTCCAAAATTCGTTTGACCGAGAATGCTAAATTTTACCGAAAAAGCATCTTTTCGGACGAGGCTCATTTCCACCTCGATAGTTACGTTAACAAGCAGAATTGTCGCATTTGGGGCACAGAAAACCCGCACGTAATCGTCGAGAAGTCAATGCACCCAACACCAATCACCGTATGGTGCGGATTTTGGTCTGGTGGAATCATCGGCCCATTTTTCTTCGAAAATGAAGAACCGCCGTAACCATCAATGAGCGATATCGCGCAATGTTAACCGAATTTTTCTTCAAGCAAATTGAAGAGGAAGACTTGGACAACATTTGGTTCCAGCAAGACGGCGCTACGTGCCATACAGCAAACGCTACACTCAATCTTTTACACCCTATCTTCGAATTTAAGTTTTTATAGTACCCACCCATATATATGCGATTAAAAATGTTATAAAAAAATAATTATTACTCCAAAATAATCATCAAGACAAACTTTTGAAACTGTTTTAAAATTACATTATCTCATTTCATTGACTCTGATTTATAATATATCTTTTTTTAATTTTATCACTATCTACTTATTAAAGATGTGTTCAGAACAAGTAGAGAGAGCCAAATGTGTTGAGGCAGATAATGAGTCTAAACAATATTTTTTATCGGACCCTTAAGAACTCAAAAAACACAACATTAAACACGAATCTTTGTTAGTCGAATTTTCTCAACACAGGTAAAATTTGTTTCAAATTATTACGTAATATTTTGCTATCTGTCTGTACATACAGATTTCGGATATTTTCAGCAAAATTCTATTCAAAAAGGTAGAAAGAAGCAATTATGAAATTGTATGAATTTCGGCATCCTTTTACAAACGGTTATTTTTAGATTTAATTTTTAAAAATCAAAACAATTTTTCCAAACTATTTTGCTTTCAGTTTTCCAAATAGTAAAGCAAATTTTGAAATTAAAATTTTTTTTTGCGCAATCACCGTCTTCAGATTCGAGCTTACATAATCGAGCTTTAGTTGTGTTGCCGAAACACAAATTCAGCCAGGATTTTCTGTGTATTCCGCACAGGTAGATACATTTTTATACGAGTACTACCACCAATGCTACGCAGCACATAGACGGGCATTCGTATTGCCGTACTCGCATACAAAGGCAGGTGAGTACAGGCACACACATTAAAATGTAGGGATATATAATTTTCAATTAGCGCTGCAATCAGGACTATTTGTAACGATCACTATGGAATTAAATGCATTCGTGCCAAACGCCGCAGATATATGACTTCATACGCAGCGCAGAACACGAAGCAAATAATTAACACTTTTATGTATGTACGCAGATACTATATATTATATACATATATGTTTGTATATATCGCTATTTTTCGTTGTGCACTTTACGGCAGAGGCTAGGACTCACCTGTATCGCTCGGTGTGATATTACTGAGGCGATGCGTTAGATAACCACGTAAGTTCGAGACTACGCGCTGTGGCGAATTCGGGCCACTGCCGATGGAAAAGCTACGCAGTTTGGAGAACAGTGCGGCCGATTCACCACTTGTGCCAGCAGCACCATCAGCTGCACTGCCTGCAGCGCTATTATGGGTACCCTCGTTCGACGCCACTGTCTTGCGGATTATAGCGAGCTGATAATGTGCTATTTACGATTTATTTTTTCTTAAATGATTTTTTTTCTTTTTGAATTATTATGGAATTTTTAACAAAGTATTATAAACTTATGCCTCGTTTTTGGTTAATTTTTTTTTCACGAAATTTGCGTCCACACAAACATAAGCGACAGAAAGTTGCCTCAAACCATGAGCTCACACCGTTGCGATTGATAGCAATTATATATTTTTTGTGGCTTTTACATCACCTTTTCACATTCGTTTTGCAAAAAAATAAAACTTTTTTTTCTCACTTAACCACTGCAGTTCACGTTAACAAAATTTGTTTCAAAATATTACAAATACACTTTTCGATGAATACCCAACAATTGTTGGTGTGATTGAAACACAATTTGTTTAGTTAATTTATTTAATACTTCAAATTGTATGCTTTTGTGAAAAAATCCTGCACACACACACTTGAAATGTAGGAAAAATTTGCTAAACCAGACGACCACCGTGCATCGTCCAGGCCAGAGCAAAGGTAACTTCTATCTGGCAGCGCTCGCCTAGCGCATACCCAACATGCCTATGTATACCTTGGCGCTTGTACTGCTATTCAAGCTGGCATTCCAGTGCCTGCGTTTGCTCCAAAAGCCAAGATCCAGCGCACCAACCTACCACCCACCCACAGCGTTACTGCCGCCCACCGCACGTATCCAGTCGTGTCAGGCGACTTTCCAAGGAGCGCGTTGCATATTCACTCACAAGCGCGCAGGTATTTGTGGCATTTCCTGCATATTACTTGCTTGCGTGTGTGTGTGTTAAGTTCTGCCATCGAGCTTGTCGTTCAGGTTGTTCAGCATTTCATTTGCGCTCACTTCTATGTATTTTAAGCACTTGCTCGTTCGCGCTCTCTCTGCTTGCTGCGAGACATGCGCATCCTGGCGCTTAGCTTTTTTTTATTGCTTTTACTCAGAAGACGGCAAGCGGTTGAGTGTGTGCGTCTGTGTGTGTGGGAACTTACCATGCATGCGTCCACCCAATTGGCTTGCTTTTGTGAGTGCACAGCACAGTTTTTCCCATACACATTACTTGCGCCTGGTTGAGCACATTTGAATTGGCATAGATTGCTCAGGCTGAGCGCTGTTTTGTTGCTTACACACTGCTCATACATATGTTTATATGTGTTTGTGTGTGTATGTTATTACATGACTTGCATTTATGTATGTGGCTGCATGGCGTTGGTGTTGATTATATCGAGGTTACGTGTGTTGTTGCAGTCGTTAATGTGCTCATCAATGGCTGAATCCTGCTTCCATTTCATACAATTCGATTCAGAACGATTGAAACCGTCCGTCTCGATTTGATATATTTCCCTATGTGCGTATGTTAATTTATTCGCATATATATATATATTTATGAGTTTATAGTTGTGACTGTAAACACATAAATATTATGACACACACAGATACGTCAATAAAAGGCACGTAATACTTGTTTATGAACTTTTAACACTTTTTATAAATCTCCATTTTAATGACACGAGGGGCAGTCGTAATGCTCATAATCACCGTATTTATTCTTTTTATAAATATTTCAATACATTTTGTTGTGTTACGCATTTGATATAAGCATTCACTTCCCGGCGATTACATAAATGTATCAGTAATTAAATAATTCCATTTTTTGAAAAGGTACTCACACTCCCACACTTAAACTCACAGTAGTTCGAAGGCATACATAAGCCTGGCTTATCCGCTCTGCCTTCACTGCTTACACTGCTCTTTGCAATGAAGCACTTAGTTATGCTTTCTTATCAGCATTTGATTATGATGAATACAAAAGGACGTATTCAATGAAGAACAACTTGACTTGAAAAAAATAAATAAATATATATACTAAATTCATACATATAATACATTACGTACACTTAGCTTTTCTTACATACTCATACATACCTCACATACGCATTTGCACCTACATATATACACATATTATATTATAAGTCATTCTTAGTATTTATTTTGTATAATTTTATTTGCGCTTTTCCACTTGCCCAGTGGACCGA
This sequence comes from Bactrocera correcta, assembly GCA_027475135.1. Lineage (NCBI taxonomy): Eukaryota > Metazoa > Arthropoda > Insecta > Diptera > Tephritidae > Bactrocera > Bactrocera correcta. Next base: position 32,288,849 of record CM050327.1, read on the forward strand.
CGTGTCCTATCGCCTCGCTTGACCATGACTCGCTTGTGCTTATGCTTGTGCTTGTGGATTTGCACAAATTGCACTACAAATGCCCCATAATTTGCCAATTCCGGTGTAATTTGTCACTTGAGTAGCGTTTGTGACAACATTTGTCATGATTAGATTTCCTTCTGGACCTTGTGATAAATGTTTGCTGAATTGCTGGCTATTGTGTTTTAACAATTAGGTATCAATTCTCAATTGTTTACTAATGTACTGATTTATGTTTGTGTGGATTGCGTGATTGCACAATTTAGCTGCACTTAGTAGCATCTTAGCATTTTATGTATCTTCATAAGAGAATTGATTCCACTCTCGCCACATGTTGCAACAGAGAGTATAATAGTTTTATTCATCTAAAAAATTTTTGTTTCACCGAAACTAATCGAAGCAGATATTAAGTCATATACTAACGGGTGATTTTTTTGAGGTTAGGATTTTCATGCATTAGTATTTGACAGATTACGTGGGATTTCAGACATGGTGTCAAAGAGAAAGATGCTCAGTATGCTTTGACATTTCATCATGAATAGACTTACTAACGAGCAACGCTTGCAAATCATTGAATTTTATTACCAAAATCAGTGTTCGGTTCGAAATGTGTTTCGCGTCCGTGTCCGATGAGCGATGAGGCTCATTTCTGGTTGAATGGCTACGTAAATAAGCAAAATTGCCGCATTTGGGGTGAAGAGCAACCAGAAGCCGTTCAAGAACTGCCCATGCATCCCGAAAAATGCACTGTTTGGTGTGGTTTGTACGCTGGTGGAATCATTGGACCGTATTTTTTCAAAGATGCTGTTGGACGCAACGTTACGGTGAATGGCGATCGCTATCGTTCGATGCTAACAAACTTTTTGTTGCCAAAAATGGAAGAACTGAACTTGGTTGACATGTGGTTTCAACAAGATGGCGCTACATGCCACACAGCTCGCGATTCTATTGCCATTTTGAGGGAAAACTTCGGACAACAATTCATCTCAAGAAATGGACCCGTAAGTTGGCCACCAAGATCATGCGATTTAACGCCTTTAGACTATTTTTTGTGGGGCTACGTCAAGTCTAAAGTCTACAGAAATAAGCCAGCAACTATTCCAGCTTTGGAAGACAACATTTCCGAAGAAATTCGGGCTATTCCGGCCGAAATGCTCGAAAAAGTTGCCCAAAATTGGACTTTCCGAATGGACCACCTAAGACGCAGCCGCGGTCAACATTTAAATGAAATTATCTTCAAAAAGTAAATGTCATGAACCAATCTAACGTTTCAAATAAAGAACCGATGAGATTTTGCAAATTTTATGCGTTTTTTTTTTAAAAAAAGTTATCAAGCTCTTAAAAAATCACCCTTTATATAGAAATGAACATAATAACGACCAGTTTAATTAAGTGTGAATGTCTGTCTGTTCGTCTGGCAGTCCGTCCGTGCAGCTGATAAATAAAACTGAAGGTATATTGATCGAACACATGTTCCTTGGCACCCAATAAATATTGATACGATTATCGCAAATGGACGAAATTGGTCCATTTCTAAGTTCACTAAACTCTGTTAAGCGAAAACATAGCCAAAAAGTGCCATAACTAAGAACAAAATTAATAGCAAAAATTGTAATTTGATATAATGGAATAGCTAGGGACATCTTCGATTTAACTTTTTTGCTTTTTAAATTAGACATGGACCCGCCCCTAAATAGATTAATGTTTAAAACTTCCAAACTGCTGAACCTAAATAAACCAAACTTGCTAAGAAGAAATGCTCTTAGAATTTCTTTATACACTGTGAAAATCAGTGAAATTAGAAAATATCCAGTCCACTCCCTGTATAACGGTTATGTTGAAAACTACTAAGAAAGCGATATCTGACTCAATAAATGCGCCACAAGCATTAAACTTCGGAACCGAAAAGGGTAGGAGGGGCTTTATAGGAGCATAACTAAAATTCGATCAATGAACGTGGGCACTGCCCAACTTTAGTTGATCTCCCATACATCCGGAACTATTTGAGAATATTTTTGTGATGATAGCATGCCCTTGAGCCAAAATTGAGTAAAATCAGAAGTATATAATATTTTCGCTAGTTGGCGCTGAAAGCGCGTAGTTCTAGTTTTATTCGTCGCATCGGGTCATGCTATACCTTCTTGGAAAGCTCATTTCACGCGCTAACACGTGTTTGATTTATTGATTATAGCGTCGCAAACATGGAGCAAAATAAAGAGAAAATACGGCATATTTACAGTACTACTACGATAAAGGCAAAAATGCATCTCAAGCCGTCAATAAAATTTGTGCAGTTTATGGACCCGAAACAGTTTCCATTTCCACCGTACAACGATGGTGTCAACGTTTTCGTTCCGGTGTAGAGGTGGTCGAAGAGGCGCCACGCTCCGGAAGGCCTGTCGTCGAAAATTGCGATAAAATCGCTGAATTGGTCGAAAGAGACCGGCATAGTAGTCATCAAACCATTATAAACCATTTGAAGAAGCTTGGAGTCACTAAGAAGCTCGATGTATGGGTGCCCTACGAATTGATTCAATAAAAATACCGCAAGACTTTTTTGACAACCCATTATACTCTAACTTTTAGTTGATTTTATACAGCATATCAATCAATATATAAGAAATCTTAATTGAATACAGGACGAACTTCTTTCAAATAACAATGAATAGTTCTCTTGTCTAAAATGGATAATACCAGAGCAATACTAGTCCGTGACCACGTTGGCGAAATTTCAAATCGATAAATGAACATCTGAGGGACTTCTGCTCTCAGTTATAGCCGATTTTACAACAGCATTAAGTCAAGTGAAGCCAAGTCTTCTCCTCCTGTTCTATCCAACGCAATGGATGCGAATGCCGAATACTTTAAAAGCTGGCGTGTTTTTATCCATTCGGATGACATGACCGACATGACCAACATGACCTAGCCAGCATAGCCGCTGTCTCTTAATTCGCTATTGCCAATGCGCAAAGGACCATAAATCAAGAACCTTTCTCTCAAAAACTCGTAACGTAGATTTTGTCATCGTCCATGTCTCTACACCATATAGCTGGACGGGGTGTTTATAGGTGTTAATTCTGGTTCCAAGGTAGACGAAATTTTCTACAATTTCGAAGTTATGACTCTCAACAGTGACGAGGGAGCCAAGTCGCGAGTGCGACGACTGTTTTTTTGATGACAGGAGTGACTAGTTGAAGTACTTTCAGTCACACAAATGAGCAGACAAGCAAATGACTAAATCAAGCGAGCTTATCCCCTTCACAATGCAAGCAGTATATTGTAGTTTATAGGATCTCCGATGTTTCTTTCGATTTTTAAAAAGTATGCGCCAAACTTACAATGTGTACGACTACATTCTATGTATTTTGTCTTAATTACCAAGTTGTAAGTAAGTTATTTTGTAAAATTTTACCATATACGCGTATCAATCTTTCAGTTCGTTAGTAAATTCAATTAGGTCAGAGAAAAAAATAGAAGTAGAGAAATTAAAGATTTGTGTAATTTTCTCTCGTTCTTGAAACATAATTCTAAGTCCGAAAAGAAAACCATGGAACTGGCACATTTAAATACTCGAAATTATATAAAATATAACGAATAACATTTTCCTTGATAATTTTAATCCTCCAGCTCCTTATTAAATAACAGCTATTCACTATGTATTATCGCAGCATTTCAACTTATCGCTATTAAACGGTCAGAATTTTTTATGAAGAAGAAAATCAACACATTAATAATATGAGAGATGCCGTTAGCTATGAATTTATGGTATATCACCATTTTTAGACAAAACGGTAAATTAGTGAAAAATTTGCTGGATGTTAATTTATTCATTATATTTTTGATTTCGGCGTTATCTATCATAATCCTTCCACATAAAAATTTTGCCATAAATTTCCTGAAAGTACTTGTGCCCAAAAGCCTCGTTGTCAATATATGCTTTATATACTGCAAATTTGTTATATAAATTTTATTTTTTTTCAGAAACAAATTTTAAATCGCCAAAATGCTTGAAAATATTACCACATGATCACAGGTTCAACACCTCAACACATCAATAATACCATTCTTCCATGTTACGCAAGTTGTAAATAAATTATTGTAACTTTGTATATGAAATAAAAAACTTTAATTTATGTTGATGCGAATAAAACATTATAAAATATATACACATGTACTATACATATAGTATATGTGTAGATAAAATAAAAATGTATTCACTTGAGCCCAGCATGAATGTCCATTTGCTTATCGCTACCGAAAATTCGATCGATATTCAAAGGACATTCATTCCAGTCTTGAGCCTTCCGCAAGACCACTCACAAAAGCGAAAATATTTTTACAAGTTTGTAGTTACGTATGCTCCACTTGGTCAGGTGGTGCTGTTCACATACATGTGCACATACATAAATACTCATCTGTGTGCTGTGAACGAGGATGAGAGGGTGAGTTGACGTTTGGGAAAATGTGTGGCATGGCAAGTGGCCGACATTTGGCTAAGCGTTTTATACGTGTTTTTAGCCATTTAACTTGAAGTGAATAAAACAAGGTTGTTTTCTTTTTCACAAATTACAGGTCATAGCAATGAATTTCTGAAGTATTCTTGTGAGCGTAAGAAAAGCTGAAAATATGGTTCAAAGAAAACACTTAAATAACATGCAAGTAGAGCGAGACATTGAGGAAATGTAAAAGTAGTTGTGCACATGTCCTCTTCAGTGTATGTTTGTGTGTGTCTGATAAAATGTGCTAAGTCATTCAATTATTTTTGATTATAGGCTAAGGAAATTAGACACACTCAGTAATTTCCATAATCGAAAATTGAGCACATATTATATTTATATAGATGTAGTATATACATTGCGGTTGATTATTCTAGATCGCTCGTAGGATTTACATTTGTTTATTTTTAGAAACATAATTTAAATTTTTATATATACATATTTTTTAATAGTTTAAATAAGTCGGCATGCACTCTGGTCGAAATCTCCAACTTCTTCGCTGAATTTTTCAAATCGAACTATTCAAGATGATCCTGGTACTAGTTCTACTTTTTCAGCTAATGACTTCCCATCCATAAATTTTCGCTCACTGTGTCTTTCACAGAACGATATTGCTATGGCTATTTGTGATATTAAGTCTTCTACCAAATTGGATTTGGATGGGCTTCCGCCCGTACTTATAAAAAACTGTACTGCCTTAGTATATCCTCTCATGCTTATCTTCAATAAGTCTCTCTCCACCGGGAATTTTATTTCTGACTGAAAATTGACATGCATTACCTCTATTCTTAAAGGTGGTAGAAAGGACGTTTTCTCCAATTACAGGCCTATTTCTAAACGGTCTACTATTTCAAAAATTTTTGAGTGTTCTGTTAAAAATAAATTATTTTTTGCAGTAAAATCAATAATTAATGTCAATCAGCATTGGTTTGTCTTTGGGCGCTCCACTGTGTCAAACTTAGCAGTTTTTAGCGACTATTGGTTGTCTGTATTCACCCCTGGATTTCAGGTATATTGTGTCTACACAGATTTCTCTAAAGCCTTTGATAAAGTATCACACAATATTGTTGTTAAAAAATTATCATCTCTAGGATTTCACTCGGTCTTCTTGCAGTGGATTAAATCATATCTGCAAAACAGACGATGCGTTGTCAGTGTCGATGGAGTATCATCTCATTCATTCATTGCGTCTTCGGGAGTCCCACAAGGAAGCGTCTTGGGTCCACTTCTCTTTGTGCTGTTTATCAATGACATTTCCTGTTGCTTCTCTTTCGCTAACTATCTGTTATATGCAGATGACTTAAAAATTTTTGCAATAATCAAAACCACCAAAATGTACTCAAACTTCAATGTGATATTGATACTTTTCATAATTGGTGCCTGAAATCGAAGCTTTTTCTGAACATCGATAAATACTCACAGATCTCTTTTGGTAGGGGACGCAACATCCTATCTTCCAGCTACAATATTTCTAATTGCGTCCTAAAATGCGTTACTGAAATCAAAGATCTTGAGGTAATCTTTGACAACAGATTTTCTTTCAGTAATCACATCAACTATATCACTTCAAAATCATTTTCTGTACTCGGCTTTGTCCGTCGAAATTCTACAAATTTTTCCGACCCCTACACGTTAAAATTACTGTACACATGTTTTTTTCGGTCCATTTTGGAGTATGCAGTGTTTATTTGGAGACCATATTGCATATCGTCGGTTAACAGGATCGAGCGTGTTCAAAAGATATTTCTTAAATATTCTCTCCGCTCCTTAAAATTTGTTGACCCAATACCATCGTACACACCGCGTTTATTGCTTTTACATCTTCAATTACTGTAAAATCGAAGGTCCATTATCTCCCTTTCATTTGTCTTAAATGTAATTGAATTAGGGAAACTTAACTTAAATACTTCCCAGCGTTGTCTCAAATCCATTTCCCCATTTTATTACAAAAAGGAAAGTACTAATTTTGCTGAATATGCTCCCCTCAAGCGGGCTATGCGTGAGTTTAACTCGATTTCCGAGAAAGTTCTTCTTGATTTTTCTCACTCTAGGGTATCCTTCATTAATACCCTCAATTCTGTTTTTTAGTTCAAGTTATCCACCCATGTTATTGTAATTTTATTATTTTAGGATTCTAATATGCATCCTAGTTTTCATTAGTCTGTAAGAATTAATGTTCATAGACTTTACTAATAAATAAATAAATACGCGCCATCTTTCTTTGAGAAATACTATATCCAAGATTCAATTTAGAGTTCCAAAAGAAATTAAGTTCTCAATAGCCATTACCATTATCCCATTTCTTCTTTATCTTTTATTATATTTGTTATAACTATTTATGCTCATAAAGTTTATATACATCTGTACTTTTTTGTCATTATTTCGCTCCGCTTTCGGAGACTCTTGTCTTCAATCTGTGGATAAGGTAAAATTCCTAGGACTTATTCTTTATGTAAAGCTTTCATGGAGACAGAATATTGAGAGATTAAGAAAGCATCGATTGCCTTATATTGCGGTAAAGGTACCATGCAGTAAAGGTGGGATTGGTGTTTGGATCTATGAAACCGTGGTCAAGCCAATAATGTTTTGTATATAAAGGCGTTCGAGCAAAGAAATTTTGAAATTTTTTCTTCCTTTAATTACATTCCTGAAAACTTGTATAATTGTGTCGCAGGGGCTACTATACACATACCGGCGAAGAAGCTGGGAGAGAAGATTGGTAGGGAGTTTTTTGTAATGATCTCTCCGTCATATAAAGCATATATGTACATATAATTTTTTTTGTCTTATTTATTATTTTTTCAATTACATATTTTGATACTTTTGCAACCTTGAATGGAACTTTATTCGGTGTTCTCAAAATTGTCTCCATTACTTATGTATAAGATTGTTTAATTTCTCAAATCTGGGCTCCACATTTAAGATGTCCTAAAAAAAAATTCTATTAAGGTTAAGACTGGGATGCAAGTTGCAGTGCTATGTGTTTATAATATACCCAAATATATTGTGACTAAAGAGCACTCGGAAGTTCGAATAAAGAATTTTTCTCACATTTTGTATTTCTAAACAAATTTTGTGTGCAGAATCGTTGCGAATATTGATAAATGCTAACGGTGAGTCAAAAGCATAAGTCTATGAGTGGTACAAAGCCTTCAAAGACTGTCAAGAGAATGTTGAAAACATGCCTGGTTAGTCCTCTTCAACTGATGATAACATTAAAAAAGTGAAGGATATGGTGCTTTGAGCTCGACATCTCTCGCGTGTCCGTTCGAATGATTTTGGTGGATTTTGTGTATAAAACCCGTTCTTGCTCGACTCGTCTCGTTAAAGCTGAATGCACTAACGTATCGAGCCTCGATTGTGACCGAATTTAAAGCCAAAAACGCAATGAATGCCGTCGATTTTTTTCTTGTTCCCTAAACTGAAATTGCCGCTCTATGGGTGCCGTTTTCAGTAGATCGAAGAGGTAGAAAAAAATTTGCTGAAAAAGCTGCAGGTGATTCCAAAAAGTGCTTACGAAAAGTGTTTCGAGAACTGGAAAAATTGTTAGTACAAATACATTTCATCTGATGGGGATCACTTTGAAGGTGAAAAAATAAATTTTAATGAATAATTAAATATTTTGCGTAAATATCTCAATTTCCAGGTACTTTTTTGTGACAATGAATTTCAACCAGGGACAGAAAATAACGGTAATTTCATAATTTTTGACTAAACAATCATTACGAGGGAAGGGTTTGATATATGTATATATGACGTAGTAATAGTTTTTTTTGAGGACTACATAAATATACATTCAGTATCGGAGAATTTACAAAAACCAAAATCGTTTAAAGGGAAAAAATCTGATAACATAAAACAATTAGCGATTAGGTCTGTCGCAAAAGAAACAGCACTGTTAAAAAAACAATAAAAAACTAATATTTTTCAAAAGTTAGATTTTTTTATTCAAAGTAGTTTCCCTCTGCTTCGATACAGAGTTTAGCCCGGTCAATTAGCATTTCAAGTGAGTATTTAAGGTCATTTTTCGGAATGCTCTTGAGAATATCGGTCGTCACCTTTTGGATATCTGAAATGTCTTGAAGCCAGTGTCCTTTCATGGGCAAATGAAGTTTTCCAAATAGGTAAAAATCACAGGGTGCCAGATCAGGTGAGTAGGGTGAGTGATTAATGTTTAATAAGGATTTTTTTGTCAAAAAATCGTCGACCGATGACACGGCGCATTATCGTGCAATTATTGCGGTCGGGCACGACGAATGCGTGACAAAAGACTCTTCATAACACCAAGGTAAAACACAGCATTAATCGTTTGTCCAGGTGGGACGAACTCTCGGTGTACAATACCTTCGGAATCGTAAAAACAAATCAACATTGCCTTTATTTTTGACTTCTGAAGACAACTTTTTTTGGCTCGACTTCTGATCGTCACAGAGGTCCTCACGACCTTCTTAGAATCGTTTAAACCACTCATGCACATTACTACGGGGTAGGCACTGATCATAAGCTTTTTTCATCATTTGAAATGTTTCAGTAAACGTTTTCCCAAGTTTAAAACAAAATTTAATATTTGTCTTTGTTCAAAATGCATTTTACGACCGATGACCAAAAGCTGCTGTCACCTTTTGGTCGATAACATCGATTGTGGTTATCCAATTATCTTAAAATTTTTACGAAATGTCAACAAAAGATCAAACTTTTTGTTTCATTAACCCACCAATAGGTGGCGCCACCAGAAACAGTTATATTAAAAAAGTTCTGTTTCTTTTGCGACAGACCTTGTATGTATGTATATGTGTATTATATTATTATATTATTTTTAAATTGAAATTTTCAAAAATTTTCTCATTAATGTCAATTATATACAAAAATGTTGTATATGGGCCATTCCATCAATTGGCGACACGGTTTTGTACCCGTGGTTCTCCGATTTTGACCAAACTTTAGAATATCATAATATAGACCAATAGTCAAAGTTGCTCCATTGTTTTTTGGCGCGCACTTCAAATTGAGATCAAACAAAAAAATTATTTTTTCTTTTATTTTTTAACGACCTCAAAATTGAATGAAAAAATTTTTAAGTTATCCAATTTTATGTAAAAAAATCTCAGCTTTCTTATAAAAATATTTTCAAAATACAAAAAAATTTTCAAAATCCAAAAAAAAACATTATATTCCAAAAACCCGGTTTTTTGTGCTTTTCCCCCAACTTTTTTTCAAAATTGACTTTTCCATTCGATTCCTCGTTCAATTTTACATAAGAATCAGTGTTCAAAAATATGGGACTCTGATCCCATGAACAGCAAAAAAATGCAAAGTTGTCGCTATACGGCGAAGTGTGTATAATAGTAGTATATATTTAGTATAATAAAATTAAAATTTTCCACTACGTTCCTGCCACAACGAAGAGTTAACAATCGTAAACAAATTCTTAATCGCTTTTGATTTGTTAACAACATTATAAATACCACTAAGGGACTCCAGCAACAACGCAAAATGAATAATTCTATTCGCCTACAAAGGAACAAAGTATGTTTATCAAACGCCTACACAAAACCACTAAGATAATTAGTAATTTGCTTAATTGAAACTGTATTTATATTCTATAAGAAACCGTTAACGACCAGCAGTTATCACGTCGTAGCATTCATGCACCTCATAGGCGTCCGCAAATTAACTTAACCGCACAATAGGCTATAAGAAACAGGCAGATTGCTGTGGCGCTGCGCCTGTGACGCACTGATGACCAAGACAACTTGAAGATATACAAATATACTACATAAACCACATTTTTAAGCGCACTGATGACCAAGACAACTTGAAGATATACAAATATACTACATAAACCACATTTTTAAGCGCAAAGGAACAGCAGAGCTGCTGATTTTGACATCCTGCATTTTGCAGGAAAATCCTGACAGTGGGAATTCACATTTCACTGCTTTGCTAGCTTTCTGAGAAACTTGCGAACGAAACCTGCGTGGCTACAGCTTCACCAGCCGCTGAAATTCTAATTTAACTGTGTTTATTTTCAATTAAAATTTTCCTGTTGGCAAGCCACAGCGACAGAAACAAGAGGAACGGTGTTGACAACAGAGTCTCGGCACAAAATTTAAATGTTCAGTTATGTGTGCGAGTATATTTAATAAAGTGAAGCGAGAGTCGTCAAGTATTCTGGCAAGACCCGCCACCTGACCGTGGCTCAAGAAATTTTCCACAACCAAGCTACTCCCCAATCAATCCATTCTCTGTAACCAAGGCATAGCGCCGTTTAAACAAAACCGTTAAGACCGCATACAACAAATAAAACAAAGCTGCGAAATGTGCGCTGTGAGCAACGAGTGAGGTGACGTAGTCTAGAAGGAGCTTCGTGCTCCGCAGCGCTAAGAAGGTGAAAGGTGAACAAGGTGAGGCGTTCTAGCTAAAGCGCGCCTTTTGGCAATTAACGTTGCAAACTGATGAGTTTGCCACCCCGTCTTTTCTTCGCCCGTTACACTCTCCACCATCGTGGCAAATACTACGCCGTTTGTTTTGTTACTGTGGGTGTGTACAATTTTCCTATAACCCTGTGTGTGTGTGTTTGCGCTTTTATTGCGTGTTTCACCTTTCACGCTGCGCCCACCTACTGCTGCATATACACAAAATTGTATGTAAATATATTTGCACCTTTGTATATACACAATTACCTCACACCGAAACAATTTTACATTGTAACTACAATAACGGTATTATCGCGACGGTCGAAAAGCAAACATTCGAATCCACGAAAAATCGATTTTTACGAAATTAGAGTTCTTTCCATTCGCGGTTTGTGTGCATGTGTGTGTATGTAAGTCTGGCCGAGTACTTCGCAGTTTGCTATTAAACTCGTATAGGGTTGAAGGTTTCACATCAGGTAGTTCACGCCTGATATTCAAAACAAAAAAAAAAAACAAAAAAATAGTTTCATGTCAACTGAATGTTTGTTGTGAACAGGGGTATTGCGATGGCAAATGCTTGTGGATAGGTGTGCTTAGATTATACTATGTAATCTGTTTATTTTTAGCATTGAGCAAATACAGGCATTTATATACATATGTATATAAAGTATGTTTATGGGAAATACAGACATATATGTACATACATATGTTTGTAGAATATTTCTGAATAATTGCATTCAATAACTGGGTTTTTTGCTGTTAAAAGAAAATATTTACATTTCTATTTATTGACCTGTTTTTTTAGTTGTTTTTTTGCTTATCAATGGATTATATATGACTTCAATTCGGCTATTATATCTAACCTTAACTTTTTTCTAATGCTTGCTTAGTGAAATTTACTGAAATTAAATAATATACGCTGCTACTTCCATTATTTACCGGACAGCAACGCAGTACAATACTCAAAAAGTAATGGAACGCAGATCAATTTTAGGGTTTATGTATATCCACTTGTAAATTAAAAAATTTGAATTCTTATTTATATGTCGAAGGTACATAAATTTCAGTATATTCTCCGAAAATTTAAGGGATGGGTTTCCTCGGATAAAAAAAGCTATTTTTCAACAAATTTTTTCTCATATAAAAATGAAATATTTTATTAAAACTTTTTTCTCTCACAAACATACACCATTAACAAAGAAATTCTAAAATTTTTGGAAAAAAAAATTTTTAAAGTCGGCCATTGCGACGCTATTTCTGGTGACCCCTCGGAAAATAGATGTGCCCGGAGGACAGGATAACTTTTTGCAATACCATTCAAAGTGAAAAAAATACGTATTTTAGTTAAAACCTTTACTTAGAACTTGGACGAATGAAGAAAAACCTGAAAATTGGATTTTTAGCAGACATTTTTACAAGAAATTAAAATTTCAGTGAAAATTTCGCAACATTTTGGTTTTAAACTAAATAAAACTCGAAATAAAAATCCTTCGACCAAGTCTTTAAACATTGTATCTCAAAAACCTGTGTAAAATTTCATGAAGGACAGTTAAACAGTTCTCGAGAAATCTTGCCAACCGACTTCAAAAACACTGTTTCGAAAAAAACACGTTTATAGACAGCGCACTTAACATAGTTAGCCTCGAACGCACAAGTTCTCAAGGCTGTATCTCCGAAACTATTACTCGGATCAACTTGATAACTTGGAACAATGTTCTAGATGTGCTGTAGAATTTAATAAGGCAATAAAGAACTTCGATTTTTTGATACATCGGTAAGAAAATTTCTCAGAAATGGCCGATGCGATCGTTTTGAAATTTTCACTTGACCTTCTTAGTCACCATTTTTTCAACAAACAAAATTTTGTTAATTCTTCGATCATTACATATGTACATTTATCAAAAGTAATAACATATTTTTTTCTTTTTTGGTTATTGGATTTGATATAATATTAAGCCATATTTCGGAGGTCTTCCTGGAGAACGACTAAGGGTTCAAAGAAATCCATATTTTTCAGAATTAATCGACGATTAAAGTACACTAAATTCTGTGAACTTTTTTTTTTATTGTATGTTTCACAAAAAAAAAAAAAACACTCACAAAAACGTGTTATTTTCGTCTTGTGGATTTAATTTCTTCATTCGTTTGTGGAACAGAAATAGGAAATACCATTAAAGTTTGTGGAATTGGCCTAAAATATAAAAAAGTATATTTCTTTTATATGAAAGATATTGTATATTGTATAATATAAGATTTGTAATAAATATAAAACAGTGTTAGTTTTGGAGATTGTGAAACAATTTTAGAGATTTCCTACTTTCTACCCCTAAAAATAAGAATTTTATATGATGTTTAAAAAAATTGAGAGTTGTTTTGATTTTTTTTGCATATTTCTTATGAACTTGAATGTGTTGAATTTTGAAAATTACTTTTTTTTTAGTCATAGAACATCATTTTTTCTGATTATGTAGGTATCTACACAATTCACCATTTTAAAATAAAGGATAAAATACTAAAATTTTTTTTTTGCGTAACAACACTTGTTTTGTCTTTGTTTTGTTATCAAATTTGCTTATTATTTAATAAAATAATTGCAAATAAAATGTATTTAACAAAAAAAATGTAAAATATATTCATTAATAAGTACTAAACACATTTATTTTAACCAGTGTTACCTCTTTTGGTATATTTTCGCTTGTAAGAAGCATCAGGAAGGCTTCTCTGACCTTTGTTAAATAGTAGTCTGCCATCATTTACAAGCTCCATGTTCCCCAGTGTCATTTTTCCATCTCTTTAATATTTTGGTGAAATCGGTTATCTTGCTCTTCGCTCACATCTTTAAAATTTTTTGCAAAGTAGTCGAAGTCTTTGAATAACCGTCATGGTTGTGAAAAACTGTGAATCAGCCATGAGTCGTCGAATATCTAGTGCAACGAAAACACCTTCCGTCAACTTTACCGTCAAGACCAAGAGACCTTCAAACTTTAACACTAAATTTTCGAAGCAACTTTCTTCTCTTAGAAGTGACTTTACAAATTGCTTTTTCAATGCCAGCCTTATGTGAAGCGGTGGTAGAAGAGCTTTATGAGGAGGAACCAAGGTTTCATTTTCGCCTACTTTAAGCTCCCTTTCTGGACCACACATTTTAGTCAAATGATTTGCTCAGTCTTTACTAACCCCTAAACACAAAAAGTAAGGAAATTTGGTAAACTTCGATTGTTAACCGAGCAATGTCGAAATGTAATCATTTACAAGTTCAAAATTTGACTTCTTATTGGGCTCAGATACAGCTCCATCTTCGAAGAATTTAGAATTTTGAATATTTAAGAAAATAATTGATGTTGCAAAGGCACCTCTTATTTAAAAATATGGCTAATTTTCATTAATTTCTGTCATTTTAAACCTGATTATCTTCACAATAGTATTTTAAAATCGTGAGTAATTAATCAAAAATCTCACATTGTGGAAGAAAAATACATATTTGTGTCTCCAACAATCAGTATTAATTAGATAAATTAATATTAATAAACTAAATTCAATATTTTTTCTGATTATTACTGCTTTTAAGGTTATGCCACTTATTCTGCACGTTGACCTAAGTCAATTCACTCCATTCTAATTAATTATTAAATAGCTTCATTTCCAAAAGGTGGAGCAGATTTCAAATGAAATATACAATTCATTTGATATGCCTTAAATTTTTCTGACTGTGATTGACATTTCGCTTTACCCCACCCCCCATCTTTGCATGAAGTATTTTGTTTTTATTGAAAATGTGCATATAACTGTAAATGCTTTTTCATGTAAGCTGTCACAGCATATGTCTCTGGCATTCATACCAAATTGCCTTCTTAGACAAACTGTGCGCTGAACGCGATTGCATAATTTAACGATTGATTTCAACACTCGTACGCAAATATATTATTATGTGTAATTTTTCCTTCAGCTGGTAATATTACTAAATAAACTTTTTTGATTGCCCTCGGCAAGTTTTTACCGAAGATTGTCACGTTTGACGAACATTTGCTAAACTTTCTAATTGATGCTTAGTGGATGATAAAACTTTTTATTGGAACTCTAATGAGGTAAATAATACTTAAACTATTAAAAAAGCGGGCGAATGCTTTACTTTAATGCCTGAATACATTTTTTGTCTGACAATGTTTTTGAGTTGAGTCATTTTACGAAAAGAATCACAACCATTACACTCGTATGAATATCTTTCAAATCCAATTTTTGTACTTAAATCTGATTTTGTTCTCAATCACCTGGTTTTTGTCGAATTGTGTAATAAGCATTTATGTTTTTGCCTTATAATTTTGCATCAAAACCAAAAACCTTATCAGATGACTACATGACGTATACGTAACTTTTTAGAAGTAGACAAGTGACTTCAGAATTTGATCATTTCATTTGTTTTCTTCTCTTCTTATAATAAAATGAACTTGAAAATAATAAAAAATTATATACATGCATATATATATACATACATATCTACAGATTGTGGAAAGGAAACTTTGATTAAGTGACACACCTACAATCCAACTATCATTGTCTTGAATTGAGTTGATTTTTGTGAGTTTAAAAAAAAAAACTACACCAATGAATTTTTAATATCTTGAGAATGTATTTGTTCACATTTAATGACTATATGACAAAATCAAAAAATAAAAATATGCAAATTTAAAAAAAAATTCGAATTTTCCTTGAAAAAGAGATGTTTTTGCCTACCAAAATCACATTTTTCAAACAATCGCAAAACTGTAAGGATTTTTTGTGTGGAAATATGCAAAACTAGCATAAAAATTCAGTCGGTCTAATAGTTTGTCTTCTAGTTATAACTGCAGGCAATTTGAAAAATGTAGTCTTGCGGAATACACCTGAAGCAATCAGCTCTTCTCCACTTGATTATTATAAAATGTACAAGAAATGTGACTTTTGGCTTACGAAATATATTAGAATCAATATTGGCTGTCAAGTATACCAAGAATATATAGTATATAGCAAACAGTAAAGAAAACTTTAGTACAAAATTAGTGAATTGATTTCAAAACTCATCATTACCACCCACTCTGCTTATATTTTTAATCGACTGAAAGCTTTGAGCTTGAAAGTTTGACATAAACAAAGATGCAATTAATTACTTGGTTTTTGGCTCCTATAAAAGCATTAATTAATATATAGCGTGGCAATTATATCAACAAAACTTTATACCTAAAACTTTCACAAAAATATACAAACTAAAAAACAACTTTGCAACTACAAAACTTCGACAAGCCATTTGACATAAATTATGACAGGCAAGAGGATTCAGAGCAAATTGAGGTTATATTAATCGGCATATAAAAGAATATATTAATATAAAATGTCTGCCTGAAAAAATTTATGTAAGCATATAAAATATGTCTGAGTAAATGTACAAATATTATACACAAAAGTGCAAATGTTTGCGTTAAAACAGAAAACTTTTTCATTTCGACCATTTTGACACTTTCATTGCGCCGCTCATAATTATGTAAGCATTGCTTCAGATAAAATCTGAGCTGACAATACAAACAAAAACACTCTCTACACACACATATATATACAATATATGTAGACGCTTAAGTAGCATACACATTTGTATCCTACCGAAATTCACAAAGCCACACAAACAAAAGCTTTGACTGTGTTGAAGTGGTGGAATTCGCTGCGGCTGGCATTTGGCACTCGAAGAGGAGACACTCTTTGTTCGACGTGCAGTAACGGGTCGGTGCTGTGGAGGCAACCCACAGAATGTGAAATAACTAGTAACAATACCAAAAAAGAAATGAAGTGAAGTAACGGCAAAATGGCTGCTGAGAGTGTGGAAGAGTAAAACTAAAATGGAAGTCATCAATGGCAGCCTGAGGTGCTGCTCGGTTTTGGTTGTGTGTGTGTGTGAGGGTGCTTGCTAATGTTTGCGTATTGTAACAAATGCGTACATACATACTTATATGTATATGTAAAACATTTAGAGATATATACATATACATATGCACATACACATACCTTGTTTTGTATGTGTATATTACAAATACAGAGCAATAAATTTGACTTCTTGCGTCAACCCTATGGCACAATTCTCTGAATATTCATTTAGTAATAATCTTTTACGTGCAGGGGTTTTAAGAAGCCAACATAAGTAAAATATATACATACATACATACATACATGTATGGTAGTTATTGATATAATACCAATGATTAATAACGGGAAAGTATGCGTTGAATATTAATATTTATTATATGCTACATATTTCTCCCTAAAAAGGTATATTTGAGTTTGTGCAAGGCATAATCAAATATTACTAAGTACTAAGAATATATTCTGAATTCAATGTATGCGGTAAGATACATACATATGTACATATGTATGTTCTGATGATTTTTATGTTTTATACAATTGAATTTTATGGTTACCGATTGCGTAGCTCATCGGTGAAATCTTCTCTAAATTTACATAAGGCTTCTCATGGCTCAAAATGTGGCCGCGGCACTGCATTTTGCTGGAAGGTTTGTTAAGGGGGTATTCTAGTCTAGAAATCAAATTTTAGGCAGTTTTTTGAATTTTATTTAAAAAAAAAAAAAATATTTTTACCATCCATTTTTTTATGGTGTTTTTATTGATATCTTAAGAATACAGAAAAAAAATTTACAAAAAATATTAAAAATTAAAATAATTAGAGGGAGGGGGAGAGACAGGTGTAAAAAAAATGGTGCATCCTGGTGACAATGATCTCGATTTTCCTGGTGGTCTGAAAAAATAATTAAAAGAAATTCTTAATCAGCATCTTTGCTGTTATAGTCCGGGAACACGAAAAAAGTGAAATTTTGAAAAATGGCGACTGCCTGAAAATAAAAATTAGTTTTTACGCTTTTTTTTGAAATTCTTGAATTTTTTTTATATTAAAAGCAAAAATTTTGACACGATGCTGGTAAAAACGGTAAAATATTATATAAAGAAGGTTCACACAAAATTTCAAGTAAATCGGTTGTATAAAACTTGAAATAATGCCGGTACCGTGTGGAAAAAAGTAGTTTCGAGAAAAACGCGTTTAAAAAATTCGATACCGCCGAACTGGGCTAGGTACTGAGTCACTAAAGTAACTGTAGCTCTTAAAATAATTTTAATTTTTAAAAATCCTTTGGAGGATATATTCTTAAGGGTCTAAACTTTAAATATATGAAAAAAAATCGAATTTTTCAAAATTCTAGAGTAGAATACACCCTTAAATTGTATATTTCAGTGTTAGCGAAGTTTTTATATAGGTTAGACCTTAATGGCAGAAGCTAGTAACTGGATGCCTCCATCGATGCTTTTTATGAGAAACAAAGCTAACAAAGGATCGAAAAGAAAACAAACCACTTTTGTTAGTTGAAGTGTTGAAATTATTGCCTGATCAGGTTTGCAAACATTCGGATTAAATTTTTTTTATATTTTATAATCTCAAATCAGTATTAAAATGTAAAAAACGTAAACTCAAATACGGAATTAAAAAATAAAAGAAAAAAATTGTCTCAGAAATCAGATTATAAAACCAAATAAAGAAATAAAATAAATTAAAAATACCAAATACCGGATTTAAAAATAAAAAATAAAAATATTAATCCCAAGCACTTAAATAAAAAAGAAAATATTTTAGATTTAAAATTTTTTCCCAAACTAGAGCGCGTTTGAAGCCCTCATCTTCAACACTCTGGAGCACTAGGCTGCAAACTTACTCATTAAAATTAAAAAATTTATTTTTAATCTGAAAAATCTTGTATTAAAAATTATATTTTTAATTTTAAAAACTTGGATTTTTTTTATCCCATCGTCGGTATTATCAAAGAAAACTCTTAAACTCACCATTTGGAATCACCAAAATCACAATTTGGCCTTGGCGGCTAGTAGCACTACTTGTATATAGCATTGTATTGTGCATGAATAATTTACTGTGTATTTCACATGAAAAATGAAGTCATAATCTTTTTATATCTTTTCATTTTTCAAGTTTTCGCCAAGGATATCAACATTGCAATGAAGGATAACGTGACAAAAAGTTAACTTGCTAGAGAAAAGACATCAAACAGCTGGCAAAAGCGATAGAATGCAAGCAGGATGTTGAATGGCTCAGTTATTAATATGGCCTCTTCTACTGCGGTCTTTAAATTTTACAAAAGTCAGATGTTAACGGGGAAACCATGATTTAAGGTTTGAAGGAAGCAGGACATAAATGCGGACATAATGGTAAATGTAGAGCATATTTTCTCAATGATCAAATATTTGAGAATTGACGCTGAATCTATAGTTGAGAATTCGCAAAACTCTGAACCAAATAAAGGAAAGATACTACGAACACCTTGAGTTTCAATACCGAAAATTATAGTAGCGGAGGGAGGAGGAGCAGTTAAAGGAGTTGAGCTCATACTCTTGTAAAAATAATGTGTACAGAGCCATATTACTAACCGAATTCAAGTTAGCAATTGCTTTATAGTATAATAAGCTTTAAATTTGTTTTCAAAAGTTTAGCTTAGTAATATATCCATAAGTCGAAAAGTGTGTGTCGACAGCTGACGATTTTTACAAAGGAAATAAATTGATTAACGCGTTTGCTTGGAATTTTGTTTTCCAATGGTATCACGTTCTCGGAATCGTTGCAAATGTTGCAGGCATTTTTTTGGGCAGTTTACTTCGTCAAGAACATAAGTATTTCAGTGTCATAAGGCATATAGTAAAGGTCATGAACTTATCAAAAACTTGCGAGTTGTTCATCCACCTCGGTTAATGACGACAACAAAAAGAAGTAAAAATTAAGCAAGCACTGCATAGAAAAACGTATCATTGATCAGAGAGTTAGCAGAGGTTCTCAAGATTTCTTACGGGTTGATTTAACATATTTTGATTATTGTTTTGGAAATGAAACGTGTCAATGGATGACTCGTACGGAAAGACCTGAATTTTTTGTAAAAATGATGTCGAGTAGAGGTCGCAAAAGTGAGGTGAGAACGTAGTTGAGTACTCTGCATTTATTAAACGCATTATTATTGGTTACGAGACTTGGGTGTATGAACATTACGTCGAAATTGTCTAGCGACTGATGCTCCAAAACTTACCCGTAGCCGAAAGAATTAAAATTCGGATGGAGACGCTAAGAACCATTCCAGTAAAGGCTTATATAGTATACGTAACAAGTTTATGGAAAATTGGAATAAGCATAAGCTTGTAATGTTGGGTTTGATTTTGTCAGTCCGGGTCAAAACAGCCAGTGATAGACAGCTATTAATCACAACTGAAGCTGATAAGTAATTCGGGTGAAATCAGATATTAATTTCGCTGAACTTTTTGCAACAAATTTCTTTAAGAATAATAAATTTCAAATAAATTATAAAATAATAACGATTATTAAGTCTTGTTGTTATCAGACTAAGAGAATCGAGATTCTTAAAATAACACATACCTGAACACTCGGATATCCTCACACGCTTTGACTTCATACTGAATCACACGGATCATAGCGTCGCCAAACCGAACTCTGGTGGTTCCTTCACTGCCCATGTACCGACAAGGGAGCTGTGGGTTGGAAAAACCCGTTGGAGGAGAGGGACAGTAAGCTTCTTTACGGATGTCAAAGCTTGGAGGAGAAGGTTGGTGAAGGGGTTTACTGTCAAGAACTCTCTATCAACTCCACTTCCTGACTATTGCAGTGTCTTCTAAGCAGAAGTTGCAGCCATTAAGGTATCAGCAGATCTACTGCTCCGGAGTGCAGCCTACTTCAGAGAAGTGACCATTCTCTCAGATAGCGGAGCGGCGATACTAGCCTAGAACTCATTTATAGCCCGTTCAGGGTAGGTCGAGGAGTGCCTAACCTCATTATCAAAAGCATCGAATGGCTTTGTGTTAAGACTAGTATGGGCGCCACGCCATGGCGGAATCGCTTAGAAAATTGCAAAGCTGATCAGCTGGCAAGGAAAAGCATCCTTGAAGCAGAACCGCTATCGGTAGAATGGGAGCGGGTCGATGCCAATTATCCTCTTGTGCCTTACTACAATACAGGTGGGCTTCGCGGAAGCTTGGTCAGCGCTGAGCCTCCATCGGTGTCGCAAATGCCTTTTGACCCTAGATCGATCACAAGAGATTTAGTTATATTTTTGCCCTCAGTAAGGCTAACCTCTCCCTAGTTATGGGGCTTTTAATATACCCTTGCTCTATTGGAGTCTTTGCTAGTGCTGGGAATCTTACCAGATACCAAGGAGCTGTATGGAAACGGTGGAAACAACTCAACACTTCCTTCTTGACTGTCCCGCGTTTGGGAGTTCAAAACTTAAACCCTTGAGAGCGCATAACTTTAGACATCCCACCGAACAGTCGGGATTGCTAACTAAATGCCTGTGAAAATTTGTATTTGTATTGCTACTAAGCGATTTGCTTATTTATAAGTTCGATCGCAGGTGCTCTTCATTTCTATGGCTTCACAAAGGACTACATTTTGCAGTCCACTTGCGATCTTTGTTCCACCATCTAACCAAACCTAGCTTAACCCAAATTAGGGTCTAAATTACTAAAATGTTGCAGAAAATTTTCATGAATCGCTATTACACCGTTTGAAAATGGAAAATCTTGATCGCTTGAGTTACATGGGAATCTAATTTGACTTTACAATAGCAAGTTGAAAAATTAAAAAATATACTTTGCTAGTACGTTAAGTAAAAAAAACTCATATCCTCTTCCTCTTATTAATTTTACAATGCCTTACAATGGATTCCCTAAGGAGTTAGGGGTAGTCAGAGCACGAAAAGATTAGAATTTTAAGTATATTTTTTTCTTTGCTATTAAATCGTGTTATTTTAGAAAAGTAGTAATATGGCATTATAATAGAATGTGTTGACTTGAAATCACGAAAATTAAAAAAAAAAAATTTATTTCCAAAGTTATAGTTGTTTGTGTTGTCCCAGTTCCAAAAAAAAGGTACTTGCGGTGACAACCGTAAGTCCTTGGAAATTCATCTAAAATCAATGGGACAAAAAAAAATTGTTTTATTAATAGATAATCTCGGGCCTGATCGAAGGATTTTTTTTTGTCAAAAATTAATGGCGGCCTCAGGAAATTTTTTCTAAATTTTTGGGAAAAAATCAACAGTTAGTGGGTTTTAAAAAATCGAAATTTTTGAAAAAAATCCTTTGATCAGGCCCGAGCTTATTATGTTTTCTAAAAGCTGTATTAATTTCATTAAATTTTACTGAGCGGTTTTCGAGTTACAATTATCACCAGTTCAAAAAACATAGTTTAGAGAAAAACACGTTTAAAGTTTCACACTTTGAAGTGCCTGAGATCTCTTTGTTATTTGTCGAATAACTCAAAAACTAATTATCGGATCAACGTGA
This sequence comes from Bactrocera correcta, assembly GCA_027475135.1. Taxonomy (NCBI): domain Eukaryota; kingdom Metazoa; phylum Arthropoda; class Insecta; order Diptera; family Tephritidae; genus Bactrocera; species Bactrocera correcta. Next base: position 32,311,166 of record CM050327.1, read on the forward strand.
AATTTTCAGAGAATATTTTTAAGGTATTACACTTAACGAAAATGTAAAAATTTGAATTTAAAAATTTTGACTACTCCTAACCTCTCAATGAAATTTCAGCTCATCATTTCTGATGTCCTCATCTACTTCGACTGTGTTTTTTTGACCTAACCAAGCAATATTACAATCCTTAGTACTTGAAATTATGTGATGGCAAATTCTAAAATTATATATCTAGAGTACATTTTTCGTCAATCATATCATATAGATCACGTACTATATATTTATATATACATAAAAACTAACAAATTGCGGTGGGAAATTTGATAGTTGTCTATTAATTTTAATTACTCTTAAATGAAAAATGGCAATAACTCAACGAAACCCCTGTCAGAAATGTTTTGCGAATTTCTACATGAATCCTTAATGATTATGTACTCACATACATGCCTACACACATTTACGGTATTTATGTAGAGAAAAATTCCACGAATAGACAGTGCATGTAATACAATAACAACGCCTGTGTTAATTTGGGAATGCAACTTCTGACATTTCGATGACCTTCTATCGTGTTACTTACAGCAGCGTGAGGTATGTACACATATAGTCACGCCAGTCCACCATAGTTACACACCTATATTTGTGCCTCGCCAGCAGCTTTCAATCCTCGACGTCATCGCCTACGCACAACCGCCATAACTACAAAAGCGAGGCACGAGAGAGGCTGAACACTGAATACCAAGTGCAATGCAAAAACAACAGTAGCGCAATAAAGTGCTGTGAAATGTTTTTTTTTATTGGTTTTTGTTGTTACCACAGTTGCCTGGCAATTGCACTCTACATGACGGCTTCCACCAAATAAAGCATTTTTCACGCTGTAAGCTGCAGTGCCGCTGACATACCATGTCCTTCCATACTGACAATTGATTATAACGGTAGATACATAAGCAGAAAGGTACGTTTATGTACTGGGTTGGGTATATATTACATATACATATGTAGAGTGTGATAACAACAATGCCAAAGGATGTAACCTAAATTTGTTGCAATGGCGTGGTTTTATTTGTATTTGTTAGACAGTTTTCAGCAATTTTCACTTGCTTGCCTTACCTATAATTTCCCTCCACAAGAATGCGCTCAGAAAAACCGAAAAGCACAAAGCTAAGGTGCGGGCATAAAGCGACGACTAGAAAGACCAAAAGACAAGTGTGCTCAAAAATATCGACCGTGTGGCATGTCGCTTCCTTGACGCGTCTCCGCCAACGCCGTTGCTATCCACAGCGACGACGACGACGACGACGACGACATTGAGGGAATCGGACAAAAATTGAGCAATTTCACATTTCATTCAAATATGGCTGCGTGGGAGTGGTCTATGCCCAGTACAACAATAAAATATTGAAACACTCATACATTAATGAGCTGACACTAACACTAATAGCGTGCACATTTGTATTGCGAGAAAAATAGGCGGAGCTTTTGTTTATTGTATTGACGGCGCACCGTCGGCGCACATATCCCCATTTCGTCCTTTGGCACTCAGCTGTGCCTTTTATTTGGGGCTGTTTTCAAACCTTTCCAATTTTCGCACAGAGTTGGAGGTTAAATCGATTCCAGTGGAATGTGCGCTCATTGCTGCCTGTGAAAGCGAAAAATTGGCGCTCACTGGAAAGACAAGTGGATAAACGGAAGTGGTGGCGGTTGTTTGGCTCAGTGGAAATGCGAGCGTTAGAAGTGGCGCTCGTTCACTTTCCATTGTAATCATTTATCAGCTGTTGTTGCTGGTGGGTGAGCGGTCGTGCGCGTAGGTTTCGTGTGATAGCAGTGGAAAGTTCATTTTCTTGAATTACCCCTGAAGTGGCGTTATGTGCGCGCCAGGGGAAAATGCTATCTATTGCTGGAAATATAATTTCACCACACATTAAAGGGGTGCGAAGTTCAATGGATCACACGTGTTTTCTAATAGACTATGAATTAAGTGTAATTGACGATGAAAATGTATTTATAATTAATAAAGTGTTAAAGGGAATATAGTATTCGTTGGAAATGAGCGTAAACCAAGAATATATTCTTCTATAGAAAAATTGTTCTGGTGAATGCGAAATATTAAAACTAATGAGGAAAATACTTATTTGTTTATTTGACTTTAAAAATTATTATTACGTTTTTATTAATAATTATTACAGTTATCAGTTAGTGTTAAAAATTGCATATATGTATCCTCTTTTTCTATGTAAAGGATTATTCATATAATAAATGTGATGCAGATCAAGGTTATGAATTTTTAACTTAAAAAGTTTAGGATGAAATATTAAATCTTGAAAATTTCTAAAAATTTGAAAAAAAAAATCAAAATTCCATCACAAAATTTAAACAAATTGAATTAAAAATTTAATAAAAATTAAAAATTGATAAAATATTTTTCAATCTAAAAATTGGCTTAACAAATAAAAAAATATTTTTCAAATCAAAAGTTGGAATGAAAGGGATCAAAAAGAATAATAATATTTCTTGCTGAAATCCTATAACTGAAAATAAAGAAGACAAAGAGTGCCAAATTGTGTTGAGTATTTCTTAAAAACATGCTTTTTAATTTTTTTCCAGAGGTTAGAAAAATTAATTTTTTTATTATAATCCGATTTTTGTGACTAAAAATTTAGAAAAAATACCCAGAAATTGTAAATAAAACGCAAAGTATTTAATTATTCATTAATATTTATCTTGTCGCCTTCAAAGTAATCCCCACCAGTCCTCGAACTACTTATCATAACCACTTCTGATATGTCCTTCAGCGAATTTTGTTTTATCTCTTTGATCCATTGAAAAAATATTCCACATAGCGACAATTTCAGTTTGGCGAAAAAGAAAAAAACACACGGAGCCATATCTGGTAATGAATACGTTTTTGGCTTTAAATTCAGTCACAATCGGGTCTCAATGCGATGGTGCATTATCGTCGTGTAAAATCCATGAATTGTTCTGATGCGCCAAACTACGAATATCGAAAAAAGCAATGAGCTTAAGTTTGATTTTAAAGCGGTTTTGATACGGTTCACTTGGTTTTAGCTTCTTTTTCCCTCCATTCCGATTATTGTTGAGTTGTTTGCATATCAAACTCATAAACCCGCCTCATCGGCAGTTGTAATGCTCTACATGAATGTGGGATCGGAATTCGCACGATCAAGCATGTCTAAAGAAACCTGAATAAAGTACTGGTTTTGAAAAAATAATTCAGCTTTATTGGGACGAATCGAGCAAGAACGCGTTTTATGCCAAAAATATCCACCGAAATCATTCCAACGGACTCGCAAAAGATTTTGAGCTCACTTGCCATTTCTCTAACGCTTGTCTGATGATTTTCAAGCACCATATATCCTTCATTTTTTTAATATTTTCGTCAGTTGAAGAGGTTAAAAGTCGTTCAGAACGATGCATGTCTTCAACGATCTCTCGACCGTCTTTGAAGGCTTTGCCTCACTCGTTGGATTGTGTTTTTGAAAAATCTGAATCACCGTAAGCCTTTTCCAACATTCGCAACGATTCCAAAAAAGAAATTTTGTTAGAAATACAAAATTTTAGACAATTTCTTTGTTCGATATTTTTATCGATTGTAAAAATCACAACGCACTATTGAGGTGTGCCGACTTAAGCAGCTGCTGTAAAAAAACTGTTTGACAGATCGGTCTCATATATGACATAGTAGTTAAGAACAGTCCTACAAGCTTAGAAAAATTTGTTATGAAATATCATTTACCCTGGGAATTTAATTAGAATTTCCGGGTGTTTTTTTGTCATAATGTATAATTGCGACTTCAAGTTTGGTGTGATAAACTACCGGGTGCCCCCAAGTTGTTTCCTGATAAAGTAAATTTTTTGTGATATTTTCCTATATCAAGAGTTTAATATTGAAATTTTCTATTACCAAACACGTCATTTCTAAGCATTTAAGTATTCGTGTCAAATTATTATTTTTCGGCTGCATGGACATATAAGACTATTTATGCATGTTTAAGGTACATCCTAGTTGTAAAAAAAGTGAAAGGACGTCATTAAGTATGTGGTGAATGTAAGCAATTCTGTAAATGCAAAAATAGAATTTCTGTAAGCCAAAATTAAATGCAATATGTAAATAAAAAATTATTACGTATATATGCAGAGAAGGACAACAATGTCAAAACATGCATACATAAGCACATGGACAACACAAGATTTTGCAATGGACTAAGCCCTCTTTACTGGCAAGTGGACATCGCGTAAGCTAGTAACAACATACTAGAAACACAGGTAATATGTTATATACATATGGGAACAGTGAAAATGATGATGACCGATGTGTTTGACGTCCAATCGCAGAAGAGATTTATTTCTTATTCATTATAACTTAAGAACTAGTAAGAATATAATAATAAAAGGAATGAAGGATTAAAAACATATGATAGCGTTGCCTTTAGGAGTTAGGTAGAGTTGTATTTTAGGAGTGCTACGCCGAAGATTAAATTAACGCCGTAATGATCATTCGAGGTTGCCACAATACTCTCCTCCTAGACACTCTGTGTAGTGGCGATGAAAGCAGCTTTTAAGCGATCTATTGAAACTTTAATAACGCTGTTATTTACTTCCACTAAAAAGTATTTCGGAAATCGTTGAATAATTTTGTATGGTCCTTTGTATGGAGGCGATAGCGATGGTCGCACCAGATCATCTCGAATGAAAACTTGTTGGCAGGTTTTTAACCCAGGGTGGACGAACACTTTTTGTTTGGCATGCCAAGCGGTGTCAACTGGTCGCAGGTCTCGCATACATGAACGTAGTTGTTTGACCATATCAGCTTCGTTGTATGTTGGTTTGCTATCGATAAAAAATTCTGAAGGTAGTCGCAGGTTCTCGCCATAAACTAGATCGGCTGGTGCTGCATCCAAGTCGTTTTTGTATGTGGATCGTAAGCCCAATAAAATAAGTGGTAAATATGAAGTCCACTGACTAGTGTTATGGCATAGAAGTGCTGCTTTTAAAGTACGATGCCATCTTTCGACGAGTCCATTTGCTTGGGGGTGGTAAGGTGTGGTTCGAAAATGTCGTGTACCCAATAGCTGTAGTAATTGTTGAAATAGAGCGCTTTCGAATTGACGTCCCAAGTCCGATGTGATGGTTACAGGTACACCAAACCGTGAAATCCAGCCGCTTAGTAGTGCTTTGGCGACAGTTGGAGCTGTTATATCTGGTATAGGTAACGCTTCTGGCCAGCGTGTGAATCTATCCAGGATAGTAAGACAGTAGCGGTTTCCTTCGGATGGTGGAAATGGTCCGACTAAGTCGATATGGATGTGCGCGAAACGAAGTGTTGGACATTTTTGACGCTGAAACAAACTTCAGTTGTGTCGTATAGTTTTATTCCGCTGACACTGCAAACAGCAGCGAGCAAAATTTCTACTATCTCGCTGGACACCAGGCCAAACAAATCGGTCTGTTACCAATCTTGTAGTCCCCCTTATACCTGGGTGTGATAGATTGTGAGTTGACCGTAAAAACGTTTCTCTAAAGTTTTTGGTTATGAACGGTCGAACACGGCCAGTTGAGGTGTCGCAGCATAAGCTTCTGGAACTAAAAGGAAGAGCGAAATTTTGTAGGTTAAGAGAGTGTTTTATGTTACCATTTAAAAGATTTCGAAGCTCCTCGTCCTTGGACTGGTCCTCAGCCAAGTTGTCATAGTTTAAAGTTTCTGTGGAAATTGAGTTTATTCGAGACAGCAGGTCTGCTGTTACATTATCTTCGCCGCTTACATGGCGAATGTCGGTGGTGATCTGAGCTATGAAGTCAAGTTGACGTATTTGTCGATTAGAAGCTCGATCTAACTTTTGTTGAAATGCGTATATCAGCGGCTTATGGTCTGTGTAAATATGACAACGGCGACCTTCGACCATATATTGAAAATGTCGTAGTGCTAGGTATGCGGCAGTCAGCTCAATGTCGTAAGTGCTGTATCTTTTTTCAGCACTAGTAAATCTGCGAGAGAAAAATCCTAATGGCTGTAGACTACCATCCACGAATTGATTTAAGACTGCGCCAGCAGCGAAATCTGATGCATCTACCCATAAAGACAGTTCCGCGTTGTGCGATGGGTGAGCGAGTAATGCACTATTGACCAGTTGTTCCCTACATGCAGCAAAACTGTCTGCTGCTTCCGCTGACCAAGTAAGTGGTGTAGTATCGTTTCGCTTATTACCACGAACCATATCAAAAAGACAGGCTTGTGTCTGCAGTGCGTGTGGGATGAAGCGACGGTAGAAATTAAGCATCGCTAAAAAACGCTTTAAATCCTTGACGATAACTGGTCTTTTAAAATTACGTAGAGCCTCAATGCGTTCTGGGAGTGGCCGAGTACCATCTTTAGTGATAGAATGCCCGAGGAATCGTAGCTCCGAGACACCAAATTCCGATTTACTAACGTTGATAGTTAGGTTGTTCTCCCTGAGTCGTTGAAAAACTTGGCGCAAGTGGTTTTGATGCTCTTCTTCTGAACTGGATGCAATACATACGTCATCAAGATAAACAAATACGAAGTTTAAACCACGAAAAACTTCGTTGATAAGTCTTTGGAATGTCTGTGCTGCATTCCTCAAACCAAACGTCATATGCGTAAATTCGTAGAGTCCGAAAGGAGTCGTTATCGCCGTTTTACAAATGTCTTCTTTGTTTATTGGCACTTGGTGAAAGGCCTTTTTTAAATCGATTTTAGAAAACACGCGTTTTCCTGCCAAGATGTTAGAGAAATCGTGCAAAAATGGTAACGGATATCGATCAGGAACTGTTACCGCATTTAAGCCACGATAATCCCCGCATGGTCTCCACGTTCCATCAGGCTTACGTACCATATGTAATGGGCTTGCCCAGTTACTACTGGATGGGCGACAAATGCCCAGTTTCATCAGCGAATCAAATTCAGCTTTAGCGGCGGTTAATTTTTCGGGTGAAAGACGGCGTGGTCGTGCGAAGACGGGTTGACCGGTGGTAATAATTCGATGTTCTACAGACGATTTCGTTGGTGAATTTAGCGGATGAGAGCGTGTGATATCGCTGTACTCTGCGAGAATATTCGAATAAGTAGAATTCGCGTTAAAAGATTTTATACTGAGTATGCACGTTTTTTCAATTTCGCAAACCGTTTTTAATTCGGTTTTGCGATCGAGTAAACATCTATTTTTGAGATCGACCAAAAGCTCGAAATGAGACAGAAAGTCAGCGCCAATAATTGCTTGCGAAACATCAGCGATAACGAAATTCCACAAAAATTCGCGTCGTAAATTTAGGTTAAGTTTCAGAATCGCCTCACCGAATACAGAGATCGGCGATCCATTTGCGGCAAACAATTTTAAACCGTTTGGAGAAGCTCGGGCTGTGTTGTTGCATTTTGGTATAACGGAAACGTCCGCACCGGTATCTATTAAAAAATTTAATTTTGCTGACGTATCGTATATGCGTAAACGGTATGTCTTGAAGGTTTTAGACTGTTTGCCCAACTCTAAAACCGTCGCAGCCGAGCGGCCCTATAAAGATTTTTTCAATAAAACAAAATTGCACGGCTCTCGGCATTTAGTTGCTTTCGCACCGAATTTACTATGGTACCAGCACATCGGTTTGTTCGGTTTACTTAAAGACGTATGGGATTCACGTGACCTAGATCGAGACCGCGAACGAAAATTTGATCCTTTGTTGTTGAAAAGCTTATGCACCTGCCTAGTTAATTCTGCTATTTCAAGTTTCAAGCTCGAAACTTCATTAAGTGCCAAACCCTCTTGCGCGTGGTTGTGTCGCATCCCAATAGTTTCGACAATGGAGTCAGCGATCTTTAGTTTTTCCACGATAGCGACGTTTGTAGCAATAATCGCTGCTTGTACATACGGAGGAAGTCTGCTTACCCATAGATCGTGTAAAATGCTGTCATTCAGAGTCGTCCCGGCTGCGCGTTTCATGTCGTTAAATAACTCGCTGGGGCGTCGGTCGCCTAGAACCATGTCTTTAAGAACACGTTGCAGCCGCCGCTGTTGACTGTCCGAAAAATGCTCGATGATCTTGTCCTGAATGTATTTGTATTTAAAATTTGTCGGCGCAGCGTCTATGATGCAGCGAAGCTCTATCAACTTGTTAGGCGGTACACATGCAAGAACGATGTCGAATTTCCTATTATCGTTGGAAATTGAAGAAGCGCTAAACCAAAAGTCCAGCGAATAAAAATATGCTTCGATGTTGTCTTCGGTCATTGTTGGTAGCGGTAGACGTGGAGTTGAATTTGGAAAATCCCCAATGTTGACGTCGGAGTACCGGTTGCCAGAAACCACATGGCTGTCGTTCAGCGCCATTCCTATTAAATTAGTATGTTCAATTTACCTACGGGGTCACCAGATATGGGAACAGTGAAAATGATGATGACCGATGTGTTTGACGTCCAATCGCAGAAGAGATTTATTTCTTATTCATTATAACTTAAGAACTAGTAAGAATATAATAATAAAAGGAATGAAGGATTAAAAACATATGATAGCGTTGCCTTTAGGAGTTAGGTAGAGTTGTATTTTAGGAGTGCTACGCCGAAGATTAAATTAACGCCGTAATGATCATTCGAGGTTGCCACATACATATGTACATACTTATATACTCCTACAAGCAATTATACGCATAAGAGTGTAAGTAAACTCAGGCCACACGCCAAGCCGATAATTGTTTGTTTTGGCTTAGAAGCAGTTAAGTTCAGTTGAGTTCAGCTCAGCGCAGATTTTCATTACAATTGCGTGTCAGTAAGTACTTTGTCCATTTGGTTGAATGTGGCTTTAACAAATTGACATGCCTAAATATACATACATATATATATAGTATATTTACTTACACTTGTGTAATGTACCATAATTGTGGCCCGTCACTGGGTCTGATGACGTTCGTCCATTAATTGTATTTCTATATGCGGTACATGCAGTCATACACATTCAAATTTATATGATTTTTGTACTAAAATCAGCAAAAGCGAGTGCGTAATAAAAGATGTGTGTGCTATTGCCATTGAATGACCAAAAATGCTAACCGAATGGTCTCTAAGGGAAAGGATGATGAATAGGTTATACTCAAAAGATGTAAGTTTTTTGGAACAAATTTTAGTTTGATTTTAGATAAATATTATTCTTACATAAGAAGGTTCAAATTAAACATAGAAAAAAATGGCTGGCGTAAAGGTATGTTAGCTACGCGCAACACTCTAAATATCTATACGAATGGCTCGAAATATACTCTCCAGAGTTAGGCATAAGGCCACCTTTTGCTGGATCACTGCAGTACATTTCAAGCTGAGGTCTTTGCTGCAGCCAATTCCAGAGTCAATATAACAGTGGAAAATGTTGCCAGAACCAAAGAATTTCACTTCTACAAGGTGTCAGGCCACAAAGGCATCGAGGGCAATGATATAGTGGACGAGATTGTCAAGAATAGTGTGCGGCTAACATCTGTAAACATGATCAACATTGGAAAACCCCTACATTGTCTATAGAGGTTCTCGACGGAAGCATGATAAAGAAAATCAAAATCCGATGGAATGAGCTACCTAAGTGTAAAACGGTAGATCGGAAGTAAACAAAATTCTGATTGCTACTCGATAGAAGAGACTGTAGGAAAATGAAGGGAATACTAACTGTTCACTATCTAGTGGTGACACACGACCGCAGGATGGGGCTGACAGATCGAGAAAACTGTAGGAAATGTCTAGAGCAGGGCAACAGGGAAACAATGGAGCATATCTTGCTTACTTGTCCCGCATTGGCAATGCGGTTCTGTGCCCAAAAAATAAGCTTACATTGTATTTATTTTGAAAATTCTTTATTTATTCTTCCAAATCAATTGCAACCCCTTCAAAGTAACCCCCTCCCGATGCAATGCACTTATGCTAACAAATTTTCCAATCTTCGAAACACTGGTTGTAGTCACTTTCCGGGATGGCCTTCAGTTCCGTCTTCGGCTTGAATCTCCTGTATCGTATAAAAACGGTGTCCCCGGAGCGGTCTTTTGGGCTTCGTGAACAGCCAGAAGTCCCACGCCGCCAGATCAGGTGAATACTGTGGTTGCGGAACGATATGGGTTGAGTTTTTGGCGAAATGATCACGAATTACGAGGGCAGTATGGGATGGTGCATTATCGTGGTGTAAAAACCAAGAATTGTCTTTCCACAATTCCGGCCTTTTTAGGCGGATAGCATTACCCAAACCACGCATAACGTTTTAATAATATTCCTTGTTGATGGAATTCATAATGCACAACGCCACGATAATCGAAGAAAATAGTCAACATGACCTTGATTTTTGAGCGACTTTGGCGCGATTTTTTTGGTCTTGGCTCTCTTTTAGCACGATATTCGCTCGATTAACCAGTTGCTTCGGAGTCGTAAGTATAGATCCAAGTCTTATCGCCCGTTATAACGTATTTCATGACACCCTGGTAGTCAGAAAGCATCGTTTCACAAACTTCAACGCCTTTTTTCCAAAAAATTCAATGTTTTCGGTACCAGTCGAGATTTGACGCGCTTGAGGCCCAAAACATCCTTCAAAAAGGTTCTGGCTGAGCCTTTCGATATGCCAACTTCATCAGCAAGGTCTCTAATTGTTAATCGACGGTTTTTCAACACCAGATCTTTGATTTGTTGAACGTGAGCTTCGTCGGTTGAGGTTGATGGTCGCCCTGGACGCTCTTCGTCTTCGACACGTCCACGGCCGGCGTGGAGCTCACTATACCACTTGTAAACATTTTTTTAGACATAGCCTCATCATCAAAGGCTTTCTGCACCATCCTCAACGTATCCACAGCAGAAAATTGATTCCGTAAACAAAATTTAATGCAAATTCTTTGCACAACAAATTTCGACATCGCAAAAAACGAAAAACTCACTTTTAGCAGCTCACAAAACGACACTTATCTCAAACACTAAGGAATATTTTGATATGAAATTTGTCATAAATGTGACTGACAGTACTACCAACCTAAAAAAAAAGTAATTCTCCAAATCCTTCGACGCGAGCAGTTTAAATTTGGGCATCTACTGGTACACTGGCGGTGGTATCGATAATGAAGCCGGGAGACTATTAAAATTCGCCTCAAGCGCAGGCATCTTAAAGTATGACTACTGCCCTTGGCTAGCAACTGTACCCCATCTAGTATCGCAGTGAACCAAAACTGGCTGCGTGGTTTATTAGCCTACAAGATTAACCTAACCTAACCTTTTCTTATATAAACATCAATGTCATATTATTTATGCAAAAAAAAATTAAAAATGGCTTTAACCTTTTTTTCTCAAAACTACATTTTCCGAATTTCCATTAGCGGACAAATTATACAATCACTAGCCAAAAAATTTCTGCGTGCACTATACATATATAGTCTGCATATAATGACCTACCAGTTTTTTGACCTGATTAAAAATCAAATTGGTAGCCAAAAACGATTAAAATCACGGGTAAAAAAGTCTCCTTTTTTTAATGACGCCATTTCGTCTATTTTTTATATTTTTTCTTTTCTTGCCGTCTTTGAACAAACAATATCTTCTAGTGAGAATTTTGGTTTTAAGTTTCATCCGAAGAGATGAGTGGAACCACTGCTATAGTGGAGGACTTTTTTTAGTTCCGTCGAATAATTACTATTTTTCTTGAAAAATCTTTCTGTGTTTATATAAAATATATATAAATTCTTAAAATTTTAAAACAATTTGAAGTATTTTTTTTTTTAATTCCCCTAATTGTCCTTTATGTTCGTAGCTATGTCCATGATATTTAACTTTAATGCTCTTGGTAAACACAATAAATACTTGTATTATATAAATGTTGACAAAATATTAATATAAAAAAATATAAAATAATATATGTAAGTATGTATGTATTAGCAAATTGAAAAGGATTTGTGTCTAGAGGTTGCTTGAAATGTGGATATACATATTCCTTTATATTTGAAAAAGCAGCGTCAATATTTTATAATTTCAGTATATATGCGCCTACGGTCCAATTAACATTAATTCACACCTACATTTCACGCAAAATTCCGAAAATTGTCGTTGTAATTCTTAGTTATGCGCATTTATTCAAATGAATATCCTTTATTTTTCTCATATTTAGCTTGTTTGAATACATAGCACGCACATACAAAAGCATATACATATGTATGTATAAACATGAATGTACATACTATATACATATATAACTGCGCATTTGATTCGCTTTTTTTAAATACCATGACGTCAAGTGCCAATTGTGGATTATGTTGTAAGGTTGCCTCAGTTGAAGGTCGACCCTGCTCAGCATGAACCAAAATCAAAAGAGGAGGAAAACCATTAACACTGACAGCGGATAATATGTGAAGTAATTTCGGTTGCCTTTATATATGGACATAAGTATGTATAATAACTACTATACGTACACAAGTAAATTAGCAAAGACACAAGTGTCTAGCACTTTTTGTTGTTGATGTTGTTCTTGTCATACAAAAATGTCATATAGATTTTTCAGAATATTTGTCAAAAAATACCTAAAATATTGGAAAAATAGTACGAATAAGTAAGTAATTTCCTAAAATATTGGAAAAGCAGATCGAATAAGTAAGTAATCTGCATTATTTATTTATGTATTAACTTCTTTGATAAAAGGATAGGTAAATACACACACATTTGGGGAAATAATATGTACATTTTGATTATTATTTTCTTGGTATTTCTCAAACAATTTGACAGTTGAAGTGGCCTTAAAGTTAACCGACGAACTTCACTCAGTAAAACCGCTCAAAAACACTCCACAAAAATATTTTCATGTAAATAAAAGCAGAGAGGGATAATGGAAGTGAAAAGCAAAAATTTGTATTAGTTTATGTTTGTATTTGTACAAATTTAAATGATGGAGCATTTTTATTCGTACATACTATAATATATTCGAAATATTCGGTGTCTCGGCGGTAGATTTCCGCTTCACTTTCGATTTCCCTGGAGCCTAGCCGTCAGCTCGTATTTCTATCAATCACCACCTATCCAGTTTACTGTCAATTGGTGCAGCCATCAAATGACAAATGCGTTAAGCAGAGTTTTGTTGTAACCTAAATACCATATAAAAATAGATACATATGTATATTGAATTTTATGCAAAAGTTTTGAATTATTGATAACATTAATGTTGGTAAATTAATAATCATAATATTGGGGGTTATTGATTATATAATTATTACCGGTGAATCTAAAATTTAGCTGAAAAGTTCGAGAAGTCGAAAAAAAATTTGGAGAGTTCGTTTATTTTTTATAGAACATAGTTGCCTTAACCCAACATAAGTTCTACCAACTTTTTGATAATATTTTTGTAGCTCGATCTTCTACTTCAAATATATCACAGTCGTGGTATATTATTTCCAGTAATAGTTTTTAAATTTTTCTTTATCCTTGACAACAAGTCACTTAGAGGTTGTATCAAGAACTATTATGAATGTATAAGTCTATTTAAACCAATTTGTTCACCAATTTCTCTGGTTTGAGCTGAAGACAACTATGAGCTTGTGTCGCTCCCCCTTTTCTAGAGTCATTCGAACATAAAAAATTTCACTAATCTTTTATCCCATGTTTCCTTACTAAATCGGATAAAAAACTCCTTTTTCCAATTTTTTTTTGTCAAACAAAAATGAAATATTTTGTTAGAATTTTTTATTGTCACAAATATGTATATACTATGAACAAAGAAACTCTGAAATTTTTGGGAAAAAATATTTTAAATTTGACCTTTGAGACGCCATTTCCTGTGACCCCTCGGAAAAAAGATGCGCTCGTGTTGGCAGGATAACTCTTTACAAGATCATCTAAAGTGAAAAAATGATGAATGAAAGTTGAGTACTTCTCAAGAAATCTTGCCAACCGACTTCAAATAGCTAGCCTCGAGCGCACAAGTTTTCAAGGTTGTATCTCCGCAACTATTATACCGATCAACATGGAAATTTAGAACAATATTCTAAAGGTGTTGTAGAATTTATTGACATAATAAAAAAAATCGGTTTTTTGAAACCCATAAACCCATGTAACCCCTTAAAGTGTAAGCCACCTCGATCAACAACATTTTAGGATGATTCAAAATTAAATTGAGGATTTTTTCTTCCGAAACAGTCACAAGGGTAATCCACTATTTTCATCGTCTTATTTGTTCATATAATTAATATATTATAAATAACTCAGTTGTTTTTACAAAAAAATTTTTACCAATAATGTGTTGGTAAATAAGTTTAGCAAACAAGAATTTTTGCCAGACAGAAATAATAATTTGATCAATTAATACGAATTATTTCATTCAACAACTACAAAAGCATAAAATAATTTCAGTGAAGCAATTCCGAAGTTTTGTAATATTTTTTCAAATAATATTTTATTTTGTATAAATGGAGATGCACACTTTCGGAAAGTTGCTTACATTCATCGGTTGCCATGAATCATCATTGACATTCGAACTGCTTAGCAATCTCCAGCTGGTGCCCTGTGGTACATTTAAACGTTATACAAATCACGTTGTTGTTATTGGCATTTTTTTTTATAGCGATTAAAAATCAATTGTCAATGGGTTGTGTGACATTCAATGCGCTGAAGCATCGCAACTTCGGGTTTCCAATCTAAGCGCAAGCATAAGCAAAGCTTTCAAGATTTGTTTGTTTGTATATATGTTGGTATTTATGCAACATTTTTAATGGACGTTAATGTGTTTAATATGAATGTTTTTATTTTTGCATCGCCAATTGTGAATGTTGAATATGCGAAAATATGCGTAAATATTTCAATGTTAAGTACAATGCTAAGCAAATACTTATGTATGCATGTATGTATAACTAAATAATGTTAACCTCATATATGTACATATGTAAGGTTTAGTATAATAAAATTATATAGTGTATTAATTAATTATTTAAATATGTGTAATGTTCAATTTGAAAATTTATTAAGAAACTATGCTCTACTAATTAAATTAAATCAAAGTAGCTATTAAGCATTTTTTTTTCATTCTTTCATTTTAGTTACTTTGTAAATGACGAATATTTATAAAGGTTTATAGTTGACGAGTAGACAATTTATAACAGTGCAATTATAATGGCTTGAGAAGCGCTCTATATTTTATTTCTCTCCACTGCCTTCAATACATATACATATGGCAATATATTTTATATATGCGTATGAAACTAAGCAATTTTTTTTACTAATTTTGTTTGGCATTAACATAAATGTCTGAAGAGCAATTGAAACGATTAACATTAAACCAACATTTGTGCTAATAATGGGCGTGTTAAGTACCGAAGTACTCACGAGTATATGTGCTCGTGCAGTATTTTGAAATAATAAGTATTAACTACATATGTATATTTTTATATATATTATACATATATAAATATTTACATACAGTTACACATACACATATTTATAACTAAAGTGCACTTTAATTGAACCAAACCCTAAAGCAATCAACCTAATAAACATAAACTTGCTTAACAATCAGACTCTCTATATGTATGTGTATTATGGTGTACCTTAATCGATATTTATTGTATGCATCATCATTGCACGCTCACAGAAATCCATGCGCTGAACCCAACGACGGTTTTCAAGCAGCCGATACTGCTGCAATTTCACGTTCGACATTCGTACGAAATTCATCAATCGATAGCTGGCTTGTTAGCGTAGACCATAGACTTGACGTAGCCGCAGAGAACATAGTCTAATGCCATTAAATTGCCTCGGTGTTAATTGACTGGGGCATTTCGTGAGATAACACGTTCAGCAAGCTTGGTTTTTGTTTAAATTGATTGTAACCTGTTCGAACCACATATTGTCCAAGTCCATATCATCCAATTCGGGCCAAAAGTATTCGGTTATCATTGAGCGGCAGCGATTTTCATTCACAGTAACGCGATCATTACGGCCCAATGACGCCGCTCTGCCATAAACCGCACACAACCGTAATTCCGGATCATTTTCAAATTGTTGCTCAGCCCAATTCGAACATACAATGATTCGGGTGGTCACGCGGTTTCAGTTCTTGCGTCAATCTGATCTTGTAGGGTTGTGGGTCGAGATAGTTTCGCAAAATTCACCATAAGGACGTCACATAAATGCTTAATGCTTGAGAACGACGTGTAAGAGACTGATTTGGGTTTTCCTCAATTGCTATTGCTAGCGGCAGCAATATTCTCGCCACCAGAGGCACTTCTTTGTCTCACTGACACGGGAACATTTTTTACTGTCACTTTCCACCTGACGCTCATTTGTAGATCTGACAAGACTATTATGACGACCATAATTTGAGGCCACTGACGCCGAGCTTTGGTAGTAAATTTTAGTAATTTCGGCTCGTTATTGAATCGTATATTACATATAAGCATTGCATTTATAAGATAATAATGCTTAAAATAAATAATATGCAAACAAATATATAAAAATTGAATGAAGAGGTAACAGAGATATTGAAAATAAATCCAACTATAATGATTATGCTAATCGTTAAGACACGGAAAATATAGCATATTCACATTAAATTTACTGAAAATATATTCAAAAGTGCTCTGCTAAATTGCTAAATAAATATAGTAGACACGAAGTAAATCACTCTTAAAAAAAAAAAATATATGTATATATATATGCAAATATTCACAGATGTAATTGCCATATTACTCATATATCGTACATTTATATGTAATGTATGTATAATTATACTTGTATGTACCTGTGTGGAGGATAAAGATTCTACAAAGTTTTTGATTGCTCCTGAGGTACATATCTGTTCACTATACACTAACGTCTGTTTTGACTTTTACTAAATTCACTAAAAAAAACTCTTTCCAAGAATTAGACCTATTTATTTCTAATAGTTTTTTTTTTTTTTTTTTTTTTTTTTTTTTTTTTTTTTTTTTGTTTTTTATAGAGACCATACTATACCGTTTTGGTAAGGAAATACAATTGACACTTCTAAATTTCGTTTTTAGAATCTAGATGTGTTCGCACCCTTTCATTTTAGCATCTCTTTTATTGGAAATACCAATTGACCTATTGAATATGTATGTACTATATGTTACAAATATCAAACAGTTGGAACAAATTGACTCTTGTCAATACTAATTGTACAAGCAACGTTCATTAGTACTTACAAGGATATGCCCCAATAAAATTATTGTTTTGCAGCAAGTGTAAGTGTGTTGTAGAATAGTATTGTTATTATTATTTCACTCTTAGTTCATATACATCTTCTTCTTCTTTTTTGGCGTAGACACCCTTACGCGGTTTTAGCCGAGTTTACAAACGCCCGGCAGTAGTTCTTCCTTTTTGCTATTTGGTGCCAATTCGAGATACCACGTGTAGCCAAGTCCTTCTCCACCTGGTATTTTCAAAGGAGTGTAAATCTTTCTCTTTTTCCGTTTCCGCCGACGGGTACTGCGTTGAATACTCTCAGAGCTGGAGTGTTTTCTTCCATTCGGATGACATGACCTAGCCAGCGTAGCTGCTGTCTCTTAGTTCATCGAAATATTTCAAAGTCGCCATATATATCCTACAGTTCATCGTTCCATCGACTGCGGTATTCGCCGTAACCAATGCGAAAAAAACCAGAACCTTTCTCTCGCAAACTCGTAATGTCGATTCATTAGATGTTGTCATCGGCCATGCCTCTACATCATATAGCTTGACGGAAATAATGAGTGACTTATAGAGTCTGGTTTTTATTCGTCAAGAGAGGACTTTAGTTTTCAATTGCCTACTCAGTCCAATGTAGCACCTGTTGGTATGAGTTATTCTGTGTTGAAATTCGAGGCTGACATTGTTGTTTCTGTTTATGCTGGTTCCAAGATAGACGAAATTATCTACAACATCGAAGTTATGACTCGCAACAGTGAAATGGAAGCCAAGTCGCGTTGTTTTAAAGTTTCGCGTTCCGGCCGAACCAGTTTGGATGCCGGGTCAGAAAAATGCCTATATCTCCGACAATAATTTGAATTTTGAAAAATCCTCTTGTACACATATTCTTGAATAGTTATATTTGTAAATATATAGAAACAAAAAAATTTCGATTTTTTTTAATTTCTAGACTAGAATACCCCCTTAATGTTTGTGGTATGCATTACTCATATATAATTACAAATTTGTTAAATGCTTCAACACTTATGTATATGCAATATGTACATAAGTGCATATACTTGTACTTAAAAGCAATCGGCCGACAACATCACGTAATAAGAAATTGGTCAATTACTTATGTATATGAAATGTACGAAAACTTTTTAAATAAGCACTTATATTTCTAGTGTTTTTGTGTGGGTGAAGAAATGGGTAAGAAGAAATGCATAAGTGTGCACACTCTCTAGACAGCCACTTGTAATGGGCACACACACACACATAAGCATGTGTATTGGTGTACTCGTTTATAAAGCAAGCGCATCAATCAGCCTTTACCTTGCTTTATTTCGCCCAATTTTCATTTCATCATTCGTATTGCGGCTTGCTTGCGATTTATTGGACCACTGAACACGATTGCACACACAGATGTACATACATACACGCTTAAGTACCTTTGGTCATCAGCAGACCTATGCATTTTTAACCGCACACATTTCCTAACCGATTGCTGGAAAAGAAATAACAAATTGGAAATGATAATGTTTTCAATTATTTTTTCTTTTCGATTTATTGTCTGCTGTCCAGCTTATGGATCTATAAATACATTTTTCTTCAATTGTTAGTTCGCTTGCTTTGTGTTTGCTCAAAAGAAATTGAAAATGTAATTGTAATAATATTTGTTGAATTCGGCCTAACCGAAAACTATATAGGTCAATACCATGTTTAACTTACCAAAAAACGGCAGACAAAACTGTCTGTTACTTTAATTGTTGTTAGTTATTAGTAAATACAGACAGAAGAAAAAGAAAAGTAATAAAATACTATACAATTAATTCATATAAAATGCAAGAGCAAATGGGTGTGTTGTTTAGAGGGGTTAATTATATAGGCATACTGCAGAATGTGGGCGATAATCGCTTCTAATAGCTGTCCAAGAATTCTAATACGTCTAAATAGTGATTATTGAACTTAAATAGTAATTACTAATAAAATATTAACATCTAAGTGATCAATCTAACAACAAATTAAATACTATTAAAGAGATATTAATCAAAGCCTTTTGAGGGAACACAAATCTGGAAGACAGTAAATGGTTTCAATATTGTAAAGAAGCTCCTACTTTAGAAACACTGTAATAAGTAATAAATTTACTTACAAGGAGCATTCCAAAGAAAACAGCACTTTTTGAATCTAGCGCCCACTGGTATCGTCATCTACATATATGCCG
The DNA here is from genome assembly GCA_027475135.1 of Bactrocera correcta. NCBI lineage: Eukaryota > Metazoa > Arthropoda > Insecta > Diptera > Tephritidae > Bactrocera > Bactrocera correcta. The sequence continues at coordinate 32,330,506 of CM050327.1, forward strand.
ACCGGTGCGGTAGAATCTGCAATCTTTATCGATTGTTCAGTGAGAATTTCTTGACATTTCATTGATTGGAAGTGAAGTTATTGCGTTTTAAGTGTCAGTATGCTTGTGTTATCGATGCCAAAATGAGCTTCGTACAAAGAGCCAACATTAAAGTTTGTTTTAAAATTGGTAAAACTTTTACCGACACATTTCAATAGATGAAACAAATTTATGACGATGATTGCCTATCCCGTAGCAGACGGCACCAGTGGTTTCAAAATCCGGAAATTCCATCGAGACTGTGCGTGAGTTCATCAAAAATTGGCCGAAATCATCATTAAAATTCATGGAAATGAACATCTCCAAAACATCGATTTATCGCATTTTCACCGAACATTTTTGCTTACAAAAGATGCGTGTCGACTTATGACCAAAAATTGCTCACAGTTCAACATTCGAAGGACGATTATTTGACTAAACATCACATTTTAACCATTAACCACTCCCCATATTCACCTGATATGGCACCGTGCGGCTTTTTCCTTTTCCGAAAAATGCATTTGCCCATGAAAGGAAAGCGTTATGGAGACGTAGAGGCCATTCAAAAAGCTTACACCGGCATATTGGCGGCCATACCGGCCAACGAGCTAAAACACTCGTTCGACATGCTTTTGGACCATGCAAAAAGCTGTATTGAAGCAAAAGGAGACAATTTTGAATAAAATAAATTGATTATTCCGAAAAAAACCATTTGTTCTGTGTTTTTTTTTTAAGTCCTGTTTACAACTTGTATTGTTCATTGAAATTTTAGCTTCGGCTATAAACTCCAATTAACGAGTGTTACAAACAAATCTAAATTCTAAAATTTAATTTTCAAAGCATTTTATTCAATTTGGTCAGTGTCAATTTTTCGTCATAAAATTTATTTAGTGTATGGTTCAACCCACTTCCATTCCTCCCATACGACGCATTTTTGCTCCTTCTCCATGAATGCGTAATTGTCCGGGCATTGTATGTAATCGGCCTTCTCCTGACCTTCAGGGCAGATCCAGTAGTGTGTCGGGTCGGATATGTCACGGAACATGCGCGTGTGATCGGTTACAATGGAACAGTCGGGTTCGGCGTAGATGTCTTGACCATGATAACGCTGTTGAATGTGCACAGCACTGGCAGCAGCGGCCAAAAGCAGAACAGCAATTGTTACTAAAAAATAAAAATAATTTTAAATAATTAATTAAAAATTATTAATTTCATTACTTGTAATTACATACGAATATTCTTACCTTTAAACATTTTTGCTGCGATTTTGTAATTGTTTGCAAATTTCAACAAAAATTGTTTTTAACTTTTTCCTTGCCTCGGCTTTCTATTTATATGTTTGCTCACTCCCCAAATAGCTAACAAACTTATCTGCTTTTCTGAATTGTTGCAATTTGTGTGATAAACAAGGGAAAGCACTTAACTGAGTGTCTGGCAAAAAGTGCGCTCAGTTCTTTAGAATTCGCATGAAATATGCATTTTGTATTGAATGCGTGTGTGTACGGACCTTTTATCAGCCAAAGCAGAAAGTCATTGTGGCACCTTTTTTGAAAGGAAAGCACTGTCTGTTTATGCCAATAATTTTAACTTCTGTTGGTCTTAGTCCAAGCACTTCGCTTTGCTTTCTGTAATATGAAGATACACATGCATGATCTAAAAGACCAAATAAGAGAAAGGAACATGTTGGCCGCGGCTACGTCTCAGATGGTTTCGACTGGTAACTGACGAATGACACGCGTGATGTTTTACCTGAACGCACAAATCGAAAACGAATTTTCCGCATAGACTTTAGATTTTGCATATTCTTATAGGAAAAAGTCTAACGGTGTGATATACCATGATCTTGGTGGCCAATCGACCGGCTCTAAACGTGAAATTATCTGCTCACCAAAATGTTCTCTCAATAAATCCATTGATTGATGCGATGTGTGGAAAGTGGCGACGTTTTGTTTAAATTTTGTTCAGGCGTAGGTTTCTTCATGATGAAAGGGCTGTCGAGGAAAGGCTATTGAAAAAAGTATTTATACTTGGATCACCTGTTTTATATGTATATGACAATTTTACTTATTATCTTAACCGTCATCGAGACCAACTGGTCTGGCCATATTTAGTTTTTAAATGTTATTTAAAGATATTTAGAGTGTAGCAAACGACTTGCGCTTCCAGATAGCTTCCTAGAATTTTATTGTCTATAAAATTCAGAAAAAAAAAAATTCAAGGATATCGTATCGAAAAGGACGAAAAAAGGATATTATAATATTGTACCTTAGTCGAGACAAATGGTGCTTGGCACCCACACATGGAAGCGTTAATCGTGTTGAGGTGTGTGTAAACTCTGTGAATTATTGAACAACGCGCTACTCTCAAGCCATACTAAAACCTCATCTAAGCTCATCATTTATAAGTTCACAAATGTAAGTAATTTTAAAAGTTTTCTTATAAAATATTGCTTAAAAGTGATTGATATTGATTCAAGTAGCCGCTACTGATATCATAAACCAACAAAATCACGAGGCTTTAATTCCAAAATATTCCACGTGATATAAAAATGATGTGTGTCATTATGTACTTAACTAAAAATTGTGCTGATCGATTTGTTACACTTACTTAAGTTCCCTTCTTCCTCACATTACATTTCGCAGGCAAAAAACTTGACAAAGCTCAAATTTTGCAAATGTCATCATCATTGGCAACTGATTGGCTACGTTTTGTAATAACAAGTGCTTCATGCTTTTAACTGTGTAATGACATATGTACATACATATGTAGGTAGGTACGATCAGTTCACTTTCACGCTCAACATTAATGGACCATGGCAGCGTTGGCGGTTAGTTGGTTGGTACCTTCACACTTCCAAAGCTTCGCCCAATCACTCCATGCAATTAACTGCAACTCGTGTGGCGCTGCTTCGCTGAAAGGCGTTGGAAATATTCGTAATACTTTGCTGTACTTAATTGTTAAAAAATATTTTGTAACAGTTTTTACTTAACATTAGCCCATCCATTGCCTACTGCCAGCGTTGCTTCAACCTCTCACGCTTGTTTAATTGTTTGCTTTACTAGCGGCCATCAGCATGCAATGCTAGTATCTTGGTCAAGTGGCTAGCGTTTTAGAGCCACTTGAGGTGCCGTGTTGATGCGAAAAAGTGGCAGAAAACTATTAAACAAAAAATTATAGTTTCGCCAAATACACATAACATTTATGCAAATTATGCTTTTATAAATCCTATGGTTATGCAGATCGAAATTGCCGAGGAAGTCGGGAAAAAGCAATGAATAAATTTAGTTGACTTACTGTGGATAATAAAATAAAATATCTGATATTCCTCGCCAAGGCATTTTATAATAAAAATAGACAAAAATTTGCTGTAATTAAATTTGCCAATTCCAAAAACTGTTTTGGGAAGCAAACATTTTGAAAAATTCATATAAAATTCATAGTATTTTAGCATAAGTGTGGGTGAAGAATTCAGGTAATTCGTATAAAATAAAAAATATACAATACACTTACATATTGTACATATTTTTTGCAAAATCATAAATATGATGGCATAAAAATAACATAGTCAATATAATAATTTCACCGCGCTACCACGTTATTCAATTCAAAACCAGTAAGGAAGGGCTAAGTTCGGGTGTCACCGAACATTTTATAATCTCGCATGATAAAGTGATAATCGAGATTTCATTATCCGTCATTTACATATTTTTTTATTTTGCTGTAAAATTAATTAGATTTGTAGTTCCTGAGATATGGTTTTTGGTCCATAAGAGGGCGACGCCATGCCCATTTTTTAATTTAAAAAAAAAGCATGGGTGCAGCTTCCTTCTGCCACTTCTTCCATAAAATTTAGTGTTTCTGACGTTTTTTGTTAGTCGGTTAACGCACTTTTAGTGATTTTCAACATAATCTTTGTATGGGAGGTGGGCGTGGTTATTATCCGATTTCTTCCATTTTTGAACTGTATATGGAAATGCCTGAAGGAAACAACTCTATAGAGTTTCGTTGACATAGCTATAGTAGTTTCCGAAATATGTATAAAAAACTTATTAGGGGGCGGAGCCAGGCCCACTTTTCCAAAAAAATTACATTCAAATATGCCCCTCCCTAATGCAATCCGTTGTGCCAAATTTTTTAAAATCTTTATTTATGGCTTAGTTATGACACTTTATAGGTTTTCGGTTTTCGCCATTTTGTGGGCGTGGCAGTGGGCCGATTTTGCCCATCTTCGAACTTATGGAGCCTAGAAGAGCCAAGAAATACGTGTACCAAGTTTCATCATGATATCTCAATTTTTACTCAAGTTACAGCTTGCACGGACGGACGGACGGACAGACAGACATCCGGATTTCAACTCTACTCGTCACCCTGATCACTTTGGTATACATAACCCTATATCTGACTCTTTTAGTTTTAGGACTTACAAACAACCGTTATGTGAACAAAACTATAATACTCTCCTAAGCAACTTTGTTGCGAGAGTATAACAACCAAATACATACTACCATCTGACAGCCGGACTGAAAACAAAGAACTACTATGGACGACCTTCAGTGCGTTCAGTGCCTTGAGCGATTTTTGGGTTTTTTGTTTGTAAAGGATTTGGATATTTTGATATAAGTTAACTAAAATATGCTTCGTATATCCTTTAGAGCGGTTGAGTCGTTATCTTCGAATCAGTAGTCTATTGGAGACACAAAATTTCGAGCAACCCTGTTTTTCAATTTCATTTTCTTTAGTAAAAATTCACAGACGAACTTTTCTCGTCGTAAACAAAGAGCGTTCAAACACACACTAAATGACATATGGACAACTCACCTGACAGAACAACATTTATGAACAATAGCTCGTTTACTCAGAACAGATTTCTGCCAATAGCTTGGTTGTTAATGGATTAGCCAGATTGTTTTTTTTTTTAATTTTGTAACTGAAAGAAAACTGTGATTAGTATATGTAACTTCTGTTCCTTATTTACTAAAGGGTGATCCATTTCGAGGTGCCCTACTTTTTTAAAGAAAAAACACAGAAACTTTAAATTTAATAGAGAATGTTTATTTTTATCCGAAAGAATATTATTTTGCATGTATTTTTTAAGGATTATCTCTTTCAATTGTTGGCCGTGGCTACGTCTCAGATGGTGCACCAATTAAGTCCAATTTTCGAAGACACGTTGTGATGTTTTGCTTTAAGGCCTGAATCGAAGCGGGATTGTTCGCAGACTTTAGACTTTACATAACCCCAGAAAGTGCAGCGGTGTGATATCATGACCTTGGTAGTCTCTGAGATCAAGAGCTTCGATTTCAGGCATCAAATAGTCGGTTATCAAGGCGCGATAAAGATCGCGATTGACGCTTACGTTTTCACCATTCACTGTTCCACACCACACCGTTTCCATATCATTTTTTCTGGATGAAATGACAGCTCTTAAATCTCTTCAGGGTACTTTTCCTCTAAAATGCGGCAATTTTTTTTGTTTAGACACCCTTTGAGTCAGAAATCTTCGCTGAACAAAATTTGGCTCGAAACCGTTGTATCTTCTTGGAACTTTTTAAGAGACCATAGAGCGAAGCTATGACGCTTGGGAAGGTCGAGCAGCTTCAGTTCTTGCACAAGCTGTATTTTGTACGCTTTAAATGTAAGATTTCGACATAAAATGCGTCAAGACGTTCCATATGTCAGTCCGTCAGAACGACGCCGAGTCAACTCTCCACGGTCTTCGTGTACACTCTCAGCTACAGCAGTAGGCTGATTATATTGACAATAAGTTGAGCGAAGGGCGTGAAGAATCCAAACATAAAGTATATTTAAAACCATATAGCATGGAGTCATCTTGCAACCCGCAATAATTTGCTCATAAATGACCGCAGTTGACATTGCACGCGCAAGCACCGATATCAATTTATTGTACTAAATGCTTGATAATAATTCAACAAGTCTTTTAATGTTCTACAAATGGATATCTAGTGCTGACTAATGTTTTCAAATTACACACTTTTTATTATCATTTCATTTTATTTTTGTTATAAAAATCAGTTTCGCTTATATAAAAGCCCAAGTGCATGCTTAGTCAAGTATTGTATTTTAAACGAATCAAAAACACGTTTCGAAAATGAAATTTGGTAATTATAAGTAATATTCATTTAATATTATTAAATATTTTTACTTAATAATCACCGTAGAAATTTGAAAAACTAACATTTGCTTTCCTTTTTCAATACTTTTCCGTATAGCTCTCTGTTTTGTACTTGCCGTAGCGCTTGTGGTCAGCGTCTCTGCTGACGCCGGTCAATCTGCTTGCCAGGATCTTGTAGAAATTGGTCAAACCTACCAACATCACTTCGATCCGGCCAAGTATTGGTATTGCGAGACCCTTGGTGAACCTGCTGTGGAGAAAGACTGTCCTGAGGGTATGGCTTATATGCACTTGCTGAAAGAATGCATTCCATGGGCCAGCTATCAATGGAAGCCACTCGAAAATCCACCAACCTTGGCATAAATTTATTGTGAAATAAAGGAATAAAAATATTAAATTGAAAATGTTAAAGTTTTTTCGCATGAGGCGAGCATACACTATATGCGAGATTTTAAGCTTTATTTTTAAAATTTTACTTGTCGTAGGTTCCTGATGCTAAAGAAGCTGTGTATGTGTGGCAGCACTGCATTATACTTGTATCTTACATTATGTCCGCGGCTCTTTACATCTCCAAAAATCGATCTATTTTTAAGCCAAAATTAACAACAAAAACTAACATACTATGTATATATGGTATATAAATGCCGGCGTTACTACTTATACTTACCGGGTCTAAGTTGAATACTTTATTTTATGTTACACAATTGTTCAAAGCAAAACGTTGAAGTACTGATTGGTTGACGAAAGCGTGGTTAAAGATTGATGAGCGAAAAAAATCATTTGAATACCATACATATATACATATGTATGTATTTATGCTTGAAAAATTATTTTACACCCAAGGCAAAAGTCATCGTTGACCGATAATTTCCCGCTCACTGCAGCGAACACACGAAAATGCTCGTATTTGATTTCACATTGCATTTTTGATTACGCTATCAATTAGTTTCGTAGATCATTAACTACCGTCACCCGTGAGAGCGATTGAGTAAAGTTAATGCAATTAAAAAAAAACCATATTTTCTTTTATACAAAATTTGGCTGGCAACGGCTTGTCAAACTTGTCATGTTTCCCGCAACAGACTAATTGCTGCGAAATTATTTGATTTCGAATTGTTATTTAATACCTTTTGAAACTTTTTCGAAAAACCTGCAACCAAATAGTAATTGAGCCTTGCTCCGATGTGTATTAATAGAGTTAAAATTGGTTTGTAGTAGTTGTAGTGTTAGTGGTAGATGACTTAAGGTCAATCAAATATGCCATAGAAACTTTATGTAGGCGAACGAATTTGTACATATATATTATATATATATAGTATCTATGCATACCATAACATACATATATAATATTAACTTGCATATCTGGATGGTCTGAAAATCATAATTTTTCGGAAAAGCTTAATGTCTAATCTACTGAACGAACGATCTATAGAAAGCAATAAATGAATTATAAAATTTAGAACGAAATTTTCTCTATAATTCTGATAATGACAGCCGCAATACACTAAATAAAGAAAAAACTATCAAACATTCCATATTTCAGTTTTGAGCACAATATTCGAAAGAAAAATCGTCGCCCCAATAGACTTATGGCAAATACATAGTCCATTTTGGTGTCTTTCGGTTTTATAACGAAGTGGAAAGGCACCAAAAGACCATGATTTTTTTCTTTTTTATGATGAAAAGGTGGAAATTGTTTTCCGCATCTTCAATGTTGGCGTCACAGCAACAGTAGTATGAGCCACTTTCAGGTCATTAAAAATTCCCAAAACTACAAGTGCATCTGCGTACTTTTTGCTCCGTAGCAAGATTGCTATAAATTTCTTGATAATCCCCAGCATGATGCTGATTAAATGGTCCGCGTTTATTGGGCTAACCAGGTCTCCTATGGTACGGCGGTGCGCTCTCGTTGCCATCGCACACATTCAAAGAAAGTATATTCAGCGTCGTCTTCTGTCGCGTCGTTGTATTGGCATAACGGCTCTCTGACTTTTCCCATCCTATGGTGGTACTTTTTGAAGTATCCGTGACCGGATAACAGCTGGATTATGTAAAAATCGACGACTCCAAATTTACAGCTTGTTCGAAAGTCCAGATCTTATATCAACCTGACCGTCCATCTGCCGCAACTCTTTCCCATCTTCTTTCACATGTTGTTATTGTATCTTTCTTTATTTTATTTGTTCTATTACACACTTGTTATTTTCGGATGTTTTCTTTAGCTCCCATAGCGGTTTCCTTTCGGATGCCAGGAGGTTACTTGGGGCATTAAAGCTTATAACTAATATTGCATATCTGCCCAGATTTCAGCTCCGTGTAATGTTGTCGACATTAAGAGCTTTCTCTTTTCTTGGCTGGAGCCAAGACATTAGTCTGCTGAGTTGGTAGGTGATTTTCGCTGCCTTTCCTCCGGCGTGCTGGATTTGTACCCAGAAGGTTAGTCTGGGGTCCAGTCTTACATCTAGGTAGTGTACAGCTTTTTGCGTCCAAGACAGACCATGATGGGTATCACAAGAAACAGCCTCAGTGATAATGTGACTCATTAATATTCGTAATAACAAAAAAGGTGAAAAAAGATGAAATTTAAGAATTTCAAGGTTTTTTTTTAAGAAATCTGAAGGAGGGTTTTAGGAGCCTGTATCTCGCGTTGTATTAGTGCGAAAGGGTCACCCCATATAGCTTTAGAAAGAAATGTATAATTTCGTACTAAGAAAACTTCTCGGACAGTTTTGAGATGGTTTGACTCAGCATTGTTTGAGTGTGCGCCAGAGATAAACAGTGATCTTCCAATTATCGAAATATTAATGAAAGTAATGAAAATCGAAAAAACACTGTTTCAATTGCTCAGAAGCTAGACTTGTAATCATTTATAAGGAATGATGGATACAAAACGAGTTTCGATGGTTTCCGTATTTCCATTTGCAAATCGTTGGTGAATTGCAACAATATTGATCCATTATTGAAGTGGATGGTTATTGCCTGTGAAAATTGAATGTATTACGACAATTTCTAGTGGAAACGGTTTTGTCGAATTGTGGTGAGCTAGCGCAAAACTTGGTCCCGGCAAGATTGGCTGTCAAAAAGGCGAGTTTGATGGGATTGGCAGGAAATCAAATACTTTTAGCCGTTCCCCTATCTGTATTATCTACAGTTGGACCATCTTAAGGAAATAATGGCCCAGAAATAGCCAACTTTAAAAATAGATAAAGAATTTTTTCCATCAAAACAACGCCATACTACAACCTACATCGCCAACAAAGTGACACGCCAGGAGTTAAATCGGAAAGTTTTTATGCATTAATCTCATAGTCCGACCTGGCACCAATACACCAAGAATAGTATCTCAAATACTTTAAAAGTATCGATTTCTTCCGCTTCATTTCATAGTACGTACATTTCTCCCATTAAATTCAAAGCAAGCGATGGACATTAAAAATATTGCTCATGCAACAAAATGCTCTGAAATCATCACTTTTTGTCTACACATACATATATTGGTTGTCAAAAAAGTCTTGCGGTATTTTTGCTAGTTGGCGCTGAAAGCACGTAGTTCTAGTTTTATTCGTCGCATCGGGTCATGATATACCTTTTTGGAAAGCTCATTTCACGCGCTAACGCGTGTTTGATTGATTGTCGTTTCTTTTAAGTCGTTCGTGAGTTATAGCGTCGCAAACATGGAGAAAAATAAAGAGAAAATACGGCATATTTTACAGTACTGACTACGATAAAGGCAAAAATGCATCTCAAGCCGCCAATAAAATTTGTGCAGTTTATGAACCCGATACAGTTTCCATTTCCACCGCACAACGATGGTTTCAACGTTTTCGTTCTGGTGTAGAGGTGGTCGAAGATGCGTCACGCTCCGGAAGGCCTGTCGTCGAAAATTACGATAAAATCGCTGAATTGGCCGAAAGAGACCGGCATACTAGCAGCCGTAGCATCAGTCAAGAGCTGGGCATGAGTCATCAAACCGTTATAAACCATTTCAATAAATTCAAAAAATCATTTAATAAAAATACTGCAAGACTTTTTTGACAACCTAATATATATGTACAAATATATTTTCCAGTCGTTTGCTTCGTTTGTTATAAAACGTATGTACTTTTTAGGTAAATATTATATTATAAACATTAATATTTTCACACCACACCAGCTACTGTTCAATCCGATCACTGCACATTCACTATGCCTCACTTTGATTGGAGTCCAAAGCAGCAGCTAATAGGCCACAACTAATAGTCTGATGTAAACTAATTTATTACAAAACTCTTTAAAAAAAAATGCGCAAAGATGTTGCGGCACAGAGCATTTGAAAATTTTTATATATATTTGCGCTAACGAATGTGTGTAAACGTGAGTAAAATACAAGTAAAATGTATTCGCTTAAGTTTGAGACAAATGTTGGTAAAAATTCACAGTTAATATCCGTATCCGCCGCTATGTTTTACGACAGCTATGAGAAAATATGCGCAATCAAAATAATTACGCATCTAACCAAACGTCAACAATTCGGAAAATACACAACTGAGCACCTGGCAGCACGCAAGCAAAACTTCTCAAAATCGTTTGCGCCTGCGCACTGTTTTAAGCTGATTAATAAGCGCAGGTAAAGAGCACCAAAGCGCCGAAGAAATTAAAAACGAAAACATACAATTCTTGCAATGAACAACCGTAGATACAAAACTCATAGAAAAACAAAAACATTTGAGAGTGAGGCGAGGTTGGTTGAGCGCCAGCGCTTTCGGAGCGCCATTGAGTGTGATGCGCATGCGCGGCGAACATCTTTTTAACGTTATAACGGGTGATTTTTTTGAGGTTAGGATTTTCATGCATTAGTATTTGACAGATTACGTGGGATTTCAGACATGGTGTCAAAGAGAAAGATGCTCAGTATGCTTTGACATTTCATCATGAATAGACTTACTAACGAGCAACGCTTGCAAATCATTGAATTTTATTACCAAAATCAGTGTTCGGTTCGAAATGTGTTTTATCGACAAATTTTGTTCAGCGATGAGGCTCATTTCTGGTTGAATGGCTACGTAAATAAGCAAAATTGCCGCATTTGGGGTGAAGAGCAACCAGAAGCCGTTCAAGAACTGCCCATGCATCCCGAAAAATGCACTGTTTGGTGTGGTTTGTACGCTGGTGGAATCATTGGACCGTATTTTTTCAAAGATGCTGTTGGACGCAACGTTACGGTGAATGGCGATCGCTATCGTTCGATGCTAACAAACTTTTTGTTGCCAAAAATGGAAGAACTGAACTTGGTTGACATGTGGTTTCAACAAGATGGCGCTACATGCCACACAGCTCGCGATTCTATTGCCATTTTGAGGGAAAACTTCGGACAACAATTCATCTCAAGAAATGGACCCGTAAGTTGGCCACCAAGATCATGCGATTTAACGCCTTTAGACTATTTTTTGTGGGGCTACGTCAAGTCTAAAGTCTACAGAAATAAGCCAGCAACTATTCCAGCTTTGGAAGACAACATTTCCGAAGAAATTCGGGCTATTCCGGCCGAAATGCTCGAAAAAGTTGCCCAAAATTGGACTTTCCGAATGGACCACCTAAGACGCAGCCGCGGTCAACATTTAAATGAAATTATCTTCAAAAAGTAAATGTCATGAACCAATCTAACGTTTCAAATAAAGAACCGATGAGATTTTGCAAATTTTATGCGTTTTTTTTTTAAAAAAAGTTATCAAGCTCTTAAAAAATCACCCTTTATTTACTACAACATAAGTTGTACTTAATTTCTGTTTGTTTGAAGAGTAGGCATATCTATCAACAACACAAAACATAGCCGCCGGCAAAACTGCAGCATCGAAACATATACAACAAAATTATACAATATAAAATTGTAGTAGATTTTGTGGTATCGAGATTTTGGTTGAAAAACAAATTGAAGTTGTATGTAAGTACACTTGTATGTAAAATGAAGTTGAAAAATATTTGAAAACATCGACACACTCACCACATTATACAAGTTGTTAGTATGAAGTGGTCGTCGCTCAATTGCCATACATACTTACGGCACCAAAGTGGCACTGAGAAGTGTATCAAAGCGTAGCTTGAGAAAATGCAAACACTATTTTTCGGTATAAAAATGCAAGATGCGCTCGTTGAAAGTCGCAGTTTACATTCAACTATCGGAATCGGCTACAACTAGTGGTGATAAACAAACGAGGCGGAAAGTTCTTCATATTTGGTCAAAAATATAAATATAAGCATTAACGGAAACGGAATTGCTGGTTAGTGCTTAAAAGCAAAATTTTATACAGGAAAATATACAAACAAGGATATTCGAAAAATCAAAAAAGGATAATGTTAAAACTCATAAAGTGAAAGCAAGTGAAATTAAGATTGAAAAATAATGTGTCTAAAAACACTGAAAAAAAAACACAAAAAAAAGAAAATGTTTGTTTCATTAATTATTTATTAGTTCAGCGTTGTGCTTTCAAAGAAAAAACTATTTATTGTTTGTCTAAAAAAAGACTAAGCGTTAACTGACAATATAAACAATTTAAAGTAGTTTTTTCATCATTAATGTGTTACATAAGGCATTACGTGTGAAACTTGACTGCAGAGTCCGCGTTATTAATATCCTCTGATACCATTTGATTAAAGAAATTATTTAGAAGTTTTATTATAGTGCTCGTATAATATATATGTGACCTGGTCTACGAAAAGGGGGCTTCGGTGCCAAAAAATCAATTTTTTTAATTTTTTTTTTCAATTTTTTTTTTCAAATTTTTTTTTTTTTTTAATTTTTTTTTTTTTTACACCTAAGCCCCCTTTTCGTAGACCAGGTCACATATCGTCACCTAAAATACAAGACAACAATGCAAAAAAAAATCGAAATCGAATTTTTTTGACTTACATACATATATGTATGTAGCATAAAATTTTCAACTTCTGAAGGCAGATATAACCAATATATAACCGTTTTATAACCAAAACTCAAATTTTGTTTCAATATGAGTGGTTCCTATTATATCGTTTTCCTTCGCCTGGAAACTTATGTAAAGTGGTGTTAGGTTATTTTGAATTTTAGGTGACGATATATACACTTTAATTCAAATCAAATGATAAGTGTGTCTTAAAACTTATTGCAAAATATAAAAATGAGCATTGATTTTCAACTGCAAATTTCCGCTTTTCAAATAACTGTTCAAAAAAAATAAGCCGTGATATTTTTTTTTTTATTTTTTTGAACTCCAAAATCAATTTATAAAACCATAGTTGCCAAGGAAGATTCATTAGCTAGCAGCAACGAGATATTAATTTGATTTTAAAAATAGTACTGCTTGTACTCATATAAATCCAATATAACTTGCAATTACATATATTTACATTCATGTCTAGACATTAGAGCCCTGTAAGATTAAGTAAAAATAATAATAATAAGGAAAACAGGATATTTTCTTATTTGACGAAAAGAAAATAGAAAAATCAGCAAAATTGGCCGAATCGTCTCTACATATAAAGTGACCCAGTAATGAAGTCATAAAAATAGTTTTCTGGTTCACTCTTTCTTTTCAATCTTAGGATATTTTCTCATTAAATTCTGTATTATATTGTTACTTTGATTTCTGGATCACATAGTTTAGGTTAGATTAATCTGGTGGGCCGGATAGACCCTTTTGATCGTTTGCGATAACAGATGGACTTCAGTTACTTGGTCCATGAGAAGTAGTCATCCTTTAGGATGCCTGCGCTTGACGCGAATTTTAACAGACTCTGTAGTCTTACTATTGATATCTTCTCCAGTGTATCATACTGTGGGGATGATTTCAGCATAGTCTTGCCAATGCGGTACAAGTGCACAAGAGATTCTTCATTGTTCTCATAGTGACCTGCTCTAGACATTTCCTACGGTCTTCTCGATCTGTCAGCCTCATTCTTCGGCTTGTGTCGCCAGCAGACAGTGACCAGTTAGTATTCCCATCGTGCTCTAACAGTCTCTTATATCGAGTGCCAATAGGAATTTTGTGTACTTCCGATCTACCGTTTTGCACATGACTTTCAGTTTTACACCCAAGTAGCTCGTTTCATCGGGGTTTGATTTTCTTTAGCAATGTTTCTGTCCAGATCGTCATATAGATAATGCATGGCTTTCCCAAAGTTGATCACGTTTTCGGATGTTCGCTGTATACCATTCTTGGCAATCTCGTACACTATTTCATTGCCATCGATGCCCTTGTGGCCTGATACCCAGTAGAAGTGAAGTTCCTTGCTTCTGGCAACATTTTCCACTGCTTCCTTGCTTCCCACTTCTAGAGGTTCACTTAGTTTATACTTTAGGATTAAAAATTAGGAGGAAAAAAATATTTTTATGGAATACATATATACGTATATATCGTCAGCTTAAATTCAAAGCCAACTTATCATTCACAAAATCTTGTTACTGTATTTTTTATTGATTACGAATAAGTAATATGATGCATACCATCTGATCAAATTTTCTCCGAACTGACACAAGAAACTACGTTTTCGTGTATTTTAATACAAATTTCACATTTTACGACTTCAAAATAGACTCCTGAGCTAATGCAGACCAATGCTTAAAAAAATTTTCCTTACACTTGTTATAAGTCTCGGCTGACATGGCCTTCAATGCCTTCAGCGGATTTTATTTTTTTCGGTTTTGGCTACATTGTGTCATTTGCTAGATTGTTGGACAGTTTCGACTTCGTATTCTTATGTAATCCTATGTCTCGTTACCAATAATTATCTATTAAATGGTTATGGGAAACATATCTTTTTCAACATCTTCTCGACGTGGTTTTTGCAATAGACTTAAGTTTTAGTTATCAGTCATATTTCATATCAAAAACGTTAGACAAAAAAATGTGGAGTAGACCCATAAGTTATGTTGACGAGTTTCAAGCACTTTTCTTTGATATTTTTGATGTTATCGTCATTAGCAGAGTTGGATGGGCGACGCGTCTGAGACAAATTTTTTGCCCTCAAAACTTGTGATCCTCATTAGGATGGCTCCCCAAAATACTTTTACAATATTTTGAACAATGATTTTATTGGAAACGCAAAATTTGAAGCAAACTCGTTGTTCACTAATATTAGTTACAGTTATTTTGCGACTGTGTTGTTAAAGGCTATTTTCTGATAATTTAGGGTTGGTAAGAGAGAACATGATAATAAAAGTTCCTAAAACATAGGATTTTTTGTGTTGCAGTGAAAGGGTGTAGGGCTTAAACCGTCACCACTTAGTAAAGTGACAAAAGTTGAACATTTTTGTATTCAATCTCGCAATCAGGGCACCTCAAATACCGAGGACCTCTTAGCAGTTTTGTAGTGTTCCTAAGCTTTGCGTTTATATCTTAAGGGGATATTCTAGTCTAGAAGCATGAATTTCAGGTAATTTTTAAAGTGTCGTAAAAAATGCAATCAATATTTTGACTATCCATTTTTTTATTAGTTATTTGTTAATTTTAGAAGAGTAGAGAAAAAAATTAAAAACTAAAAAAAGTAAAAAATTCCAAAAATTATGAGCTGACGAAGTGGGGGGTCTCTAAAAATTTCCACGTAGCCATATCCATGATTTCAACCCTCCTAGTTATCTGAAACCAAAAAGAAAACAGATTATTAATCTAGAATAATGTCGCAATGGCCGGAACTACGGAAAAGTGGGAAAAAAATTTTCAAAATGGGGACTAACTAAAAAAAAGGTTTTTTGGATCACTTTTTCAGACTATTTCGAATTTTTTAAAAATAATAAAAAAAAAATTTGGAGATGGGGCTAGTTCCAACCATAGACAAGCCAATAAAGAAGACTTTGTAAAAATTTCAAGTAAATCGGTCCAGTAGAACCTGAGAAATCGTGGGTATCGTTCCGAAAAAGTCAGTTTTGAGAAAAACGCGTTTAAAGTTTCGCATTCCGGTCGAACCAGTTTGGATGCCGGGTCCAAAAAATGCCTATATCTCCGAAAATAATTTGAATTTTGAAAAATCCTCTTGTACACATATTCTTGAATAGCTATACTTTGAAAATAAATATAAAAAACAAATTTCGATTTTTTTAAATTTCTAGACTAGAATACCCCCTTAAGAGGTAGTTAACATTCGTAACATCCTAAATAAGCTTTTAAAATTAAACATCTCTAAAACTGGTATTTAAAGCTGCAACACAAATATCAGCTAATTTACAGCGAACGTTATGTATTCACACACATATATGTACAAATGTATGTGTACGTATTTTCCGACACTCGTCCACACACAAGTTAACTTATTGGAAAGTTTGCTCATAAAAATTAAAACATTAATAAAGGGACTCGTAATGCAATGACAGCATAAAACTAACGCCAAGTTATGCAACCGAACGCGGTTGACTAACGGTTGTGTTGCATGCATCAGTTGTGAGCTGACAGCAATGACAGCGGCGAGAGCGCTAAATGAGTCTAAAGAATAACATTGAAAACTGAAAATACTGCAATTTCGTTTGAAAATGAAAACGACAACAACAAAAAAGCGTAACTCGAAAGCAAGCACGAAAAAAACGAAAGTTAGTCACAACACAAAATGCACTTGCAACCGCAGTTGTTGACAACGAAAATTGAAAAAGCGACAGTCGCAGCAACATTTGATGCCAGCACAAGGAAGAAACACTTAAATTTTAACTGTTTTTTCCGACTCTTTTTTCTCTCTCATAATTCATTTTTATTTCACTGTTGTTTTCGGCTATTCAAGGCATGAAAAGACAAACGCCAACAACACATGTGAGTAAGAAAATAAAAATTCAAAAATGCATTGCCACACAATGAAGAAGTAAGCGCCGCAAAATTGCATTCAACGAACTTTGTCAGCCGCCAAACACACTAATGCTATTGCCCCCACCGCCCCGTTACGTTCATGTGACCTCCCGTTATTTGGCGTGCGATATGAGTATCTGTGCCACTTAAAGCCCTGCTTTGCATAATTTTTTATATTTTTTTTTCATAGTCAAAGTTTACGATGCCTCAGTGTGCATGTGGCAGATAATGTGGCTCAGCAGGCGGGTGTGAGGCTAATGGGGCGTTTGCGCGCTAACAGAATTTTTGAACTGATGGATTTGCCCACATTAACGACCAGCATTTGATGCAGCCGCCAGCGGCAAGACGCACTTAAAGGCATAAGTTGCCTGGAGAAACTGTGTATATCCGTTGTAATGTCACCATGAAGTTAAACGGCATGGAATTTCAATGCAAACTGCGGCGTGTGGAGGAAGGCGGAATTAATTTTTCAACTTTACGTGCAGCTCGTATAACTGTGTGCGCATGTGCAGCACGGCTAATATTGCATTATGCATGTAAATGCCCTTAAAGCCAAATTCGTTCGGCAAATTGAAGTTGGCGCGTGGCTTAAGTCGCGCTTAGCGCACAATTTTCAGCAAATCTAATAAATCAATATCACGAGATTTACATCGTAATACTAGGATTCAATTATAGCCGCACTTTAACTTCAATATAAAGTGTTTTTAAGTTTATTTTTATACCCCGAACAGGGTATACTAAGTTTATAACACACAGAAGGGTATATAAATGAACAGCGTGAGGAGCTGAGTCGATTTAACTATGTTCATTTATAGATACGTTTTCGCTATTTTCCCTCCAATTAGAGATTCCAAGTGAGCCAGATCCTTCTCCACCTGATCTTTCCAACGGAGTATAGGATGTATTCATCCATTCGTACAACATGACCTAGCCAACGTAGCCACAGTCTCTTATTTCGCTGAACTATGTCAATGTCGAATTATATTTCGTACATTTCCTCGTTCCATCGACTGCGGTAAACGCCGTTGCTAATGTGCAAAGGGCCTTAAATCTTCCGCAGAACCTTTCTCGCGAAAACTCGTAACGCCGATTCCTCAGATTTTGACATCGACCGTGCCTCTGCACCGTATAGCACCATATAGCAGGAATGGTAGTGACTTATAGAGTTTGGAATTAGTTCGTCGATGGAAGACTTTACTACTTCTCAGTTGCCTACTCAGTAGCACGATTGGCAAGATGATGTTAATGCTGGTTTCAAGAGGTTATATAGATGGATAGATGGGTGCTACTGAGGTGATGTGATCCCTATCCACGTAGATGGAACGTAGGACCTTAAGCCTGCTTCTACAAATTGCTGGACAATCCAGAATCAGGTATTCTGGGGTTTCCTGTTCCCTGTCGCGAACCGGCAATTTGCGCAAGAGACTATGCTTCCTGCAGTTTCCTGTATCACAAGGGTGGTTGATAATTTTCTTAAACCTTGAGAAGTTATAAATTCTGGTTCTTTCGAAGTTATGACTGTCAACAGTCACGTGAAAGCTAAGTTGCGAGTGCGGCGCCTGTTTGTTTGATGACAGGAGATATTTCGTCTTGCCCCCGTTCACAACTAGACCCATACGCTTCGCTTCCTTATCCAGTCTGGAGAAAGCAGAACTAACAGCGTGGGTGTTGAGGTCAATATCATCGGCGTACGCCAGCAGCTGTGCTTAGATCAGACTACTATGACATATATTCCACCTTATAAACGTAATATTTGACAAGACATTTTGTCAAAAGCAATTATACAAATTTCGGAAGTTTTTTAGATCGGATTTTTTTAGCATATATCTACCCTTAAAACTGAACGATCAAAGTCAAGTTTCTGTTCGGAAAACTTTTGTATTTGTGCAGGGTATTCTAGCTACGTTGCAACCAAACTTGTCGTCTTTTCATGCTTTTTATACCCTGAACAGGGTATTTTAAAGGGTTTCACGAAGTTTGTAACACCCAGAAGGAAGTGTCGGAGACCCTACAAAGTGTATATATAAATGAGCAGTATGTTGAGCTGAGCCGATTTAGCTATGTCCATCTGTTATCCGTCCGTCTGTCTGTCTGTATATACACGAACTAGTCCCTCAGTTTTTAAAAATATCGTTTGGAAATTTTGCAAACGTCATTTTCTGTTTAAGAAGCTGCTTATTTCTGGGAACTGCCGATATCGAACCACTATAACATATAGCTGCCATACAAACTGAACGAACGGAATCAAGGGCTTGTATGGAAAACTTTCGCATTTGGCAAGATATATTCACGAAATTTGGTATATATTTTTTTCTAAAACAATATTGTAATCTCCGAAGAAATTGCTCAGGTCGGTTAACTATAGCATATAGCTGCCATACAAACCGAACGATCGGAATCAAGGGCTTGTATGGAAAACTTTCGCATTTGACGTGGTATCTTCACGAAATTTGACATGGATTACTGCTTATGGTAATAACACAATCTGCGAAAAAATTGTTCAGATCGTATTGCTATAGCATATAGCTTCCATACAAACTGAACATATAGTATATGTAGTTACTAAAAGAAATGCACTTGTGAAGGGTATTTTAGCTGCGGTGCAACCAAACAAAACGTTTTTTCATGCTTTTTTGCGTTTCCATTCTTTTGCGATTTCGTAACGCCAAAGAATTCAATATTGATTTCAAATTGATTTTTCAAGCATCAACGTCACCGTCAGGCCGCCAAATACTCACAATGTGTCTAAATATACAGATTCATTTGTACATGCAGTCGGTAGGTATATATACATGCGTACATAAACAAATTTGCAATTGAAGTTTGTAATTGCATTCATTGCGCATGCGCTTGTGACTGAACACGCGCTCATTGTTTGCGAAATCGCATTTGGCGCCCGTGCGTATGACGGCCAACGCAGCATTCGCAGTGGACTCGAAACCGTTCATTTGCGTAATGCTGCCATTTGAAGTTTCTTTGTTTCGCTTGATTCTTCCTTCGTCTGTAATTTGCAATGTTTTCTTTGAACTTCGCTATAAAAGAAGTAGTGCAAATTTGTATTACTTCATGTCTATATATACGCAAATATAGAGGTAAACATTTATATAAAAAAAATTATATGGGTTATATAAGGTGTTGCCGCCTTAAAAAAAATAATAATAGTGAGTATAAATATAAAAAAATAAAAAGAAATTTGATTAGAAACACGAAAATACTTTTTCGACTACCCAATATATGCCGCTAAAGGAGTATTTCTGATGAATACTGTTTGAATTTTTATTCTTTAAATATTTAGATAACCTACAAATCGCATAGAACGATGGGAGCTTTTAAGATATTGTCAAGTTCATATTTATTTCCAAAATACTTTAGAAAAATGTTTGATTTCTTTAAATTTGCGAAATAAATCTGTATCAGGAAAGTTTTCTACTTATCTATATACAAATGAGCATATAAGTTCGTATCTACATATATATGTAAACTCTAAATTCACATACGCAACAAGTCATGCACGAAGCTGTAGTTGGTTACAGTTACAGTCTTCGTTGTTTAACATAAAATTCGACATGGTTTTAAAGATAATTGAAAATTCACTTCAAATAAGCACTAAACTTGATATCCAATGCAAATGTGCACATTATATACACTTAATACATAACTATAGTATTATAGTAGTGAGAGTTTATTGGAGAACAAACTCACTTATCTAAACTACAAATTATAAATACTAATTACTTCAAACACCTTCATATTTCAAAACCTTTCAGAATGTGAACTAACCCTTTCTATTTTACTTGCAGATTATATAAAGTAAAAGTTTCAGCATTTCCCTTATAAGCCGTTGCCAATATGAAGCTTTTTCACTCCACAGCAAAAGCTGCAACGGTACGTTTATCACTGTATATTACATACATGCATACATTTACTAAAATATTTATAAATTAACGCTTTCCAAGGATAAACAATAAATTCCCTCCTTTCTATTTGCAGCTGATATGCGTTGCACTCACTTTTGTCAATGCAGAGCCTCCAGTGAGCTCTTATTTGCCACCAGCGTCGGGACCGGCTACGTCATACAGCGCCCCACCACAAAGTAGTTATGCCCCAAGTGCGCCCACCGGTGGACCATATGCCAGTGCACAAGGTCCACCAAGTTCAAGCTATGGCGCACCCCCGGGACCAGCACCACCACCACCCCAGCGCCCATCTACCTCATATGGTCCGCCCAGCAAACCAGCCCCAAGCTATAGTGCACCACCGTCGCCTAGCTATGGTGCTCCACCCAGTCCACCAAGCTCTAGTTATGGAGCTCCACAGAAACCTCGACGTCCCGCTAAGGTGCCTGCTTCAACTTACTCTGCCCCACAGTCACCTGTAGCCTTTTATGGACCTCCAAAACCTTCGCCACCCGCACAACCATCACCACCAGCTTCAAGCTATGGAGCTCCTCCATCTCCACCATCATCCAGCTACGGTGCCCCTCCATCTGCACCTTCACCCAGTTATGGTGCACCTCCGTCACCCCCAGCAACCAGCTATGGAGCTCCTCCAGCTCCTCCAGCACCTCCAGCATCTAGTTATGGTCCTCCTAAGAGTGCACCTCCATCACCTAGCTATGGCGCTCCTCCGCCACCACCCGCTTCCAGTTATGGTCCTCCTTCTCGGCCTGCTCCGCCATCTCCCAGTTACGGTGCGCCTCCTTCACCACCAGCATCTAGTTATGGCCCTCCATCGCGACCTTCACCACCAGCCACCAGTTATGGAGCACCCCCATCACCACCAGCATCTAGTTACGGTCCTCCTTCTCGGCCTGCTCCGCCATCTCCCAGTTATGGTGCGCCTCCTTCACCACCAGCATCTAGTTATGGTCCTCCATCCCGACCTTCACCACCCGCATCCAGTTATGGCCCTCCAAAGAGTTCACCGCCATCATCCAGCTATGGCGCTCCACCTGCACCTCCAGCTTCTAGCTATGGTCCTCCTTCTCGACCGGCTCCACCATCATCGAGCTACGGAGCACCCCCATCGCCACCAGCTTCCAGTTACGGTCCTCCTTCACGGCCTTCTCCACCATCATCAAGTTACGGCGCACCTCCACCACCACCACCAGCTTCTAGTTATGGACCTCCTTCACGGCCTTCTCCACCATCTTCTAGCTATGGTGCACCACCCTCACCACCAGCTTCTAGCTATGGTCCTCCTTCGCGGCCAGCTCCACCATCTTCCAGCTATGGAGCGCCTCCTTCACCACCAGCTTCTAGTTATGGTCCTCCTTCTCGTCCTTCTCCACCATCTTCCAGCTATGGCGCTCCACCTGCACCTCCAGCTTCTAGTTATGGTCCTCCTTCTCGGCCGTCTCCACCATCTTCGAGCTATGGTGCTCCTCCTTCGCCTCCAGCTTCAAGCTATGGCCCACCATCTCGGCCTTCGCCGCCATCATCCAGTTACGGTGCACCACCAAAGAGCTCACCACCTTCATCCAGCTATGGCGCGCCACCATCAGTGCCTTCATCTAGTTATGGGGCACCATCCGCACCTGCTCCACCATCTAACTCATATTTACCACCATCCCCCTCAAGTTCAAAACCTTTTGCTCCATCAAAACCTGCTCCACCCTCTACATCGTACGGTGTTCCAACCGGATACAGTGCACCAGCACCAGCACCTGCTCCGGTCCCATCGTCTAGCTACGGTGCGCCTTCCAGCAGTTATGATGCTCCCGCTCCGGCTCCAGCCCCATCACAAAGCTATGGAGCACCACCATCAGCACCCTCTTCTAGCTATGGCGCTCCAAGTGCAGGAGGTAATGGTGGTGGATTTGTTCCTTCTGGCCCTTCTTCTTCATACAGCGCGCCACCAGAATCAAGTCTATCCGGCGGTAGCTACAGTGGCCCAATATCAGTGCCAGAGACCATACCACAAAGTTACTCTGCCGATGGTGGTTACAAGTATCGCAAATAGACCATTATCACCTTTCAAAGAGACCCTGTTAAGAGAGGCGCATAATTTTTGACGTAATCCAAATATTTCTGTTGTCACTTTCTAAGTGATTGGCGCCATCTCTGCCTCGACTTAAATCACATTTGAAAATTATTTAGGTTTATATGGGTTCCTTACAAAAACTCAGCGTTGCCATTTCTTCGCCTGTAATGAAGTTAAACATACATACATACATCTCTCATTTCTCATTACAAGCTCATGTAATTCGATGTTCGACTTGTTTGTAAACTATACTCTAAGTTTCAGATATATGTATGAATTCTTACATATGCATAAGTATTAATACTTTCCTTCATTTTCCATCTTTGCATTTTTTGTAAAATATTTGTGTATTACTTTCATAAAAAATGTCAAAAACATATCTTCATTTAAGTTTTGAATATTTTTAAAATAAATTGTTAAACAAAAATGTATGTATGTGTTCAATGACTTTTCACTTCACAAGGGCTCAAGGTATCATGCCGAACGAGTAACCAGAATTGCGTATGGGTTAGATTGAAGACACGAATAATAAATCGTTTAAAGAAAATAATAGTTAAGGGGTTTTACGGGTTTCAAAAAATCGAAGTTTTTTCTATTGTCTTATTAAGTTCTACAATACCTTTAGAATATTGTGTTTAATTTTCAAGTTGATCTGAGTAATAGTTTCGGAGATACAGCCTTGAGAACTTGTGCGCTCGTGGCTAGCTAGGCTAAGTGTGCCGTCTTTGAACGCATTTTTCTTAAAACTGTGTTTTTGAAGTCGGTTGATAAGATATGTAACTCCTCAACCGATCTTCATGAAATTTTACACAAGTCTTTGAGATAGAATTCTTAAAGACTTGGGCAAGGCATTTTTTTTCGTTTACAACTATTTGAAACAAAAAAAATGTCGTGAAATTTTCACTGAAATTTGATTTTTTTGTAAAAATATCTGCCAAAAATTCAATTTTCAGTTTTTTTCTTCGTCCAAGTTCTCAGTTAAGGTTTTAACTAAATCACTTTTTTCACTTTAGACGATCCTGTGAGGGGTTATCCTGCCAACGCGTGCGCTTTCTTTCCAAGGAGTCGCCGGAAATGGCGTGGCAATGGCCGAGTTTAAATTTTTTTTTCTCTAAAAATTTCAGAATATATTTGTATGCTGTTAACAATAAAAAATTCTAATAAAATATTTAATTTTTTATATAAGAAAAAAATTGTTGGAAAAGGCTATTTTTTACCCGAGGAAACTTATATAACCCCTTAAATACGTTAAATTATGAAGAGTGTTAGTAACTAGAATAATCAAATTTCCGGTACTGACAGTCAAATGAAATGTCATCAGTAAACAAAAACATTCACATAAGCCTATGAGTGGCATAAAACCTTCGAATATGGTCGAACCTTCGAAGGGGTCCCGGTGGTCTAGAATTTAAAATCAATTTTTTTAGTTAGTGTTGGAAAGTGTAATTAAGTATTATTCACGTTCGGAGTTCACATCTGTGCCAAACATCTACTTGAGCATATCTTCCTCTTCGAAAGGCATCATCCGCTGTTGTGCCAAACGGACGTATAAGGTAAAACAGGGAAGGCCCTGCCAGTTTTCAGCATAGATTCTCTCCTCCCTCCAAAATGCTGATGCGTTTTTCACACTCATTACACCACAATTACCATACCACTTGCAACATATCTCTCTACAAATATTAAGTAATAAATATATTGTTTGTAAACAACCTAAACTTATTTGCCAAATCTGACGCGAAAATCAGTATGCGTTATATACTTTTTTTATGCGCATACATACCAAACATTGAAGCCTACGTAAATTCATGCAAGTTGACAATTTTGAGACAATGGTTTGTATGCCGGTATCTTCAACGCAAAATTCCCATCACCAAAATCAGATGTCGGGAAGATACGGTAACGAAACCACGGCGCTGTACAAAGATAATCACACGCAGGGCATGGGAATTTGTGGCCGCTGCAAGTGCGGTTGTTTGTAAGTCATGTCATTAGGTTACTAGGAAAATACTTTTATTGTAGCTTAAAAATACCCACAAGCACATAAATGTTTGTGTGCAGCATTATATACAATTACAAGTAACATAAACATATCTTTCAAACTAAATGCGCGTAAACTTGTAAATAATTAAGAAAAACTATTGCAAAACCAATTATATACATACATATGTCTATAATAACTTGAGTTTGCAACCAACACTTTCGTCATTCAACTTGCAACAAATTGTGCCATTTTCTATTATGAACATTAAAATCGTTAGGTGGCTTAAATATAATATTTTACATCTTGATATAAAATACTACGTGAATAGCAGCTCAGCCATGATCTCTCACTAAATAAAACCCATAGATAAGTAGGTATATGACTTAGGAGCGGTTAGTTGGTTGCAGCTTTATTTATTACTCTTTTATTTAGCTCTTAAGCAAACTGTATTACGCCCTTACTGTAATTGCTGGTAATTATAAATATGCCAGAGGCGGTCAAGTTCACATTACATACCCATTAATAAAATCGGAGACGCGTCGCCATTGCGCGCCACACTGCTTTTGGTTGCAGATATCTATTTCTGCACCAAAATAATTTCCAAAGCAAGAAAAAAATATTAAAGCTGTATTATTCAAGTAAAAAATAATTTTAAGTAAAAACCTTAATGAATAACCAGGCATATTCTAAAAGCGGTTAGGCATGAAAAATCACCTCTTTCTATGTCTGAATTTGGTATCCCCGCAAAACTAATACGGCAGTGTAAACTGGCGTTGAGTAAGCCCAAAAGTTCCGTCAGAGTCGGTAAGGGTCTTTCTGAGCCATACTACAGACGTTTCAGACAAGGAGACTCCCTATCGTGCGCTTTACTTCTGGAAGAAATAATCCGAACTGCAGAGCTGAATCGATAAGGCACAATCTTTTATAAGAGTGTACAAGTGCTGGCGCACGCTGATGATATTGATATCACAGGCATAGCCGCGTCGTTAGTTCTGCTTTCTCCAGACTGTATAAGAAATGGAAGCAATAGAAGACGAAATATCACCTGTCATTAAACAAACAGTCGTGGCACTCGTGACTTGCCTCTCACGTCACTGTTGATAGTCATAACTTCGAAGTCGTAGATAATGTCGTCTATCTTGGAACCAGTATTAGCACTAACTATAATATCAGGCTCGAAATCCAGCGCAGAATAACAGAATAATAGGTGCTACTTTGGACAGAGTAGGCAATTGGAAAGTAAAGTCATCTCTGGACGAACAAAGACCAAACTGTATAACTAAGTAACTCATGATTTCCGTCCTGCTAAATGGTGCAAAGGCGATGACAACGTCTGAGGGGTTGACGTTACGAGTTTTCGAGACAGCGACAGCTTGGCACGAGTCACACGTCATCTATCAACAACAGCCGATTCAATAAAGAATCTCTACTTGGATCACCCGTAAAAGACATGCTACTGTTTACACATAATCCAAAAGCATTGATGAGTGAGGTCAACATATTCTGGATATTATTAGCTGATCTTTAGGTCATCTTAAGTGTCACAACTAATTGTCTAATCATAAACAAACTTTCATATCTCATTCGTTAAAAGAAAACCATCGGCGAATTTAAAGTTTTTATCGTTTATTTAGTACACTCTGCTGTATTTTGATATACATATGTAAGTGTATAATAATTAAACCATAATATTTCGTGTTTTCGTGTATTCTCTATATATTTAAACATTGATATGTATTTATATTTACTCCTTATCGTGTAACACAAATATACTAATTGAATTTTCTAACTTTTTTGTATTATTAAAGTAGCTCTCAACTTTGCCTATTTTTGGTTAAATTGAAATTAATTTTGTAAGCAAATGGTCAAAAATCGCCAAAATCTGCAACTTCAATAAAAAAGTTTATTACTGTTTTAGGAACTAATATGCGGTTATATTTAGAATAACAACTTATAGAAATTTAATATAAACTTTAAGTAACTATTGGTGGTTTTTAGTTTTCATTCATGCGCTTTCTCATCATTCAACTCAAAACTGAGTGTTACTTTACAAAAATTCATACGCAGAGTACAGGTAACTGGCTAATACTTAAATACAAATGATTATCATAAAACGTTGTTGCATTCTCAAAATCAACATATTTATAGTTATATGGTTTTTCGGCTTACTCAAAAATATAAATTTTAATGTATTAATGGCAAGAAAATCAGTACATAGAAATTTGGTGATTTAAAATTATTGAGTTTAGAAGTTTATTAAAACATTGAAAGCAATTTAAGTGAAAGTAAAAATAAAAAAATTAACTAATCATTTGACCACTCCAGCGCCCACTTTTACAATTTTTAAATGCATGTCACACCTTTGAAGTAGTAAATTAGCTGCCTATTCTAGTTCGGAGAAAATGAATGCCTTAAGGTTTAAGGTTTTATTAGAATTTATTCACGTTAATCGCTTTGGGTGCTGATGGTCATTTGTCTGGGCAATGTCGAACAAATTTCTAGTTTTTCATTGAAATTTTACAATTTCCTTTAACTCTGAAAATAAGTATTGCAAAGACATTGCAAAACAATTACCACAAGATTAGATTAGATAAGTAAATGTGGATTGCACTGCGACCTAGGGTCTGTTGTGCCCTCTGTTAACTCACAACGTCTCAACTAGCCTGAGCAAATTGATGAGAAAAGTGCTATTGAGGCGATGTGATCCCTATTTGGAAACATGAATCCAAGGGCCTTAATCCTGCGCCTACAGACTACTGTGCAGTCCATTAGCAGGTGTTCTGATGTTTCAGACTGCAAGTCGCAGAACCGGCAATTCACACAAAAAGCTAGGCCCATGTTAAATAAGTGCTTCTTGAACTTTCAATGGCCAGTGGCGACAAGTAGCCTGAGTTTTTCCCTTAGGAGATTGATTAGATATTTAAACCTTTTGAGGTTGTAACCATCCATTAGCAACTTTTCATGGCGCATGCCTGGGAGTTGTTGCCAATGCCTCTTTCTAACCACTGCTTCATCATTACAGAGCAGCTCCTTTATGATGTGGGGACCAACCGCTATGAAAGGTTCCAGTTCTACCATATTGGTGGATGCTGCAGAGTGCGCATGCTCATCAGCCAGTTAATTCCCGGCTATACCTTTGTGACCAAAAACGATCAAAAATTTCACTGCAGTCGGAACAGAAAATGTTTCTTCTAAATATATTCTTCGAAATTTTAATAAAAAGTACCAAATTTTGTATGTAAATTACACTTGTAACCTTTAGAATCTGTTTCAAAACTTGATAGCTTTGATATTTGTGTGTTAATTAATAGACCCAACCCAGAAAAATTACTCATTACCAACTTAGGATACCTCACCTCAAAGAGCTTATTTATAAGTCTATCAAAAAATAGAGAAATTAATGGTAGAATCTTTAGAATTACTTTGCCGAGGGTTGGAAATTTTATAGAGAAAGAAAGTATTTCATTTGAAGCTAGTGAAGTGGCTATGGAGGATGGAGCCATGCATAGAAGTTCACGCAAGTGAGGAAAATTCTCTGAGCGCCATTTACTTGAGAGTGCTCAGAAACGTTTATTTTACATATGGCTCAAGCAGCTTACGACTTCCGTTCTTAGACCCTGTATCCTCTGGGTAGCCAAAAAACAACCTTTTAAAGGCGAAACATCCCTCCCCAGGGTTGTGCGCTGAGTTTGGGACCTGTCAAAAAAAATAAATAAAAATTGGCGGCTATAACCGCATAAGAAGAAAGAGTCGCATAGATATACATATTTACATATATAAACAGTATTCCACTTTATATTCCGCCTTAAAACAAACATTATTTTCCATTGACGGCATTTAAATGCGAAAAAATTATCCTTGCCTCTTTCTTTGCCTTTTGTAATAACTGCAAAACATTTACTATAACTTTTAAATAATTAAAAGTGAATAAATAAAATAAATATCAAATCTCTAACATAACCTAAAAAAATTAAAGAATTTCTCGTTTACATCACTCACATCAGCTGATGCGCTCATAATAGTAATTGTATGTCATACTTGCTCTAATCAATCACACTGCGCACTAAGAACTTTAAATGCTTAAAATCTTTTATTTTCAACATTATAACGGATGATTGACGTAGGATTTGAATATTAAAAAACACATTCAGATTTGCAATATTAACTTGTAAACTGTTTTAGTTCATAATAGTTGTTATGAAATAATTTGTTTTTTTTTTTTTATTAAAATGGGATAAAATGCCAACAAACTCGACGAAAGTATAACTTTTGTTTTCGTAAATTTTAGAATAAAATAACGAGCAACTCGCATTAAACGTGGGACATACATATACATATATTATATATAAAGGATAAATATTTTATCATAGTTCGTTTTGTGTTTCTTTGTATTTTTTTAACTTTAAGGTCGCTACATACATTTTTGTATTTCTTATGTTACATTTCAAAAAGCAGTCAACATCTCTTGCGGTCGTTTACAATTTAGTGTGTTTTTACATTTCATGTATATGTATGTATGTATGTACTTGTGTGTATATTTATTATATATTAGAACTATGAAATCCTTGCTGCCTTATATATGTGTGTGTATATACAAACACTCTTAGGTTATAATAAATAATTTTATTTTCATTTTTTTGCTTAATTTTTATTTTTTTTTCTTAATTTTTTATTTTTTTTAATTTTTATTTTTTTTTTTATTTTACATATGTGCGAGTAATAATGCTTGTTCTTACCTAGAATCATACATATGTAGTCAGCTAGTAGTTTGATTTCTCATTTGTTAATACTTATAATTACATATAGACGTATGTGGGGCGCACAACTCACCCACTTATATGCTCTTTTGTATACTTCCTTGTAAGTAATTTTAGGTTTGTACAAGTAAACCGATAACAGTAAATAACGTTCAATAGTTTTTTTTCTTTTCTTCAATAATTGATATGTATGCGTTTCTAGTACATATGTGACTATGTGGGGCAGACAATGGAGGGGTACACGCTATCAGTTAAAATATTTTAATATATTTTTTTCTCTATATTTCAACTATATATTTATAATTTCACTAGTTAGTTTTATATGTATATAATATTATGAAGCTATGGCCGTCCAAATAATTTTATAGTCTTTACTTTTTGTGAACTGCAGGCATACTATGGATATGTGTGGTATATATTTATATATAACTAGATTTATATATTTCACTAAACTCAAAAATATATTATTCAACAGATCAATAAAGTAGTTTACACGAAAAGTATGCTGTGAAACCCTTAAATAATGTCTAAAAAGCCGAATCCCAACTTTACCTGGCATCTGGAGTGAAGCAGCCTAACATTTTTCATATTTTGTGCCGAAGTTTGTGTCATCTAGCCTACTCTAAAGCATTGTGTTTCTTTAACGTCATTCTAACTGTATTTCTAAAAAATTACCTGAAATATTCAGCGTCCTGTTGAGTATAACGCATACTACTTGGAGGGTATGGTCACACCATATGAACTCGACTATTGAATTGATTGCGTATGAGCTCTATTTCCTTAAATTCAAAAATGATTTAATAGTTAGAAAAGCCTTTCTCAGCCACAGCCTATTTTATCAAGCCTCAAACACAGTTCCACAACAATGCACATTCTCTTATATCTTAAGTGAAATCTTAATCTTCCGAGAAAGCAATCATTAAAGGTCATAAGTATATGTTGTGGGGAAGGTGAATACATTTTAACATTTATGAACGGATGCGTCTTATCATTATTAATATTATAATTTCTAACATAGTTATTTGTATGTATATTATTATATACTATATATATATATATTTTTTTTTCCTCACAACTTACATTAAAATGATATGTATGCGTTTCCAATTTGTAGCTAATTTTCAAGTACTTTTCTTCAACTAACGTTTCAACAGATTACTCCAACTCAAATTTTCAGCTTTATCCAATGCATTCGTTTAATATATGTAGATATGTATATATATTTCTTCAGCTAACACATCCTAAACAACATTAACACTCAGATGTTAATGCTTTAATATTTTTTTGAATTATTCCTAATTATATTTAAGTTCCTTAATTTTTCTTCAATTTTTAACAGCAAACCAACGTTTGCTACTTCAAAGCGTTTCCCATACATTTATATATCTATATTTGTATGTATGTAGAAGAGCGTTTCAAATAATGGAAGGTCACATGACAGAGTTTTGCATCTCACTTGCAGTGCAACAATAGCGAACATACACACTACAAGTACAATAATATATATATTTTTATGCTTTTGCTGATATGTATACAGTTACAAATAATGTATTGCTTAACAATTTGCATCTGGCGCTCAAAAATAGCTACTTCATACATCTTCTTTGTCTTGGAAAATTAAAAATTAAAAATGTTAATTGTGCACATACTTGTAAATTGAGAATACTGGAACGTTGCGAAATAATGGTTTAACTTGGTTTAGTTTAATCAAACTGAATGAGTCACTGAGTTGGAATAACATAGATTTTTTTTCAATTTTTTTTTTAATTTAGTTTAAGTTTTAATTTCAATATAATAATTATAAATTTCGTTTTACTGAAAAAGTGATCTTATTTTGCGATTAATATTAATTTATTTATATCTTGAAAAATTAAAAAACTAAAGAGTTAATCGAATAAAGCGGTCGAAATGAAAGCATGAAGCAGTTTTGTATCTAAAGATTCGATGTCTAATATGAGAATGCTTAAAGCGGTCTTCAAATAAAAAATCTTATTCAATACCAACCAGGGTAGCTAATTTTTTAATTAAAAAAAATTATATAAATAAGATTTTATAGTTTTTAGTTCTGATTTTGGGATTAAATTTTTTTAACTAATAATATTTTTTGCTAACACAACAACTCTAATCCGCTTGTTATTTCTTCATCAAACAGGTTCAAATAACCCCATCGGCCTAACTCTAATATTGATAAAATTCCTTTTCATCCATTTTGAATCCCAAATTTCTTGGTATAGAAATTGAGAATTTTTTTTTTATTTAAAAGGTCGAGTAACAAATAAAAATAATAATTTTTCATGTAAAAAATGGAATAAAAAATCAAAGATTTACTTATTTCTAACTTAAAGACTATGACTAAAAGCAATTAAATTAAGAAAAATTGTATAAAAAATAAATAAATAAAATGTATATAAAATATTATCTTTCCTTTTCAAAAGATAACCAAAATACAAGATTGGGAACAGAGCGAGACAATCTTTAAATGCGTTTTCTCAGAATGGTGTTTTTCAAAACGGGTTCCCATCTCAAAGGAAGAGTTTTGAAGATATCTAGTTCCAATTTAAAGAGAATATTTTTAACGTAATTCTCTATCGCGATAAGGACGAATTCTTTTTTTTTTCGTTTTTTGAATCTTTCTATTTTTTCGATATTTTTTGTTCAAAACATCGCCTTTTTGTCAAATTAGAAAACAGCAAAAACATCTACACAGCGCGATAGCGGTTTTCCTACAGATCAAAAATCTTTTAGAAATTATTGTTTTGAATCGAAATTGCGGCCGCAATCGTGGACATCGTAAAAGACCATTTTAACGTGTCATTTCAACTATTTATTTAACTAAATAAATAAACATAAAAAAAAATCATGAATATATTTATTTATAAAAAAACCGGACCGATTATTTTTTTCCAAAGAAAAAAAAACCTAAAAATCTGTGACATTTCGGATGGTCACACCGAGACGATCCCTTAATGTATTATTTGCAACCCTGAATACAACTCATTAACAAAAGAACTGAAGTTCTCCAGCATACTAAATATATTGATTAATAAATAAGTTTCTCAACTTTTGTTAACACGGAAAAAGTAGCTACTTAAGATCCAACTCTATAAAATATCTCCAAAAATCCCGATTTTTAAAAATCTCTAAGAAAACAGATATAAAAAATTTTACTATAAGATCTAGTTTCTGGCTTTTAAAAAATCTTCAAAATAATACTATTAATTATGTTAAAATTTTTTTGAATGTAGAAAAAAACTTGATATCTTGCCTTAGATTTTTCTATTGAAAATTAGGGGTTTTCAATATAAGTTGAAAAAAATAAATTTTTTTTAATTAAAAAATTGGGACATAAGAAAACAATGTTTTACCTAATTTCGTAAAGGAAACAATTTATTTGTGCAGGATAAAAACAAAAACGTGGTTATTTCAATTGTTCACATAAATTTTGAGGTTATATTTTGAAGTATTTGTACAAAAGTTATAGTTTAAGTTTACTCGTCTTAAAAAGTCAGAAACCCCGCTCCCTTTCCTTTTCTCGCCCATAGAAGTGATCTAAATTTTTCGCTTATTTTTTGTTATTTTATTTTTGGTTTCCGATGGGTTTCATCCTAATATGATTTTATTATTTTCACAAGTTATTTAAACTGGTCTGGTTAAGGTGGTAGGAATTAACTAATTTGTCGTCGACGTCATCCAACGGAAGGCCCAAGAAATATGCTCTTTCGACAGAGTCGGACCAAAGGGTGAATGGGGTTGGTTGGGCATGTAAAAAGGTGCCTAGTGTCATGCGGAGATTTATTGCTCACAGAACATATTTTGGATATGTCGGGGTCTATTCTGGATAAGTAGGAGTTTAAGCTGAAACAGTATCCAGAACGAAGATGAGGGAGGATTACTCTCGTTTCTCGCGGCAACTCGAACTTTTCATATGCAATTAGTGGCGGTTTGTATCCAAGTACTCCTTTCACTGGAAGGGATTGTGGGTGGCGATCAGTGTTTGTCGAAAGTTTTTTGCGTCCGAAGTCTCGTCGACGTATTGTCTGATGTCGTCGATGTAGTTCAGGAATGACCTCTTGATGTTCCTAGGGGGCGGTTCCGCTCCAAGTAGGTGACTGCAAGTATGAATTCTGTGAAAGCGTCCCAACAGCAACTGCCTGGAGAGGTGTTCGTTATGCTCCTTAACTGGGAGCATACGGACAGGTGTTCATAGGAGACAGGTCTGAAGCTTTCCCATCTACTATGTTCTATAATTATGTACGGCATGTTTAAGTACTTTTAACAAAGAAGTTAAGCCATGAGTATTCAAGGTATTCCAAATAAAAACTGAGCAGTAAAGCAATTTATAAACTATGTATATTTGTTTGTTAAAATAAATAGTTAATTTATAGTATTAAATTATTAAAAAAAAAATTAAAATAAAAATATTAAATTAATTTAACTTTAAATATTATTTTAACTTAATTTATAAATATTAATTCACAGACACACGTATTCACGGCACCTGAGCACTTTGTATATTCTTAAGATTTAACAGTTTTTGTTACTAGAATGCAAATTTCAACAATTAATGACGCAGATAAACTAACATTACATATATGTATGTACCTAGTGTGTGATAATCAATATTTAAGTTAACAACAAGAAATGTCACTAACTGCGTTTTCTGTGCAAACTTCTTCCTTATGAACTGCTATAGATTAGAAACCGTTGCAAGCAAGCACATAATACATACATAGAACAAACGAACCTATACTAATTTCAAATAGAATGTTTAACATTGCATTACTTTTAAAGTTTTTACAATACGCATTATTCTTTAAGTACTTATTAGCCGAAAAACACATTGAACAAAAAACAAAAAGCACAAGCTGTTAACACTGGCAACACTACACAAAAATAGTTTATAACAGCAGTTAATATATGTATATAACTATATGTATATTGTTTTTGTATATTTAGTTTAGTTTTCTCCATCTTCCTTACGCATTATTTCTGCGTTGATATGTATGTTTCATAAGCTTAGTTATTAATTGCCCTCAAATTCCATCATCCAACTGCTTGGCAAGCAACCAAATATATTTGCATTTAAAGTTATGTTTGTATGTGTGTGTGTTTCATGAGCACTTGATATTTTTGTGTGTTTTTTTTTAATCATTTAAGATGATAGCGAATTTTCCTTTCTCACTTTTCAGGCATTTTCCCATTATTTTAAATTTCTAATTTTACTTTTGAAATGATTAAATTCAATTTTATAAGTATATATGCTCGTAATGTACCTGTATGTGTGTTTATGTGTGTATTTGAACATGTGCTTAGAAGGCAGTATTATCATGCTCAGCAGTTGGCACAGCCATACCTTGTCCGCCTAAATTGAGACCCATGCCCACATCACAGCCGCCTCCGACTCCGCCTACGCAGTCACTGGCGCTGCCGCCACCTTTACCCGTCGCCTTGCTCAACATTTTCTGCACCTGCGCCTGCGCTGTCTGCTGATTCATACGTTTCGCCTCGGCCACGGGTAAATCGTCGTCGGATTCGAGCGCCGGATTAATACGTCCGTTGCGCTCATCTTTGCCAGCCATCGTGGCTGCACCATAGGAACGTGCCAATGGACCAGCCATAACAGAAAGCTGCAAAAAATATATGGTCAGTATAATGTACAGAAATTAAACTTTTCGGAATTGTTTGTAGAGGTCAGAGACTCATAATTTATTATTAATAAAAAATGTGGGTCTTTATTATAACGGGTGTTCGAAGTAGAGGTACTTTTTTCAATAAACTTTTTTTTTTACAGGTCACGCGTGTGCCGTGTCAAGCTGACATGTTATTTTTGTTCAGTATTGTTCGGCATTTCAACATAGAACTACGAAAATTCACGTTCTGAATGTGTTTCCCTCGCTTTGCTCCACTTATGATCAACATAGTTGGCCTACTGATCGTACTATTCGCAACTCCATCATCCATCTTAACCCTCTGTGACTGACGTGATATTGTTCTAACAATTCTAATGACGTGGTAGACTAGCAGACACCATTTCTATGTCTTATATTTTCCAAGTTCCGTTTTGTAAAACTAACAAAACCATTTTTATTTATTGTTAATAAGTTTAAGTTATTATTTATAAAGGTATTTTTTTAATTCAAAGCGAAAATTGGTGTTATGTGTTATTTATCGGTATGGCATGATTTTTCTGCAAAAAACATAGACCTGTATTAGAAGATCAAAAAACAACTCAAAAATAAATTTTTTTGAACAAATGTTTTTAATTTTTTATTATTTAGACTTCAATTTAACAGTTGATATCAAAAAGTAATAAATCCAGTGGTAAAAAAGAAAATTATCAAACATGTTAAGTGGCACATTAAAGCCTATAACTTAACAATCAAAAAATATTTCATGTTATAATTTATGTAGCAAAAATTTTAGATTTTGCTTAATTTGCACTTAAGTTAAACAGTCTTAAGACTTGAGATCATATGTATATATATATATGTATAAAAACTACAACTTTTCCTGGCAGGTTTCACAAAGAGGCTTGGAGCACTGGAGGCAGATTGGCTTTAAGCAATCACAACAGCAATACCTTGTTACCCTTTTTATTTTTTGGGGACAAATTGAACACAATTTTCGTCCACTTGGTGGATTAGATTGAATAATTGGTGGAGGAGGGGGTAGATCTTGGCCTAGAACCCTGGTGAGCATCATTCTTAGTTCTCTTGGCAACCTTTCATTGTACACCCGGAATTTCATATGGTCTAGCACCAATTCTCTTGCCAGATTAAGCATAAATGTTTTTCTTCTCATTTTTACATCACTGTCAGTACACATTTGATATAAGACAAAGGCATTAACACCAACCATATCTAGTACTCTTTGAAATACTGCCATAGGCCATCGACGAGTTTTTCGACTGCATGAATATATCGAACACTTTTTATCAATTTCGTCAACTCCTCCTTTTGTAGCGTTGTAATCTGCTATCATAACAGGTTTTTTTGTATCAGTGTCTATTTCTTGACAATGGTGAGAAGACGAAATCAGCAAAACAGCTTTATTTTTTTTCGGTACATATGATAATAGGGTAAATTCTTTCGTAAAACCATACATTGAACTCCCTACTTCTCTAGTTTTGCACGGTAAGAAAGAAGGCGGTATCTCAACTTTATTTTTTTTTAGAGTTCCTAAGTAAGTCAATCCCTTTTTCAGCAGAGCTTCCATAAGTGGTATAGAGCTAAACCAATTGTCAGCCGTAATGTTCCGGTTTGAGTTTTCGACAACCTTCACAAGTCTTAACACAGACTGAGTTGGTACTGCCAATTTCCTTTCCTGTTCATTTAACCCTATGCCGTCAGAATTTTTACCATGATAAATATAAGCATTGTAAATGTAGTATGTGCGAGCATCGACTAACAACATTATTTTAATGCCATACTTTGCTGGTTTCTGAGGCATGTAAATTATAAACTTGCAGCGACCTTTAAACGGCAGTAACATTTCATCGATGCAAAGGTATGGTCCGGGTGTATATTGAAATTGACTGTTTAGAATAAATTTGTTGAAGAAATTTGAAATTGGCGCAAGTTGATCGTCTTTGAGACGCTCCGCTCTGGTAGTTGAATCGTCAAACCTAAGGCAGTTTACTAAAGAAGAAAAACGTAAATTTGACATCCCACAACGAAATATTTCACGGCCACTGCCATCGGTTGCGAATATTGTGCGAAGATCTGCGTCATTACATTTAAAAACTGAAGTGTAGTATAGTAGGCCAATGAATGCTTTCATTTCCGTTACATAAGTATCCATAAGTTCCACCTTTGTAGTATTATTAAATTTAGCTCGGTAGTTACAGAGTTTTTGATTAGTATATTGTACTAAACATTCCAACATGGATTCGTCAAAAATTTTGGACCATAGCTGTAAATATCCTTCAAAGGTAGAAGTATGCAGACGACCTGGTAGTCTAACTATGTTATGGGCTGCTGTTCTAGATGTTTTTGGTCGCTCTCTTGCACTCCACAAAAATCCTTTCTTACCTTTGTAGTAGTCGCTTGTTGGATGTTGATTCACTTCTTCACAAATATTTTGTGGCTCAGAGGTAGTCGCATGTTGTTCTTCATTGTCTTCATCATTATCTAAAAGAGCCGTTTCTGGCTGAAAATTGGGGTCATTGCATTCACCATCCATATCGCTGAACTCATGCTCACTCTCTTCCTCCAGCCACTGTAGTATTACCTCATTTCGGTTTTTAAAAGTTCCACATGAGGTTCTCTTAGAACAATGTTGTGATATGTTTGATTTCTCCATAATAACAAAACTATAAAATAACAATTTTACTGACGTGTTGTTTAGGAGACACTATGAAAATATAACAAAAATACTGATGTGATTGTCTCACAGACACCTACCTTAATATTGATGTGGTTGACTCGCAGACACTTTATCGCTTAAAATGGCACGTGTGCTTACATCAATCGATCTGAACAAACTAACATAGGCATGAGTACACAATAAGAAGGTACAGAGAACGAGAGAGTAGATGTATGGAAAATAACGGTACAAAATACTCTTTTGTGCCTGTTGGTGTCTGCTAGACTACCACATCAGTCACAGAGGGTTAAGACCCAGCATTCATTATTGAATAATATTCAATCGAATAAATCACGTCCGGCACGCAGTGAAGAAAATATAGCAGCCGTAGCTGAGAGTGTACCCGAAGATCGTGGACAGTCGATTCGGCGTCGTTCGCAGCAACTCGGACAGATGCATAGAGCGACTTGGCGAATCTTACGTCGAGATCTTAAATTGAAAGCGTACAAAAATACAGCTCTTGAAAAGTTCCAAGAAGATCCGGCGTCTTGCAGCCAAATTTTGTTCAGCTATTAGGCCCATTTTTGGGTCAATGGGTGTGTAATTAAGCAAATTTGCCGCTTTAGAGAAGAAGAGAAGAAGAAGAGCTGTAATTTCATGTAGAAAAAACAACGGTTTGGTGTGATTTGTGGGCGGGTGGAAACATCGTTCCGTATTTCTTTAAAAATAATGCCGATCAGAACATAACCGGCAAAGGCAATCATTATCGCGCCATGATAACTGACTATTAGATGCGTGATATTGAAGGTCGTGATCTCGGCGACATTCGGTTTCAACAAGATGGAAGATTTGGATCCAGAGTCGTTGATGTCACACCGTTAGAATTTTTTCTCTGGAGATATGTAAAGTCTAAAGTCTATGCGAACAATCTTACTTCGGTTCAGGCCTTGGAGCAAAATATCGTCATCGTCATCGATTGAACTCAACGAATAGACCATCGGAGACTTAGCTGCGTTGCCATGTAATGCTACAGGGTAGGCCATTTAAAGTTGACCCATCTGGCAACGCTGTAACTTTTAACAGCGCTGACAAATCGGCTAATGTCATACCGCGTTAGAAGCGTCATTCGAAGACAATTTATACCATGGAACAGTACACTCCAAAAGAACGCGCTGAAATTGTTCAGCTTTATATTCAAAATAACTTTTCAATTGTGTTAACTCAACGTGCGTTTCGCAAAAAAAAATAAAGTGAAAAGTGCTCCAGTTAAGAACACAATTAAGTCTTTATACGCAAAATTTGTGAACACCGGTAATCTCAGTAATGCCAGTCATGCATCCAGACAACGCACAAGACGTTCTGATGAAAATATCGAAGCTGTACGAGCCAGTATTGAGGAGACTCCATCGACATCGAGTTATCGCCGCTCTCAGGAATTAGACATCTCTCGCACCACTCTCCGACGCATAATTCATAAAGATTTGAAGATGTTTCCATATATAATTCAAATGGCACAAAAACTAAACCCAGCTGATTATCCGCGACGCATTAATTTTGGCAAATGGGCCATCGAAATGGCTGAAAACGAACTTGACTTTTGGCGAAAACTCATCATGTCAGACGAGGCACATTTCTCGTTGAATGGAGGCGTAAACAAGCAAAATTGCCGATTTTATGCCACCGAAAATCCTCAATTAATTGAAGAACAGCCTCTTTACGACCAAAAAGTAACAGTTTGGTGCGGTGTTTGCGCGAATATGATCATCGGACCGTATTTTTTCGAAGACGATGATGGAGCCACGACAACAGTCAATGGTGAGCGTTATCGAGCCATGATAACGGATTTTGTGATACCCATTATTCGCGAAAATGACATGGATAACTTCTGGTTTCAACAGGACGGGGCTACATGCCATACAGCTCGACCAACAATCAATTTATTGCGACCATTTTTCCCCGGGCGATTGATATCGAAAAATGGTGATGTTGACTGGCCACCGAGATCACCAGATTTGACGCCACCAGACTTTTATTTGTGGGGTTATTTGAAATCCAAGGTATACGCTAATAAGCCAAAGACCTTAGCTCAACTGAAAGCCAACATTCGACGTGAAACAGCCGCCATATCATCCGAAACATTGGCCAAAGTCATGGAAAATGTCGAAAAAAGAGTGCATTTAGCTGTCAAAGCTAAAGGTGCCCATTTACGCGATCTAATTTTTAAATATTAGCTGAAACAAATTCCCTTGGACCAAAATAAATTATTTTTGAAATGAACAAAAAACATTGTTTTCTTTTGTTCTTTTTTTTTTAGAAACAAATGGGTCAACTTTAAATGGCCTACCCTGTATATGCTACATTTAAAGACGGACATTGTAAAATCGGCTCAGTTCTTTTACATACTTTGACGTTTTCATCTGGATATTAAAAATTTTGTAGCAAATATAAAGTACCTTCTACAGGGTATAACAAACAAGAGAATATATATTTTAAATGAAGTCAAGTACGCACTAAAAGTGGTTCAACTATTCCTAGATGTTCTTGTTTCTAAAAAAATTATATATTTTTTTTAACCCCACATTGAAACTATATAGAATTTTGGTGTTAAAGTTTCCTCTTTTTCGTGTGACATCTTTGTCACAAAACCGGAGAGCCATGAACCAATACATGGCGACATAAACCTTTTATCTGAGTCAATGCTTTTGCTTAAACTTTTCGAAATGTTTTCAAAATTTACCTGCTCTCCAGCTTCTGAAGGCTCTCCCACTCTTTGTACATCTTCAGGAATATTCACTACACAACGAAAATAGTCGTAATTCGGTGGAAGTTTACCCGATTCAAACATCATCCTATAAATCCAGAGCAAAAATGTAAAATCAATTTCTCTTAACCAACTAAACGCTTGATACATACTTTGTCCACCAAGAAACACCTATCAGCGTGATCAGACTCATTAACATGGCCGTGGTGCGGAAGGGGAATAACTGGGTTTGTGTCTCCTCATCATAGCCGGGGAAATGTATGAGCGGCGCCAAACCAACCAATGCCTCACCACCCGACAAACGAATAAAGAGCGCCACAATGTAGGCAGCTAAGCTACCGTAAGTATTACAGTGCTTTTTAAAGTGTACGACCATCAAAAGTTGTGGGAACAAAATGACATACACCAAATCCGAGCACATGGACCTGCAATTCGAGTAAAATATAAATAAACTGTTTAATTCGGTTTTATCTGCTGGCGCACTTACCAAAGACCATAGATGGAGGGAATTGTAAGTGCCATTATGGTTGAAAGTATGCCCACTATTATGATGGCCACACGCATCACCCAAATAATCTCCATCTCGGAAGCTTTTTGACGGAAAATTAACTTGTAGACATTGCGCGCAAACATGGATGCAGCTGAGAGCACCGACGAATCCGCCGAGGACATGACAGCTGCCGAAACGGCGCCAAGACCAAAGAATGATACGAAGTCGGGTGTAAGGTACTGTAGTACCATGGGTAATATCATGCTAGTCTGCTCGACGGTTAGTGGATAGGGGCCGGTGTATTCGGTTTCATTCCAAGCTTGAAGGGAAAACATTAAATAGTATTTCAGTATTTTACTAGGATTATTTTATAAAAACTTGAGTTTACCTGTTGCTTTTGCAATGGCGCCAATGAGTACCGGCGGGATCGCCATAAGGATGCAACCAGCTGCCGCAACATACGACAACAATTGAGCGCGACCAGCTGTCTTGCTTGATAACACGCGCTGGAAGTACACCTGCCACGGGATGCCACCGAAGATCAAAAGCAGTCCATAGTCTATGTAGAACCATTGTTTCACCGGTTCTACATGCCCGATCCAGTCCACCTCCATTGAGGACAAACTCTTCACATGATCATTGGCCCAAGCGAACGGTATACACATCCACAAACCGATAAATATGCAAAATAGTTGTATAACATCGGTGTAAGCGACCGAATATAAGCCGCCGAAAAGCGTGTAGAAAATGGCAATACACGAGGAGAGTATCACCGAAGTGCGATGGTCCATGTCAATGATTACAGACAGCGTAGCGCCTATGAGAATTACACCGAAAGGTTTAAATTATTGACACATAAAGCACAATACAAACGCACCCAAAGCGGCCAAAATGCCAGCAGCCCAGAACACCTCGCCACAGAGCGCCGGTAGAAAGAGCAAACCACCCATGCGCTCACCAAAAGAGTCCTGCAGCGGATCCAACATAGTAATGTAACCTTGCTTACGCATGGGATTTGCAAAGAAAATGCCACCTAAAATTGGACATCATACGAGCAGTGAGAAAAATTGTAATCTTACACTCGAGGTGCTTAGCACCTGACACGCTCACACTTACCGAAAACCAAGCTTAAGGCATAACCAAATGGCGCCTGACACCACACCAGACCGGATGTGTAGATGGCCTCTGCCGTGCCGTTTATGTAGCCACCACCCACCCAAGTTGCTGTGCGGCAAAAAAGAAAGCGAGTGCATTATTTCAATGTCATTGCGGTATTTAAAATTTCTGGGTGATTAGATGTCACCGCAGCAATTGACCTCCAACACATGCACAACGTACACACACGCTTACTCACCGGTCATTGTGAATATGCCTACGAAAAGACCAATTGAGCGTCCCGCCAGCATCACCTCCTCCTCGGAATCATTGCCTGCCGCCTTCTTACGTCCCGCCCATATGCCAACGACCAGAATTAGCAGATAGAAGAGCACGATGCTCACCACACCAGCGATATTAATCATGTTGCGACGTGTATTATCTCCAGATTATTGTTTCAATCAAAAATGTGTTTTTAATTTTCGTGTATTTCTAGTGATGACCTTGTCCGAGCTTAGTTTCAATTTTCTATTATTTAGTTTTCATGGACATAGTCGGGCCAAAGGAACACTAGTTAAGTAAAAACATGTTCATTGTAGATTTATTATAATTATTATCCGTAATAATAAAAAAAAAGATTAAAAAAAAAAATAAAAAAAAATTATTTTAAAAATATTTCTTAAAATTTTATTGTATTTTTTAGTATATAATATTATAAAAACATAATTAAATTCCAAAATTATTGTTGAAAGTTAATTATAATTTATTTAGTATTTTCATAGATTACATATATTTTTGATGAAATTAATCGAAATGGGAAATGTTCTAGCAGACAACGTCTTAAGAGCTCATGTTCGAAAATCCGAAAATTGGCATGAACAAAGAATATTCATTATACTTTGAAAATTGTTGGAATAAGTTCAAAGTGTGAATTTAGTCATCAAAGCCTTGCCATTTCCTGATTACCGCAGAGTTCGAAAATATGCATGAAAAGTTACTTGCACTGCCCATAACAGAGCTGCCGAAGGATCGCCTACAAACTTTATATGGAAATTTACCGTTGTAATAACACAACACATAAAGTTATTGAGTAACGGTATACGCAGGTCAGATTAAACAAATAAATTCATTCACAAATGTTTTGACTGGAACTTGGAGCAGCACACAGCCACACACACAGCTTAGTTACGCACAATTACATTTCTCGAAGCATACTTTTAGGCAATGTTATTTGATTGGAAAGTGACAACGCTGAATTGTTGAGTTGATTGTGAGCGGCAGCAAATACAGAGAAAGCGCTCTTTCTTTCTATAGCATTGGAAATAGCAACAACAATAAAAAAGGACAAAATTATGTGGTTGGAATAAGGGAAAGAAGTGTTTGCGTA
Source organism: Bactrocera correcta (assembly GCA_027475135.1). NCBI lineage: Eukaryota > Metazoa > Arthropoda > Insecta > Diptera > Tephritidae > Bactrocera > Bactrocera correcta. The sequence continues at coordinate 32,374,192 of CM050327.1, forward strand.
TTGTTTGACTTTGATTAATGATTTACACTGCGCCTGTAGATAACAACTGCTTCGACGGAATTTGCGTTGTAATCAGAAAATTATGCAATAAATGGAAATTTCCGTTGATAAAATAAATAAAATATATTTCAAAAAAGTTTACACACCTTACAGAATCGGTTTTAGTTTAGATACTGTTTCCAATTGATTTAGAATATTTTATTTTTGTATTTCCTTTTAGTGACTTAAATACTTATGTACTTCTTTTATATGCTTTAAGCATGCATTTAATTGCCAATTTATATTTTTTAGATTATATTTATATCAATAAATTGCGAGCACAAATATTTTTGTATTTTTTTTTGTTAATGAAAATTGCAACTATCGCCCCAGCGTAGGGACGTCTTTTGAGACGGACTATTTCTCGTTTTAAAATGTAACCCGCACATGTGCTCGAACGTTTGTCGATTCACAAAACGCTCGCATCAAAGATGGTATTTGCTATTTCGTTTGACTGAAAACAAATACAAGTTATTTTCCGTTATTCTCACAAGTTATGTAACATTCGGCTACAGTTTAAGATCTTAGATATTGCACGCCGAATCAATGATCGCAAACGAAACCCGTTGGTGGCATACACAATCCACACGCACTACTACTACTATGTGAACACACGGTAGAGCGCCTGAAAATATATAACTTTCTTTTCAGCGTCCACCTTGACTGGACACACTAATTGACTGGCGTTTCGGTGTGCGCGAAAAGAAAAGTGCGCCTGAACGTATACTTCAGATGACTTTCAATTACGTTGAGAGCAAGTCCTTTCCGGTAGATATTGATTAAAACTCATGCGACGCTTCTTTTATTAAACAAATTATATATTTTTTATTTTTAGTTGTTATATTGTTATTGTAATTATTTTATTTTTGCTACAGTCATCACAAACCGGCGCCTAAGTCGGTGCTAACGTTTCGGTGGCAATTCGGTAACTGATTGCCAAAGCCTGGAAGACTTCCTGTGAAGGTATTTAATCGTGCCGTGCGATTTTAGTGTGTATTTGTGACAGAGTGCTTGATTCATTGCTGGAAGTAGTCGGGAAATTTGAGCGGTTGGAAAGATAGGGGCACCACATTGATGTAGGAGTCGGAATGGAAGCGCAAAATTGTTTTGAAACCACGGAGGGGTAATGTGGTGAGAATATACATATAATACTCATACATATACAGTTATTACGGTTATAGTTAATACAATGTAAAGTGTTTTTGGAATATTAAATAATATATTTTTTATAGTAGGGGGAAGCATCGAAAGCAGGAGTGCGGAACTTTCATCCGCTAAACCTAATCTACTTGCAACTCAACATTCTCCCTTCGTGTGAAAAAATAATAAAAATAATAAAGAAGAGTACATTTATATATTATATTCAATTTTGTCTTAGCTTAGTTTTAGTTGAACATTTTTATATAATACAAAATATATTCACTATGTTTTTGGTGTCGTTGTTCTTTTTTCTATTCTTTTTTTTTTAATAAATTCATTTTTTATGTAATTAAAATATTTTTTATTATATTTCCACTATATTTTCCTTAAATTATTATTATATCTTATTACATTAAATTCATTTGTTCAATTAATTGTTTTCTTATGTTTATAACAAAAAAATTTATAACTAAAAAAACTTTACGAAAATTATCTAACCGGCATCATTGTTTACGTCAAAATTTTTCCGCATAAACAGCTGTTTTTTGGCATCTAAACGTTTAAGCAGAGATATTCCTGGTTTAAGTTTTCGATTCCACATTAAATGTTTATTGCATTTTGCGCGCTTACAGTTACAAAAATAATAAATCAGTTCAATAATACAACATATATTGCAATTTAAGTCCAACAAATCCTTGTGCTTCAATCTTATAGTTAATCCTATAACACAGTACAAATTATGGACGAATTCAAAGTTCCACTTATGCCACCAAACACAGCCGGCAAAGTGGAAAAACCGCCAGAAGTGCAAACAAACGATGTTAAAGATGTGAACAAAGATAAAGTAAAAGAAATTCCAAAACCACCTAATGTCAATGCACCAAATCAAGTTTGTCCTTACAAAGTGCCACCATGGTCTGAGCCGCCACCCGAAACTACCAACTATAAATTTGAAGTTCTAAAATCCGGTCAAATAATAAGTGAAATCGATAATTTACAAAAGCAAGCAGTTTGGAAGTTTGGACGTTTACCGCCACCGGCAAACGATCTGGAATTGGCACATCCGACGATTTCACGTTTTCATGCAATTCTTCAGTATCGCCCCAAAAAGGAACATTTACCATCTGATTCGGAGAAAGATAATACAAGTGCAGATCCGCCAGAGGGTTGGTATATATACGATCTAAAGAGTACGCATGGCACATTCTTAAATAAACAACGTATACCACCTCAGGTTTTCATACGCATGCGTGTTGGTCATATGTTGCGTTTGGGTGCCAGCACAAGATCTTATATTTTACAAGGACCAGAGGAAGATGCGGAACCAGAGTCAGACTTAACTGTAACGGAATTACGTGAACAACAAAAACAAAAACAAGCTGCCGCAGAAGCTGATGCGATTCGGAAAAAGGCAGAGGCAGAAGAGCAGGAACGTAATGAGGGAATCAATTGGGGCATGGGGGAAGATGCAGATGAGGAAACTGACTTATCACATAATCCATTTGCAAGCACAAACAATGAAGAATTATTTCTCGATGATCCTAAGAAAACTCTCCGGGGCTATTTCGAACGTGAAGGGCTGCAATTGGAATACAAATGCGATGAAATGTCTGTCGGATCGTTTGTTTGTCGTGTAGAACTACCACTGGATGATGCATATGGCCGCCCCATCATAGCTGAGGTTGTGCATAAAGGTCGCAAGAAGGAGTGTGTTGTACAATGTGCTTTGGAAGCTTGCCGAATTCTAGATCGACACGGTGTTCTACGTCAATCAAATCAAGGTAAAAGTCTTAAATAGATCTATCGTGATAATATAAAATATTAACGCCATTTTCTTGTCCCCATTCAGAACCTTTGAAACGAAAAGTGAAATCTCAAGCAGATTCGGACGATGACGATTTTCTTGACAGAACGGGTGATATTGAACGAAAAAAGTTGCGAAAATCAAATCCTACAACAAATGTCGCCTTGACATACGAAGATTTGGTAAGATATAAATATTTTGTTTTGTAACACAAAGAAGGACTAAATATGTTTATGTGTACATATGTATTTTAATTTCAGCTAAAGAAAGATTCTGAATTAGTAGTAGAACTACGACGAGTTGCAGATGATATAGCGCGTTATCAAGAAACACAACGACGTCTAAAGGCTTCTCAGTCGAATAACAGCGAAGATCTCGATCACTTTATGGAAAACTTAGCCGATGACGCTTCTAACCTGGATAAGACGGAAATACGAAAATTACGGGTAAAATCGTATACTTAACATTTTCATCATATGAAAAATAATCATTTACTTTTCCTCATTTGCAGTTGGAACAACAACGGCTTAATGTCGAAAAGCAAAAAGTGCAAAGATTAATAAAATTAGCTAAACCAATAGATTTCCATTTAAATAAGCCCAGCGAAACGCCGACAGCTGACTCAAGCACGAAGAGACAGCTGCCCATGATTGGAAAACGCAATCAGTTTAGTAAATTTAAGATTGCCAAAATGGTTATAACTAATAAAAGCGAAAAAGCAAATCACACAAATTTGGCTTCCGATGAAGAAGAAGTAGAGGAGGATAATGAAATCAGTTTACCAAAAAATAATGACGTTGCTAAACCTTCTTCGAAAGAAACAGGTACTACTGAAGAAGGAGAGGAAAGTAAACAAGCAGCTGTGGAAACAGATATTACTGAAGCAACGCAATCATCAGAATGTACTAAAAAGTTATACGGCCCCGCAGTCATCCCTATAAACAAAGGCGTTAGGGAAGATAATGTGCCAGCTGATATTTCTACGAACCCCATTGACACAAAATCACCTTCAGCAGAATGCACCCTCACAGAAGATGCTACAGAAGCGGAAAATACTAGAAAAAAGCGAAGACAGCGTCAAAGACAACGTCAAAAGCGACAAGAAATTGATATGGAGGAGCTCGAGGAGCATGAATCCAACGAAAAGTATGCCAAATGGGTGCCGCCAGCTAATCAAAGTGGTGATGGTTATACAGAATTGAATGACAAGTATGGATATTAGGCTTTTTTATTTGAACATATTGTATCATGCATTTTTATAAAAAAGTGTAAATACAATCACAACTAATTTACATTTAACGGGAAATTTTAAATAACAAAGAAACGTAATATTAACTGCCCTTGGGTTTTGCCAGTTCAATAATCCGTGGCGATGCTTTGGCTTTAAGCGCGGCGGGAGAAATTGCGAAGGGATTTTCACGTATATGTGTATTTTCGTACTCCTTCGGCTCAGCCAACTCTTTGATGCGTGCGGTGGGACGTGCCTTGAGTGCATTCGGTGATATAGAGAATGGATTCTCCTTTAGATCCGATTCTCCCACTCCTTTCTCGCGTGCTGTAGCTAACTCCTTGGTGCGTTTTGTGGCTAAAAGTTAGAAAAATATTGAATATATATTTATATACATTTGTATAAATGTAAGATGTGAAGACGAAATTGTTGAAATACCTTTGTAAGTTAAAGCAGTAGGGTTAATGGGTATTGGCAAGCTTTGAATCATAGCGGAGTCATCATGCGCTGTTGGTAGTGCCATTTTCTTTATATTTTCCGATGGCTCATAAGTCTTCATGGCTGGTGTGAGTGCCCAAGGCTCTTTAGTCGGTTCTTCATGTGTCTTGGGTAAAGCAAGTGCTTTGAATCGGGTCATCTTATCGAGTTTCATCCTTTGGACAGGCTATGAAATAAATAGAGGGTTTAGGTTAATTTCATTAATTTTTGTCATTCATTTATTTTATTTATTTATTATTATTATTTTTTTTTTTAATTCACTATTTTTTTTTTTTTATTCATTATTTTTATATTTATAATCATCTTTTTTTTTATTTATTATTATTATTTTTTTTTTATTTATTATTTTTTTTTTTATTTATTATTATTTTTATTTATTGATATTTTTATTTATCATTATTAATTTTTCACTTTATTATTATTATTTTTTCAATTTATTATTACCAATTTTGGTTGCTTTGGCTCTTTTTTGGGTTTCGCCAACTTTTTCAGATATTTTGTGTGTTTTTTCCATTCAGCCTCATCCCATTTATGTATTGGAACTCTGTAAATATGTTAACACCCATACATACATACATTTAAACATTTCATTTTCCATAAGAAAAAAATATTTTACTTTTTCTGTGGCGGTTGTATGTTAGTCAGGCGACTATATACAGACAGTAGGCTCAGACGAATTAAGCGATTTATGCCCAATATGCGCAGAGGTTCAAACAAGTCCTTAACCGTTTCTTTAAACAAAAGTAATCTTCTGTTGACACAAAAGATTATAATCAACAAATTTTTCGATGTGCTCAGATTGTGATTTATTGACTTACCGCACTGCCGGTAAAGCCAATTGTTCTGTGCGTGTTCGTATGCGCACATCCCGAACAAACTCTATGGGCTTTTTATATTTACAAGGACATTGTGGTATGAAACGACCTTTGATAGGCCGATTATGCTGAGCGATTTTGAGTAAACGTTTACGTTTCGTAAACATATGCTTGTGGCGTTCCACTAACCGATGCCAACTTTTATATATGTCCGGTAGAAAACAACTGATATTTTCGGGCAGATGGTCAAATGTTGGACAACATTTGGAACTTCTTGAAACTTTATGCATTTTTTCCTTTTTTTAATTTTTTTTCTACACAACAAATTTTCTTTCGAACTTTAATATTTATCAAAACAATTTCATATGGTTGTATTTTGAAAAAATAATTCCGAATTTCTAGATTTAGAAAAGCCAAAAATAATAATTAAGCAGGTGGAAAACTGACTCAAGTGAAATGAAAGTCAAATTCTTATACTCAAATCAGAGTTTGCAAATATGCTTTAACGATCGATTGCCTAATGCAGAGTTCAAATTCCAAAATAATATTTGGCGGTTGGACACTGTATTTCAAATCAATCACGACCGATGTAAAATACAATAGCCCACTACCAAGCAGCATCATTTGGAATAAGAACTCGCATTTAACCTACAACTACATATTTATTCAATAAAAACATAAACTTAAAATTTAAATAAAACACATACATAATTTGCACTTTCAAGTAAAATAAATAATGCCGATAAGGCCGAACACTAAAGCATGTACGTCTTCGGCTTGGCCAACTCCCTCAGACGCGGTGTAATTCTAGCACGAAGCGCATTTGGTGATACTTTATATGGATTGGCGCGGGTGTGCTTGTCAAAGTAATCTTTTGGTGTCGCCAGCTCCACTATCCTTTGCGATGTCTTTGCCTTTAATGCATTTGGACTTGTTTTGAACGGCGCTTCTTTGACTTCCGGTTTGTGTTGATAAACAGGCGGTGAAGCCAATTCCCTAATGCGTTGCGTAGCTGTAAGAAATTAATTCAAATTTATTTAAAATCTCTCAACAGACGTTAAATATTGCTTGTAAATATTGCTGTGATTATTTTTGATTAAACTTTATCTTAGGTATATAAGCGTTCCAGAATAACTATAATTATCTAGCGTGATTTATTATATCCTGATAACATCTTTATTGAACCACTACATATGTATGCTAAAGCTGCCATACAAACTGAACGATCATAATCCTGTGCTTGTATAGAAATCTTTTGTATTTGACGAGTTATCTTCACGAAATTTATTAAAGATTAATGTTCAGGGCAGCTATACAAATTCCAACAAAATGTTCATGTCGGACCACTATAGCATATACATAGCTGCCATACAAACTAACCAAACAAAAAACAAAATCAAATTCTTGTATGGAATTTTTGTATTGTGAAGGCTATTATAGCTTTAGTTCGCGACTTTTCTTGTTTTTTCAAAAAAATTTTCCATATGTCTCATATTAATTTATTTTTATATTAAGTAAACAAACCTCTGTAGTTGAGCGCCGTCTCCTTCACGCGGTATACCTCCTCTGGATCAAATACTTCGTAAATACGCGGTTTGGATATTTTTAAAATTCTATCGGAGGGCGTGTAATATTTCATATTGTTGGTTAGAACCCATTCTTTGGGTTCATCGCTTTCATATTGTCTTGGTTTCGACAAATTTTTGAAACGGCGCAGTGCCGAACCTGCACCCTTGGGTTTGATCATAAATCCGTAACCCTATGAAAATCGATATATTTACATATTAAAATAGAGTATATTCGTTTGAACACCAGAATTTAAGTCAGTACCTTCGGTATCTTTTTTTGTTGCTTCGCTTTTTCTAGCTTTTCCAGCTTAGCTGCCTTTTCCTTCTTCTCTTCCTCTTTGTTAATATCAACTCGTGGTTTGGCAAGCTTCTTCAATCGTTCCTGCCTCAGCGTCTCTTCAGCGTCAGTGAGCTTCTTCGGTTTTTCTCTGTTAAAAAAAGTTTCAATCAAAACAGGTCGTTTAAACTACATAAATTACTTTATACAACTTACTTTTTAGTGGGTGGTTGCTTGTTCGACAAGCGGCTGTACAAAGATAACATACTCTTGCGTAACATGCGATTCACAGTGGACTTACGTTGATTGCTGAAACTCTTAAAGGAGTCACGTTCTTTCAGTTGCATAAGTCGGCTGTGTTGTGTCATAATGGTTTATCAAATTGTATAAGTAAAAGTGCGATGCAAAAACTTACATAACAGGTGGAAAAGCTAACTGTTCTGTCCGCGTACGGGCAGGAATATCATCGCGCACAATCTCCACCTTACGATTACCGATCTCTGGGCAAAAGCAAGGCGTCAAATATTTGCCCGTTTGACGTCTTGGCTCAGCAAGAGCCCAAATGCGTTTATTTTTGGTTACCATACATTGGTAGCGTTCAAGCAGCTTGGAATATTGTGAGCGTAGCTCCGGAAAGAAGCACATGTGTTCCGCGGCCACTGCCAACGGCGTAATACAGCATTGCGGTCTGTATGCTGGCAGTTTTTTCATTAGCATTTCCAATTTAACACGATATCTTGAAGAAACGACTGTTTCCGTTCAAAGTGTAGTCGATGCACCAGCGGTTAGTACAAGCTTGTTTAGCTTCGGCGTTGGTGCTTAACATTAAGCTGAGCGCTTTGTTTACGCAAAACTTATCGGTTATTTTTTTATATTTTTGCTTTCAACCAAAATTTTCTCGTTCAACTATTTTATACTGAAATTTTGAAATACAATTCATTATCGCACAATGACAAATTTATCTGCTCGTCCTTGATATCGTAAAGAAATGAATCAAATCGATTTTTTAAAGTATTCTGTGTCTTAACCCTATGTTATGTTTTCGTGTGTTTTGTGAAATAATACACTTTTCAAATTCCTGTATTAATATCATTGATTTTATTCTGTCTCAACATTTTGTAAAATCGTCAGAACAGGACAGAAGCAACATTTGCGACATATTTGTATGGCATGATTGTACATAATAAAGTTTACTGTGCTAGGAATTTAGTTTAATAAGATATATTCCGTTACATGCAATTTTGTAGAAATAAAAATTTAAATAATGCATTATAATGACAAAACAAATAAATATAACAATCAAGTTGTTAGCCGATATTAGATATCTATATATGTTTGTCTAGTGAGGTCAAAAATTTAACTAGTATATGTATATTAGAATAAATGTAAATCGTCGAGTTCATAATACAACGGTTATAACACAAAATGTTTTTAAAGTACATATTCGCCAGATTAATACTTCAAATAAAGATAAAACAGTATTGGACGCTAAAAATTTTGTTTGATAAATCTCAACAATATGATCTGACGATGTTTTGAAGTCCTCTTTTGACATCTTTATTGGCTGATCGTCTTTTAATTTTATTATGTCTGGTATTAAGCCAAAATTATTTACTCAATTTGCTTTGTTATTAGATTGGTTTGGTCGCTTACAGCTGTTGCTTTGTTTAATGAATGTTGGCTATGACAGCACGGGTATAGTCTTGTGTGGTCGACTGGCCGCCCAAATCCTTGGTCCGTACCTTGCCATCTTTCAGCACTTTGTTAACAGCGTTAGTTATCATTTCGCTGTATGTTGGCAAATTGACGTGACGCAACATTTTAGCGCCACAGAGAAGCATGGCAGTGGGGTTGGCAACATTTTTACCCACAGCTTCGGCGAAAGTGTGTCTTGCACCCTGTAACAACAAGTTCGTTAAGTAAAAGAGGTGATTACATATATAACATATGTGCATTTTACCGGTTCAAAGACGACCGTTTCTGCCGAATAGGAAGCACCAGCAACAACACCGGCACCACCAACTAGACCGGAACCGATATTGTCGAGAATGTTACCATAAAGATTCGGTGTAACCATAACGTCAAACTTGAAAATTAAGATAACGACAATAAATTTATTTATTTTTTTTTTTTGTTAACTCAGAAATATTGTACTCACCTGGTTTGGTCGTTGAACCATTTGCATAGTTGTGTTGTCAACAATCATTTTCTCAAATTGAATACGTGGGTACAGCTTGGCCATTTGCTCGCAAGATTTAAGGAAGAGACCATCTCCCAACTTCATAATGTTAGCTTTGTGCACAGCAGTAACCTTCTTGCGGTTATTCTTAGTAGCATAGTCGAAGGCGAACTTGGCAATGCGCATAGACTTCTTTGAAGTGATGATTTTCAAGCATTCCACAATACCGGGAACAGATTCATGCTCAAGCGCGGAGTATTCACCTTCAGTTTGTTCACGGATAATAACGGTATCAATGCTCTGATGGCGGGTTTTTACATTGGGTAAACTGCGCACATGCACGACGTTGGCGTACAGATCCAACTGTCTACGCAATTTCATATTCAAAGTTTCAAGTTCACCAGCCACGCTGTAATCTGGAGTGGCCAAGATACCCTGCAATGAAATATACTTGCTGGTGACGAATTGTTATCGTGCAATTTAATTACCTTCTTACCTTTATACAAACTTTATTCTTTTGAATTGAAGCCACTACATCTTCCAATTTGGCACTCAAAATTGGATTAACCTCGGACAAAAAGTAGTTTTCGAAGTCCACTGGTGCATTGGTTGCCTTAAAAAGTATGCATATTTTGAAAAATAATGTATACATTTCTTGTGATATTTATAATTACCTTGAAGACTTCCTGCAGTGCATAGACCAATTCCGGACCGACACCATCGCCTGGAATTAATGTGCATGTTACACGGCTGCCGCCAAGAGCACCAGAGTCCTGTTAGATGTACAATGAAAACTATCATAAAACATATATATATTATATAGAATATTTTCTTACTTGGTTAACCGCTGAGGTTGTATGAATGGAGCGGACCGCTGTCGCCTAAAAAAATATAAATAATATGTAAATTCCATAAGTCTATAATAAAAGTTTGTTAAATTTTATTTAAGGCTTGTAACCTCAAATTTTGCACTAAATTCGCGCTACGACGATTCTGTTTATGTAAGAACTGACAAGTAGTAATAAATTATGGCAGCTGCAAAATACACCAAGATTTACTTACCTGCATCAGCGTGCGACCGAAGGTTCTTGCTAACAATGCCATGTTTATATTATTTAGTGTCAACAGTTACAAAAACCCCAGTTAAATATGAAATTCCGCTCCGTTCAAAAATAAAGTTGGAGAACCCAACAACCAGCAAATCGATTTAAGATCTTCCAGTGGAAATATTCCACTATTCAACAGCAAAGAAAAGCTGTCAAATCGCCAATCGAACAGATGTTTGGGTAGGAATGTGATTGCCATTTGCATTATTTGAATACGAAGCAAGAAAAATCCTAAACCCACATAATAAAGTTTTCTAATAATTGTCTTTTTGATGGCAATATAAATATACCCATCGTCTTACAAAGTTATTTACAATTTGTCCGTAGTTGAACCTTCTCTTAAAAATCTTTACAAATTTATTTCTTGCGAGAAAAGCAAATTATATTTGCGAATGTTTTGCTTCCAAACCAAACAACATGTCGCATTATTTATTCTATTAAATTGCATCAAAATCGTCAATGCAGTGCGAATTTGCGATGGACCTGTTTACATTATTTAGCCACCAGTGTGAATTCTTAAATTTCTCTCTCTTTATATTTATTTTCTATCAGCTGTTATCATTCTGCACCAAATGACATAACTGACTTTTGATTTAACTTTTTATAACAATAAAAAAAATTAATTAAGATAAATTAAAACAAAAAACTATACAATTATCCGTAAATTCATGGTGTAATTATTGCAAAATTTGATGTTCTAAATTCTTAACTAAAGTGCTAAATCATACTTTCGGATGGCTTTAAGAGTCGCTCTACGTCTGCATAAAAATTGCTCTAAACTCGTAGCCGGTGGCAATTCTCCATTGCCATTCATTCGATTGAAGTGTTCAAGGTGAGCTGCAGAGAATTTTTAGAAAGCTGATGCGTGTCTAAAAAGCTGATATGTGTCTAATCTACGTAGTTATCTTTTAGACCATATTTTTCGTTCAACTAGAGAGGTGCTTAATTTAGTTCTATTTCTTAATTCTTAGTGGATCTAACATTCCGAAAATGCGTTTCGTACAATTTTTGCGTAAGAATGATAACCGTAGACGGCTTGGAGTAGTGTCTGAGGATGGAACAAAGCTCGTAGAATTATCCGGTGGAGCTTGCATTTCCAACGATATGGTTTCATTTATCTCTCAAGGTATTTCAATGGAAGAGGTTCAACGCAAGATAGAGGGTCTCCCAAGTGAAGACATGTCCGATGCCCACATTCTTTTACCACCTGTGGTGAATCCACAAAAGATCATTTGCATAGGATTGAATTATAAAGATCATTGTGAAGAGCAAAATAAACCTGCTCCCAGCGAGCCAATTTTTTTCAGCAAGTTTAATACAGCTTTGACAGGTCCAACTGGAGACATTATCGCACATAAAATCACTACGGTAAGTCCTCAACGGAAAGTACTAAGTATGTATGTATCTACATATCTGCATATGCATGTATGTGTAACTGATCTCGTGTTGTGATATAAATTATTCTGATAAGTCGTCAACTGATATTGAAATTATTTTTATAAATATTCCTATTACCAACTAAATAAATGGAATATTATATAATTATATATATGTATATAAATAAATAAATTAATTTATATTTTTTCAGAAAATTGATTGGGAAGTTGAGTTAGCTGTGGTCATTGGAAAGGAAGCCAGAAAGGTGTCAAAGGAAAATGCCATGGATTATGTATTTGGATACACAATAGCTCAGGACATTTCTGCTAGAGATTGGCAAAAGTCACGTAATGGAGGACAATTCCTAATAGGAAAAACAATGGACACATTTCTTCCTTTAGGACCAGCAATTGTCCACAAAAGCCTTATCAAAGACGTATATGATCTAAATATCCGCACAGTTGTTAATGGTGTCGAAAAGCAAAACCACTTCACTGGAGATATGATTTTCAAAATTGATGACGTTATACATAGATTAACGCAGAGTATCACTCTGAAACCAGGTGATCTTATTCTAACTGGTACACCAAAGGGCGTTGGCATGTACCGAAACCCGCCAGAGTATTTGAAACCTGGTGATGTTATTGAAACTGAAATACAATGTTTGGGTAAGATGGTTAACAAAGTAGTCGCAGACTCTTGAAGTGATAATTTGCAAATAGTGTTTCGCAAATAAGTGTAAAATGGCTCTGCATTTAAAAATTTACTTTTGTGATTTGTTAAATTTTTGTTATATTTTGGAAATTATTGAAACTGTAACTAAAAATAAAGGAAAGCATTTATAAATTGTAACGAATGTATTATTCTTTAATACAACTTATGCTATATGTAGTTTTGATTTTAAAGAAAAATTTGTTCTGGTGCCCGCCGTTCCAAATTTCATTTACATTCAGTTAAATTCAGATTTTCGTTTCCAATGTTTATTTTGTGTTTTATAATATAAACATAGCTAATGATAATGCAGATGTCTACATAAAAGTTTTTTAAACTTTAAAGGTTTTACTTTTTGTTGCAAAAAACTCATCTCTTTTATGGTAAGGGGTGTATGGGTCATCTATGTAATATTTCGGACGACGCCAAAAACTAGTAACCATTTTGTCCAGCATGTAACTTTGTGTTGAATTTGTAAAAATGTGTTGACGTAGTCTTCTGCGCAGCTCGGGGGATTTCTTAAACAATTTTTTATTTCGGCCTGTATGAGTGCGTACCCAGATTCCCCAATCGAGACGTTTAAAACGTTTAAGAACAGCCTTTACGGATTTTCGTTTCCCTTTATTAAGCGAGAATTTCGTTAAGGATCGCGTTTGCTGTTGAGTTGCACTGTATGCTGGCACAACAGTTTTTAACAAATCTGTTGAAACTGTGTATGGTAGTTTAGAAAGAAGTGAGGAATTTGTATTAGCCCACTGGTTACAGATTTGGTAAGAAAATGCACGCTTCACGGGGACGATTGCGGTGTTTTGATTCGCTAGCTGAGTGACCGTACGGACGGCTGAAAATTTAAATGATAACTGTGACATATTGATTTATTCCCAAATATTTACATATTTACCTCCAGAAAATAATGTCCGAAGCATATTTTGTGTTATTTTTGTGGTCTAATATTATATGTATAATTCAGATTGATTCCATAACCGTGTAGAAAATAACCAAAAAAAAAAACACATATGATATTGACATCTACCCATGACGTTAACGCACTACATTGCCGACACATGTAGATGTCAGTTTTTATTATTGTATTTCCAATTATCTTTCCTCAATTGTCATCTTAACATTTCCACTCTCTGTGCAAAATAGTGGCTCAGTTTGGAGCAAAGCAGAAAAAAGTTTTCGTTTTTGTCTAGATCGCGGGAGGACGTTAAGCACCGGCTCGCAAAGGAATTGGAATTGCACCCACGATATTAATTATTCCAAAATTTATACCAATATGTACCGTCTAGCACTGAAGCGACCATGCCGAGACGCCATACAGGTTAGTGGAACTATTTTAAAGAATTGTGTTGTAAAAGATATAAAAATGCTTATGTGCCGTCATCACATCTATGCGTGAGGTACTACAACCACTATCACTCAACAAAACGGAAAGCAAAGGGGCAGCAAGCGCTCTTCTCACCTTAACACCCGTGTAGACAAATTGATTGTTATGTCATCTATTAATGCAATATTTATACGTTTTGACCAAATATAATCCAAATTCCAAAAGAAAATGGATATGAATCTTAAATTGCAATACATATTCATTTTTGTAGCATGTGGTGCGTAAACTTTCTACAAATAGCTACACCACATTAATGACAATTTGTTATTATAAATTTAATACTAGATACCCATCGCCTATCGTTTGCGTATTGAGATCACTTCTTTATTTAATTTTAATTACATTTCAGATCACATTGAGCCAATATAGCCGAAAAAACTATAGCAATGGCCTGCCACCAAATGTACGAGAAGCCGGATTTGGCAAAGTGCTAGTATTTCTATCGCCCCTTGTCGCTGTCGGTGGAGTAATTGGATATGCGAAGTCAGCTAATATCACACTTAAATACCATTTATTTATATAAATAATATCAATTTTCAGATACGACCCGAAATTTCGAAAACAAGTCGAACAAAATGTTCCTGGTGCTGACTACATTTTGAAAGTTGCTTTAGAGTCAAAAGATCCACTTGAAGATATAAATAAGCAGTTTGATGGTGTCAAGAAACAATTCAACAATGTTACGAAAACGATTGATAGCGCCACATCAACTGTCACTGGTTGGTTTGGAAGTTCCGAAAAACCCGCTGCTAAGCGTAAGTTTGTTATATTGGATAATTATTGGTAAATAATAATAAATTATAAAATTGCACAGAATCAGAAGTTGCCCCAACGAAAACCTCCCCGCCAGCAAAACCAGTGAGTTATAGATATATATTCATAAAAAAGTTCCATTTCAACACAATAGTTTATCAATTTAGATTACAGCAAGTGCTGCTAAAGAAGCGTCACCTGCCGCAAAGCCTGCTACTGCCAAACCTAGCGAACCTGTGAAAATAAGTAAACAACCTGAGCCTTTGCCGAAGGATGTGACCGAGTTGGAAAATGCAGTAGAAGTTGCAGCTGCTCTAGCTGTAAAAGAATACAACAAAGCGATTACGATTCTCAAGAGGTATTTATCAATGATTTTCTTTAATTTACCAAGTAATATAAGTTTCAACTCCCATTTCAGCTTTAACAATGATGTACGCAAAGTCGTTGATGATGCCATAGATAATGTTGACACCTCGAGATGGACTTCCTTAAGGAACAAGACAAGTGCTCGCGATACTTCCGTTGCTACTGCAGAGAACTCTGCACGTGAAGCTATTGACAAAATTGGTAATCAAACACAGCACTTGAAATATTAAATATTTCGATATATTATTCAAACTCACAATTTTATTTATTTAGAAAAGTGTGAGATTGCACTAAGCAAAGCTGCAACCGCTGATAATCATGAGCAGATCACTACCATACGCAAAAAAATTAAAACGTTGGTGGATCACATTAACCACGTCAAAGATGAATTATATCAGCATAAGGATCTGGCCACCGTGTCCGAAAAATATTGGAGAAACGTGAGTATAATACAAAAAGCTATAGCTATCACTGTTGAGTAAACGATAATAATATTGGTTATAGGTGGAAAAAGCACGCAACTACTTCGTTGAGGAAATTGAGTCCATATTCCCCGGTTTAAATTTGGCGGATCAAAAACTAAATCTGTCAAAGGAAGATTTGGATTTGTTTATCATGCATGCGTACTCCCATGTACTGGCATACCAAAAGGAGCTGCAACGTTTGCAAACTGATGGTGAACTAAGACTAAAACGTGTCATAGATAGCTTCCGTGGTGATAACGAATCGGATGCAGTGAAAGCCCAATTGGAATATCAGTTGGAAGCTGAAAAGCGAAAACTGGCACTCGAACAAACGAAGAAAATTTTCCAAATCCAAGCTGATTCCGAAAAACAATTGCGCCAACAATTGAAAAAGCAAGCTGAAGCGCATATGGATCATTTGAACGATGCGATAGCCATGAAGGAAAGCGAAATGAAGCGTAACTTCACACGTGAATTGGAAGACAAACTGGCCACGGAAAAGGCTAATTATAAATTACAACTAGCGGCTATGGTTGGCAAAATGCGCGGCATGGATGCTGCTCTACAAGGTAAGCACACTTCGTCCATTGTCTATAAAGTGCAAATATATAACGAATCTCTTTATAAACGCTACTAATAAGAAATTGATGATGAGCTTAAAGGTACAGAGTTCACCCAATTAATCCTTTTTATTTTATTTTTATTATATTACTGATATTGAATTTCACGAAGTACGAATAAATTATAAATTACTATATTTACAGCGCGAGCTGAGTCGGAGCGTTCTGCCCATCAGGCGCAAGCACTTTGGGCTGCCTGCCAGGCCTTGTGGGCTACAGTAAGCACTGGTGAACCTGGCGTACACTGGCGCAATAAGTTGCGTCCTCTGAAGAGTGAAATCAAGGCGATTTCCAAAGTGGCTGGTAATTATATAAAGCGATTTATCAATTGTGACCGTTTTAAAATATCTATTTAATTTGTTTTAGAGGGCGACGAGCTGGTTTCCGTTGTCATACAAAATTTACCTACTGCCGCCAGCGAGCGTGGCGTGTTCACAGAAGATGCATTGCGCGAACGTTTCATTAATGTAGAGCGCGTTGCACGCAAACTAGCGCTGGTACCAGAAGGCGGAGCTAGCCTCCCCATCTATTTCCTGTCATACTTGCAATCATTGTTCATTTTGAAGCCTGACGATCCCATTTCTCAGGATGAATTGCAAAATAAACCATTTGATTACAGTAAATTGGACACCTATGACATTTTGAATAGAGCTAGGCAAGTAGAATTTTAATTACAGCTTACATTTGTACATAATATAATTTGCTTCTTGCTTCAGGTATTTCGTTGACCGTGGAGATCTGCTGCAGGCCTTGAAGTACATGAATCTGTTGCAAGGTGGTGCACGTCGTGTTGCATGTGATTGGTTAAATGAAACGCGTCTAACGCTGGAAACCAAACAAGCTGCCAATACGTTAATGGCCCATGCTGCTGCAAGTGGCCTGTTATATTTGTAAATTAAAATATTGAATTGACTTAAACCATAAAACATAAAGAAAAATCGATTGCATGCGGAAGTCATTGGTATCAATCAGTTACTGTATTTACATTACACTTATCCGGCAAATTAAATCAACGCTTTAAATAATTATTTAAAATTCATTTTACATAGTTTTTTTTTTGTTTTGAAATTACCACTAATTTATAATTGTTGATTTAGTTGCGCATTCCGAATGTAAAGAATTGAACAAGTTGTTGTAATGTTGATAAAGAAATAAAGGAAGAAACACATACGCAATAGTAAGAAGGTTGAAAATGTTGGTGATTTTTATTTCTATTTAATTATTTTTGTGAATGATTTTTATTCCTTAAATGTTCTACTCAAGTTCCATTAATAATCTTAAATATTAAATAAAAACAGCTGTTAGCTACCGTTGTAACCATAACCCTTACAGGAGCATTTCTTATAGCATAAAATCCATTAAAATATCTCTTGACTTTGATTTAATGCTGTAGTGATCCGATTTAAACAATTTCTAAAGAGGTTACACCACTGTATTGGAGAGTGATCCGTGCCAAAATTCTTGGAGATAAAAACGCTTCTACACAAGAACTTGTATTTGAACGGTCAGTTTGTATGGCAACTATAATCTCTAGTGATCCGAAGACGATACCGACAGCAGCTTCTCGGGAAGTGTGCAAAACTTCAGAGTTGTATTTCAAAAACTAGTTCGCGTATATACGACAGACAGACGGACGAACGGGTAGGTAGCCGGATATGTCTAAATCGACTCACCTCACAATGCTGATCATTTGTACTTATATTTTCTAGAAGTCCGCCGTGTCCTTTGGGTGTTACGAACTTCGTGGCAAACTTAATATACCCTTAACAGCTTATAATAATCACAATTTCTAAACTGGAAAAATACTTATACAAAAAGTTAAACAATACTCGATTTAAGTTTTTTTCGTAAATATTTTATTTGAATATCCTATCAGTTAAATATATACATAATTAGTAAGTGTAGTCCAGTAGTTTTGAAATAAATTAAACTATCGCCTGCATTCAAAAACGAGCTATGAGAATATGTCAATTCAGTTTATTGGTCAACTTTGCCGCTGTCAGTTTCTGTTCGATTGCCTGCAAGGGAGTCCAATGCTGCAAACTTCCAACGCATATAAGCGACTCTCATACGATCCCAAACATTTCCGACCGAGTCCATTGCAGGACGAACGTCGAGTATTGCAAATTTATAATCCTTGTCCACCACGCCGCCATCGTAGTAATCAATAACGTAACGAACATCTTTACCACAACGATCAACAATCCAGTCATGACGATCGAACGGCAATTCATAACTATTAAATATAAATATAATAATTTTGATCTAATAATGTCGTAAAAAAAAATAAACCTACCCTAACCAGCTGCGTATGCGTGCACGGGGACTGTAATCGGCAGCTTTACCACCAAAACTCTTTAATCGTGGATTTCCACACTCTCTAGCATGCAATGCTTCCCACTTAAGTACCTCTTTCCAGGCTTGTTCATTGTTGGCATTATGAATGAAAATAATGTCGCCCATATCTTTCTGTGAAATGTCGTCATTCTTCCAACGCCAACCTTTCCTCAACATTGCGTTCCAAAACATTTGCTGGCTTGGATATTGCCAAAACTGCTGACTACCGTCTTCTGTCACTTTTGGTATGCTCGATGTTTGACGGTCTGTTGATAGAGGAAAGGGTTGATCCGGTGCTGGTTGTTGATTGGCAGGTGGCATCATATTGAGTGGATTAATATCACTTTGACCATGTTGAACCGGGCACTCGGATGCTGGTGGTGTGGCAGTAGTTGTAATTTTTTCTTGTTGCCGTTTTGGTGGAGTCGTTGGAGCAGCACCGCCTTTCTGATGCATTGGACACTCTGGCGGTGGTGCAGCGCCCGTGGCAGCCATGTGAATGTGATCTTTAGGCATTTGTGGTGCTGCTTCCATACGGACGCTTGTGATTGTATTACCCATTATCAATCTATAATTATATTAATATTTATTATTAAACTGGGTCATATGATTTTACATCCCCCCAATAGTGGGTCAATGTTGTTGCATAATTAAATCAATTTCAAAGTTTATTCCACGTATTGTCAGCACTTACATTTTAAGCAATTGCAAATTTAATATTTTTATTAATGTAATTAAAGAAACAAGTCGAGATTACACGTCTAGCAATTTATGTAATTTTGTTACAAAAATTCTTTCCCCACGAGGGGTAGTCGCAAATCTACGAGTACTAATGATGTTATTTAAAGCTTTTAAGGTTATAATATACACATTTGACAGTTGAATTTGACATATTTTCTGAGGGATGCAAATAGCGTTGCCATACTAAACAAAAAATGTTTGTTTATTAAAGTGGTGAGAATTTTTTGTTTGTTGTTTTCAGAGAACGTATATGATAGGCAGAGAACGTATGACATATTTTCTGTACGTTCTCTGTACATCATGTACGTTCTCTGTCTATCATATACGTTCTCTGCGTCTTTTATACGTTTTCTGTATTTTTATACGTTCTCTGTTGCTGGGTGGGCATATGTACAATATTTCCCAGTATAAATGTTCCTGTAAGGAAATCACCAGAAAGTCACAACTCGTATAAAGACAAATTGCAAAAGCATGATTTCTATTGGTTAAATGCTGTTTTACAATTAAAGGTGTTTAAGCTTTGGTTTATAAATTTGAAAGAAATTAAGATTTTCTTTCAAGGTATATTTAAATGTTGTTTCATAGGGACTGCGCAATATTCCTGCATATTCTTATACATTTTATCACTAAAAATATAAAATTGCACCTTTTCTCGGCGATAGAGATTCCGAAGAACGTTGAACGTTAAAAACGAAAGAAGTATTTGCTTTGTACGTTATATGGCGTGACATTTCAACAAAGTAAAGTTGGTCATGATGTGGTCCAGTGTACGGTTATTGTTAATGTTTAAGGGGTTACATGGGTTTCCTTGGGTAAAAAGCAGCATTTTTTCAAAAATTTTTTTCTCGTATAAAAAATGAAATATTTTATTAGAATTTTTTATTTTTATATTTATTTTCATACACTATTAACAAAGAAATTCTGAAATTTCTGGAAAAAAATATTTTAAACTCGGCTCATCATTTCCGGTGACCCCTCGGAAAAAAGATGCGTCCGCGTTGGCATAACTTTGTACAGGATCATCTAAAGTGAAAAAATACGTGTTAAAACCTTGACTTAGAACTTGGACGAAAAAAAAAAAACGAAAATTGGATTTTTGACAGACAATTTTTTAAAAAAATTGGAAAATTCAGTGAAAATTTCGCGAAATTTTTTTGTTTAATAATTGTGAGCGAAAAAAAATCTTTTGTTCCAATCTTTAAGAATTGAATCTTAAGAACCTGTGTAAAATTTTGTGAAGAAGGTTGAGTAGTTCTCGAGAAATCTTTCCAACCGACTTCAAAAAAGCTATTTTCTATACGATTAAGGTTACTTTTCAAATACATATACGCGCTTAGCTTCGTTTCAAAATTTTTTCTAAAATTTTGATTACTTTAATTTAACAACTTTTGGTTTTAGTAAATTATGTCGACTATTTATTAGAACCAATTTTACGCAAAAATATATATTTTTTTCAGTCTGTTCCGCATTAGATGGCAGAGCTGCAAGACAATCGGGGATTAGTTGGCCTGGCCAAGTGTAACTAAAGAGAATAAGGGCGAAAATCAACGAATCATTAATCAATCCTTTCATGATGCGGCGCGGTGCGTGTCCTTTTATGTTAAAGAATGACAAAAAAGCAAACATACACTCTCCTTACACTTTCAATTCGCTGCCAGAATAAAAAAGAAAAGTTGAAGGCATTACAAAGAAGGAATGTCTACATGCGGAGTTTGAAGAACGGCGTTGAAAAAGCAGCGGAGGGAAGAAAATTACCTAAAAGATTTAACAACGCGGCAGGGATAAAGCTACGATTCCAGAAAAAATAGATAGCGAAGGGAGAAAATCGGCAGAAGAAACAATATAAAAATGTATAAAATGGCGATATTATTTGATGAGGGACATTTGCCTATTTACATACATACATACATACATACGAACGAACATTTCACCGAAGCGTTGATAAGATGAGTGACTGAAACTGATGGGTGTCGGTTGTTGAGTGGCTGGAGTGACAGTCCCGCGTTGACACGGGGCTGGCATCCAGCGTAAAGAAAAATTGCGTGCCATAAAATGGCATTAATATGAAGAAAGCACTGCGACCGCAGTGTAAATTTTTCTAAAAGTTTGCAAATGGAGTGCCCTGCCATGCAAAAATGAAGAAGCAGCCAACGAATAACGCTAAATTATTAAGCAATGCTCTTACGAAGTACTTACGTATATGATATATGTATGTATGTATGTATATATGTGATGTTTGCATGTGACATAGTATTTATGTACATTTGTATGAGTGTCACTGGTAATGCAAATTTAAGTGCCTCTTGTTCCCAAAAGTCTTAATTTCAGCCTGCTCTCACATACCATACCCGTGACATGTCACGGCTATACAAAAGTGACATTTAAGGAAAATAAGAAATTAAAATCTAGAATGTATGCCAGAAGGAGATAAAGGAGCCTACAATGGCAGCGACAGGCGACAGACCTACACCAACGCTCATTTAGTGAATTGTAATGTGTTGGTAATCGGGAAGAGTGCCGCACAATGCGGGTATGTGGAGCAAGAAACATCATTAATTATCCGAAAGAATTCTCAAAGTCATGTCGAGACAGACATGCGGACGGACGAAATGTATTCAAATGCATTTTGTTGTTGTTTATGATGCAAAAAAGAGAACATAAAATGCACTAAATTCAAAAGTAAAAGTTTGTGGAAAATCGTCATTCTCAAAGAACAATGCGAACTGCATTCGCTAGTCGAAAATTTTTGGCGAAAATGCAATTTAATTATTTTGTCGATTGATTTTTACAAATTATGTAATTATGTAATTATGAAATTTTTATAATTTTTTTTTTAATAATTAATTAATGTGAGGCTGCTTTAGTTACTTAGAAACATAAAAAAAACTATTGCAAGTGTAGTATAACATCTGATCAAATTTGACCCGGACTGATCCATTTAAGGGGAATTTCCTCGGGTAAAAAACAGACCTTTTTCTAATTTTTTTTTTCATATAAAAAATGAAATATTTTATTATAATTTTTTATTGTTACAAACATTAATGAAGAAATTCTGAAATTTTTGAACAAAAGATATTTTAAACTCGGCCATTGCGACACCATTTCCAGAGATCCCTCGGAAAAAAGATGCGTCCGCGTTTTCAGGATAACTCCTTACAGGATCATCTAAAGTGAAAACTTTAACTTAGAACTTGGACGAAGGAAAAAAACTGGAAATTGGATTTTTGGCAGACATTTTTACAAAAAAATTAAAATTTCAGCGAAAAATTCGCGACAAATTTTCTTCAAATAGTTGCAATCGAAAAAAAATCCTTCATCCAAGTCTTTAAGAATTGTATCTCAAAGAACTGTGTAAAATTTCATGAATATCGCTTGAGAGTTTTCGAGAAATCTTGCCAACCAACTTCAAAAACACAGTTTCGAGAAAAACGCGTTTAAAGACGCGCACTTAGCTTAGGTAGCCTCGAGCGCAACAAGTTCTCAAGGCTGTGTTTCCGAAACTAACACTCGGATCAATTTTAAAAATTTCGGACAATACTCTAGAGGAGTTGTAGAATTTAATAAGATAATAAAAAACATTGATTTTTTGAAACCCGTAAACCCATGTAACCGCTTAAAGGGAGACAGCTGTCATTTTACTGTGTAGTATACTGATCTGATCAAATTTGACCCGGACATTTTCGCGCAAACCGAATCAATGAAAATTGTTTTCCTACAGTTTTACAAGTACAAATTTTTTTACGTTCGTGTGAAGACTTGAACACCCTACATTCAAACAACGATTTATTACTGCTGATGGGAAGTAGGTTTATGAATATTACGTCGAAATCGTCTAAGAATCTACCGAATGATGTTCCAAAAATTAGTCGAAATCTAAAGTTTGTCGAAGTCGGTCCAAAATCAGTGTGATGCTCGGCGTAGGACCGGATTTGTAGACAGAAGATTGCAGAAAATTCGTATGTTCTTCAACAGAGTAATGCATCGTCACATACTAACATGATTGGGGAAACAAAAAGAGTCATGGGGGGGTTCACACCATTTGTTTTCGCAAAATTTTGGGCTCCGCTGGGTTTCTTTTTAAAAAAAAAGTTTCCGGAAACTCAGCTAAATTCAGCCTAAAAAAATGTTTGCTAATTTTGAATTTTGGTTTTTTTTTTTAAAAAAACCCCAAATGTACCTAAAGGGCCCTTAGCTTTCAAAATCGAGGCTTATAAAAAATTAGGGAAAAAAGAGATTGGGTATGAAAATAGTGAAAATGTTGTGTATTTTATCAGTTCCATTTTTTACGGTTGCTAAAAATAGGCCTCTAAAATTTTATTTATATTTAAGGGTTTGGTATGACCTATTAGTTCACATATTACTAAAAATAAAATGAAAAATTTCATTTTACCATTGGAAATTCTTAACTCTTGCCTTTAATTTGCTTACCGGAACCATATTGAACGTCAAATTTCCAATAACGTCGGTGTCAATCATAATTAGTAACAACGGCAATTTTTCATTAAAAACACGAAAGCCGACACTTTCGGAAACATGTAAAATAATAACATACATAATGAAAACACACACAGACACATACAACATCATACAAAATGTAATATGAATGTGGCGCGCTTGAGGAACGTCGAAATTTCCCATTCACATGCGTAACTAAAGCTTACTCCGGCCAAAAACAAAGATGGTAGACTAAAATTAAAAAAAAAAAACAAAAAATGGGCTTACAAATTTTTAATAAGTTTACATTGTAAAATATTGTAATCAGCAACTAAAGGCCGAAAGCCATAAAAGCCACAGTACACAGTTGGTGTGCCGCGTCCAGCAGCGCCCCGCGGCTATCTAGCTGATGACTATTCGACTTGGAAAGAATATGGCTAAGAGCGAAAGCAAAAGCCACCGCATCTGTTGCACAAGCATTCGATACGTGTATCAATGAAAGTGTAGATTTGTATACGCACACAAATTCGCCGCGGCTATTGCCACACACTCACACAGCTATATGTATGTATGTATGGTATGCAGGTAAATAGGTGCTACTGCCGAAGCACATACGAGTCCGTGTATACAGTTCGCTTATTTAGATAGGCATGTAATGTAATTTTTCTTTACGGCATTCAACGCTCGCAGCGCGTTACGATTGTAGCTAATTAAATTTAAAGATATTGGAAAGATTATCAATCTTTAGGGCTACTCACTCTAGGCTGCAGACTCTCACAGTGCGCGCATCTTTCGGTTTGGCGTTGCATCGCGTAATACAACTCGTACGAGTTCGTCATCGCTGAATGGGCGGGCAGATCTCAGACGTTGTTTTACGGCTGCACTGATGTTAGAACTCATAAGCTTTGCCTTGAACAACAATCAACAAACAACCAACAACAGCAATAACACAAAACAAAAGAAACGAATGTAGAAAATGGTGAAAAAAATAATAGCACTCTTGGTGGTGCTAGTGGGTTTGTACGTTTATTTCATGATTGAAAAAATGATTAATGATTGCACTGCCAAAATTCAATTCGAATTGGGTACGCTTCAGCCTCAGCATCAGCTCGTTGCTTAGTATCTGCTGTTTGTTGTATTGTCGCAGTTTTAGTTGTGCTGCGGTCCTGCCGCACACTATCGGGATGTCCGCTAGCTTAAGCGCATACCAGCATTCAAGCTATTTTAATAGCCGAACGCTTCAACAGCTATGACAGTATTGACGTCCCACACAAATCCATAGCCGCTTCCCAGCCATTTTGCTCAATACACTGCGACATGCGACCGCCAGCGAGCGGTTCGGTCAATGCCGACCACGCGAACTAGCGTCAGACTGTTCCCTTTTGTTGTTGTTGCGTTTGTCGACCAATGTGTGTGTCCTGCCTTGATCCAAATCAAACAATTCACAACGCAGGATCATCAATTACATCGCTCCCAGTATTGAAAGCCCAGCACTTTGCCGCTTGCGATTGCATTTAGCCTTGCAGAAATGATCCCTTCAACTGCCTGGGTTGTGGGGCAAGTTACTGAACTGTTTATATGTATATTATGTGTATTAATATTAATATGTTTGTGTTTGCTGCATTGTGTTTGTTTGTTTTATTGGTTGCTCGTTTTGTTTGCTTTTAACGGTCGAAAATGGTCAAATGCGTTTGTTAACAACTTTGCGTTGTGCTAATAAATGTTTTTTTAATTGACTCGCGCTCCTCTCATCTCGTATGACCGTCACGAGTTCAATTTGCAAGTGTTGAGTCTCACAGTTCCAGTTGCGGTGAAAAGGCGTTGAGTTGGCCGCCAGGCAATTTGCAGAATCATTCAGTAAATTAATATATGCATGTAATTGTATGTCTGTATGTGCTTTTACAATTATATAACTCTTCTATTTTTCCATTGCATTCATGTGTGGTAGATACTTAATATATCTCAGATATTTGCATACGTGAATTTTTATTGTTCATGCTACGTAACCTATCGTGAGATAGGGACATCTATGAGCATTAGTGAGGCTAAAATGCATTCATTAACAAATTTTCACGTTGGACCCCTCACAATTTGTCAAAAGGTCCTTTCCATAAAATTTATATACAACGGGTGCATCTCCGAAATACGCCTTGGCCGTAGGGTATTCGTTACGGACCAACTGCTAATGTAAAAGCTGTGTCGATTTAGAAGAAATGTAAAAATAGAAACGGTGCATGTGATACGTATACAAAGTAATACTTATTTAAAACACTTTCAAACATCAGGGCTTCTTGTGCGTCGATGCAACGCTGCCAGCGCAATTTCCAATCATTGAAGCATCACGGAAGGCATTCTCCGGAATAGCCTTGAGAGCCGAGGTGTATGCTGCTTGAACCCCTCTGTCGTCTTAAAATGCTTGCCTCAGGCAAGGAAACAAAAAAAGTCAGGCTGTCACCTGTGCTTACGTGCCACCGAAACAACTTTTTTAGCACACTGTTTAAGCCTGCTTGATTATATCAAATGTCTTTGTCGCAGATTTACCAAGTTTCACACAGATTTTAATCGCGTTCCTCTGATTTAACAAACGCTGCATATTCGGCATGCACCACTCACAGAAACACGTCGCGCGAAAAAGTTTGTTCTGACTCTCCAGGTGCTGGAGACAACTAACCAGTCGCTCAATCGTTAGCTAAGAACGGCCTCTACCGAATCCAGTAGGGCGCGCACTCTCCGAAAAGGCCTGGTGAAGAAAACACCTATTACTTTCCGGACAAACCCTGTATATATACCAGACTATGAATTAAAGAAATACGATAAATCGTGGATTTACGCGTATGAGGCCGAATGTAAAGAGCAGTCAACTGTACGGGTCGACTGAGTCGCACGAGGCCCTTCCAAGTAAATGGTTCCCTTTTTTTTTCGAAAAAACTGGCATGTCGCATCAATACCACAAGAACAACACAGACCAGTAAATCTGAGTAGCATACAACCAGCTGTATGCTAGCTGTCTTTCAAGAAATGAGGAAACCCAATCGGATCACTCTTCACCAATTACAATGAATGCTTTCACACATCGATTGAAATAACTGCATTTTTGACCACTCAAAACTTCGATATTATGAATCATCCACTAACCTAATAGTCCTAACCTGGCATCGAAGTCATCGTTTTTTCAAACCTGCGTTCAAAAAGCATGTTTAGGAGATACCTAAATCAGAGTGGCAAAAGAGCTTCGACAGGCGGTAGCCTCTCGACAGATCATGTCACCTTTGGTATTTTTGTTCCAAAAACGTTGTCGCAAAGACCAGAATTCGTCCGAAAGCTTTAAGGTTTTTATTTTCACGTATTATGCTTACTGAATGTTGATTTCTCGGTTTCGGCTCATTTTTGGAGCGCTATTCTTTAGGCTATTGGACACACTCATTTTTAAATTCTGTTCATTGACTTGTGGAGTTCAATTATAAAAAAAGATTCCACCTATCTAGAGAAAATTGACCAGTCCATGTAACATTTTTATTTAATGGGTGATCCAAGTAGAGATACTTTTTTCAATAGATCACGCGGGAGTTAAGTCAAACTGTCATGTTATTTTTCCCGAATCGGTTCAGGCCTTGGAGTAAAACATCACGCGTGTCATTCGCCAGTTACCAGTCCAAATGACGAGTCATTGAAATTTGAACTCAACAGATGGGCCATCTGCGACGTAGCCGCGACCAACATTTCGAAGAGATAGTTTTCAAAAACTAAATGCCAAAGAATGTTTTTCGAATGATAATAAACATTTTCCATTAAATTGGAAGTTTCTGTGTTTTTTCTTCGAAGTAGGGAACCTCGAAATTGATCACACTTTATTAATGAAGCATATGCATTTGCTGTAGCCTTAAGAGGGTATTCTAGTCTAGAAATCAAATTTTGGCCAGTTTTTTGAATTTTATTAAAAGAAAAACCAAATATATTCATATCCATTTTTTATGGTGTTTTTATTGATATCTTAAGAATACAGAAAAAAAAATTGACAAAAAAAATATTAAAAATTAAAATAATTAGAGGGGGGAGAGACAGATGTTAAAAAAATGGCGCATCCTGGGGAAATTGATCCTGACTCTCCTGGTAGTCTGAAAAAAATCAGTAAGGATGCTGTTATAGTCCCTAAATCAGGGAATACGAAAATTTTTTTGAAAAATGGCGACTGCCTGAAAATAAAAATCATTTTTTACGCAAATTTCTGAATTTTTTGTAAATTTAAAAACAAAAATTTTGACAGGATGCGATAGGAAGTAAAGATTAATAAATTTAAAATATTAAAAACAAAAATTTTGTACAGATGCTGTAGGAACGATAAAAGATTATATAAAGAAGTTTCACACAAAATTTTCAAGTAAATCGGTTGTATAGAGCTTGAGATAATGCCGATACCGTGTGGAAAAAAGTAGTTTCGAGAAAAACGCGTTTAAAAAAGTGAGTCTACCTACCTACCGGGCTAGGTCCTGAGTCACTAAAGTAACTGTAACTCTTAAAATAATTTTAATTTTTAAAAATCCTTTGGAGGATTCTTAAGGGTCTAAACTTTAAATATATGAAACTCTTGGTCAGAGCGGGGGACGACTTTAAAAATTCCAGGTTCCTTGAGTAAAAACTTGGAATAGAAAAATCGAGATTCTATATTAATATATACATACTTATTCTATTTTTTTTTTCAAAATTTGTCAACAAAATATTATTTTTTAAGTAAACCAAAACTAGCTAAAATTGTTCTTGAGGTACCTCTTTCACATACAAATTATAGTGGAACAACTTCGAACGTAATGGTCATCTTGCTATGGCAACATTATCACCAATTCCGTCCAACATTTACTTCAATGGATCACTGGCCGAGATGCTGAAGGCAACACACGAAGTTTCTCCCCAAAACACATTCTCAGCGCTGCAGCCCAGAAAAGTGTTTTGTGGTCATTTAACCAATACGGATAATTATTTTAATGGGTATTAGTGAAAATATTATTAAATTGCTGTTTATGTAGTTATGTGCGGCAGGGAACTGGAATGGGGGGAACCAATGCAGTGGAATATCCACGAAGCATGCCGCAGGCAAGAGTTTAACATAATATGACAGGTAATAGTTGAGAGCAGTGATAAATGGCCGACAATTTAGAAAATTGCCCATTTGAGCCATATTTAATTCGTAGCCTTTGGTAAGCTGGCGAACTGGTTGCTCATTGGCTGCTGGCACTGAGCGCTCGCTGTACACCGTCTACTGAACCGGACTGGAGCGGCCGCGCTTGTAAATGGTTGTAGAAATGTGTTTAATTACGGGTTCATTATGTATCACTGTGATTTATTGATTAACTAATAGGTTGTTTCGCTAAGTGGACAAATTACATTTAATTATATACACATTTCACCAAAATGTCTGCCGTCGATGCCGTTGCTGCCGCCAATGCTGCGCTGAAGCTTTGTGGTCTTGTGTAAAATAATAAAATTATGCTAACCAAATTAGTGTCAAATGACAAGTTCATTATGAAGTTTGCTGCTGCTCAATTTACACTTTTCCATATTTACATATTCAGCTGTCAAAGTGATTTGATTGCGTGTGTTCGGCGCATTACGATGATGACGAGCGAGGAGGAATGCGAGCGCTTCTAATCATTTAGCATATCAAAAATAATTTATGTTATCAGTCAATTTGAGCTTATCAACTCAGCGAAGTTATTTTGCTGCGCATTCACTAAAACAAGCATAGTAACATGGAATACATATACACATACATATGCATATATATACTGCATGGCTGTGCAAATGTGTATTTATGTGCTTTATTCGTCAGCAAACGCCTTTGTTGTTGTGTTTGTCACCCACCAGCGCTGTCGCTGTTCTTTGCAAAAGCTGCCATCATTAATCACTCAATCAATCATCAGTTCAATCAGTGTATTTGTTGTTGCTGTATTAAATAGATATCATTCTTCGTCTCTAGTTAATCTCTTCAAGAACCAAACTCCAAGTTTTCTTTGCATGTTTGCCTCAAATTAGCCTGTTTTGTGGCATTGTAACTACTGCCCGTGCTACATATTTACATAAGTATCTATGTACATACTGAGCAATATTGATGAGCATAAAATACTTGTAATCATTTATATTAAATTCAAATTACCGTTATTGCCATAACTTTTTATCTCTTAAACGCTTAGAAAGTTGGTATGAAATATCAATAAAAAATTAAGAAGTTTGGTGATTCGAGTTAAGGAAGTTCAACTGTATATATAATTGTTTGGATTCCGATTCACTGGTTGACAGTTTGGACCTTAAGGTGTCTGGCTTTGACTCTTGCAAGTTGGAAGGGTATGAAATTTTCGGCACCCGAACCTATATAACGAGGTTTTCAATAGGGACGCTGCAAAAATAGACCGAGGGCCATCAAACGACGCCATATTTTTCCCCGCTCTTTGGATATTTCTCTTCAGCAAGGTTTGCCATTTCATCATGGCAAGATACATATACGATCCAACAACCAGTGGCGTAGCTACAACTTCGGGCGCCCGAGGCCAAGGATGTTCTGCCGCCCCCCTTTATCTACCTACCTACGAGTTTCATGAGGTGGTTCGAACAAAAGTGAATTTTTACAAAATATCTTAGATATTAAGTATATAAAATTTAGGAACTAGAAGCCACGCAAATTCTGAAGTTCCAAAATTCTCACAATACGGTTTTTGAGGAAATTGTTAGTAAATTTACAAGACAACTTATTAAAAGCCATAGAAAAAACCCATTTTCGGCCTATAACTTGTACACTTTTGACACAATTTGCAGGAATTTTTGCCCGAATTGCAGTTTTTAAATACCATTTTTGAAAATTTGGAGAAATAACAGTATTTGTTCCCAGCGGGATATGGTAGACATTGGTAAGCGCGCAAGGTAAATGATGCAGTATGATTGTATCGCTTACTCCGACCGATGAAAATTAACACGGCGATGTCCTACGAAAAGTAACAGATCACCTCTTTCGCTTACCATAGGGACGAAGAATTCTTCATGCCAAAGTTAACGAATAATTCTTCTATGCCAAGGTCAATAGTAGAATAGAAAATTTGGCATATTAATTTTGCTTTATTTATGAAAGTGCATGTATATATTTCGTTATGAAAACAAGTATTTATGTATAAAACTTAATGGTTTTCTTTTAAGCTACGATATTTAAAGAAACGGCCTTTGGCGAGTCTGATGCTTTTTTGAATTTGGTGAGCATACTCCAATTCGGTGAATATAATATGTCTGGGGAAATATCTGAAGATGCTGGTTTGAATTCAGAGAAGAAATGCGACGCTGCATGATCGAAGTTCTGGATAAGCTATCAATGGAAATATCCACCCGTTTCACAAATTTGGAAAAGCTTAATGACCGTTTTGGTTTTCTTTGTCATTTTGAACAAATTATAGAACTAACCAGAGACTCATACAATGACAAACTCGTCGAAATTAAAGAAAAATGCCAGCAACTTGCCGAATCCTATCCAGATGACTCGGATAACGAAGAGTTATACAGTGACATCCAAGACGTCCTACTTTTATTAAAGAGAGCGAAGAAAAACGAAGAAAAAATTGGATTTTCGCCAGAAAAAGTTTTATTTTACATTTCTTCAATGGGACTGGAAGCCTACAAGCCGTTAGCGACAGCTTTCAGAATACTACTCACTATACCTGTATCAGTTGCATCTTGTGAAAGATCTTTTAGCAAACTTAAATTGATCAAATCTAGTAGACTAATCAATCTTGCGATTCTCTCAATAGAATGTGAAACTGCTTCAACTTTAAAATTAAATGATATAATATGTGATTTTGCAGCGATCAAAGCTAGAAAAGTGCATCTTTTAGTTCTATCACTATTTTTAAGAAAGATATAAGCCAAAGGATATAAGACAAATTCAAAGACTGAAGAGTATTCGCGTAAAAATTAATATTTTTCATTGTTATTCAGATTATTACATTGTGAGTGTACAACTCTTTATCTTTTATAATAAATTTTGTAAAAAAAAATTTGTTGAAGTATTTTTCTGAATATTAAAAAACAGCGAAGATCGTTTTGCCGCCCCCAAGACGTTGCGCCCGGGGGGGGACGGCCCCCTTCGACCCTCCCCTAGCTACACCACTGCCAACAACGAGTCGAAATTATTAAAATTTGCTACAGAAATTCGGAGTCAGTGGTCTCAACTTTAAAGCGCTACGTTCAACTTATGGTCGTCATAATCGTCCTGTCAGATCAACAATTGTGCATCCAGTGGAAAAAATTGAATCCACAGGCACAGTACAAAATATTTCCGTGCCAGTAAGACAGAGAAGTGCTCGTTGTCTCGAGAATATTGCTGCCGCTAGCGCATCAATTGAGGAAGACTCAAATCAATCTTTCAGATGACGTTCTCAAGCCTTGGACAACTCTGTGACGTGGTTGTGGCGAATGTTGCGAAATATCTTGGCCTACATCTTAACATGATGAAATTTATGCAAGAACTGAAACCGCTTGACCACCAGAATCTTGAATATTGGTATGCTCTTTAATTGTGCTTTAAAATGATTCAGATTTTCATCGAAAAATCATCTTCCGTGATTGCAGCAATCTAGACGTACTCCATGAGTCACCATTGCATCCGGAAAAAATTACATTTTATGAGCTGACAACGTCATTGGGACGTACTCCTACCGGGATGATCAAGATCGGCACGTTACTGTGAATGGGAATCGCTCCCGCTCAATGATAACCGAAAATTTGTGGCCCGAATTGGATGATATGGACTTGGCCAATATGTGGTTCCAACAGGACGATAAAGAACTCTTTTATAATTAGAACCATCAGATGGCTGCTGTTAACCAGACATTGATAAAACGGCCCTTAATCCTTAATTCGATTTTTGGGATTAAAATTTTACTTTCGGCTTTTCGGCCTGGTATTTAAGATTTCCGAATTACAAATGTTTTAAAATGATTATATAAAAAAACTAAACCTGTTAAATGTAATTTCAACAAAAATCTAAATTTAATGTTCGTATGTAAGACATAAGACATTTTCATATATTTATATATACAAACATATGTACACAAGTCTGATTTATGTACATGAAATCATCAAGTTCTTTATGGCCTTACTTAAGTGCCACTATCTGCCTGATATTTCACGACATGTCTAATACGAAAAGCCGAAAGCACATTAAAATAAAATCAATAAAATTCCATTTGAATGCAGAAGTCCTTTTTTAATATTCCTAACATTGTTTTTGTTCACGTGTTTGCTTTGTTTTTCATCAAAACCAAAACTTCTGATGGGTGGCTTAGAACAAATAAAGAAAACAGCAACAATGACAAGCGAGCAGCGCGCATACACCCGCAGTCACATCTACCTTACCGCCTAACTATGACCATATGTAGGTGTGTGTGTGTGTGCATGCACGTAGTTCTGCATGAATATTGACGTCGTATGGTGCACAGCTCGCAACTCGCAACATTATAATGTGGCACGTTGTGTATCATTAATCAAAGTTGTGCAGCAAGTGAACTTCCTTTGCCGCTTGACAGTCACAACTGATTGTAAGTTTGAATTGGGATTTGAGCATGGACTTGGATATACTTCGCATGCACATACACACACACACATATATACATAACACGTAAGTAATGCTTGCTTGTCTGTAGATTGGCCCACACCGGCACCTCGTTGTTATGCACATTGTTGCTGTTACTTAGGCGACGATAGCTGCTGCGAGAGCCATAGTGGCATGAAGGCGTAGTGCCATTGGCGGCTGAGCTGGCTGGGCCACCTCTCAAGAATTTACAGGAGTCGTTGTAGTTTTTATTGCAAGCGCTCACTGTAGTTAGCTAGCTTGCTTTCTGCAAATATGCAGCATACTCTCGAAGTCATATCAGTTGCTTGGCCAATATGCATGATAATAGTACATGTGGGGATCGGTGTATGTGGAAAACGCTAATGCAGTTTAATCACCTTCTCTTGTGGTTTCTCACGCTTATGTCTTGTAAGGAAACAGTATGAGCCAGCGAAATAGCAGCGCATATTGTAACACTTAATATTTAAATAATCGAGTGCTATGCTCATTATCAGTAATTTATGTATACAAAAACAAAAACAAGCATATATAAGAC
The DNA here is from genome assembly GCA_027475135.1 of Bactrocera correcta. Classification (NCBI taxonomy): domain Eukaryota; kingdom Metazoa; phylum Arthropoda; class Insecta; order Diptera; family Tephritidae; genus Bactrocera; species Bactrocera correcta. The sequence goes on from CM050327.1 coordinate 32,408,178, forward strand.
TGGGAATAGTTTTGTGTAAATAAAAATAAAGCAAAATCATTAATTAAATGCATTTTTACATATACATACATATGAGTGTGTTTAAATAAGGGTTTGCCTTTCGCCACTTTAGTTATTATATGCTATTTAGTTACCTTAATGGAAACTTTTCATGTTTGCCCAGCTATGGGAGCCGTTAGTCGTTTGAATTACTTTAGATAGTCATAAGAAGAGTGTGCTCCAAAACTAGATAATAAACAAGTAAAGATATGTTGAGCTCATAGTTAAACGCTTTTAATCGATTTTATTCATTCATTAGATTTTTGGTTTAATATGTTTGAATTTTGTAAGCATAATTTTTGTAATACAAAACCATTAATTTATTAAATCAAGTTTGAGTACACTATTTGTTTGGAATTTATTAAGGTTCTCAAGTATTTCCTCTTTCACATACAGGCCAAGTTTTTAAAGGTTTTTAATTTTTACGATAAAGATAGGATCTGGGCTAAAAGCTGGCGTTTTTGTTTTGAAAACATAGTTACCTTTGATATTTTGGTTGATTTTGGTGTCATTGCTGAGTATAAATTTTTTGATTTAGTTTTTTGAAAGCAATCAGAACTCTTCTAACATTTAATAATTCTTTAGTTTTGGAGCAGCTGATTCTTCCTAATGGAGTGCTCTACCAATTCTTTATGGGATTACATGGGTTTTATATAAAAATGAAATATTTTATTAAATTTTTTGTTGTTACGAACATATAGCTCCTTACAGGATTAAAATCTTAACTTAAAACTTGGACAAAAAATAACTGAAAATCAGATTTTTTGCAGACTTTTTTTTACAAAAAAATTAAAATTTCAGTGAAAATTTCGCGACATTTTTTTTCAAATAGTTGTAATCGAAAAAAATCCCTCATCTAAGACTTTAATAATTTTACCTCAAAGACATGTGAAAAATTTCATGAAGAGCGGCTAAGTAGTTGTCGAGAAATCTTGCCAACCGGATTCAAAAGCACAGTTTCGAGAAAAACGCGTTTAAAGACGGCGCAGCCTCGAGCGCACAAGTTCCCAAGGCTGTATCTTCGAAACTATTACTCGGATCAACATAATAATTTAGATTAATAGTCTAAAAATGTTCTAGAATTTAATAAGACAATAAAAAAAATCGATTTTTTGAAACTCATAACAAATTTCTTTGAAGAGGTTTTTCATTTAATAAATAAATTTCTTCTAATTTAATAATCGGTTAATCCTGTTAAGAATTACAAGTATTAATGGAAGATCTGGAGTAAATTATAGTTTTTGGCAAAATGGTGGCTTATCCGAATAAAAAACTTTTTTTGTGAAACAACTTACACTTCAGGGGTAAAAAATCAAATCATTCGATCAAATATAAGTAAGAAATATAACAAGATTTGAAAATTTTATGCCGATCGGTTTAGCTTAGGATACGTTTTTCTCACTGGCTCTGGAAATATTGCTTCGAGGGAACGTGTTCAAAGGTTTGGGAGCAGATAACAATAATTATAAAAAAATTATACAAATGCGTTCATATCTCCTAAACTATTACCCGCAACAACTTCAAATTAGATGTGAAAATTTTCTGAACCTCACAAATTCAATTAAATTTTTTACTTATCGAACTGTTATTAATTTTTGAAGATCTTAGAAAAACAATATTTTTACCACCAAAAACTCTTTGTTTTCATTAATAAACTTGTAAACGTTTAACAAATTCTCCTCTATCGTATAAAAACGGTGTCACCGGAGCGGTATTTTGAGGTTGGTAAATAGCCAGAAGTCGCACGGCGTCAGATCAGGTGAATAGGGTGGTTGCGGAACGATATGGGTTGCGTTTTTGGCGAAATGATCACGAATTACGAGGGCAGTATGAGATGGTGCATTATCGTGGTGTAAAAACCAAGAATTGTCTTTCCACAATTCCGGCAGTTTTAGGCAGATAGCGTTACGTAAACGACGCATAACGTTCAAATAATATTCCTTGTTGACTGTTTGACCGGTTGGAAGGAATTCATAATGCACAACAACACGATAATCGAAGAAAACAGTCAACATGACCTTGATTTTTGAGCGACTTTGGCGCGATTTTTTTGGCCTCGGCCCTCTTTTGGCACGATATTCGCTCGATTGATCTGTTGTTTCGGGGACGTAAGCATAGATCCGAATCTCATCGTCAGTTATAATGCATTTCATGACACCCTGGTAGTCGGAAAGCATCGTTTCACACACTGCAACGCGACACCTTTTTTCCAAAAAAATCAATGTATTCGGTACCAGTCGAGATTTGACGCGCTTGAGGCCCAAAACATCCTTCAAAATGGTATTGGCTGAGCCTTTCGATATGCCAACTTCATCAGCAAGGTCTCTAATTGTTAATGAACGGTTTCTCTACACCAAATCTTTGATTTGTTGAACGTGAGCTTCGTCGGTTGAGGTTGATGGTCGCCCTGGAGGCTCTTCGTCTTCGACACGTTTACGACCGACTTGGAACTCACTATACCACTTGTAAACAATTTTTTTAGACATAGTCTCATCATCAAAGGCTTTCTGCACCATCCTCAATGTATCTGCAGCAGAAAATTGATTCCGTAAACAAATTTTAATGCAAATTCTTTGCTCAACAAATTTCGACATCGCAAAAAACGAAAAACTCACTTTTAGCAGCTCCCAAAACGGCACGTATCTCAAACACTAATGAATATTTTGACATGAAATTTGACATAAATGTGACTGACAGTACTACCAACCTAAAAAGAAATAATTCTCCAAATCTTTCGACGCGCGCAGTTTAAATTCAAATGTCACCTTATTTTTTGGATGCAGTATATTATGGGATTAAAGTATTCAAATAATTTCTTGATGAAGACATTAATAGTTTTTATAGAAAGTTAGTATCATTTATATTTAATTGAAGCCCTTCTTGTTATTTTTGTTCTCGTCTATTATTGTAGCACTGATAAAACTGGTTTTATGGTAAAATTCGTTCAGTTTTAGCTTCATTCCAGCTCTATATCATAAAAAGTTTTTGATTCTACTCAATTCGGAGGAAATATGATTTTCCTCCAAGCTTGAAGTGGACTCTTTATAGTCTCTTAACTGTAAAATGTCATATTTAATTTGGGATTGCTATTACACAGCTACCGATTTTCAGTAAATTTTGATGCTTTTTGTTTGCAATCACCAAGTGCAAACTACCTTATTTCTTCACTAATAGTTCTCTACTAATACAAACAATTAAATATAAAGAAAATCAGTGATAAAAATTTACCAAAATTTGTTAAAACACTGACTTTAATTAATGTCAATAAAAAATAGTTAGTAATTTACGTCACGTCGCATTATTACTATTTATGAATATCTGTATTTTTACAAATTTCATAAAACGTGACGAAAGCATTAAGCGAAAACAAAGCAAGTGCAATCAATTACGTACTCTAATGACTTTAAATTGGGCATTACACAGTTAAGTTTAAATATTGAATACAACAAATACAAATAGAAAATTATGGCGCATCGATTTACAATACAGTTGCCAGCAAAGTTGCATGTCATCACATCAGTTATAGTTGCAGCAGAAGCAGAAATAGTAAAGCGCGTATAAGCAAACGCAGTAGCGACAGCAGTCAAGTTGCACATACAGAAGCGCTTACATACACACACGTGCATTGTGTATGTAAATTTAATATGAAGTCAAGAAATTAACAATGGCAACGCCAGCGTGCGGCGTGTAATAATAACGAACCGCGCGCGGTTTTATTCAACAACAATTTGTTGCAAGTCAGCATGCTTCTGAACGGTAGCAAAAAAAAAAAAAACAAATATTAAAAACGCCAACTAATACAATACACATTTAAAAATCAATAAGAAATTGAAAACCGAAATCGTAATCAGAATGAAAACGAAGTAGGCGAGCAAAACAATTGCGATGCAGCAAACCGAATGTCTGCAGATTTCCACTCGTATGCACAACTATATAGGAAATATGTATGAATTTATGTAAATTGTATATGGAGAATATTTGCATTTTTCATGCTTACGGCATTCGCATGCGAAATCTCTTTTCATCGATTTTTCTAAATACTTGAAAAAAGAAAAAAACATTTTTTTATTTTCAGTCTGACACTTCGTACGTGTTATGTTAGTTGCGAAGACAAGAATCTTGAGAATGGGTTTTTCAACACAATGTGTGTACCACTTCGCTGCTGTGGGAGGAGCTTGATGAATTGACGAGTTTTGTTCATGCGCCATTAAAGGCAGCGTTCATAAACAAGCATAAATCAAATTCGACACAAAGGCAGCGTGCTGATGGGCAATGAGTCTTCGGCAATCTATTACATGTGTAAACAAAAACAAAAAGTGGGTATGTTTGCACAGTGGGGCAAAAATAGGTGGCGGAAGTAAACAAAATAATGCTTGTATTATATAATTTAATATATTTTTTTTTAACTAGGAAAGGAGTTTTTCTGAACCATAGAATGGTATTGAAATATTCTAAAATCTATCAAAATTTAAATGAAGCAGTAGAATTAAACAAATAAGGTGAAAATAAGAAAAAAAATGTGTTTATCAAGTTGAATAAATTTAAGAATACAGTCTTCACCATTTATTTATTTAATAAATTTATATCACTTTTTGTGAATCTTATAATCTAATCATAATGCATTATTTTCCTGGAGTATGCTTCTAAGCCAATACCTAAATTACTTTTTTCATGTGAAATCGGTCCAGCTCTCATATACTACATATACATACATATGTACATAATGGTTTTCGTTATTCAAACAGATTTTATGCCGAACATGTTAGTCATTGTGTGAGTTATACTCATAAATTCAAGTTGAATTTCTTAAGGTTAATGCAATCTGTGCAGATTTTTGGCTAACAAATCGGGACTAACAAGATTATGACGAGAGAAGCTCTATTTTAAAATTTATTTTCTTTGACCATTGATACAGAGCTCGCCGCACCCCACAAATGCTCAAAAACATTGTTTTAAATTTAATAATAGTAATACCACTAATAAAATATATTTTAAGAGGTTACATGGGCTTACGATTTCTAAAAAAACAATTTTTTATTGTCTTATTAAATTCTACGATATCTAATATTGCCTAATATTGTTTACATTTTCAAGTTGATCCGAGTAATAGTTTTAGAGATACAGCCTTGAGAGCTTGTGCGCTCGAGGGTAGCTTGGCTATGTGCGTCGTCTCTAAACGCGTTTTCTCGAACCTGTGTTTTTGAAGTCGGTGGGATTTCTCGAGAACTACTCAACCGATCTTCATACAATTTTACACAGGTTATGAGATATAATACTTAAAGACTTGGACGAAGGACTTTTTTTCGATTACATTTGAAAAAAAAATCGCAAAATTTTCAAAGAAATTTTCATGTTTTTGTAAAAATGTCTGTAAAAATCGTCATCCTCAAAATTTCATTCTTTTACTACTTATTTCTATATATACTATAGTATACTATATTATATACTTATTTCTTATACTTCGAGCAAGTTTTAACTAACTTTTTTTTAACTAGCGCCTGGCTATCGTCCCTAATTATATAAATTTTTATACTTTATTGACAATGTTATGACAAAATTTATATAAAAAAAACATGGTGGAAAATTAAAAAAAAACCTTAATTACTTTTTTATTTATTAACATTTTTTCATGATTCTAGTAAAGACGATAACTATTCACGTACTTTTTAAGAATAAATTGGGTTTTTGTGTTTCTGTTGATCTAAACATGAGAAATCACGTCCGCTAGGGAAAACAACCATCTCATTCACCCAGCCATTTTACCGACAGATGTCATCAAAAAATTCCGAAAAAATTTGTTTATACACGCAACGATATACCTCATAATATGTGAAAAAAGTTCTATTGTAGAATAAAGATTTCCATAAAAATGACAAAAAACAGGCCAGATTACCCTACTGACCCCTTAAAATAAAGTTTTACAGCACCTTTGGTCCTTGCAAGTTGTGAGCGTATAAAATATTCGGTCACATCCAAACTTAGCTTTCCCGCTAGTTTTAATTCAGTTACATTTCATATATTATATATTTAACTATTTATTTCATAACATTTTGTTAATAAGCTAAAAACTATTTAGCAACTTCTTACTTCCCTCAAAAGCTCTGACTCAATGGAATATTTGTAGTTTGAAGGCTGAATTTATAGTTAAGAGAATACAATGTATACAAGATGTGCCAAAATTTGTAAATAAGCCATAAACGAAATATGTTTACCAATCCTACCACTTGGTTTCACTGTTGAATTGTAATAGATTTTCTCTCCCTTGAGCAGAGTGCACACGGAGGTGTGTTAAACATTCGCAGTTTCATTCGCACATCGCTTGCTTGCCCGTTTCCACCACCAATTCACTCTTATTGCCGCGTCATGGTGGTGGAAAAAATGGCGTACATATACAATGCCAACAACAGTAATGTGAACAATAGCACAGCTATGGCTTCTCCTGTGCGGACAGTTACATATGTGTGGGCAGAACCATAGCGTTTAATTCGAGTCGCTCACACCGCCGCACAGCGCGCTACCCTTGAATGTTTGTGAGTGTGTTTTTTGTGTGTGGAAACCAGAAAATCGGGTTTTACGGCAAAATTTTAATGTGCGTCGAACGAAGTCGGACTGCTGTAGAGAAATACTGTTGGACAGCAACGAATAAGCCCAAACGGCTGACTGAATGACGGACAAGGGGAACAGGTTCGCTGGTCGTCGAGTCGCTGCGAGTCATACACAACAAAAGAACGGCTCGTCATGAACAGACCGAACGGAACGTAGGAATCGGACCGTACGCGTATTTGAAAGCGGGCTTTTAAGTTTGGTCGCCAACCGCGACTCTTGAAATATATTTGGTTTATTTAACAAAAATTGGAATTTGCTCTTGAGTGCGAGTATCGCCGACGCGCCTAAATGAAAATATACTAAATGTGATTACGAATATATGAGAATATACATTTCCATGCGCGTTGCAAAATAATGTAAAGTGAATCGTGGAAAAATGAAAAAGTGTGTGGGAAGAAGCGAAATTCTAAATGGAAAAGAATTATAGCAAATTGAATACCAAGTGATAAATTTATAAAAATTATGTTTGATTAAACCAAAAAAGCTTTGAAGGGAATGAGAAGAAAATATTTATTCTTTAAAAGTGTGTTGTGTAATTGTTTAAAAAAAATTCTGAACAATCATAAAAAATCAAAACAATTCAGTATCTACAAATTAATGTCTCCTCTCCAATAACAAAAAAAAAAACAGGTCCTTTATTTAAGTCTCAGACAAATTTAAAAGCATAAAAATTATTGTGTAGCCCCTTGTGTCACTATGAGCTCATTTTTAATGGGTTACCCACACGCGCCGCATCACGTTCAAAGCCCCATGGGTATGGGTAATGGCTTAGACCCGAAATTTCCTCCCGTTGCCGACGACTATCACCACTACAATGGCCACTACTCTATGACGGCAACGACGGGACATATGTCGGGCATGGGTGCGACCATGGGCGGCGGCATGCCACCCAGTATGCCGACGCATCCGCATGCCACACACCCTGCCGATATGGTCAATGATTACATGGCAGCCGCTGTCCACCATTCTGCCGCTAATCACCATCCGCCGCACCCGCACGCACATACAAATAGCGCGCTCTCAGGTCACCATCACAATAACGGTTATACGAATTATGCGCCTACACCCACTCATCATCACCACCAAAGTCTCGGTTACTATGGCCATCATGCGGCTGCGATGCATACTGGTCCGCCGGAATTCATATCGGCTGGAGCGGTGCACTCGGAACCTATAACACCGTTGGGGAATGGTGTTTATCCACCGCCGGTAAATACGCCGAACGGCATAAGCGCTTCACTCACCTCAAATGGATATTATAATGGTTATTATGGTACAAATGGCAGTGTCGGCAGTGCTCATTCGCAAGGTCATTCGCCACACTCGCAAATGATGGATATGCCCCTGCAATGCTCATCGACGGAACCGCCGTCCAACACGGCACTGGGATTGCAGGAACTAGGTAAGCACATATGGTAGACAAGTTTCACTTCTTATTTTAAAGAAAAATGTAGTTAAATGAGATGAAGAGAGTATGTTGTCTGAAAGTCGAAAATTGAAGCAAAGGTGCACATAAAAGTTCTTCAAATGTCTCAACGCAGAAGTAATATGTATAGGAATCGAGAGAAATTTTTGGTTTGAGCCATTTTCGTTGAGATAATGAAATGTATGAGAAGTAAATAAATCTAATTATGTATAAGTTCGGAGGTTTACCGTTTGGTAGGACGAGCGCTTTAAAAATTTCTGATATTATATTTGAAGACATTTCCAAATATTATTTGTATTTCCCTACTTGTGTCGACGAGTCTACAAAACAAAGTTTAAAATACATGAATTTTATACTTAATAAGGCTTCTTTGAATAACTGAGAGAAGAACTCTACTTTTTTGCCGCCATTTATAGGCACACAGTGCGATTCCGTAGTCTTGCCAAAATACTAACCTAGTTTTTTGAGATTACTCGATCTTTGGCTCTATCTCACAAATCTCTTAAGGGGTTATGGTTTCGAATATTTTTGCTTATATGTTCTGAGAAAATGTTTCCAAAATTTGAAGTTGATCCCGCAAATGGTTTCGGAGATGTGGATATATATGCTTTCAGAATGAATTCGTGAACTCATTGTAATCTGATTACGAAACTTTAAGCGCGATTCGCTGTTTTCGGAATCGTTCAGGATTTTTTTTTTTAAATGGCTGAACTGATCGACTTGAAACATTCAAACAATCTTTTAAATATTTGTGAAGATCGGGGAAAAATGTCTTTTTTAGTAATAATTTAGATTTTTTGAGCAACTCCTCAATGAAAATTTTTTCACAAAAAAAAATTTTTTTGAGAAACCGAAATTTTGTCAAAAATCATAATTTTGACTAGTCCTTTAATCATTAGATGTAAGAATCTATAGTAATTGTGGTTTTCTTTTGATTTTTTGGTTTGAATTTACTTTTAAGCAGAAATATTTTCTCGTGCTGACTCTTTTATCTTTGAAGGAAAAAATATTTGGTAGAAAAAAATGGTATTTTAGAGAGAAAAACTATTTTTTTTGGTATAAACAATACATTTTTGGTAGAAAATTTGTTGTTAGAAAAAAATTATTTCTAGATATAAAATGTTTTTGGTTGAAAATAAATGTTTTCGGTTGGCAAAAAATTTCCATCCAAAAATTTTTTTTGGTCGAAAAAAATAGTTTTGGGAAGAAAACCGAAAATTAGATTTTGGCAGACAAATTCACAAAAAAAAAAAAAATGAAAAGATGAGTGAAAATTTCGCAGAATATTTTTTTCAAATAGTTGTAATCGATAAGAACATTCTTCGTCCAAGTTTTTAAAAATTGTATCTCAAAGACCTATGTAAAAAATGTAAACGATTTGAAAAACCCACTTTCGAGAAAAACGCCTTTAAAAAGGGCGCAATTTGCCTTGTTAGCTTCGAGCCTCTGGTTCTCAAGGCTGTATTTCTGAAACTATTACTCGAATCAACTTGAAGATTTAGGACAATATTTTAGAGATATTGTACAATTGAGACAAAATAAAAAATATCCTTTTTTTTAACCCGTAAGCCCATGTAGCACCGTAAGTTTTTCTTTTCTTCTCTTCTAAGTTCGCATATAAGCTGGAAAAACTCTTTCTCTAAATTAAAAAAAAAAAGAAATTTAGAATTTTTGTGAGATAAAAAGTGTATAATAAAGCTGGGTTTAAGATATATTTTTATTTTTCTAATAGGAATACAATTGTTTTAATTTTGAAATTTATTAATTGATATAAGAAATTTATTGTTAAGGTTACTTTAAATTTAGTTTAAAAAAATCAAGATTCTTCTTTATTGGCGTGACAGCACTTACGCGGTCTTTTCATTAGGAGTGTTTTTTTTAAGAATACTCTCCTTGAAACCTCATAACCATATAATTTTTGCGTTTGCGAGCGTTTCGTTTTTGGCCAGTTCTACAATCTCATATTTAAGTTTAGATCATTCTTTCTTCTCTATTGCCGTAGACACTTCTTACGTGGTTATAGCCAAAATGACACAACAGCCTCGGATGAGATAATATCCTTAGAATATATACATTTTTTTTTCATATTGCTTCACAAAGCATAGATATAACGAAATAAATTTGACGACTAATAGTGTTTCCTTAAAGGTCTCAAATTGGAAAAACGCATTGAGGAAGCAGCACCCGCCGGACAACAACTACAGGAATTGGGCATGCGGTTACGCTGTGACGATACTGGATCGGAAAATGTTAGTATTTTAAACAAGTTTTCATTTAATTTTATTGCATGAAATGATTAATTGTTGCTAATTTTCATTATTTTAAGGATGATATGTTGGAAGAGGATCGTCTTATGTTGGACAGATCGCCGGACGAATTGGGTTCAAATGGAAATGATGATGATTTGGGCGATTCGGATACAGACGACGATCTAATGGGCGAAACAACAGATGGCGAAAGAATCATATATCCGTGGATGAAAAAAATACATGTGGCGGGCGTTGGTGAGTGCATAAAAAAAAACCTATACTAAATGCAACCGAATAGTTCTACTACTAAGTGTCTAAAGGGCGCTAAAGATGGAATTAAAACTTCATTAACTAAAATCTAAGTGACACTTTTAAGAGTCATTAATCAAACATATGCACGTTCAAAGTGTTATTAAAATAGATCAAGTGCCGAAAGAGCACCTCAAGCTCCGTAGTGCGTGTGTGTAGTACGGTGGCACGAGTGTCTTTCATCACTTACAAACCAACTTCCAGATATTCGTCGCTTAAATGAGATTTCAAACTATAAATAATAATAATTGTGTTCCACTTAATTACCTGCAGTTACCACGCTTGAGTTGAAAAAGAGAGAGACCGAGAGTTTCAATATCATTTTATTATGACATGCCGCACTAATTGTTTGTTTAAAATATGGTAAATGACTCCCGTGGGATCACACTAAGCCAGACGCCTCTATTAATAATTCAATTACATGTATGTATGTATAGATATTCAAAAATATTTTTGAGTTGAAGTGTAGCTCATTTTTAACAAAGCGTACAGCGTCAGCGTCAGCGTGGAATGTGGGCTCTTGAACTTGCACTGTGTGTTGGTCGGCTAAGCAGCGAAAGAGTCAAATGCTCAAATGTCAAATGATTCACATAGTTTTCGGAGTCAGCGCCAGCCGCAGCGCAGAGCGATAATCAGGTTCCTATAACGCAGCATACATACCTATAAACACACACAGGAGGAATGCATGTACTATGGACACGAGTCGATGATAAATGTCACAACATTAACATCGAATGACACGGCTCATCCGTCACTCGGTCGGTGTCATCGCCGCTTGTGCGCGATTGTGGCACTGTGCGTTGCATTAGTTCGACAGTAGTTGCCAGCGTGTTGCTGCAAAGTTGTGTTGTACGAAATTTGTTGTGTGCCAGAAGGCATTCAAGTATTTATCTCCTTCAAACGGTTGCTGGTTGTTCTCTGGAGGGCATTCATCGCTTATTACTTGTTGAACATTCATTTGATATTCATCATCAGCATAATCGGCTGCACATTGACATTTCATCTCAGATTGTAGTGAAAGTTTGCTATGGCAAGGTGCAAAACCGATGTTGTGGGGGCCAAGTGCTCTAAAGTTGGTGTGGTGGGGAAAAATAAAATATCGGTAGCCACATTTGAGTAAACAAAATCGGGAAATATAATAATCTTTAAATCATTATTTCTAAAAAATATGAAATTAGAACTTCAATATGGTATATTTTCTGACCAGCAGTGCTAATAGTAAGTGTTGTAATGTATAATACTTAAGTATAGGTTTTTATGGCTAAAAATAATAGCTGAACGCCATGTCAACACATATGCGCCGAAAAACCTCCTCAATGCTTATAGCTAAACATGTGCCTATAAAGACTGTAATTAAGAACATATTTGAGTTGTGACACAATTTACTCTGTTTTCTGCCTGTGCCACAAATGCAATTATCAGCTGGCTACTAGAACATGCTACCGTCGACGAAAATACCACATAATAACATTTATACTCACATATAGTATATGTATGTACATATATTTATGTGTATTCCCCAATGCACTTTTTCTTGATCATCGGCCTATCCACAAACTAGAAAGCCATTAACGAAATGCGTTGAAGAATTAATTACATTGCGTGTTAAAAGATAAAGAATGAGTAAAAAGCCCATTTATAGCACTCTTCTTTATATTCCCCGCACACAAGCTATAAAAGCGTAATATCGGTTAACATATTAACGGTTTCTTTTAACGCATTTGTGTCTAGTCGATGCATAGGTCATACGAAATAATCGTTTTCAAAGTCTTTTTGTTCTTATTAATAATTTGGAATTTCTTTAAAATTATCAACACAACTTGAGTACTAGAACGGTAAAATGTGTTGAAAACGATCGGTATATTAAGAATTCATTCCAACACTTTAAATAGCTGAGCTCATTTGCTGAATTCACATACAACGCGTGCTATTTCCTCGTTAATTATGGGTTGATATTTGATACAACACATTTTGCTTTAAGAGGTAACATGGGTTTTCTAGGCTAAAAAATTATCTTTTTCAACATTTTTTTTCTAATATAAAAATTAAATATTTTATTAGAACTATTTGTTGTTACAAATATACCATTAACAAAGAAATTCTGAAAAAAATTTAAAAAAAAATTTAAACTCGGCCATCTGGCGTCACACATTTCCTGTGACCCCTCGGGGAAAAAGATACGCCCGCGTTGGCAAGATAACTCCTTATAGGATTATCTAAAGTGAAAAAATACATGTTTTAGTTAAAACCTTAACTTAGAAGTTGCACGAAGAAGAAAAAACTAAAAATAGAGTTGTTCTCGAGAAATCTTGTCAACCGACTTCAAAAACAGTTTCGGGAAAAACGCGTTTAAAGGCGGCGCACGTAGCCTAGCTTGCCTTGAGCGCACAAGTTCTCAAGGCTGTATTTCCGAAACTATTGAAAATTTAGGACAGTATTCTGGAGGTGTTGTCAAATTTAATATAACAATAAAAAATTCGAATTTTTAAAACCCATGTAAACCCCTAAGGGAGAGTTTTTTTTTTTGATATCAAAACTTGAACTTGACTGATAACACTTTTAATATTGGCGTTAATGATGCGCTTGATTAATATGGGGCTACCTTTTGGGGGTTTTATTTGATGTTATTTTTGAAAAAATTGTTTGGTCTTTTAAGTACCAGTACCAGAAGCGGGTCTAAGCTACGCTTCTACCCAAAACATTTATTCAAACAATGTTGGTTCGATCCGTAAGTAATGCTGAGATCCTCTGTTAACTATCTGATGCTAACGCAATTATTTTCAAGCACTGCTTCCTTAACTATTTCGATGTTATGTTAACAGAAGTGGATAGATGAAGAGACGGGCAACCCACATAATGGAAGTTTTTGATCACTTTACGACCTTCACTGAATGCGTTATGTCGCTGAAATATTTTTCTTCATCATAAGATAGACTACCCAAATCACTTCTGTAACATTTTCAACGAATTCGTAAGCGTGAATTCATTAGAAAAATAAAATTTCAAGAAAACTCTTTGTTAAATTTCTTTCCATCGTAAAATTAGTCACTCAAACTTTTCATGTTGTAAACAAACAATTGCTTAATACACACTAATTAACAAATGAAGATTAAAATAACTAGAATGTAAAAAAGATTGTACTAATCTAAGAAACCATTTTTGATCGATTTTATTATATGGAGTCCACGCCCGAGTCAAATATGATCTTCACAGTATCTCAAAAAACACCAAAGTGATATCTACAGAACTTACTGAGAATAAGTTGCTCTATCTTCCCCTCAAAAGAATGAAAGCGGATAATAAGCGCGCTCACACTCCATATAACGGTTATATTGAAAACTATTAAAAGAGCGGCAACTCATACGTCAGAAGTTTTAACTTTCACAGTCAAGATGGCTCGGTTAATGGAAGCCATTGACAAAGTTTGACAATGAGCGTGACACCATTCACCTTTTGGAGAAATCTATAACTCAAGATTCGAGCAATTTTAACATTGATGCAGAACTTTATCCCGGAACTCTTTCTTAATATCGTGAAGTTATAAGTTCATATTTTCGTTCACTTTCTTCTTCTTCTTCTACTAATGAAGTTATCGGAATAAAATGCTAGTTATTGCCTTTAAGGTGTTTTACACACTTTTTTTCTGTAAAAATTCGTTTTTTTTTTTTAAATTTTAAATATATAATATAATTATATATAAATAATTTAACACTTTGTTTATCTGTATATGTTCAAAATTTTTTAATTTAATTTTTCAACCAAAAATGTGCCCATTTGTTGGCACTACAGCAGTTGTACCGATACACTTTTTATACCCTGAACAGGGTATATTAAGTTTGTCACGAAGTTTGTAACACCCAGAAGGATGCGACGGAGATCCTTTAAAGTATATATATAAATGATCAGTATGTTGAGATGAGACGATTTAGCCATGTCCGTCTGTCTGTCTGTCTGTATATATACGAACTAGTCCCTCAATTGTCAAGATATCGTTTTGAAACATTGCAAACGTCATTTTCTCTTCAAGAAGCTACTCATTTGTTGGAACTGCCAATATCGGACCACTATAACATATACATAGCTGCCATACAAACTGAACGGAATCAAGTTCTGGTATGGAAAACTTTTGCATTTGACAAGATATATTCACAAAATTCGGTATAGATTAATTTCTGAGGCAACAATGTAATCTCTGAAGAAATAGCATATAGCTTCCATATAAACTGAACAGATAGTTACTAAAATAAATGCACATGTGAAGGGTATATTAGCTTCGGTGCAGCCGAAGTTAAAGTTTTTTCTTGTTTCTTACACGCTTTGCGGTGAGCATGATAAGTAGGTGATGGTTCATCTGAACTAAAGAAAATTTTGCGAAATAAACATTTTTAGGGAAGTGCTGATGATTTTACTGAATAAATTGATTTTTGTGGGTCTAAAAATTCAGTTTTTTCATTCAAAAAAACAAAAACTCTTGTTTCAAATAAAAAATCCTTCATTCAAGTATGAGATGTTGTAGTTTTCAAGTAGCCAGTAAATAATTAGATCGACTGGTCACATCATTCTTGAGAAACCTTGCAACGGTACTTTTTAAAAAACATCATTTTGAGATAATCGCACTCGTACACGTACTGTTACTCGGGGGCACATAGGAGAAGCGCGCTGTTGAGAGCTGTAACTTAGGTTCTAGTGCTCAGATCTCTACGAAATTTGGAAGAAATAATCTTAAAAGGTTATAATTTAAGAAAATATAAAAAAAATATCGTTTCGTATAAGGTATGTCATTTCGCATATAAAAATTTTCGATACAGAATATGTGTTCATTATTGCCTCTTTACCGAAAGTATTGTTCAATAACTGAGATATTTTCAGAAGATTCATATATAATATTTTCCCAATAATAATAATAATGACCGGATAATATTCCTCCTACTTTTATCTTTCGAAATTACGAGAGTCGGTTACATCCATAACTTGTTCTAATACATAGAAAGTGATTAAAGAAACTTGTTTATTCAATTATATTAATTCGCGATTCGATTGTCACTTACTCTATTTCCAATATACCTATTTCTTCGTATATTAAGCTAAACCGATGGAATCGGAGTAATCAATTAAAATTTCTTCAATGAGTATAAATACTTAAAGAACAATTGAATGAAATTATATGAAAATAAATAAATCAAAATTTGGATAGCAATTTCTTTCAGGAGGTATTCTAGTCTAGAAGCATGAATTTCAGGTAATTTTTAAAGTGTCGTAAAAAAAAGGCAATTAATATTTTTACCATCCATTTTTTTATTAGTTATTTGCTAATTTTAGAAGAGTAGAGAAAAAATTAAAAAGGAAAAAAAGTAAAAAATTTCAAAAATTATGAGCTGACGAAGTGAGGATGGGGCTAGTTCCAACCATAGACAAGCCTATAAATAGGACTCTGTAAAAATTTCAAGTAAATCGGTCCAGCCGAACCTAAGAAATCGTGGGTATCGTTCCGAAAAAGTATGTTTTGAGAAAAAAGCGTTTAAATTTCGCGTTCCGGCCGAATCAGTGTGGATGCCGGGTCAAAAAATGCCTATATCTCCGAAAAAAATTTGAATGTTGAAAAATCCTCTTGTACACATATTCTTGAATAGTTAAACTTTGAAAATATAAAAAAAAATATCGATTTTTTTAAATTTCTAGACTAGAATACCCCCTTCAACGAGGCCGTATATATTATACATTAAAAATAAATAATATGTCTACAAAGATGGGAAGCCAATTAAATTCAAGGGCGGTTGGTAGCCACAGATAATAAGATTAAATAACACAGCGTTGGTAGGGATTTACATTATTTGGAAGTCGGTCGAGAGCTTGGTAACAAATGTTATGTTATGGAATTCTTATTTAAAATTGTACTTATACTTTAGTGTACCATATGGAAGTATCAAAGTGCATTAAATAATGAAAAGTCTGAATATTTATACATTTATCCAAGTTTTTTCAAATCTGACATGAAAAAACGCTCATCTAAAGGGAATAAACATAAAATACGTGCATTCCTTTACACAACCGCCCAGTGCAATAACTATAAATTGACTTAGAGATGTTTTCAATGTGGCGCTAAGAAAAAATCACAAATCACAAATCGCAAAATTACGAAATAACAACAACAGCCGTAGAAAAAATTCAAAGCACAAGTTCAATATTAGGTTTTAACACGGGCGAATTCAATAAATCTCTGGTCATGCGAGTACACAGCCTTGTAAGCGAGTTTCAATGGCAAATAAGCATTCGCTACAGTACGCGCTCCGCCGGCTGCCCCTGATGAGTTTCCCAAATGCGGCGCAGAGACAAGGCGTGCGCGCGCAGTCACTTGATGACTTGCGAAAAATCACATCCACCGCTCCAAGGAGATGCAGGCGGCGCACAGATGCCGCGAATATGTTCAACACAGACGGTTATGAATTGTAAAATCGAAATACATACAACACGAAAATGTTGAACACAAAAAAAAAACGCTGCAAAACAGCAGCAGAAACAAAACCAAAAACTCGACATAACAAGCAACAAACACCGTCATCGTCATCACCAGCATCCACAAATCAGCAACAACACAACAGCATAACAGCACAACGGCGCAATATCGACAATGTCGAGAATGACGAAGTTGAATTTGAAAAGTTCGCTTTTATATGACAGATGAGGCACGAATACTCAGTTTCGATGAAAACAGCAGTGCCAGACAAACGAATTGACAAAGAGACAAATACATCAATCGCATTGGCGACGCATTCAACATCGAATCAACGGCAAATTAAAACTGCCTCACTTTTACTGCGCTCTCCCTTGCTCCTGCACTGGCAAACAGTAAAAGCTCCAAAACAAACAAAAAACTGCACATCTCGGCCTTGGTCGTACCTCGCAGCTTAATTAGCGCTCTTTCGGCCGACACACCACAATCAGTACTCATCGCCATTACAAAAGCGTACAAATACAATATCGCACTCCCTTTATCGTTTTTTGGGTTTGTTTTTTGTATTAGCTTGTTGGCTTTGGTTCTTTAACGCTTTGCGCCAATTAAAGTATCCATTATGATACGATTTTCAGCCTAACTTGTACTAAAATGAAATTTTAACAACTCATAAGGTGGTCCACTTCATTTATATCGACTAAAAGCCACAGTTTTTTTTTTAATTTTTTTATTGCGTTAGAAAAATATTAGAATAGTAGTTATCGAAAGGAAAAGCTGAAAATCTGAGTTTGATTTCAGCCGGTGGTTTAATTCCCAATTGCGCCAAAGCGGCTCACTTTATGTTTTGAATTAAGTTCGCATTATAACGACTTTCAAGGTCACTTGCAGCTTTTGTATGCGTTCTTTGCTCGCGCGGCAAATGCGTGATCGTTAGTTGGCTTTGTTCGCTTTCGTTGGTCAATAAGCTTTATTATTTTTTTTTTAACAGACCGCATCAAGTCTCCATTGTTCAATGGTTTACTGGGAGTTTACAACAGCTGTTTGACTACGCTGGTATTTAGAAATAAACTTCCTGGAGTAAAATGCTAGATATATAAATTTATTATGTTTGTATTAAATATGCCATTGATTTAGTAATAAAGGGTGATTAATTTCGAGGTTCCCTGCCTTTTAAAGGAAAAAACACAGTCACTTCAATTTTAATGGGGAATGTTTATTATCATTCCAAAGAACATTCCTTGGCTTTTTTTTTTTTTAAGTTTATCTCTTTCAAATGTTATCCGCTGCTAAGTGTCAGAGAGTTTAACCTTTGTTGATGTCATGTTTTGCTTCAAGGCCTGAATCGAAGCGGGATTGTCCGCATAAATTTCAAAATTTACATATCTTAACAGGAAAAAGTTTAATGGCGTGATATCAGACGATCTTCGTGGCCAATTGACCGGCCTAAAACGTGAAATTATCTGCTCATCGAATAAATGCATTGATTGATTCGATGTGTGACGCCGTCTTGTTGAAAGCAAATGTCGCCGAGATCACGAGGTTCAATTTCAGACTCGGTTATCTTAGTGCGACAACGATCACTGTAGACGGTTACGTTCTCACCGGCATCATTTTTGAAGAAATATGTACCGATAATTCCACCGGCCTACAAACTACACCAAACCGTTGTTTTTGTGGCAAAATAGCAGCTCTTGCATCTGTTCAGGTTGCTCTTCGCTCAAATGTGGCAATTTCGCTTGTTTACATACTCATTATACGAAAAATGGGCTTTTTTGCTGCAAAAAATTTGGCGAATCGACTCTCCACGGTCTTCGTGTATACTCTCACCTCCGGCTGCTATATTTTCTTCACATCTGGACGTGGACTATTCTGTCAAATATAGGGTGGGCCACCTAATGTTTTAAATTTGAATTATCTATATTTCGACATTGGAAACGTCAAATACCATTTGGAAAGTGACAGATATTCAGTTAAAAGTCTAAAATTTACGAAGTGGGTCGCTATTTAATATCCTACAGTTCGCAGATTGGGCAGAAGATCGTTTGACCGAGGATGGTCAATTTTACCGAAAAATCATCTTTTCGGACGAGGCTCATTTCCACCTCGATGGCTACGTTAACAAGCAAAATTGAAGCATTTGGGGCACAGAAAACCCGCTAGTAATCGTCGGGAAGCCAATGCACCCAGTACGAATCACTGTATGGTGCGGATTTTGGTCTGGTGGCATCATCGGCCCATTTTTCTTTGAAAATTTTTCTTCAAGCAAATTGAAGAGGAAGACTTGGACAACACTTGGTTCCTGCAGGACAGCGCTACGTGCCATTTAGCAAACGCTACACTCAATCTTTTACGCCCTTTCTTCGAAATTTAAAATTTTTTATGGCCCACCCGCGTTAACTCTGGACGCATCGCAGATAAAATTCACTTCCCAAAAAAAAAAAGTTGCCTAAATAAACCGCATATTGATCGATTGGTAGTTGTTCGGAAAATATGTCGCTGCCTGGGACAATATTCTATGCCAAATTTCGTGAAAATATTTTTATCTTGTCAAATAAAAATTTTTCCATATCGTTCAGTTTGTATGGCAGTTATATATTATATTTTTTGGATCTGAACAATTTCTGTGGAGATTGTAGCGATGCCTAAATGAAAAGTTTTCCATACAATGCCTTGAGTTTGTTCGTTTAGTTTGTATAGTTGCTACATATATGTGGTATTGGTGGTTCCAATATATGAATAGCTTTTTGGGGAAAACGGATGTTTTCGAAACTTCAGATGGATATCATGAAATTTGCGGAACTAAATTGCGTGTATACAGATAGTCGTATAGACGGACGTGGCTAAATCGATTTAGCTTACACTTATGCTTTTTGTCGGATCGGTTTGATTTTTGGTTAGAAGTATAAGAAGAAGGTCTTCTAAAAACACCATCTATAAATTAAATATATAAGTTTAAGCAAATAATAATTTATAAAGGTTCAACTACCTATATATTCCTACAAATTAACAAATTATTAACTTTTACATACATAGATAAATATGTATAAATTGTAGCATTCAATTCTATTTGCGCGAATTTGGGGAAGCTTAATTCAACCCACATGTATATAGTTATTATTTTATTCAATTAAACGTAGGTATGTTTGTATGTCAGTTGACTTTGAAGTGTTCATTCATAAAAAAATTTAACACCCACACACAAAGAGCAATCAAAATTCTTGCTAAACAAAAAACATAACAACCCAGTTGAACAGCATTTGAACGAACCTCACGTGTTTTTGGTTGAAGATAAAAATTTATTAATTTTTTATATTTATATACTTCATATTCAAATTAGGATGCTCTAGATGTTTTGGAAAGAGGTAAAATTTGACTAGCGTCATTACTTTATAGCAGGAGTTTCCCCGTTCCTAGTCCGAAACAATTCGTAGAAACTTCTCCTAGAAGGTCACATACTCTGTTCTTAATTTCCATCGTCGAAAAGGATGGCATTTCTGAAGACTCAATACTTATATTTGAAAAAAAAAAAAAAATGCTTCGAACAGAATTAAGTTAAATACTCGTATTAGATATTTTTTTTTACAAAATTGGTATAAGAATAAAATTTTTATAAGAATATAGTTTTGTCAGGCAAATAAAACTCTTATACAGACTCTGTATAAAACGCCAACACTTACGGTATAATCGGTAAATGTTATTGCTCTAACTATGTAACCTTACTGTCGAAAAATTATAAGTTTTAGTTGTTTCCACTTGCGTGTAACTTTAATTTCTGAGTTGTCTGCTATGTGCTGTGCTCAACAACTGAACATTTTTAGTGATAGCGTATAAAACATACTATACCTTATGCGTTCACGGTATCTAATTTAAAATATTTTCCTTACTTTAATACATTACGCGGCGTGAGTTAGAGTGGGCTGGTCGCCACGAACGAGTAACGCTTGTTCGTATTATGAATTTGCTATGAGCTCATATTTATTTTAAGCAACAAATTGCAAGTCATGTGACAAGCTGCTGATGCAGCTCCCGCTGTTGTTGAAATGTTGACTTGCTTTTTCCATAAAACATGTGCATAGGTACTTGTACATACATGCCCCTCTCAAATATGGTGAACGTACAGAAATTGTTTAATATTTTCTTGAAACGCACACTTTAGTAAGACTTGTTAAATTGTTTTAAATTTTGAGTGCTGAAAACTAAATAAGAGAATATTTATGGTCTTTTGAAGAAGTAAAATAAAGGGAATCATAAGAAATATGGAAAAGTTATGAGAACGGTTGTATGTACATTTGACCAACATAGGTGAAAAGATTTAAAGTTTAAGTTATCACAAATAAAAAATGCATCAAAGATCCAATCAACCAAAGAGTCGTTAGACGTGTGGTTGTTACCGGATCTATGCAAAATTATTTGAAATTTTAATACTCAAACTCTAACAAAAAATATTTTATATGCCAATACTGCTGTTAGGTAATATTAGTCGGTTGCCATGCAATATATAGACTTTCTGGACCTTAGTAATGCCAGAGCTTCACTTTAATTTGAGCTGCAGTATTCGTCATGCAACCGGCCAACGCTGCGAACTTTAAAAGAGACTTGATATCTCATTTTGATACTTCATCTAGTTCCCAGAACTGCGATGCTGCTAGATATCTAAGACGAGTTCCTTGATAAAGCTAGATAGAAGCAGAGTAGACTGTTGCAGCGTCTCTGTCATGCCTACTTCATCGGACAACGTTACTGATGCCCATACCGACCCGATTATGTTAGTAAGTTTTGACCCTTCACAAAAAAAGTTCCAGAAAAGAACTTAATTTTGCTTGGTTCATTGTTGTTCGGAGAATATAACGCTGTCACACTGGACATTATTCTATGCCAAATTTCGTGAAGATATATAGTTGCGATGTCATAATGAAAAGTTTCCATAAAATGCCTTGAGTTTGATCGTTTGGTTTGTATGGCAGCTATACGCAATATTTTGATAGGGTCATCAGACTGTCAACCATCCTGCAGTCTTTTTGAGGCCGTGTGAGAGCCTTTCTACATATTAGCAGACATTGTACATATTAGCGATCCTGGCATCTTATCCTGATGCATCAATCAGCCTTTCCGATTTGTTCGATAACCAAACGGATGCCATTTTTGGCAACCCCATCAGTTTTTTCATTTCCCGAAAGGTCCTTGTAGTCTGGAGTGGATACATATGCAGCCACTTTCTGGCAACCACTACATCTACTGTCTTTCTGCTTCTAAGGACAGTCTCTGCAATAATACGATGTGAGCTATTGCCTTACTTGTCCCTTGGTTTTCGAGGTACATAAGTATATTCATAATATCGGTTATAATTCATTAGAAAAAATATTATCTCCTTTAACTCAAGTTTTTCAACCAACATTTCCTCTAACAACAAGCTTGATTTAAAGCAAATTTTCTGATGCCTCATATTAGAGTTAAGCTCCCTAATCATTTAGGTAAATGTTGCCTTATTTAGGAAAAAAGCTGAAAGAACAAATTATTAAAGTATTTTGAGAGACTTTCTTCTATTTACCGACATCATTTCCTATGGAGAGATTTTTCTTCTTCTTCACTGGCGTAAACACCGTTCGCAGTTATAGCCCATTTAACAACAGCAAGGTTGTTTATACCTTTCCTATGGAGAGATTTCAACTTTTAATTGCGAATTATAAGAATAAAATATAAAAATTAAAAAAAAAAATTAAAAGAAACGATGAGCTCTGAGTAAAATTGAACTCCCGAATTTTATTTCTTCTTTAAAATAATTTTTTAATTCTAAGAGTACTGTTCCCAAATGCAAAAACCAAAAAAAAAAAAAAAAAAAAAACTTACAGAAACATTTGTAGTCAGAAAATAAAATGAAAGTTCAGCATTCGTAAATTTATGTGAAAACATGATTCTGTGCCATCTGTCAATCAATACGGCTCAGTTACAGAATAGCCACCGGATAAATGCCCTCCAGACGCTGATCGATTACAAAATTTAGAGAAATTGGCATAAACATAGAAGATTATTCAAATTTAAATGAAGAAAGATCGAAACATCGAAACAAAAATTTAATTGATAAAGAAATTTAATCTCTCCCTTCATTAACTAATTAGCACTAAACATAACAGTACATAAATATTAATGAAGATTAAAATTCAAGCCGATCTCATATGGCTATTATCTACATGAGATCGGTTTTCAGTAATTTTATGCAAATTCAATAATAATATGTGCTAATTTCCTAAACGCTCCGTTACTTTTATACAAAGAGTCACAATGGTGGTCCAGCGTAAATTCAGAAGCCTGACAAAAACGCGTAAAAAGTAAAAATAATCAGTAAATTACATATTAAAGTGTTGTCGCGATAATTAATCATATTTTATGAAATACACTCGCTTCCATGTGCCACCGATCAAACGAGAAGCAGCCGCGTAGCGGATGGGTGTGAAGGGAAACAATAATTAAAGGTTGTCGTTCATTACAATCAAGCGACGGAAGTAACAATGTTATCGGCGACTGTTGGCCGGTGGTCGATGGCGTTCGACGTTTGCGTATGCCCAGTTGCCGGTGTCGCGCAACGATTCTAAGCTGTTTACACGCACTCGTTGTCGATTTTGTCGAATCTACACATACCGCAGTCGAATTGTCTTCGACCGGCAAGGTAAAACTGATCGCGTTCGGATTAAAAAGATAAACGAAATTAACTGCGAGCAGACTAATAAGCCGGCAACATGGTTTGAACATTCAAATAGCAAAGCGAAAGAAGCGAGGCAAAACAACAAAGAGGCAAGTGACAATGAAACCGGCGCACTTTTTTCGGATTTCTACTTACTTCACCTACATAATGTAGAGTATGTACCATACACATGTACATATGTACATATGTAGTCGCGCATGCGTTGGCTGCAGTAGTGTCTTTCAAAAGCGTTAAGTCATAATTGTGCGATCAATCATGCATAAATTGTGAGGAAAACAAACACGCCGACAACAGCGAGAAACATCAACCGATCAGCCGGCGAAGACGTACTACAAGTTTCAATTCTGGAAAATTGGTGAATGGAGTGAAGTCGAAAATTGGCCCATATCAGCAAGTCCATTGTCTTCGTTTCACCCGAAGACTTTGCCACATGCTATGGTAATTGCCTTTTGATGTTTTCGTTATGGTACTTTTATTTTTACAAAGTTCCATCACAATTGCTACTTGTTTCTTACTTTTTTATGTACATATTTGTGTACATACACATGATACATATGAATATTATGTATGTATTTATGTATACATAAATAAATGGTTGCTTCAAAACAGCGCCGATTTATATGGTGATTCGTCGAAAGCTTATTTATTTTGGTTAGTCGAAAAAGTTTTTTCGTATTTCTAATCAAATTTCAACTTTTTTTTTTAATATAATTGGTAGCACAGGAGATATGCGACTGCAACGATCATCTATTGACAACATATGAAAGAGAAGACTTTTTCAACTACCCAATATAACCAAATAAAGCGGGAGTCTTAAAAGGCCCAAAACACCTGATAGAATATTTGAGAGAATCTAAAGCGTTGGGCTCTCAACGAAATTCCTAGAGAAGACCTTTTTGTGAGACTTTAAAGAGGTGATCTCTCAACAAAAATCCTCTAGAACATCTTTTTGTGCGACTTTAAAGAGGTGATCTCCCAACAAAATTCCTCGAGAATTTCGAATACACCAGCTAATGTATCGCTCATAAGTTTTCAAACAATTTCATTACAAACAATAGTCAACTAAGGCAGTTCTTATGTAATTTTATGAAACTAGAACTGCTAATACATACATACTAGTTACCTACTTTTCCGTTAAAAGACAAAAAAAATTTAAATATATATTTTTTTGTTTCTTCTTTAATGCGTTTACCCTCACATTATATAACTTACAAGCTATTACGATAACTCCAAGCAAACTAAATTATACCTATACTTACTATGTATGATATATAAGTATACAGTTAGCTGCTTCCATAGCTTGATTGGCCCTCGTTCCTTTATTTAAGTTGTATCATCCCAATGATATGGCACTTTACGTGTAATAAATTGGCCTCTTTTTTGTTGGCACATTAAGCATGCAATCAACACTCTCCGACTGCTTAAGAAATCGAGACAATGACTACGCATTTGGGGGATAGCAGTTGGTTAGGCTGATGTCGGGTTGCCATCCGTCATCAAGAATTGCATTCATTGGCATTGTTGGTATGTGAAATGATACGCAGTTATCGTACAACAACATTTGGCACTTTTGCTATTGTGTATTATTGATTTTTTCTTCGGGTAACCCCGTTCTGTTATACAAGAAAAAGCAAAGGAATTTTCGCTAAAATAAAATGGAAACAAAAAAAATCTTACTTACTCTTCACAGGAGCATATTTTATAGTATAAAAGGGCGCTATGCTTTGCACAATAGCCTATGCAAAATATCATGAAGATACCGTAATGAGTTACATGGGTTTCCCCGGGTGAAAAACAGGTTTTTTTTTTTTATTTATGTATAAAAAATAAATATTTTATTAATATTTATTGTTACAAACATACACTATTAACAAAGAAATTCTGAAATTTTTGGAAAAAAATATTTTAAACACGATGAATACGACGCCTTTTCCGGTGACCACTTTGAAAAAAGATGCGCTTGCGTTGGCTATAACTCCTTACAGGATCATCTGAAGTAAAAAAATATGTGTTTGAGTTAAAATCTTAATTAAGAACTTAGACGAACGAAAAAACTGAAAATTGGGTTTTTGGCGGACATTTTTCCAAACAAAAATTAAATTTCGACATTTTATTTCAAATAGTTGTAAACGAAAAATTCTTTCTCAAAGACCTAAATAATTGCATGAAGATCGGTTGATTAGTTTTCGAGATGTTTTGCCAACCGACTTAAAAAACACAGTTTCGAGAAAAACGTATTTAAAGACAGCAAACTTAGCCTAGCTAGCCTCGAGTGCACAAGTTCACAAGGCGGTATATCCGAAACTATTACTCGGAGCAACATGAAAATTTAGGGCAATATTCTAGAGGTGTTGGAGAATTTAATAAGACAATAAAAAATAGTTTTCCACATAAAGGTACTGAGTTTGATCGGTCAGCTGTTTGACAATAAACGCTATAGTAGGTCCATCTGTTCAATTCTCATTCGGAAGTTATAGCAGTGCTTTGAATAAAAAATCACCGCAAATATTGTAAAAAAATGTTGTCAAATAAAAAGATTTTCCATACAACTACTTGAAAATATATATATGGATGATATACCCTATAGTGAGCAGCTTCTTGGGGAGCTCTTGCCAAATGGTGATGGGAACTCAAAAACGAGGGGACTAGCACGGGTATATCTACACGGAAACAGACGTACACAGTTAGATCGACTCAAACCGTCACTTTGTTCATGCATCAATGCAGAAATTTCGAAAATATTTGGTAGATTGATGGGTTAATTTGAAGAACTGTTATCAAAACATACCACAACGCATAAAATATAGCCCCAGGAATGCTTTGTCTTGCTTCCTGACTCATTTGAAGAGCTGAAACTCCGAAAACGCATAACCGAGGTTTCATTATCAGATACCTTTAGAAACTGATATATGAAATATTGACTTAAGGGGGTATTCTAGTCTAGAAGCATGAATTTCAGGTAGTTTTTAAAGTGTCATAAAAAAAATCAATTAATATTTTTACCATCCTTTTTCTTATTAGTTATTTATTAATTTTTGAAGAGTACAGAAAAAAATTGAAAACTAAAAAAAGTAAAAAATTTCAAAAATTATGAGCTGACGAAGTGGGGGTCCCTAAAAATTTCCACGTGACCATGCTCATGATTTCCACCCTCCTAGTTACCTGAAACTAAAAAAAAAAGATTATTAATCTAGAATAATGTCGCAATGGTCGGAACTACGGAAAAATGGGGAAACATTTTTTTTTTTTCACAAAATGGCAACTGCCTGAATTTTTTTTTTTTAACATTTTAGTCAGAGACTATTTCGATTTTTAAAAATAATAAAAATAAAAATTTTGGAATGGGGCTAGTTCCAACCATGGACAAGCCTATAAAGAAAACTCTATAAAAATTTCAAGTAAATCGGTCTAGTAGAAACTGAGAAATCGTTTGTAACGTTCCGAAAAAGCCAGTTTTTCGCGTTCTAGCCGAACCAGTTTGAATGCCAGGTCCGGAAAATGCCTATATCTCCGAAAATAATTTGAATTTTGAAAAATCCTCCTCTTCCTTGCACACATATTCTTGAATAGTTAAACTTTGAAAATATAAAAAAAAAAATTAGATTTTTTTAAATTTCTGGACTAGAATACCCCCTTAATATGGTGAAGTAAAATAGTCAGGAATAACTTATTTATGTTTTTGTTAAAGCTGTACGAGTATTAATGAATGATATATAATAATTATCCTAAGTTTCTGGCCGAATGTTGTAATAGTAGGTGAGAGGATATGAAAGAAGTGAATTAGGTCAACTTCTTCATTTTTTATGTAGTACACTGATCCAAGCCCTTGAAAAACATAACAGTTAGCTTACTATGTAATAACAATTTTTCGTGCGAAACACCAACGGAAATGGCCTTGGCCTCTTAAGGTATTTCTATTTATTGCGAACTTTGGAAACTAAGAGATCGCTATCTTGCAAACGCTTATACAGTTATATATAAAAAACCGGCTGTCATCCGCTATTCCTCTATTAATCTTCAATGTTATTCCCAATTGGGCATTCGGCTGTCTTTACGTCTTATTTACACATTTACTTGTTTTACTGAGCGAAAATAAAGCTTTCATTGAAATTGTTTATCGGATTGTAAAACCAATCAATTACAAAGCCATTTACAATGTTTGTTACGAAGCAGTAAATGAAGCAAACAACAATAGAAACATAAAAATATTGAAAAGACTCTACAAAAGACAAATATATTTCACTTTAGCACAAGTCATATTTCACGTTAAGTTAATATATTTTTCAATGATTGTCTCAACTGCAAATAAACTTACAGTTGATATTTATGGTATGTTTGTATGTATGTCTACTTTTTTGTGTCGAAGAAAGTTCTTTTACGCTGAGGTAGCAGGTGCTAGCAATTCTTGTGAAACTTACACAATTTTCTTGAGCCCACCGTTTGAGAAAGGGTTGATTTTTCTTGTTGCCGCGCGAAAGTAACCAACTGCTTACTGCTTACTGTTGCCCTTGAGGGAAAGTCTCTTTTAAGTTATACACTTAGTTATCAGTTATTGTCCGTTTTTTCCTCGTGCACTTCACAATTTTGATGTTGATTAATTGTACTGTCGCCTAACAACACGCTTCACACTGGCCTTTGCCCCGTCAAAGAGTGACAGCGACTGCGACAGACGCATCAGTTGCCACACCTTTTGCATACGAATGCACAACTGTGTTCGTTTTCCGACAAAGTTAAATTAAAAATTTCCACCAAAGTCAAGGAGTCAGTACGAATTTGGCTGAAGTTTGATTAAATGCGCGAACATTTGGCACAAATGCCGCACACGCTTGAAGTGGGGGGATGGAGGGGCGTACATAACGATTAGCTGTCAGTTTACCATAATTTGGTGGCTTCAAGTTTTGGCTCAACGATAAAAGCGCAAAACGGTTAATTAAGTGGCACAAAATGAGCTTGAAGCTGAAGCTTTCTAATCGTAAACTTCAAGTTTTAAGTTTTTATACAGAAAATAATATAGTAATATTTTAAATTACACAGCTTGAAATTTGTAATTTCATATTTTACTTAAAAAAAATTTTCTCATAACTAAATTAAAACCATTTTTATTTGCAGCAAATGGCTCCTATCAGCCGGGCATGGAGCCGAAACGCCAACGCACTGCTTACACCCGCCATCAGATACTCGAATTGGAGAAGGAATTTCACTACAATCGTTATCTCACACGACGAAGACGCATCGAAATCGCACATACACTCGTGTTATCGGAGCGACAAATTAAAATCTGGTTCCAAAATCGACGCATGAAATGGAAAAAAGATAATAAATTGCCCAACACGAAGAATGTGCGCAAGAAGACGGTCGACGCGAATGGAAATCCAACACCGGTAGCGCCGAAGAAGCCGAAGAGAGTGAGTGCAAAGAAGCAAGCGCAGCAACAACAACAGCAGCAGCAGCAACAATTGCAGCAGAGTAGTCAGCAACAAACACAACAACCTCCAGTAATAAATGAGGTGAGTTTGAAAATACCTACATATATAAGAAGTATTTATGTAGATATGTGTTTACCATACACCTACATTATTGATATTCCTATTCATAGATTTGCGTACTTTGTTTCAATTATAAGGAACTTGAAGGGTCGGCCCAGACGGTTCAAAAATATATTGAAGAGAAAGCCAGGAATGATCTTACTCAGAATATTGTACATACATATAAATGTTTTTTAAGACCTATTAAGATGGCTCAGTCAAACTCTGGGAGAATCTCACATACTTAATGAAAGTCAAATAATATAGTTAAGACGATATGTTAGATATTTTACGACATTAAAACTAAGTAATCGACTCCGAACTCCATATTATCTTCTTCCACTTCCAAAACAAAATCAAAGTCCGAAGAATGATCAAGAGTAAAATCGGACTTCGGGTGAGCGAGTTATCGCCTACTTTGCATGATATTCCCCGTTAAGTCCAATTTTCGATGACTCGTTCGAGTATTTCGACTGGTATCCAAGCGGGATAGATTTTAGACATTTCATATCCCCACGCAAACGTCCAGCGGTGTGATATCACACGACCTGGTGGCCTATCGACAGGATCAAAATGTGAAATTATCCCCCCACCGAAGTGTTCTCTCAATGAAAACATAGATTAATGCGATGTGTAGAAGGTAGTGCTGTTTTGTTGAAACCAAATGTCGTCGATTCACAAGCTTCAATTTCTGACCGGGATCATTTTTGAAGAAATATGGACCGATGATTTCACGGGCCCACAAACGACTCTAAACAGTTATTTTTTCTGCATGAAATGGCAGCTCTTGAATCTCTTCCGGTTGCTTTTCGTCCCAATTGCCGAAATTTTGCTTGTTTACATCCCCCTTGAATCAGAAACGGGTCTCATCGTTGAAGAAAATTTAGTTAGAAAATGTCGGATCTTCGTGGAACTTTTCAAGAGCCCATTAAGCGAGGCGATGCCGCTTGGAAAGGGCGAGCGGCTTCAGTTCTTGCACAAGCGGTATTTTGTACGCTTTTAATTTAAGATCTCGACGTAAACTGCGTTAGGTCGTTCCATATGTCAGTCTGAGTAGACATGACAAGACAGCATGACATGACTCACGCGTTGTCTGTCAAAAAAAGGATATTGAAAAAAGTATCTGAAATATTGGGACAAAAAGCGGTCCACTCGGCCTTCATATGTCGGCTAATTTTATCTACTATATAATATTTTCACAATTATCAAATGGATAATATCGATCGATATATTCTTCTAATCTCAATATGTTTATGTGTGTAATAAGATCTACTTATTTTTCGTTCAATATTTTATAAAATTAGGTTAGAAACTTCATAATAAACATCTTAGCCTTAAAAATTTCGCACCCGATTTTTATCATAAAAAGATGCTTATTTATTGGAACGGTCGACTATCGGACCACGTAGTTGCTCTAACAAATTAACATTTGGTGCAGCCGAAGTTTCCGCTTTTTCTTGCATTTTTTTAATGACTTCAGTCATATTAATAATAATTTCCTCTATTTCATTATTTCATTTCAGTGCTTGCGAACGGACAGTTTGGAAAGCATAGGCGATGTCAATTCGTCGCTGGCGAACACACCGTATATGCCTATCGCCAGTGATCCAACGAACATGCTTAACGCGGCAGCGCTGCACCAACATCCATGCAATAACAGTAGTAACAACGGAAGTGGCAGCTACACAGGATCTCAACAACAACAGCAACAACAAATGCCAAATAGTCATACGAATGGTGGCATTAACGGTGTACCTGGCAGCTTGCAGGCAACCAACAACAACAATCAAATGCATGCGAACCTTCATCCCGCCAATCAGCACACACACACGTCTCTGCCGCCGCCAACACAGCAACCGGACATGTTGGCGAATCTGCAACATATAAAACAGGACTATGATCTAACCACGCTGTAGAAAATGCGCATATGGGACAGACGCTTGGCCTAGGGTTCTTAAAGTATAGACAAATTAATTAATTTCATACAAATGAGTTTTGAATTAAATTTACCTGCGCTTTTAGTCTTTTAAATGCGTACAAGCAATGTCATTTGTGCAGTTAATTACCATAACTGTAAACTTAGGAATTTTATGAGTTCGCTCACTTTCTCACTTGTCAAATTTTTGTAATTTGGTGGGCAATAAACAGTTATCTTATTTATTTAGGCAATATTCTTGTTATTTACTTATAGAAAACTGGAAATGGAAATTTTTAATATATTTTTCTATTATTACATCTTATGAGCATAAATATGCTGAAATAAGAGCGAGAGCGCAAACTATATTTACCTTAACCTCAAAAATCTTTTTATTATGCTTTTTCATCAAAAGACATAATTAAGTAGCTTTTCAAATTGCCATTCTCATTGATGGTCAATAACAGATTCGGAAAATGCAGTGAATTAGTTAAGTTGAAATATTAATGTACATACATATATACAATAAATGCTAGTACATATGTACATATGTATATGTGAACAAAGTGTTTTTGTACAGTCTGTACATATACATACATAAGTAGTGATTTAAACTGTAGATATTACTGTATTTACAGATGGCTTATGTAATTATATACATATGTACGTATATATAAAGTAATGTTATTGATAAAATTCAATAAATTCTTGTCGAAAGAAATAATATCAGTACATATAAATAAATATGTAGTTATAGCGTATACATAAGTAGTTATAGTTGTAATTTAAAATATGTTTTATTTAACTTTATTATAATAATATATAAGAAGATTGTACACAAAATTATAGACAATATTAATACCAAATATATTGAAATGGATATCAGAGTTGTTGGTCTTTACAATTTTAATATATACTTGTATATAGGGTAGTCGAAAAAGTCTTTTGGTATTTCTAATCAAACCTCAACTAATTTTTTTAATTTTAAAGTGAGCTTTAATGAACCAAATATTTACCCTTTTGGTAGACCACTTTTTGTTATTTTTCCGCTAAAGACATTATTCCATCAGCGTAAAACTTTTCTGGTTTCTCGGCGAAAACTTGTGAAAAGTAATTTTCACAGGCTTCTCTTGAAGCCAACTTTACTCCATTAAGAGAGTTCTGCATTGACCCAAAGAAATGATAGTCTGATGGTGCAAGTCAGGGCTATATGGTGGATGCATCAAAACTTTCCAGCCAAGCACTCCCAGTTTTTGCTGAGTCATTAAAGATGTGTGTGGTCTAGCATTGTCCTCATGGAAGACGAAGCCCTTTCTGTTGATCAGTTCTGGTCGTTTTTTTCAATTGCTTGCTTCAATCTCATCAGTTGTTCTCAGTGAAATGTAGAATCAATCGTTCGACCAGACTGGAGCAGCTCATAGTAGATAATTCCTTTCCAATACCAACAAACACTCAACATAACCTATCGTGGCGTCAATCCTGACCTTCCGACCATTTGTTGAGCTTCACCACATTTGATCTTTTCCGCACATTATTGTCGTATTTGATTCACTTTTCGTCTCCTGTTACCATTCGTTTCAGAAATGGTTCGATTTCATTTCGTTTCAGCAAAGAATCGCAGATGTTAATTCGGTCCATTAAATTTTTCACAGACAATCCATTTGGAACCCAAAGATGTAGCTTGTTTGTTGTAGCCTTTTTTAAAACGTTCAAAACCGTTTGGTAGTGGATGTTAAGTTCCTTAGCTTATGTGATGGTCCTGGTCAATTTTTTCTATAATTTCATTGACTTTTTCAACGATAGGTCGACCAGAGCGAGGTGCGCCTTTCACATCGAAATTTCCAGAACGAAAGCGAGCGAACCATCGTGGTGCTACACGAACTGATACAGCACAATACTATTGACAAAATACGAAGAGACTTTTTCGGCTACCTAATAGTATTACTCGTGATGAGTTTTGGATCTGTGCTTACGACCTGGAAACAGACGACCAATCGGCAGAATATCATTGCAAAGGTGAGCCAAAGCCGAGAAAACAATGTCAAAGTAGGTCAAAAAACGAGGTTTTGTTGACAGTTTTCTTCGATTAACGAATGGTGGTTGCCTCCCAGTTCTTTCCGGTCGGCCAAACTGTCAATAAGAGAATGTTATGCATTATTTCGAAGCTATTCGTAAAAAAGAGGCCGGAAACATGGGCCGACAATTCTTGGTTTTTGCATCACGACAATGCACCGTCGCATACTGCATTGATTCTTCGCGAGTATTTCGCAAAATTTTCAACCAATATCGTTCCGCAATCACCGTATTCGATCTGATTTCTCTCGTGTGACTTCAGGCTATTCAAAAAACTCAAGAGACCGCTCCTGAGAGACTGTTATTATTTTAGGCTCATAGTAGTGGCACAACAATTTTTAAATATTTGATCGATGAAAGTTTGTCTACTTATTTTTATATATGTACATATCAATGGGTTCATGACGCGTTCTCCGAAGCAAATTTTTCAATTTCGAAAAGGGAAAAGGTCACAGGAAGACAAAAACGATCGAACTCAGTGGCTGAGCGATGACTCTCGTTTCATGTTCGGCCAAATATATACGGTGCATTCAGGTTTTTTTGTACGAGTCCTCAACGAGAATGCGTTGAGTCGATGTGGAGGTTCGCTACCATCTCTCTGATGCCTAATCGACGATTTTAAAGCACTATTCCTTAAAGTTTTCGTATCGATAAAAAATGCAAAGGAATACTTCCATAAACGAAATCATTAGATTACATCTCATTTGTGAAACTATGTAGCGTGACAACAACAAAAGTACTTTGCCAACTTCATTGTGCATTGTCATTCCTCTTTGTCATTTAATTAGGATATGTTTAATCATCGCCAATATTGTTACTATCTCCATCCACTGCCACATTCCAATGTTGTTCGCGCAATGGGCTTAGTTTAATGTGGTGGAACCTTCATTATCGGCGCGTTCCAAACAATGACAGTTTATCGCGCATAGCCACACCATCGCCATTGTCAACAGTCACTTTGGCATAGTAGTCGACGTCATCGTCATCACAAACGCCAAATTACTTACTCGCGAGCTGATGCAAGTGCTCGATAATAGCATATGCTAACAAGATTCCTTAATTAAAAATCGATTCTTTTGATTGATCACAACCCGTTGTCACCTGTTAGCTTCTGGAAATGTGCCCAACAAGGAGCAAACCAAACCGCAGCACACTCAGCACGCGAAAGCCTAAAAACTTTACTTTGCCGATTTAGTGCACATGAGTGCTTTTGGGTACGTATATGGGGTACTTCGTGGCTTCAAGGATGCGGCGTTCGATGTTGTCACGACAGAATGCACTCGGTGGCGCATATGAATGGATTGAGCTTCTGGTACGTGTCGTCTCTTAGCGCTTGAGTTGATTGTACTGCGTTTACGTCATACGAAGTTCGCGGAATTATTTATAACTTCATGGTGTACAGCAATTTGCTTATGACCGCTCGTGGAGTGTAGCGAGATATCAATCTACATACTGAGTGGTATATACAAAAAATATATTTACATATGTCTACTTATATACATTTGTTCAAGTTTTTGATATTTATTATTTGCTTACCGATTATTGTTTGAAACGAATACAATAAAGAAAATTTGTTCATAAATCGTTATCAATTCAACCGTGAAATATATGTATAAAATATATAAAAAGAATAATTCTGTGTATGTTGCATGCTCAAATTTGCACTCTTGTGCAAACATATACACGCCGGCTCATATCATTATATGTTTACGACCCACAATCTAGCGGCCTTGACATTGAATTGTCTGCCGTGAACACGAAAACACTTTTAGCGATTAATTCATCTTTGCGAAGAGATCTGTAGCACCTCAACTTCAACTTCGAAAAAATTGTCAAAATTCATAAAACTAACCATCAAATATCCGTAAGCTCAGAAAAATATAGGCAGATACCCGGAAGTAATAATATACTAAATTTAGATAGTATGGAAACTTAAAAAAATTAGCGATTCACGTTTAATGTCTTCAATGGACTCAAAACAGTTTTTCCGCAACCGTCGTTGGGTTTGCTGAATAGCCAGAACTCACACGACGAATACCGCAGTTGTGGCAAGATATTGGTTGAAAATTTGGCGATAAACTTACGAAGAATCAATGCAGCATGCGCCGGCATATTATCGTGGTGCGAAAACCAAGAGTTGTTGAAGCATAATTTCGGCCTCTTTTAGCGAAAAGAAAAAAACTCTCAACATAACCTCAATTTTTGACCTGCTTTGAGTGTTTTTTTCAGCTTCGGCTCGCATTTGCCATGATATTCGACCGATTTATCGTCTGTTTGCAGTTCGTAAGAATAGATTCAAGAATTGTCGCCTGTAATAATACGTTTCATGATATCTTGTTAGTCGGAAAGCATTGTTTAGCAGACGTTAATGCGACTCTGTTCTTCGAAAAAATTTAGTGATTTTTTAACCAATCGTGCTTGCACTTTTCTTATCCAAATGATCTTTCAGAATGGTTTTCAGTCATTCTTCCGATATTCCAACGATGCCAGTAAGGTCTCTGACTGTTGATCGTCGATTCTCAAGCACCGATTTCTTTATTGTATTGGTGTGTTGACCGTCAGTTGATATTGGTTGCCGTCCTGGATGTGGTTCATCGTCAACGCGTTCACGACACTCTTTGAATACTTTTACCAATTAAGAACACTTGCCAGCGATAAGCAATTATCACCAAGGTCTTTTCCAACTTTCCGAACGAAGAGGATCTTAACATATCTAATGAAAACGAAAAAAGCCAAAACGCATCCCAGCCGAGTTTCATAACAAGTGTTTTAGATTAATTGAATTGGCTAAGGAGCATCTTTGAAGGCGATTTGATTTAAAATATCACCACCACGCTGCCACACTAACCCGTACCTTTTATATTAGTCTCCACGTTGACCAATACAAAATTTTTATTTCGTATTTCGTATTTCTGATGCTCTGATTTTTGTCCATATGTCTAGGACTAGTATCACTCAAGTTACACTAAAGTTTAAGCAAATAGCCTTTCTCCTTACTTTATTTTTGCCGTTTTTATATATGCCGTCGCAGGAAGGGGGCTTTCAATCAAAGTGCCTGACATGATGTACTTCCTTTAAACGTTTTTCGAAAGTCTTCAGTATGGTAAAGTTAGAGGCATTCTTATTTTTATTGTGGAGTAAAAAGCTCTTTCTTAGCTTTTAACCGCAGCACAAAATTTTTCAAAGGAAAGTGTTCTTTAAGGGGGTATTCTACTCTAGAAATAAAATTTTGGGCAGTTTTTTGAATTTTATTTAAAAAAAAAACAAAAAAAATTTTACTATCCATTTTTTATGGTGTTTTTATTGATATCTTAAGAATACAGAAAAAAAAAATTAACAAAAAAATATTAAAAATTAAAATAATTAGAGTGGGGGGGGCAGAGACATGTGTAAAAAAAATGACGCATCCTGGTGACATTGATCCTGACTCTCCTGGTGGTCTGCAAAAAAAAAAATCAAAAGAAATTCTTAATCAGTAAGGATGCTGTTATAGTCCGGAAACACGAAATTTTTTTTTTTTGAAAAATGGCGACTGCCTGAAAATAAATATAATTTTTTACGATTTTTTTTTTTAAATTCCTGAATTTTTTTAAAATATTAAAATCAAAAATTTTGACACGATGCTGATAGGAACGATAAAAGATTATATAAAGAAGGTTTACACAGAATTTCAAGTAAATCGGTTGTATAGAACTTGAGATAATGCCGGTACCGTGTAGAAAAAAGTAGTTTCGAGAAAAACGCGTTTAAAGTTTAGGAGACAATTCTAGTGAACACGGACGCCACCTCACAAAATCAACTGTATTTCCGAAAATAAGTCGAATTTTGAAAAATCCTTCCAAGTTCATATTTTTGAAAGTCTAAACTTTAAATATATGAAAATTGAATTTTTCAAAATTCTAGAGTAGAATACCTCCTTAAAGCAGAAGTTTGTGATTTAGTTTTTTTTTGTTTTTTTGATTTCTCTATATTATTCACGCTAGTGAGAAAATTACTCTGAGCGCCATTCACTCGGAAGTGACCAGAAAAGATTCCAAGTATCTTTTGGGTAGCCAAAAAACAACCGTTGGAAGGCGAGCTAAAGTAAGAAAACGCAGGGCTTAGTACCTGCCACGTAAAACCCCAATGAAATTAAAAAAAACAGTGGCATATTTTAAATTACTAAACCAGTAAATCGACTTGAATATACATATACTATATAAGCATACTTGTATTATAGGTTCAACTAATATTATCTCTTAGAAAAAATTAATTTATTATTCAACATCAAAAGCATTGCAAGTCAAGAATGAGTACTTGCATAAATGACTTAAAATACAAAAATGTTATGTTATATGTAGAAGAACGTCTTCCAGTCGAAACTTATTGTCTTACACAGTGTGTTTTTGTTTTCTGCGCCAGTAGGAGATGCCACACCTAACGGGTGATTTTTTTGAGGTTAGGATTTTCATGCAGTAGTATTTGACAGATCACGTGGGATGTCAGACATGGTGTCAAAGAGAAAGATGCTCAGTATGCTTTGACATTTCATCATGAATAGACTTACTAACGAGCAACGCTTGCAAATCATTGAATTTTATTACCAAAATCAGTGTTCGGTTCGAAATGTGTTTCGCGTCCGTGTCCGATGAGCGATGAGGCTCATTTCTGGTTGAATGGCTACGTAAATAAGCAAAATTGCCGCATTTGGGGTGAAGAGCAACCAGAAGCCGTTCAAGAACTGCCCATGCATCCCGAAAAATGCACTGTTTGGTGTGGTTTGTACGCTGGTGGAATCATTGGACCGTATTTTTTCAAAGATGCTGTTGGACGCAACGTTACGGTGAATGGCGATCGCTATCGTTCGATGCTAACAAACTTTTTGTTGCCAAAAATGGAAGAACTGAACTTGGTTGACATGTGGTTTCAACAAGATGGCGCTACATGCCACACAGCTCGCGATTCTATGGCCATTTTGAGGGAAAACTTCGGACAACAATTCATCTCAAGAAATGGACCCGTAAGTTGGCCACCAAGATCATGCGATTTAACGCCTTTAGACTATTTTTTGTGGGGCTACGTCAAGTCTAAAGTCTACAGAAATAAGCCAGCAACTATTCCAGCTTTGGAAGACAACATTTCCGAAGAAATTCGGGCTATTCCGGCCGAAATGCTCGAAAAAGTTGCCCAAAATTGGACTTTCCGAATGGACCACCTAAGACGCAGCCGCGGTCAACATTTAAATGAAATTATCTTCAAAAAGTAAATGTCATGAACCAATCTAACGTTTCAAATAAAGAACCGATGAGATTTTGCAAATTTTATGCGTTTTTTTTTTTAAAAAAGTTATCAAGCTCTTAAAAAATCACCCGTTACATATCAAACATGCAACAAATTTCTTCTCATCCCTGCTCATAGTGGATAATCCTTGCAATGTCCTGCCTGCGTAAAGTCAACCCTTTACCGTTGCGCTTAAACGAAATTACTGAGATCAGTTTTTTTTTCTCTACCAGAACCCATTGCGTGGCACGCCTTTGAATTGTCCTAGTTGGAGTTCTTTAAAGGGCTTCCTGTCTTGGTGAACTATACAAAATACAAATACCTATTACTTACTTATTTTGTCTACAGTTGCTAATTTTATGCGATTTACCGTTTTGCATATTTGTGCTGGACGCTCGTCAACGCCCATCAAACAACATGCAGCAGTCGCGCGACGGGTGTTTAAAGGATTAAGTGCAATGACTCGTCGTCGTGTGTTCGCTGCATGAGTTTGACGGCTAAAAGGATTAAATTTTGACTTTTCATTTGTTGATTTGTTGTTTCTGCGAATGTAACACTTTGATGAGAGGCCGCTGCAAATTTTTACAGTTACTTACAGCTACTGGTCAGTAAAATATAAAATTCAGACGTTTTTTGGTATGAAAAAAATAATGTGTGATTAGTTTAAATTTTTGCAATAAGAAATAAGATTACTATTTTATATAGAAACATACATTCGGTTTAAACTATTTATATTTTATATATCTGTTTTATCTTAATGTGGACTCCATTGCTTCGAATTTTGCTTGGCCTCTGTTTTGTGGCAGAGGATCCATGTTTCGCCTTCGATTTCAATGCGCGGTTTCCTTTCAAAACGAGCATAGAATCACCGATTGACCAACATTCTTTAATTTTCTGCAATTTCCGTGCCCTCCCGCTTTCACACGTGATCAAAACATTACTTCGACTCCGAATCGAAATAAATTGAGCATTGGCTGGTGAGGTTAAATACTTGTCGGATCCCTTCCACTTAAGAAAAAATTGTCTAAACATAGAACTTGATTTCTTTCTTCTCTCGTTTTGTTACTTCGAAAGCTTTTGATTACAATTTGTCCACGCTTTTTGCTGTTTGGCGCCAATCAAAGATTCGAAGTACAGCCAGGTTCTTTCCCACCTGATATCTCCAACGGAGTGGAGGTCCTCCTTTTCCACTGCTGCCCCGACGGGAACTGGATTGAATACTTTCAGAGCTGGAGTGTTTTCATTAATTTGGGCGATATGTCCTAGCCAAAACCACTGTCATTGCCGTCGTATATCTCGTACAGCTCATCGTTCCATCGACTGCAATATTCGCGGTTGCCAATCCGCAAAGGACCATAAATATTCCGCATATCATTTCTCTCAAAACTCGTTACGTCCATGTCTCTTTACCTTATAGGAGGACAGGAATAATGAGTGACTTACATATAGAGTTTGGTCTTTGTTCATCGAGGGATGACTTTACTTCTCAATTGCCTACTCAGTCCGAAGTAGCACTAGTAGGCGAGAGTTATTCTGCGTCGGATCTCGAGGCTGACGTTGTTGTTAGTGTGGAGAGGACAGGAATAATGTGTGACTTACATATAGAGTTTGGTCTTTGTTCATCGAGGGAGGACTTTACTTCTCAATTGCCTACTCGGTCCGAAGTAGCACCAGTAAGCAAGAGTTATTCTGCGTCGGATCTCGAGGCTGACGTTGTTGTTAGTGTGGACAGGACAAGAATAATGAGTGACTTACATATAGAGTTTGGTCTTTGTTCATCGAGGGATGACTTTACTTCTAAATTGCTTACTCAGTCCGAAGTAGCACTAGTAGGCAAGAGTTATTCTGCGTCGCATCTCGAGGCTGACATTGTTGTTATAACACTGGTTCCAAGATAGACGAAATTATCTACAACTTCGGCGTGTTAACAGTGACGTGGAAGCCAATAGGAAATATTTCGTCTTGTTCTCGTTCACAATCAGACCCATTTGCCTCGATTACTTATCCAGTCTGGAGAAAACAAAACTAACGGCGCGGAAGTTAAGGCCAAGATATCAATATCATCGGCGCATGCCAGCAGCTGTACACTCTTATAGAATATTGTACCTGCTCGGCTAAGTTCTGGAGCTCGAATTATTTTTGAAGTCGTCTCCTAGGTAGTCGCCTTGTCTGAAACCTCGTTTGTTATCGAACGGCTCGCCGGGGTCCAACCCGATCCTGACGGAGCTTTGTAGATGCTCAAAGTCAGTTTACACAGCCGTATTAGTTTTGCGGGGATACAAAATTCAGACACCGCGGCATAAAGGCAGCTCCTTTTCGTGCTGTCAAAGGTAGCTTTGAAATCGACAAAGAGGTGGTGTGTGTCGGTTCTCTTTTCACGGGTATTTTCCAAGATTTTGCGCATGGTGAATATCTGACAGTTGTTGATATTCCAGGTCTAAGGTCACACTGATAAGGTCCAATCAGTTTGTTGACAGTGGGCTTTACTCTTTCACAAAATACGCTGGATAGAACTTTACAAGCGATGTTGAGGAGGCTTATTCCACGATAGTTGGCGCAGATTGTGGGGTTTCTGGACAATATCTTCACAAAATTCGATCACATACATTATTGTCCAACTGAAGAAATCATTTAAATCGAAAGACTATAGAAAATTAAACAACTATTTTTTAAACGCAATTTATTTAATTTTTTTTCTAATTGGAGTTCGCCATTTTCTGCGAGCTTGTTTCCTAATGAGCATTAATGATTCTTTAACGTAAAAACAAATATTTTATAAGTTTTAAATGTAATCCTTGTCACCTCCTACCGAAGACCTCGCTTATTTATTGCCCATGATCAGGTCTTGCAGGAGTACACATCCATATTTGTACCTGTCAATTAAACAACAATAGTGATCATTTTTCCGCCTTTTGTCTCTTTTGACGTTTGCTCATCAAAGTCGTTGAGGTGCAATGCCAGACATTAAACGGCGAAGATGCGTTCCACTGCTTACATACAAATAGCCAAACAAAAGTGTCTGTCAAAATAAACAATTAGATGATATTAATTCTCATCAGGAGCACATTTTCGGCAAGAAATTCAAATTTGAAAGAAAGCAATACTAAGCACTTACCAATAGTACAGATATATGTATGTATGTACGT
This sequence comes from Bactrocera correcta, assembly GCA_027475135.1. Taxonomy (NCBI): domain Eukaryota; kingdom Metazoa; phylum Arthropoda; class Insecta; order Diptera; family Tephritidae; genus Bactrocera; species Bactrocera correcta. Next base: position 32,449,876 of record CM050327.1, read on the forward strand.
GTGTGAATGTCGATTGCACGTTTATGGGTTTCTGCTCCTCCTCTTGTCTTTGAAGTGCGCATACCAAATCGCTTTTGTATTGACTATTGTCGAGGCATACCACAGCCCATAAATCGTTCCAAGGTGATATGTGGAGCGGCGAAGGAGTGCATTCTCATATATAAAAGGTACATAAGTGTTTAAATGCATGTACATAGTTAATCGGGTGTTTGCCTAAAGTGCTGTCCTACAATTACAACTGCAATGAGCGGCTCAAGTGTGGCCTCGGAAATCAATCACGTCTCATCAATTTGCACTGCGGCACCGAGTGTTGTACTGCAATGAGTTGCTGCCGCCGTTGCCATTGCCGTCGAAGTCATTGATGAGTTCGACATGTGGTGAGGTGCGATTGAGCATTGATGAACGCATACGTGCATGCACACGTGTAAAATGGTATGTGCGTGTGTCCGTCCACCGCGAAGCCTTCAGTGAGTACGAGGTGCTACGAATGCGTTTCGTAATTAATGCTTGGCCATTTATTAAATTGCCAGTTTATGCTCGCAAGCCGTTGGTTGGCCCAGTGCCAGGCTGCTCGTAGTGTGGCTGGGGCTGTGGGTTACATTCGGGTTAGCTTGGCACATTTGGCACTCGGTTCGGCATTTGGTCGGTTAAAAAGTGCAGTGCGCGCAAACAAAAGCCATAGGAATGTGCGCTTCCATATGGGTTATAACTAATTTGTAACCATTAGTCCTATTATGTTGGTGGCTGAGTGTGGTGATTTTGGTTTATTTAAAACCATTTAATTTAATTGGCCGATTTGTAAAATGGTATGAGTTGGTTGAGCATTTTCATCTAAAATTGATTTTATGTATTTTTAGGTAGTTTATGAAAGAGAGTTTTGTGTTATGGCGGAACTTAAGTAAAATTTATAAACTTTGTATTTCAATAAAATATATATTATATCAAACAGTTGCAGTTAGTTATTTAATTTCTAATCGGCGATCCTATCCTGAACATCCATTGTGATTTAATCAAAGGTATTTTTGGAATTTCTTTAATTTCTTCAGAAAACTTTAATGTGAACATTAGGTAATTTGGACCGTCAAAATAATTAAAATACTATTGAATACGACGGAAAATACACATTCAAATCCCTATACGGGAACCTGGAAAACACAACCGAAAAATCAACGTATTACTACTTCATGGAGAGCTTAAGTTGCGTTTTTAGTAGTGTAGGGCTCAATTTAATGGGATATTATTCGAGATAAGACTTGATAGGGCAAAGATGTATGCGGGGTATTCCATACCAAATCGATCACTTTTGAACCCGACCCCTTTAGATTTTGCTGAACTTATCCATCCTTTTCTACCCTTTAAAAAACATTTTTGAGAATTTTTTCAAAATTTTTTCTCCAACTTCAAAAAAGTTATGAATTGTGCTATTTTTTGCTAAAAAAATGGCTTTTTTATTTTCAAATAGCCATAACTTTTGTATAAATAGACTTTTGGAAACCTTTTTTTTTATTTTTTGAATGAACTTTTCGAAAAAATACACGAAAAAAATTTAACACGATCAATTATATAAAATAATCATTTTTTTTTGTTTGTTTTAAGTTCGCCGTTTTGTTTTTTTGGCTTTTTTTTTTTCTCAAAAAAACTTTAATTAATTTGACAGCTATCCCTGCTAATCCCGGAGTGGGCCGATTTTATTTTATTTAAAAAAAAAAAATTGTAAAATTTTCAAAAATAAAATAATTTTTTTCCATAAACTTTATTTCTATCATATAAAAAAATATAATTTAACAATTTTATGATATAATATATATAAAATATATTTTAATTTACGAATATAATGACTAAGTGTAACGATTAATGTAGTTAATATCTAAATAATCCATTTAAATAAATAAAAAAAAAATATTTAAAAAAATCGGCCCACTCCGGGATTAGCAGGGATAGCTGTCAAATTAATTAAAGTTTTTTTGAGAAAAAAAAACCAAAAAAAAAAAAAATGGCGTACTTAAAACAAAAAAAATGATTATTTTATATAATTGATCGTGTAAAATTTTTTTCGTGTATTTTTCGAAAAGTTCATTCAAATACAAAAATTTATGGCTATTTGAAAATAAAAAAGCCATTTTTTAGCAAAAAATAGCATAATTCATAACTTTTTTGAAGTAGGAGAAAAAATTTTGAAAAAATTATCAAAAATGTTTTTTAAAGGGTAGAAAAGGATGGATAAGTTCAGCAAAATCTAAAGGGATCGGGTTCGATTTGGTATGGAATACGCCATGTATTCTCATATAACTGTTAATACAAATTTTTATTATCGCCTTCAAAATAGGTTCCGGAGTCAACACAAGCATTTCAATACTTAATTAAACTTTATATACACTTGTTATAGCGTCGACTGGGCTCGATTCAGTGCTTTCAGCGGGTTTTGTTTTTACGTTTTTGTCAAAGATTACTAACGTCACTCGCATATACAGTGACATATCCCGTTACCGACAGTCTTCATAGCCCGACATCTACTATAACTGAACAAATTTCATTAACACAACGTTTTCATTATTATTTTCATACAAAAGCATCACCTATAGCCGGGCTATAGACAAAATTTTGGCAACGTGTACCAATCTAAGAAAAATTTTTTAATTTGTAAATCACATACAATCATCAATTATATGGAGTAAAGTCAGTCGGATATTCGAAAATCCTAATATCAGTTCTATGAGGACTAGGTGGAGTTTCCGCAAAATTTTATCTATTTTAGGCAAAAAGATACACCGTTGTGATTAAAACATACTCTCTCATTCTCATTCAGCTAACTCAAATATTGGCCGATATATGCGGTATAAAGTCATCCGGTAGTTCGAAAAGAAAGTATTGGTTCGATTCCTCTCATTTTAAAGCAGCAAAAAAATTCTTAATCAGTAAGGATGCTGTTATAATCCCTACCTCAGGGAATACGATTTTTTTTTTTTTTTTGAAAAATGGCGACTGCCTGAAAATAAAAATCATTTTTTATGTTTTTTTTTTTTGAAATTCTTGATTTTTTTTTTAATACTAAAAAAAAAATTTTGACACGATGCTGGTAGGAACGATAAAAGATTATATAAAGAAAGTTCACACAAAATTTCAAGTAAATCGGTTGTACAGAACTTGAGATAATGCCGGTACCGTGTGGAAAAAAGTAGTTTCGAGAAAAACACGTTTAAAAAAGTGAGTCAAGCTGAACCGGGCTAGGCACTACGTCGCTAAAGTAACTGTAGCTCTTAAAATAATTTTAATTTTTAAAAATCCTTTAGAGGATATGTTCTTAAAGGTCTAAACTTTAAATATATGAAAAAAAATCGAATTTTTCAAAATTTTAGAGTAGAATACCCCCTTAATATAGTTCTTAGTTCTTACAATTTTGAAAAAAAAAAAAATTCAAAGTATGGTAGACTTTCAGGTAAATCGTTGCTAAAACATACATATATGTTTCTATGTTTTTACATTTAGGCCTCGACTGCCGGAACTCCAAAACAGTGACCGTTGCCCAATACAATGTTCTCAACCGACTACACATATGTATGCAGATATATATATGTATAGGAACATACATATGTATGTGCGCCAGAGATCGCTACACAATTTATGCACATATAAATGCATACGTAAGAATACGAATATGCGTTCAGCGGCTGGAAATGGCGAGTTGAGTGAGCTGCCGCGTTCGTTTGCTTTACAATATCTCGAATAATTGACATTTGATCATTAATCAAAGTGCACAATGCAGACATTTCATTTCGTATTTTATTTGGGTGGATTTTTTTCCTTTCCATTTCCATTTTCCCGCTGTTTCTGTTTCAGTTTCTTTTTCTGCAGCCACTATAGAAACGCACTGCGTTGTTGTTGTTTTATAGTTGTTCTAATACTTTTTTTTTTTGTTGCCCATTACTTTCGGTGCAGCCGCCAAGTGCGCCTGCTGTGGCATTGCGACTCTCTTCGCAGCCCTTGTCAGTTGCACCGTCCCGGTCGCATGGTTTATGGTATAATGAGGTGAACGCTACAACTGCCGCCATAACGGACTCATCACCAATCATCAGTTGACATGTATCTTACATTCGCCACAATATATGTATGTATGTATATACATATATATGTATATATATATTATAAATAATATATATTATAAATAAGCATGGTCTGCAACATTTTCGCGTTTTCGCACTCCTGACTTGTTTCCAACATTTACTACTTTTAAAAAGCTTTTGCTTTCAAGATTTCCCAGCCCACTCGCAAGCTCTTCACTGCGTATAAGCAATTTGATTGGCATACATAAGCAGTTTGCGCCATCGTCGCCCATGCCGCACTTTCCCACTCACCCCTTAAAGCTTTCACAACGTCACAAGTACTTGCACTGACATTTCAAATCCTCACATATGATCTGTACTTAAATGTGCTCGTACACCCTTATTTTCCCGTCTGTCAATCAAAGCACTGCTACTGCTAAGACCCTCTCCCTTGCATGCGCCATCGCGTTGAAAGTCTTGTTTGCTCAAAGGATAACACAGCCAAACAAATATATAAACACACACAGCCACTCACGTGTAAATATACACAAACACACACCCAGTAAAGTGCCGAATTTATGGCACATGTGCCAGTATGTGAGTGAAATATAAAAATACTTCGCCATCCTTCGCCTCATCCCAACGCATTTGCAGTGAGCATTACCATTGCTGTTGTTTTTGCTACTGCCTTCCATTTTCTAGGCGAACACCATTTTTTCCGACTTGTTGTTAGCTACAGCGTTGTGTACGCTTACGTTTGCATTTGACAGTCGCATTTCGTGAACTTTATTCCGAGCACAAACTCGCTTACATAGCTCAGCACGTATGTGGTTATACATACATAGATATACATGTATGTATGTATATACATACACATGTGCTTAAATGTGTACTTACTAGGGTTCACTTCAATGTCAATTTTTCCCTTTCCACTGAACTTTTTGTTGATTATTCTTTTGCTGTGTATCAGAATGCAAGACATTTTTTTGACAAATGCATTTCCTACCACTTTTTGTCTTTCGAATATTAGAAAAATTTAATAATTTTCTTAATTTTTTTTATTGGAAGGTGGAGCCATGAGTAGAAGTTCGCACAAGTGAGAAAAGTTCTCTGAGCGCCATTCACTTGGGAGTGTCCAGAAACGGTTCTTTTATATATGACTCAAGCAGCTCACGACTTCCGGTCTTAGACCAAGTATCCTCTGCGTAGCCGTTCCGTACCGTTTGAAGACGAGCTATAGTGAGAAAGCGAATCATTCCTCTCTAGGCTTGTTCGCTGGGTTTGGGACCTGGCACGTAAAAAAACACCTCCAATAAAGGATCAAAACAGTCTTGGATTGGAGTCCCCAATCGATAATGACGAATGACCGACCATGAAGAATTCCAAATAGCAATTACCCCTCTGAAGAACAAGAAAGCGGCGGGGGCCGATGGATTGCCGACCGAGCTATTCAAAAACGGCGGCGGGGAATTGAAAAGGAGAACGCATCAGCTTCTTCGTAGATTATGGTCGGTCGAAAGCATGCCCGACGATTGGAATTTAAGTGTGCTCTGCTCAATTCACAAAAAGGGAGGCCCCGCAATCTGTGCCAACTACAGTGGGATCGTGTGTACTATGTGAAAGATCAAAGCCCCTTAACAAACTTGACCTTATCAGTGTTGGTTTGGGCCTGGAAAATCAACAACTGACCAGATATTCATCATGCGCCAAATCTTGAAAAAGACCTGTGATAAGAGGATTGACACAAACAGCCTCTTTGCCGACTTTAAAGCTGCGTTTCCCAGCCTTTGTACCACAATATCTGAATTTGGTACCCTGCAAAACTAATACGGCTGTGTAAACTGACGTTGCGCAATGCTAAAAGCTCCGTCAGGATTGGGAAGGATCTCTCCGATCTGTTCGATAGCAAACGGGGTTTCAAACAAGTTGACTCTCTATCGTGCTATTTCTTCAATCTACTCCTGAAGACAATAATTCGAGCTGCAGAGCTGAATAGAAAAGGTATAGTCTTCAATAAGAGTGTACAGCTGTTGGCGTACGCCGATGATATTGACCTCTCTAGACCAAACTCTATAAGTCACTAATTATTACCGTCCTGCTATATTGTGCGGAGGCATGGCAATGACAGCATTTCGAGAGAAAGGTTCTGGGAAAGATGTTTTTTGCGCTTTGGCTACGACGAATACCTCAGTCGATGGAACGACGAGTTGAGATATATGACGACATTGACATAGTCCAGCGTACTAAGAAACAGCGACAGTACTGGCTAGGCCGTTTCGTCCGATTGGATGAAAACACTCTAGCTCTGAGAGTATTCGACACAGCTCCCGCCGGGGGAAGCTGAGGAAGAGGGATACCCCCACTCTATTGGAAAGACCAGATCAAGAAGGACCTGGCTACCTGGAATCTCTAATGGGGGTCAAATTGCGAAAATAAGAACCGACAGGCTCACTCTTGTAAACTCGGCTAAAACCACGGAAGCGGTGTCTGCGCCAATAAAAAAGAAGAAGATTGGAATCACAGCAACGGATCGTTAAAAATGTTACAGAAGTGTTTTGAGGAGTTGACTTTATTACGAACACAATTTTTGAGTGGAATAATCATTCATTGAGGGTCGTGAAAAATTAAAGAAATAGTTCGAACAAATCTCTGTATAAACATCAAGAGATTGCACAGGATTTCTACACGGATCGACTCAAAACAATTTAGTAAATATTTTAGGTATGAAGCGTGCTAATGGTGGACTCGTATCAAAAGAGCTGTATCTTTGGCAAAAACGATATCAAGTAGAGGTCGAGGTTACGATAAGTGGGGTTATGAATATTGCGTCGAAACTGTCCAGCAATAGCTAAAAAATAATAAAAAATATAAAGGGTAGGATAGGATTTCAGAGCTTACGTACATTTTTTAAATAATTTATAGTTTTTATATTTTAATTAAAGTAGCTTTTCTTATGGCATTTCCTATAACTCCAACTATTTCAGTTCAACAGCTTTCCATTTAACTCGTGCCACAAAGCTAACGCCACCAATGTACGTCTATGAATATTAAATAGCAAAATCTTTTTAATGATGAAAACACTAAAAGGATCACTCTTAACATTATAAATAATTCCGCTCATTCACCGAAAGTTAATTATTATTGGCAAATAGGTGCTAATACCCCTTCAAATGAGCGCACACTTAAAGGCAGAACCCTCCTTCGCAATAAGTTGACATGTCATGTTGAAACATCGAAGCATTTACGCACATGCAACCTCCAGTTAATCAACTAACTGTGGTACAAGACACCAACTCTATGTTGTAGTACATTCCAGTTTGCTTCCTAATGAGGGTGTCCACGCGCCAGCACCATCTTGCCACCTTGCCACAGTCATGTAAGCCAATGTCCTGTTCGCAAGCACCAAATTGACAAAGTGTTGATATTCCGAGTAATTAAAAGGATCTAACTAATGTCCAGTAAAGTTGAGTTTTGACCAAAGTCCATTCATTATGGTGCATACCTAAATAGCTTGATGAGAGCACGGCAAAGCTCTTCTGTCACATTTAAACTTGTCAGTGTGTGAGTGGTATGATTCGTGCCCATAAACAAAAACATGTATTTATGCATTTGTATGTATGACATTGGTACAGGGTATGTCTGTAAATATAACTGACATTGCTTTGGAAGCGAGCCAACCCACATTGGCTTTTGTCCGATACTAGGGTGATGTGGACAATTAATTTGATTTGTTGTTACCTCGATTTGAGTTTTGAGTGTTGATTATTGATATAACTTGTTAATTGCTTTAAAGGGTTATTTCTACTATTAAATAATCGATTTTTGCATATGTGACATATGAAACATACATATTCTCGGCCAAATATTTTCGGAGATATGAGCATATTTGTAAGTATTCTTTCAGGGGGTATTCTACTCTAGAATTTAGAAAAATTCGATTTTTTTTCATATATTTAAAGTTTAGGCTTTCAAAAATATGACCTTGGAAGTATTCTTCAAAATTCGACTTATTTTCGGAGATACAGCCGATTTTGGGAGGCGGCGTCCTTGTTCACTAGAAATGTTTCCTAAACTTTAAACGCGTTTTTCCCGAAACTACTTTTTTCCACACGGTACCGGCATTATCTCAAGTTCTACACAACCGATTTACTTAAAATTTTGTGTGAACTTTCTTTATATAATCCTTTATTGTTCCTACCAGCATCGTGTCAAAATTTTTGTTTTTAATATTTAAAAAAAATTCAGAAATTTCAAAAAAAGCGTAAAAAATGATTTTTATTTTCAGGCAGTCGCCATTTTTCAAAAAATTTTTTTTTCGTGTTCTCTGAGGTAGGGACTATAACAGCATCCTTACTGATTAAGAATTTCTTTTGATTTTTTTTTTCAGACCGCCAGGAGAGTCAGGATCAATGTCCCCAGGATGCGCCATTTTTTTTACACCTGTCTCTCCCTCCCCTCTAATTATTATAATTTTTAATATTTTTTTGTAATATTTTCTTTTCTTTATTCTTAAGATATCAATAAAAACACCATAAAAAAATGGATGGTAAAAATATTTTTGGATTTTTTTTTAAATAAAATTCAAAAAACTGCCCAAAATTTTATTTCTATAGTAGAATACCCCCTTAATTCAGCGTAATCAGGTCCCAAAACTTTATGATTTTCTTCTAGAAACGCTGATTTCATCGTTGACGGAGAAATTTTTTCCAAAACGGCAGAATCGATATACTTAAAGCTTGTATACGACCTTTTTAGTTATGTACACTGTCATGTAACGATCGAAGTAATAAGACTGTTGACGATAACTTCTATTTTTAAGCCCTTCTGAAATGGAAATTTTCTCGGAGGTCGCTTTGGAGATAGATTATGAAATGAAGAGAATCCAAAATTTTTCAAAATGAATAACCTATTTTAATGTACATTAGATTAGGTTAGGTGAAAAGGTCAATCCCAAGAAGGACCTCATTAGTTTGGTTTGTTTCAAAGTTCGATCTTAAGAAGAATCTCACTTGAACAGCTTGGAACCGCAGTTCGTTGTGGTCACTATAAACTACTTCAAACCTTTAGAGTTCGACAAAGTGCTTGGAACCTCTCACAAACTTATACATTAAATTTTGTAAAAAAAAAAATTACTAAAAAGAGTCACGTAAAAAGCGCTATTTCTGACTTATAAGTGGATATATCTCCTTAAAGTTAATAAACTGTGGAGTGTAGAGGACTTTGGAAGAAACGCTAACAATAAGTTCGATATGACAGAATCATAACGCCTTTGTTTGGTTCGCTAAAAACACCGAGATGTTTCGGTCTCAATATATAGAAATCAGCACAGAGAAGAAGAAAGTACCTGGTATTCTTGTTCCGTTTTCTTCCATACAACTTTGACAATTTTCGTCCCACAAGCGCATTTACTGACTTATATGGTGTGATCCATTTCGAGATTCCCTACTTTTTTTTAAGAAGAAGCACAGAAACCTCAAATGGGGAAATTTATTATCATTCGAAAGGGCATTTTTTGGAAATTATCTTTTTCAAATATTGGCTGCGGCTACTTCTCAGATGGTCCATTCGTTGAGTCCAATTAGTCCTCACAGACTTTAAACTTTACATATTCCCACAGGAAAAAGTCTAACGGTGTCATATTACAAGATCTTGGTGGCCAATCTACTGGCCCGAAACGTGAAATTACCTTCTCACCGAAGTGTTACCTCAATAAATCCTTTGAGAAATCTCGCCGACATCACGAGCTTTCATTTCAGGCATCAAATATTTGGTTATCAAGCCGCAATAACGGTCGCCATAGACGGTTACGTCATCATCGGCATAATTTTTCAAGAAATATTTATTGATAATTCCACCGACCCACAAACCACGTTGCTACGTATATTTCTAAATGAAATGACAGCTCTTGAATCTCTTCAGATTTCTCTTCGACCCAAATGTGACAATTTTGCTTGCTTGCCTAATGAGCCAGAAATGGGTCTCATCACTTAACAAAAATTACGTAAACATGGTTCTGGGGTAAATTTTTCCATGAATAGATGCCAAACAATACTGAACAAAAATAACATAATAGCTTGGCACGACTCAAGCATGATCTGTCAAAAAAAGGCTATTGAAAAAAGTACCTCCAACTGGATTAGATAGGTCGTTTCGAATGGATTTCATTTTTACTTTATACATATAATTCTCCATAAACTTCCGGGAAACTGTTTTCTGAGACTCACCCTAATATTAAGAACATTTGACTGACATGCATTTCGGCCCTGTTGGTCATTTCAAAAATCACGTAAAAATTCCAGACAAGCTTGTGCGTTGTCCAATGTCAAAGGGTCAGAGAATGTGAGTTAAGATTTGTTCACGTTTTAGGAATAATTATTGTTTGTATTATTTTGTGGCATACGCGTTCATTTATTCCAACATATTTTTATTTAAACTAAAGCTCCTTTAAACTGTTTACAAAAACTCGGACACACAACAGATAATGGGATTTCAGGTGTCGAAAGATGGATATTAGGTATTATAAAAGCAAATTAACTGGTCTGCATTAAAAATACACATAAATAATCATACATACATATACCCACACATGTATGTATGTATATTTTAAATAGTAAATGTGACAGTTTGCATGTCGAAATTTCGTTTTATTTCGAACTTAAATATTCTTCAGTCGAAAAAGTAGGAGGATATTTGTATCCCTTAAATGCTGCAGCAGCGCCATAGGCATGAAAACCAAACGACTGCAGCGCAGCAAAGCAGCATCCACCGTACCGAAAAACACCTTCGTCAAATTTGACTGACAGGTTTTCAAGATGTTCACACTAGCCTTAGTTTTTTAAACAATTTGGGGAGAAAAATGGTTTACATCATGGCAACGGGATTACTTTAAGTAATGCAGGCATTTGAGCTACACGCAAACACACGTTCACACACGTGTGTGGTGGCACGTAACTTCAAGGTTTCATTGTGGCTACGAAACTGTAAGAAAATAAAAAGAAAATAGTTAAGCGTCTGCTTAAATTCTCAGGAAGGCAAGAGCGAAGTATGTTAAACGGTGGTTGCAGCGTTTGTGGAAAATCTGCCCGCCAGTCAGATGGCATCCAGCGTATCAGCCAGCCATTTGTTGCACTACAAAATGGCTACGCTCTCCATACGATTCCCATTCGATTTTACCAATATTATCTAACCGTTGGCGTTAAACATGTTAAATTTTTAATTAATGAATTTCCCCTCAGCTGCTGGTGCATGCAGGTCTGTGAAAAATTTTGCTTGTTTTGCTGGGAAGAAAGAAATGCGGGTTATGTTATTGTTGTTTTTGTAGTTTGCTTAACTCTAAGCATACATAATTTTATGATATCTGATTAAGCGCTTAAATACTTAAGTTATCTTAAGCCAGCGTTAAAGGTAGAATTTAAGTTGTAATCTCGGATTTTCATTTAAATTGCTATAAAATTTAATAATTTACGTGTTAATTGTTTCAAACATTAAGATTACTCGTTGGTTTATTACAAACTTTAATCACTATTAAATATTTAGAAAGCAATTTGTTACAATAATAGAAACATAAATAATAGAAAACAAGCCATTCGCCAATAAAAAAGATTTCCCAAACAAAAACTTGATTTTGTTCAAAGAGTGTGTTTTATTCTGACAAAAAAGTACCTGGTATTGTTATTTAAATTTCAAAAAAAAAGAAAAATTTACTAAAGTAGTAGGACTGTCCTTAACCACTATGCCAAATACGAACGCGATCTGTCAACTAGTTTGTTTACAGCAGCTGATTAAGTCTATACACCTCAGTAGTGCGTTGCGAGTTTTACAATGGATAAAAATATCGAACAAAGAATTTGTCTCAAATATTGTATTTTTGACCAAGTTTTTTGTACGGAATTGTTGCAGATAAGACTTACGGTGATTCAGTTTTATCGAAAACATCAGCCTACGGCTGGTACAAACCCTTCAAAGACGGACGGGAGATCGTTGAAGACATACCTACTTTTGGTCGGCTTTCGATCTCTTCAACTGATGAAAATGTTAAAAAGTTTAGGATATGGTGCTTGAAAATCGTCAGGCAAGCGTTAGAGAAATGACAAGAATGCTCGATCTCAATCTCTCGCGAGTTCGTTCGAATGATTTTGATGGATATTTTGGCTTTGAAACGCGCTCTTGCTCGACTCATCCCGATAAAGCTGAACTTTTTTCAAAAAGAGTACCGTAAACAGGTCTCTTTGCAAATGTTTGATTAAGCGAATTCCGATTCCAAATTCACGGAGCGCATTATAACTGCCGATGAGACATGGGTTTATTAGTTTGACATACCTCAAACATGTCAACAATCATAGGAATGCAGGAAAAAAATCGAGCCGAAACAAAAAATTCACGCCAAAAGCGCTCAAAAATCAAGTTGATGTCCATTGTTTTTTTCGATATTCGTGGTTTAGTGCGTCACGAATTTGTTTCGGAGGGACAGACGATCAATAAGGAGTTCTATTTGGCGGCATTGAGGCGTTTCATGAGAACATCCGTCGAAAACGGCCGGAATTCTGAAAAAACAATTCATGGATTTTACACGGCTATAATGCACAATCGTATCGAGCCACGATTGTGACCAAATTTAAAATCAAAAACGCAAGGAATACCATCGTTCAACTACCGTGTTCACCAGATTTGGCTCCGTGTGATTTCTTCTTGTTCCCCAAACTTCCCCGTGAAACCTGTTTTCAGTAGATCAAAGAAATAAAACAAAATTCGCTGAATCAGCTGAAGGCCTTTCCAAAAAGTGCTTATAAAAAGTTTTTGAGAACTGGAAAAATAGTTGACATAAGTGTATTGCATCTGGTGGGGATTACTTTGAAGGCGCCAAAATAAATATTGATGAATATTAAAATATGTTTCGTTTTATTTAAAATTTCCGGGTATTTTTTTGTCACAATGTTTATCAGTTATATGATATAGTAGTTCAATCTGAACAATTTCTTCAAAAAATGTACTCTTGCTTTGAACAATAATATGCTTCAAATTTCATGCAGATATCTTGTAAAATAAAAGAGTTTTCAACACAAGGACTTGATTTTCATCGATGGCTGGTATGGCTGGTATGTAATTATATATAGTTTTTTATGAAGGAAAGCACAAGGACAAAATCTCAGATCATTATCGTAAAAACTGAGAGACTAGTTCTCGTATATACAAACGGACAGATGGATATAGCTGAATCAAGTCAGCTCCCCATATAAAAAATGTGGTTATCTTCCAAACTTTCCTTTTATGGTACTTCATAAGCTTCAAAGATTCTGTAAGCGGTTGGATCTTCCAAAAAAATATAAATTTTATATTTCAAAGCATTTGAAAGCCTTAAAATATTTTATTGATATGGTACCTCTAAAAATTTCATTAACAAATTTAATAATTTAAAAGTGACATATACGCACATCCATACATATGTATATGCCAAGATCTTAAAACGAAACATACAATCTTAAATTTCACTCTTACCAATGATCACATGTAGCTTTAAATATGTGAAAAGTTAAAAATAACGAGTTCTATTCAAATACAGAGTTTTAAAATTCAATATAAGATGTGTTATCATAACCGTTCAAACGATGGTCGTGTTACGTAACCAAAACAAACCCGGATTTATAACCTGCTTATCAACTCGGCAGTATTCCTCAAAACTACAAGTATTTTTGCCGTTACGACAACAATAACAGTCGCCACTATTAGAACAATTTTTTCTTCACCGGATTTCAGGCAACTTAAAGTTGTATTTTGGTAGCAAAAACTTCAACACTCAACACGCAAATGTGACTTTTGTAATAATTAATTAGTAATTTGTGTAAGTGCGTCGAAAAATTACCGCTCTTGACTTGCACTATAGATTAAGCGCGAAATTTGAAAGTCATCGCGATAAAACATTGAATGTGTGGCTATTCGAAGAAAAAGAAATTGTTGAGTGATGAAATGCATTAATAGTTACACGACTAAGAAAATGCCTTGCAACATGTAATTATTCGTAATTAAATATTTTTAATGCATAATAACTTGATTTTAAAACCGGGAATGTTACGAAACACTGATTTTTAGCAATTCTAAAATATTGTATTGAAAATTTATTGTCTACTACGTATGTATTGTATATACTAATGCACATATGTATGTATTGTATGGTATTTTTTGTCTAACCACTGTTACACAATGAACATGGGACTATGATTAATCTACTATCTTTTCGGGTAACACTGTTTTGGAAATATGGTTTCATTCTCTATAGTATACAAAACCATATGCGTCTTGAAATGATAGAAATATTAAGATTGAACAAATACTCTTCTGATATATAATAGCTGAACGTGGTATAAATGCTTTATTGTGGGTATAAAAATTACTTTATAGTATAAATCTTTTGCCTACGTCACATGGTAAGTTCGGGCAACAATTTTCCAACGTTTCTATGAAACTTGAACATCTATAGTACAGTGACAGCTCTATTAAACGGACGCCCTTTCAGCGGGCATCTAGCCATTGGCAGCCGCAACATTTGTTGATGTTTATCAAAGACAATCTATCAAGCGGACAACTCTTTTAACCGGACAGAAAGGCTGATCCTGACGGAAGATTTCACTGTATTGATCTCGCTCATCGAGTATTTTCATTGACTTATTTATGCTTTAAGAAATTACTAAACACTTCAGTTTTATGTGTGGCACTTCTTGGGTTTTTTTTTTTATTGCATATCTTTATTTACAATCTGTCGTAAAACAATAAGTAAATGTAATTGACTGATATAATTCACATTGATGCATTAAGTGCAATTTGGCCTTAAAGTAAGGGTGATCAGTAAATGTATCGTATGATTATTTTTGCATTAACTACTTAATTAGTTCTTACGATCTAAAGGGCAGGTCTAAAGGATGCAGTCTTTGAAGTCGTCGTGTGTCTTCACTGTTGTCTAATAAGTTTATGGCGAGTGTGTTGGGATGGAAATTTAGTCTTGTGATGTATTTAGAGCTGTATCTTTTTATTTCGTCAATTACCGTAGATGTGTTCAGATCCTTGTGGAGATGGATATTTTTGATATACCACGGAGCCTTAGCAATCAATCTAAGAGTTTTTGACTGGTATCTTTGAATAATATTTATATTGGATTTACTTGCAGTACCCCAAATTTGAATGCCATAAGACCACACAGGTTTTAACACAGCTTTGTAGAGAAGCATTTTGTTTTTCAGACTAAGTTCAGACTTGGGGCCAAGCAACCAATACATTTTTCTTGTTTTAATTTTGAGCTGTGTTCTCTTGGCTCTGATATGTTCACGCCAAGTAAGTCTTTTATCTAAATGTAATCCGAGGTATCTTACACTATTGGATTTAGGAATTATGACTCCATTAAGATTTACGCTGGGGCACTCTTTTTTTTCTCAATGTGAAGGTGATTTGAGCAGATTTTGAGGCGTTTACCGAGATGTTCCAGTTTCTAAGCCAGGATTGCAATTGATCTAGCTGTGTTTGTGTGGTTTCAGCAGCTTCACTAGTCGAGTAGGAGGATGAAAGTATAGCAGTGTCGTCTGCGTAGGTGGCAACTATTAATTTATCGTCTTCTAGTATTGGCATGTCTGCGGTAAAAACTGTGTAGAGCGTTGGTCCCAGAACACTACCTTGGGGGACTCCTGCTTTTATCTCGTGTATGTCCGAGATTTCGTCTTGAATTTTAACGTAGAAATGCCTGAAACTCAAATAGGATCTGAGGAAGAGATAGAGCGGGGTAGGTAGTATCTTTTTAATTTTGTACAGTAGGCCTGAGTGCCAGACTCTGTCAAATGCCTGCTGAATGTCTAGGAAAATCGCACAACAATACTTCTTCTCTTCCAGGCTACAAAGTATAGATTTCACAATACGATGGCATTGTTCCGGTGTACCGTGCATTTGTCTGAAACCAAATTGATGATCTGGGATGATCGATTGCCTTTCCAGCTCTGGCAGTAATCTTCGAAGAAATATTCTTTCGAGTATTTTCGAGAATATTGTCAGTAGGCTTATTGGTCTATATGAAGATAACTCATTTTCCGGCTTATTTGGCTTTGGTATCATAGTTATTTCAGCACATTTCCACTGCGTAGGGAAATGACTTAGCCTGAAGCTACAGTTAAAAAGCAGCTACTTCTTGGGTTGACTTAAATATATTTTTAAAGTCGTTCTATGTACTTTGACGCATACCCCATACCTAAAAAAAATTTACTCAGTACTTATGACATAGCTGTAAATAAAACCCCCGGGTCCGTCTTTACTTAAACAACATTAATAATTGCTAATTTTTACAAATAATTTTCGACGAGTTACTTCATTGTGCGTAAAGAATAAAATACTGGGAAAATGCTGTTTCTCGTTTTTACGTTCTCTGTTTATGGTGTTTCCAATTTTACGATCTTGAACATTACCTTTACAGTCATTGGAATTTGTCGCTTGCAGCGTCATCTGTGAACAGTTAGCTGAACTTGCAATTAAAAGCACAAACCTCAGTTCACCAATCGTGGTTTGTGTCTTTGATAGCTGCCGGCTTTTTATTTAAAAAAATTGGTCGATTCAGTTTTTATAAATATCAACTAAAATTATATAAAACAAGGCTTGTTTCAACTTGTGTCAATGTGATATTTCGTTTTTGAAATCACTTCTATGAGTTTATAATATCATAGATGACGGGGGCTCAGATTTCCTGACTAATATAATTTCAACAATGGCAATTATTTCACCATTTAATCATGGATGGCAATTCAAGACCACATTTTATCGATAAATCATATCGATATGTACAAGTTTAATAGTTGCGTCACAGCAAGTAACGAGTAACCAAACTTCAATCCATTAAAAGAAATATAAAACTAACACAAACACAGGAGCCTTATGTGTAAGAAGGATACGAACTATTAACTCAATACACAAGAGTTTCGGTTAGTTTTATTAATTCGACCTGAAAAGACTCATAGAAGCTCTAATATAAATGTCTGGTAGCGCTACCCGATAGCGTTTTTGACTTGCAGTGGTAGATCAAAAACTTATTGAATTATGATTTTTTTATTTATGTCTGTCTAATTGCGTTTCTGTGTACTCCTTTTCATAAAAGGTGAATCAGTTTTTAATGAAAATGACGTGCCTAGTAAGAGGGTTATTAACTGCGCTCTCATTACGACAAGTTCAAATGTGAACAGTGTCATTATTATCAATAAACCGCCTTCGATATGCAGTTTCGAACAAAATATATTGGACTTATACCTACGAATCGAATTACATTATCGTCTCTTATTCTCGGAATTATCATTTTTTAAATATAAAAAATCGCGGCTATTTGGCATAGAAACTATAAGATTGTTAATAAATTCTTGTGGTATGCTTAACGTGGCTTGTTTTGCAGCTTCGAACAATTTGTTCTCTGTGTCTATCCTTCTGTTTATTATCTCCCGAAGATTATCAATAGGACATTGAGCTGGCCACTTTAGGACATTAATATTTTGAGCTACGACCCAATTTACTACTAATTTCGCCGTGTGCTTTGGGTCGTCGTGTTGAAACGACCATGAAGGTGGCATATTCCACTCATCACGGGGAAGCATCATGTTGTCAAGGATATGCTTGTATATAAATCGATCCATAATGTCATTGATTCGATGAAGAGGTCCAACACCAAACCTGGAAAAACATCTCCATACCATAATGCCAACTCCACTATGCTTAACTGTATCTTGGTAGCATATAAGGATATTTAAGGCAGGATCTAACCTCTTATTTTTTGGTCTTCGAACTCTTCTAATTCCTGTCTGAATATTTCGAATTAAATTTTGATTCATCAGAAAAAAGTATTGTTTTCTATTGTTTTATTGATGATCTATTGTTTTTATATGATTGACTGTTGATGTGTTTCCGAGCAAATTAAAATCTTCTTAGTTGACTTTTTCTTGATATAAAAGTCTTTTTAGCTGCACTTTAACTTGTTATCCACCTCTTCTTCGTACAGTACGGCTGCAAACTTTCAAATTTAAGGCCTTAACCACGCTCGCTGCAGCCTTGTATAAAAATGTTTTTAGTTCTGTAAGTATTTTTGAATCGTCATGCCGTGTTGTGGCTTTGGATCGTCCTCCACGGTGATGAATTTTCACAGATCCACTGTCGCTAAATTTCTTTATAATAAAGCTCACTGTAGATTTATTGGCATAAAATTTGTTACAAAATTGTTTTTTTTTTTAATATGACAATGATTCTAATTATTATTCCTAATTTTTTATTTCTTATTTTTTATGTTTTATGTTTATTAATCAAATCCAATGGATGCCACGAATTAGTATTTCTACTTCAATATTATATAAAACTATTTTTACCATTTGAATATTTAATAAACAACTACGACACAATTTTTCTTTCAAAATAATTAGCAAATTTTATTTAAAAAAAAAGTTAAGGTTCTTCCACTCTCCTTGATGAACCAAAAGTAACATTAGTTTTACTAGAACCATTCTCAGTTCATTGGCACATGAACTTCCTTCTCCGATACGCTTTAGATAAATGCACCAATACGTAAGTATATAATCACCATAAGATCAAAAGTTGAAATTCCTTTGAAGGAAGTGGTGCAACGTGTTCGTTTCCGGTTCAGAGCTAACCACTCCACAACACAGCTGTGACCACTCGTAGTCTTCATTTGGTTTTCCTTTAAACACGAATCTTTAGAGCTGCACTGCTGTCTTTCTATTACATACTATAATAGCAAGAATTATTAGAATTTTATTATTATTTATAGTTAGTAATGCATTTTTTCTTTTAACAATAACATACTTTTTAAGGGGTATTCTAGTCTAGAGGCATGAAATTCAGGAAATTTTTGAAGTTTCGTAAAAAAGCCAATTAATACGTTTACTATCCACTTTTCTGCTAGTTATTATTAATATTTAAAATAATTTCTATAAGGAAGACTCTTTAAAATTTTCGGGTAAATAGATCCAGCGAAACCTGAGGAATCGTGGGTATCGTTGTGAATCAGACAGTTTCGAGGAAAACATGTTTAAAGTTGTGCGAACTAGTCGAACTATTTTATATACCTAAATCCCCGAATTTTACTTGAAACCTGAGAAATCGTGGGTATCGTTGTGAAACAGACAGTTTCGAGGAAAACATGTTTAAAGTTGCGCGAACTAGTCGAACTATTTTATATACCTAAATCCCCGAATTTTACTTGAATTTTGAAAAATCCTCTTTTGGACATATTCTTGAATATTTTTTAAAATATAGAAAACAATAAAATCGATTATCTTTATTTCTGGAAGCCCCTTAAATGGTGTTTAAAGTTAAAAAAAAATGCTTCGAAGCCAAAAAAAAAAAAAAACATATGTGCATACATATATACAAACTTATGTACAATATGTTACCATAATCGTTGCAGTTGCCAAAATAAAAACTGTGCTCAGCACAAATTTTGTTTCAATTGTTCACTTGGCACCCGGAGTGACGCAACTGAGTGCAATTTTTCCTTTACTTCTATTTTTAGGAAAGAAAAAGTATCCTTTACAATTGCACAAACATACCTATGCATTCGTATATCTACATATATATGTATGTATGTATAGTTGTACGTGTGAATTGCGATGAAACGTTTTGAAAGCATGCTGAAATCAAACAACTGTCAATTGGAAAATAAATCGTTTTTCTTTCTCCATTGTTGCTTCCACAGAGAGTAGGAGAAAGTTGCTGAATCTTTCGACGTGGAAACAAGATTGCACAGAAAAGAAAATAACGGAAAATACGATTAAAGGACAAATTGATGAAGATACTAAAAACGCTCACAAATAATACAAACAAACGGGCAACAGAGCACAGAGATATGAAAGTTAAAAGTGTGTTTGACATATGTCACGTGGGTGCTTGTAAAATGAAAAGTATTTTATGTAATGCTTGCTGAAAACTTATTTTGTCAAATGACCGTTAAGGGACAGGGGAAGCTTATTTTTTTAATTTCACGTTGAAGATATCGCGAAACTTTTGAGTTGTAGAAAACTGTGTTTTGGACACAATATAAAAATATTTCATTAAAAAACGCATTTAAATCTATGTAGTAATGGTAAACCAATGAGAAGACATGACAATAAAGCGACATGAGTCTGTGGTGGCGAGCTATGAAGAAAGTTGATGAGCGTATAATGTTTTTGTGAAAAATATTTTTGTGTGAAATATTTTTTCCGTTACAACCAACAAATAATTGAAGTTTTATCACTGTCCAGCAATTTTAAAATTAAAAAAAAAAACCCCACTGTCTTCTATTTGCTTCTGGCAAAAGAAAATATGACGTTTTTGTAAGCTCGCTGAAAAATCACCACATCTACATAAGCTTGCTCGTTCTGGTGTGTGTTTGTCGATTACTTCTACCCTGTGAGATACCTGTAGAGACGAGCTTCTGATTGGCTATAAATGCATTTAGTTTGAATTGCTATTTCAACAAAAGCCCGGAACTACAGGGTAGGTCACGGGAGCGTTCAAACATTCCTTTTGTTACACCAAGTTATCTTCGGTAACCTGAAAATAAAAAAAAGTAAAAATATTTAAAGTAAACATATAATAAAAATTGCGAAAATTATTAAATCGTTGACATTATTTAATTATTCCTTAGATCTAACAATATTCTATATTTATTTTAAAGCTGGCTAATGAAATGATAAAATAAATGGATGAAAAATAGTGAAATTTACAAAAAATCACAAGGTTTTTTTAATGAATATTTTGCTCAGTGGCGTAGCTAGGGGGGCCGAAGGGGCCGCCTTGGGGGCGGCAAAACGATCTTCGCTGTTTTTTAATATTCAGAAAAAAGGTCGGAGTAAGTGATACCATCATGCTGCATCGTTTACCTTGCTCGCTTACCAATGTCTATCATATCCAGCTGGGAACAAATACTTTTATTTCTCCAAATTTTCAAAAATGGTTTTTAAAAACTGCAATTCGGGCCCCGGGCGCCCGAAGTTGTAGCTACGCCACTGATTTTGCTAAAGCATTTACAATGTCTAGGGTCTTAAAAAGAAATAAATTTGACAATATATTCTGGGTATAATTGAGTATATTTATGTTTCTGTTACAGTCGTAGGGCTACACATAATTCCTACCTTTGCGTCCTCGCTGCGCACGTTTTAAACATGCATAACCTTTGTATATGATGCGGTAGCCAACTCGTGGGGAGCTTGGGATCGCGACTAAAAGAGAAGAAACTTCAGCGAGCCCCTCCAACATATTCGCTTTAAGGGTTCGCTGAAGTCTATTTGCAGCGTCTGTACACCAGAGCTGAGGTGTGTATAAAACTTAATACTACTCGATGAGTCAGGTTGTGAGCTGGGTTTGGGACTCGCCATACAGAAACCACTTATAATGAAAAAGAAACAACAGCCTCGAATGAAAGACCCCACTTTTGATGACGACCACAACAAACTTAATAAAGACTTTGATTTAAGGGTTTGCACCTGGAATGTCCGGTTCCCAAATTGAGAAGGTGCCGATGCCCAGCTGGCTGATGTCCTCGTAAAAGTAGAAACTGACATCACTGTCGACCAAGAAATGAGATGGACGGGACAAGTATGGAGACGAGCCCTTTACTATAGGATTTATGGTATGAGAAATACTCAGTCGTTGAGTTTTGGCATTCATTTCAGTGTATGAGCGTCTAGCCACAATCCGCATTAGAGAAAAACTTTTCAACATAAAGCTGATTTTCGCCGCTCAGACGGAAGAGGAGGACGATATGACCAAAGATGTTTTTAGGGACGACTAAAGAGCGCTTATGAAAACTGCCCCTGCCACGATGTGTAAATTCATCCAGCTAATTGGCTGTCTCCGGATCGAAACCAGATCGATTCCGTTACGATAAATGAACGACATCGACTAACGGCGACTCGGACCACTATATTGTTGTACCGTCAAAAAATACAGGGAAAGTACGACGTCGAGAAGCTACTATCACAAACGACAACGAAGCGGTTTTCTACTCGACTTGCACTCCTGCTCTTTGAGAGCACTCATAAGCAACTCGGTAAGAGGGAACTGTGGCACGGCTTTTCAAACTCCTTACGTACAGCGATTTCATAAAGGTCGAAAGAACAGCTGCTGCGATGGGGACTGTCATGTCGCAGTAGAGAGGAAGCAGACAGTCTACCTTGCAATGTTGCGATAGACAAAAACATTAGCGGGGTAGGATAGATACCGAGAATTGAAGAGGGAAACGAGACGCATATAAAAAAAGAAAGACACAGAAATGTCGGAAGCCGTATTCCCCGCAAAGCTAATATGGCTGTGTAAGCTGACGTTGTGCAACACTAACAAGATCGGGAAGAACATCTTCGAGCCGACCTCTCCAAGTGAGGTTTCAGACAAGGAAACTCCCTATCGTGGGATTTATTCAATCTATTGCTGGAGAATATAATACGAGCTGCATAGCTAAATATAGAGAGGTGCAATCTTCTATAAGAGAGTACAACTACTGACCTATGATATTTATACTATTGGCCTCAACAACAGCGCCTTTAGACAAGCATTGCGGCTCGTATGGATATGGTTGTGAACGAGAAGAAGACAATCTTCAATCTTATCTTCTGTCATCAAACAAACAGTCGTCGCATTTGCGAATTGGCTCACACGCCATTGTTGAGAGACATAACTTTGAGATCGTGGATAATTTCATCTACCTTGTAACCAACATCAACACCAATAACAATATCAGTTTTGAAATTCAATGCTGAATCACTCTTGCCAACAGGCGCTACTTTGGATAGAGTAGGCAATTGAAAACTAAAGTCCTCTCTCGACGAACAAGTCCCCCATCATTCCCGTCCTGCTATATGGTGCAGAGGTATGGTCAATGATATCATCTGATGAGTTGGCCTTAAGATTTTTCGAGAGAAAAGTTTTTCGGAAGATTTATGGCCCTTTGCGGATTGACAACGGCGAGTACAGCAGTCGATGGAACGATGGACTGTACAAGATATACGGCATTGACATAGTTTAGCGAATCAAGAGACAGCGCCGGTGGAAGCAGAGGAAGAGAAAGACCGCCACTCCGGTTACAACTGTTTTTTTGCAACAGTAAAATTTATTCTGTATTTTCCACAAATTACATGGCTGCGTATTATTCCCTTTCTCGAAAGTTTTGGGCATTTGAAACAAAGCCAAGCGGGAATATTTTACCCATTATTACAATTAGGTATACTTTCGAGTATGTAAATGTGCATATAAATAGTTGTATATATATGTATATATATTTTTATATGTATGTATATATTTGTAAACGTGTTAGAAGAGAACGTAAAGTATAACCAAAGTTCCGATAAAAATGCACCAACTGCCAAAAAAGCCATAGCAACCACACATTCTAACTAATATCCAACAGTTCAAGCAGTTTTAAGGAGATGGTATATATAGGAATATCCTTTCATTGCGATTTGCCTTTTACACGGATATAAAGATATAAACTAGTAGTGATGGCAATTTCTCGCATACATGCATACATACATACATATGTACATACCTAGAATTGATTCTTAACGGTTTTCCTAGATATTTGTCAGACTTATACTTACACATCGGGAAGTGAAAAATACTGTGTCCAAAAAGTTAGGTGACTTTTGAATTTAAACTGCGCGTGTCGAAGGATTTGGACAAGTTTTTTTTAGGTTGGTAGTACTGTCAATCACATTTATGTCAAATTTCATGTCAAAATATTCATTAGTGTTTGAGATACGTGTCGTTTTGTGAGCTGCTAAAAGTGAGTTTTTCGTTTTTTGCGATGTCGAAATTTGTTGAGCAAAGAATTTGTATTAAATTTTGTTTACGGAATCAATTTTCTGCTGCGGATATGCGGTGATGAGGCTATGTCTAAAAAAATGTTTACAAGTGGTATACTGAGTTCCAAGCCGGCCGTGAACGTGTTGAAGACGAAGAGCGTCCAGGGCGACCATCAACCTCAACCAACGAAACTCACGTTCAACAAATCAAAGATTTGGTGTTGAAAAACCGTCGATTAACCATTAGAGACCTTGCTGATGAAGTTGGCATATCGAAAGGCTCAGCCAATACCATTTTGAACTGGCGATGAGACTTGGATCTATGCTTACGACCCCGAAACAACCGATCAATCGAGCGAATATCGTGCCAAAAGACAGCCGGTACCAAAAAAATTGCGCCAAAGTCGCTCAAAAACCAAGGTCATGTTGACTGTTTTCTTCGATTATCGTGGTGTTGTGCTTTATGAATTCCTTCCAACCGGTCAAACCGTCAACAAGGAATATTATTTGAATGTTATGCGTCGTTTGCGTAACGCTATCCGCCTAAAAAGGTCGGAATTGTGTAAAGACAATTCTTGGTTTTTACACCACGATAATGCACCATCCCATACTGCCCTCGTAATTCGTGATCATTTCGCCAAAAACTCAACCCATATCGTTCCGCAACCACCATATTCACCTGATCTGGCGCCGTGTGACTTCTGGCTGTTCACCAAGCTCAAAAGACTACTCCGGGGACACCGTTTTTATACGATAGAGGAGATTCAAGCCGCAGGGAAGACGGAACTGAAGGTCATCCCGGAAATTGACTACAACCAGTGTTTCGAAGATTGGAAAATCCGTTGGCATAAGTGCATTGCATCGGGAGGGAATTACTTTGAAGGGGATGAAATTGATTTGGAAGCATAAATAAAAAATTTTCAAAATAAATACAATCACCTTATTTTTGGGTACATTTAAGATATTTTCGATAAAATACTCTTGGTGCTAATGACACCTAAACCTGAAAAAACGTTAACTGTAAGTGTGATGAAGCTATTATACTCTTCACAGATGCTTGAAAGGATATAAGAAGATATTTATATTGATTTTGATCGATCAGTTTGAATAGAAGACATATGCTATGTCCGCTCTGAACAAATTCTTTGAAGATTGTAGCTTTGCTTTGGATAATAATCCACGCCGTACGTACATATGTACATACATAGCTAAATCGACTCAGCTCATCACCCTGATCATTTATGTATGAATCTATATATTTTTTGGGATTTCCGACAATTCCCACAGGACAAACCTAATACCCCTTTTGTGGTGTTAGTTAGAGACTGGTAACGAATCCGTGTTACAGTATATACTGATGTCCCTTTCAAGTTGATATAAGATTACGAAGTACAAGTTAATAAGTATGATTTTTGATTTCGATTAGACTGAGATTTGAACACTGGATCCACGATAGTAAACCACTCAATCTACTAAAATCAATTAAATTTATTTTAAAATATCTAAATTAATTCATCCAAATTACTTAAAAATATAATGTGTATCTAAAAATTAGCAATATATATATATACAAAATACATACGTACATACATACATATAAAAAAGACAATTATACAGTTGCATGTAAAGTAGTGTATATACACACGTTGAAATTCATTTGCGTTTTTGTATTTGTATGTAACGGCGCACACTACACATTATCAACCGAACTGTGCAAAATAGTGTTGCTTTCAGGGACGTTAAAAGCATTATCTTTCACCTCATCTCTGCTGCCCGATGCCAGCCCATATCAGCGGCCAAATGGTGGCACGATTGCAACTACAATCGTTAAAAGAAAACTTTTAATTTCAGCCTGTGCGCATATTGCACATTTCGCATCCGGCTGCCGTCCGAAATGCTCTCCTCGGAAATTTATGCCTCTGTGACATGCATTGTTGTTGCTATTGTTGTTGGCGCTGCACTTGATGGCACGAGTAAATGGTAGTTGTTATCTAAATTGCACGAAGTATAAAATTTAATTTTACTTTTCTCTCTGATAACTTTATCGCTTCGTTTCGGGCGTTTTCATTTTAATTTTAGAATTATGCATATTTTGCATGTAGAACACGAGCAATGAAATTATGAAATTTATAATAGTGCTAAATTTATTTTTATAACCTATTTTGACTTCATTTTAAAGTGGATTTTATATCGAAAATAAGTAAACTTTGTTGTATTTGATATTTATTACTCTTTAACCCATATTTATAAAGGCACATTTAATATAATTTTGCTATTATTCTATTTTAAAGGATAATTTGGTTTATTAATAGAGTTAAAAGAGTTTAAGGTCAAGTTTTCCAAAAAGCAAAAATTTTATATTTTAAAAATACTGACCCGACTTTGAAACCTTATAACTTGTATCATATCACAGGTCAGTTGAACAGTCCACGGTCTACCATAAAAAAACACATTTTTTGGAAGAAAACATTGTTCACTTCAAGGGTGATACACTGATTATAGCGACCCTCCAACTTTTCGATACCATTTTTGTAGAAACATTTGACCTTGCTTCAAAATAGACCTCAGTTTCGGCGATCGCCTCTTTGTTCGACAAAAATTTCTTTCCAGCGAGCATTCTTTTGAGTTCTGAGAACAGGAAATAGTCGCTCGGACGACTGTCAATTTGACTTCCAATGATGGATACATGTTTTTGCATCGATATGTAATTCATCCATTGCTACATATCCACACAAAAACTCGGGTTTATTATGCATGAACAACTCCAAACACTGCGCCGAATCATCACCTCGTCGTTGTTTTCGCTCGCTCGACATCCAATTTATTTAGTTGATATCTTTAGAGTGTCTGCTATCTTGAACCACTTCACTTTGTGGACGTTTGAAATTATTTTCAGGACTTTTTTGATGTTTTTGTCGGTAACAATCTCTTTTGGGCGTCCATTGCGTTCACCGTCTTCGGTGCCCATTCCACGTCTAAACTTGGTATACCAATCAATGGTTAATTACCAAGCCAAGTTTTTTCTCTTCAAAAATGTGCCCCACCAACTGTAATTAGTAATAGCTTTCAATAAGCTCAATCTCAAAATTCGAAGAAACTAACTTCGAATTATGGAGAAATTACATGTTTCCTTATAACTAAACCTATCGAAAAAATTAACTAAATTCGCCAGAGACATTAAATTTTACCGTCGAGATGTTATGAGAGTTGGTGTGAAAACTGGACGATGTGCACAGCACCGCCCATTTTTTGGTTAAATCCCATATCTCGGGTCCCTGCCAACCGATTTCGACATTAAGTACGTGATATTCTTCTTACATTGTGAAAATGGATGAAATCGGACTACAACCGCCCTACTTCCCATATAAAACAATTTTAAAATCCACTTGATTCGTTCAGTTTCCAGTACACAAATCAAGAAACAGTTAATATAACGGGATACAACTTTGTACGAGTGCCTTTAGTGTGTGCCACCTTATGACCAAAAAATGTTGAAGTCCAATAAAAACTATTCGAGGTCCTGGGTACCGAATATTTGGACCTCGGTACCTATAGTTGACTTTTGATTGCAATTGTCGGTCAATGTCTAAGATACATAATTGAAATTCAGGGATAGTACTTTTCTTATATGGTATGTATGTATGTCAAATATGGGTTGAATCAGACCCTTCCTTACTTGTTTATTGTACGGTTTTTATATCATCAAACATTACGTAATAATTCGTGAGTATTTCTATATTTCTACAATACGAAGACGAAGAACCTCGGTCAAACCTTAGATAATTCGAAAATTGTTGGTATAAAAGAGCGATGATACAATTATTTTCTTACCGTATCAGGTCCGTTACAAAAGGGTATCTCAAATAAAAATTTACTATCTTGACAATGTTTCGAAACTATCGGTAGTTTTATAATTTTGAAAAAGATTAAAGTAGCTCAAACAAGTCGCATGAGATGATACTATAAGAGGGTTTTTTCATCGATATGCCTTCGAACAGTTTTCAACTTCATGAAGCAATCCCGCTGCCTTTCTTTATCCTCCGAAATCAATCTCATTCTCAAGATAGAATCTAGTCTATTCTATCTTCTTGGATTTCTATCTGGCTCTTGTCAAATTTATGAAGTAATCCTTCCGAACATAGAGAACAATTCTGTTCCCACAATTCCGTTCAGAGGGTCAGATCTACCTAAACGGAACTAGTTCGGATATTCATACGGCCAAGACCGTCAACTCGGGACCATTCCATCATATATGGAAATCAATTGCTACAACAACAACTTTTTTATTGTAACTTCAGAAACATACATATTTTATCTCATTAAATACTTATTTAAGGGGTTACATGGGTTTGCGGGTTTAAAAAAAAAATGATTTTTTTATTTTCTTATAAAATTCTACAACACCTCTAGAATATATTCCTAAAATTTTAAGTTGATCCGAGTAATAGTTGTAATACTTTCGGAGATACAGTCTTGAGGACTTATGAGATCGGGGCTAGCTAATTTAAGTTCATCGTCTTTAAACTCGTTTTTCTTGAAACTGTGTTTTTGTAATCGGTTGGCAAGATTTATCGAAAACTACTCAATCGATCTTCATGAAATTTTATATATGTATGTGTTTGAAATACAATTCTTAAAAACTTAGACGAAGAATTCTTTTTTTTCGATTACAAAAAAGATTTGAAAAAAATTTCGCAAAATGTTCCTTGAAATTTTAATGTTTTTGTATAAATGTCTGCAAAATCTCCAATTTTCAGTTTTTTGTCCTTCGCTCAAGTTCTAAATTAAGGTTTTAACTAAAATACGTTTTTCTTTTTCTACTTTCGATGACCTTGTAAGGAATTATCCTGCCAACGCGGGCGCATCCGAGGAGTCACAGGAAATGGCGGCGAAATGGCCGAGTTTAAAATATTTTTTTTCCAAATATTTCAGAATTTCTGTGTTATGTATGTTTGTAACAATAAAAAATTCTATTACTTAAAATATTTAATTTTTTGTATGAGAAAAAATTCTTGAAAAAAGCTGTTTTTTACTCGAGGAAACCCATGTAACCCCTTAAATGTTAAGAATAGTTAGGAAGAATATTTGATATTGCTCATAAGACTAATATACTTCTCTATAAATATTAATCAAATATAGTATGAACACCAGATAACTTACTCGTCATATAAAAAAAACTTCCGACTAACTCCACATTTTTCACCATTGAAGTGATTTCTTTAATTGCTGAAGGTGATTAAAACTTTAGCACTCAATTAACCTATAAAAGTACATCCATCTCATCCATCCAAGCTTCATACATATTTGATGTCTGCCAAAGTTAATTGCAACTCGTTACGTCCGAGACCGAGCCGCTCACCTTTCGTGCACCTGTCTGCTCGATTTTAGAGTCACGTTTAACACGTGCAACACCACAACGAATACGAATGCGTTTTTCTTCATTTGCGATTTTATTGTTTACAAACAAATACACGGTTGGAATGTCCAATAGTTCACGCGGCACGGCATGGCACAACCGTACATCAATCAAAAACTTCGCTAAACACGGAACGTCGGAACGTGGCTACGTGGCGGCAGTTTATAATAATAAATGCAGATACACACACATATTTATGTATAACACTAGCTAACGGTTATTAATAGCGTGTATGTATGTATGTATGTATGTTGAACGAAATCACTGGACCATGCAAACACAAGCTAGACGAGTTGCAGACTTATTGCTGACAAGCCGTTAGAGGCCTAGCACAGCGTTTAAACACTTCTCCGACACACAATGTAACCGACATATAAGTAAGTAAATCGTGCTGTGAATTGTTTTTGTCCGTAGTATTTAGTTATGGAACCCTCAACGTTTGAGTTCTGGCGTCTGTATAGAGGAAAGAAATTGACTGCAGCTTGTCTGTAGCTTACCAAACTTGAAAGCGCCATTGCAGTATCCACCGGAACAGTGAAGGTAGGTGGAAGTGTTCGTTTACGAGAGAGATTCCTTTAAATATACCTTACACATACACAGTTGTACATTTGTATAATTGCATTAGAATTTATGTATGTATGCTGACCGGTAATGCACCACCAGTAAATCGCAACTTTCCAGGTTCCACTTGGAACAAAAACATGCGTTAGTGAATTTATTTTTTTCTTCACGAAATTGGTGCTCTCTCGAGCGCTGGAGTGTTTAGTGAATGAATCGCATGCCAGCATCCATTGTTACAACAATGGCGCATTATGCACCGCAGCTTAGCAGCGCATGCGCATTCCACACATATGGACTTACATATTCGTGTCAAGGATTTACACATACAGGGTGTATGTAAGTAAAATTATTAGAAAAGAAATTCATATTTTTTCTGTTTTTATATTCGTATGAGTGTCGAAACTGAGTTTTTGGAGTCGCTTGGCAAGATTTCTCGATTTCAATCGATCTTCACAGTTTACACATCTTTGAAATATAATTCTTAAAGACTTCAACGTAGTTTTTTTTGTTTGCAACTATTTGAAAAAAAAAATCGCGAAATTTTCTTTTTTTTTTTTTTGTTTTTGTAAAAATGTCTGTCAAACATCCAATTTTCAGTTTTTTTCACAATGCGAGCACATATTTTTCCGGAGAGGTCACCGGAAATAGCACCCCAATGGCCGAGTTTAAATTTTTTTTTTTCCAAAAATTTCAGAATTTCTTTGTTAATAGTGTATGTTTGTAACAATAAAAAATCCTAATATAATATTAAATTTTTTTTATATGAGAAAAAATTGTTGAAAAAAGACTTTTTTACCCGAGGAACACATGCAAACCCTTAAAGTGTGTTACTATCATTCGATGTCAAATCAAAAATGTATCAATTTTGTCCAAACAACGTGTGCCTTGCTTTAAGAAATGCCGCAGCTTCGATTGTATAGTTGACTTAAAAAAGCTACTCAAATACTTTTAATGGAATTCTACAAAGAAACTTCTTGAGTATATTTATAAAAAATATTTATATTCAATAATCACTAACTTTGAAGCATATGCCTCAGTTCTTAGCTACCTTTAATTAGTTGAAAACTCTGGATATATCCGAATATTGACCGTAGCTATATTCTACAAATATAGCTTTTTCCTGGTACATAGGTATTTTTTATGATCCTTGCTTGGAGTTTGTCAGTTGCCTCCAGAGTATCAGCTACAAACATCTCTCTTCATACAATTTTATTTTAGGGTTAAGACTGCTCTTTAAGCAATAACTACGCAAAACCACAATATACCTTTTCCTTTTCACTAAAGTTTTCGAAGAAATTGGTTTGGTTATTGATAATAAAATTGATATAAGTATGTAATTGTTGACATCATATGAGTTTCTTGTGACTATCTTTATTAAAGGAATTTAGTATTTCAATAAATTATACCTTTAAAAAAAGGTACCAAAATTTAAAATAAATATCTGAAATATGTATCATTTTAATATTACCACCAATTAGAGAGCGTATTACAACCATTAATTCAATAGCTTTACTAAGCCTCTTTGATTTGATTTGGTTAAACGAAGTTATACGAAGAAATAACAGTAGAGGACACAAAAGATCAAGGGTCGCATTGAGTTACAAATGTATAGTCTGGAAAGAACTGGCTGATGAGCTGCTCCGCAAGGAAGAAGGAGTAAACGAAAGGAGTTATTGACAACAACTACAAGGCATGCGGCATATCAAGTTGCTAATGGGGAGTTACGACCTCAGCAGGCAATAAACATCGCAAGAGACAAACTCAGACTACTGGTAGCATTCTACACTTGCCCCTGCAACTTAGGAAGCACTTACAAAACATGGGCCTAGCTTCTTACGCGGATTGCCGGTTCGGCAACAGAGGATCTGAAACACCAGAACGCTTGCAGTTTGACTGCATAACGGTCAGCATACGTAGGATAAAGGCCTTTGGGTCCATGTTTCCAAAGAGGGATCACATCGCTTCGTTAGCACCCAGCAGCATATTGGATTTTATCAATGTTTTGGTGATAAGTTAGTCTTTTTGATTTAGGAGAAAGCACAATAATCCTAAAGTCTCAGCGCATTTCTCGTTCATCAATCAATCATTCGCTCAGTTCAGTCAGCTTTATAAGTCTATCTTAACCGGAATCTCGGCTTTAGTGGGGAACTTCGTTTTTATAAATATAACCTTAATATTTGAAACCAATTGATACAGTACTAGCTTTTTTAATATAAAAAATCTACATTTTTTTGGGGTCTCACGCTAGGTGTACCCCTTAAGTATTTTATTTTCGCCATTTCATTTAATTTCATTTCTTTCAAAGCTTAGCTTCACGGCAAACCTAAAGTCGGCAGTTTTTACCTCTTGTATCCCCATTGAAATAAATAGAAACTTCGAAACTTTGCTATCGTGGGCCCCTATATTACTATATTTATCGCATATTGGAATTTTGCAGCGAAACTCGAACAAGCAACTGATAAAGATGTAAGCTCCAAATTATTGTTATTGGTATTTATGATACTTAGGCTCATAAAATATAGATTTTCGTAATCAAAGTTCATAGTTAGGCTCACTGTCCACTAACTGTTTTTGTTTGAATTGAATACTCTTTACAATACGCTGCTTGACGCACTTAAACACTTGGTTTGCAACTTATACTATATTTTAGAAATAATAAATATTTCGTCTTTACTGCAATTTTTAACAAGTTTACGTTATTATTATTATTAATTTTTTTTTGATTTCCGTATATTTTAGGTTTTCAAAATTTTTGAAATATAAAATATACAAAACGCTATATTTCTATCATTCATTAAAACACCAAAACACCAGACGTTTATATTATAAAGTATTTTTTTTTAACAAAATATGCATAAAGTCAAATCTTTATTTTTGTTTCTCAGGCGCGTACTAAACACCAGGGGATGAAACGAGTTCTACAATTGTTCCGGCGCGTTCAAACAAACCAACCCTTGTGCAACTATGGCCAGATGCAAGAGCACGCCAGCATCACACCACACAGGCGAAATGAACGTGCGACTGTGAGAAAACGGGACTACACACATATTTACATACGCACACACACATATTTGTGTTCATGAACAGTAACAGCCTGCATTTCTGCAAAATGTTTCCAATAGCGTGTCGACCAACGAGAGGAAGGTATTTTTCAAAAAATCGATAATCCGCTGCTCGCCATTCGAAATGAGCGCGATATTATACTCTGTGTTGCATATGTATGGTATTTAGCTTTTGTTGTGTACCGCACCCCTTAACGATTCGTGGCGTCCTTGTTGAGGCAATTGGCGCGCCCAGACGAAGTCCACAATCACTTGCCATGACAGCCATTTAAAGCTGTGAACGCGTTGAAAGGAAGCTGTTTATTGAGCGTCCTACACACACACATTTACATTTGCCCATACACATACATACATACATATATTTGTTTATGTGTATTGTATTGTATGTATGTGTAAATCACATGGTTAAACAACAAATAATGATAATTTGATACAATTGCTATGAAAATTGAAGCCAATAATGCTAACATTGATTTAGGAAATCTTGCTGGCTGAGTGTAATACACAGTGTAGAACATATGTATGTACATATGTATATAGCCTAAATTTTCTAAAAAAAACTATGATTTTTGCGATTTCTAATTAATTTTTGATGGAGTTACAAAATTCATAAGAAAAAAATTGCCTTAAAATGATCAAACTTTTATCATTATGAAAAAATCGCAAGAGATACAACTTTTGTTGAGAATTCAATTTCCTACAAAGTCTATATAACAAAATATTTTTTCAAGTAGTTGGGAGCAAGGTATAAATTCTGATAAGAAGTAAAATTTAAACAAAAACAGAAAACTGTTTGGCCGAAGACCTTTCCATTACAATTAAGAGCTCATATCTGAAGAGATTTTGTTAAAGGTTTATAAGAGCACAGAGTGCCAAATGAAAAATATAAAATCTTTTTTTCTACTTACCCTTGTACATACTAAAATAATAATAATCATTTGTATTAATTGAAATTACGTATCTGTTTTGAAATCAGTTTTTAATTAAACTTAACTATTGACCATTACCGGATGAATTATTTATATATATTTTCCATTTTTGTACAAAGAATCTCACTAGTCAAACATTTTTTATACACATAATTGGGGTACTCACAACGTGACATAAAGCATCTTAAAATTATAAATTTTTGTATTAACATGAGAAAGGAGAAAGAAAATGATAATATAAAAGGATTTGTTCATGGATATGTCTTCGAATAATATTCAAGTTCATGAAGTAATCCTGCTTAATATAGAGACAACGCCGCATTTCTTTACTGTTCTCAAACAATTCCGTTTCCAAGCCAGTCGAAACTATGTACATAAACGGAACTAGATCGGATATTTATACGGCCAATGCCTGTCAACTCAATTTAAAATTATAAATAATTTATTTTTCAGCTGTCACTAATTCTCCGATTAGCTTCTTCAAAAAATGTATAACCAACTTTTGCACTTGGCGTTTTAAGGGGCATACATGGGGTAAAATTACAAACAAACAAAATTTAATGGTTGCGAATTTTCAATAATTAAATTAATAATTTTTAATCACGTACTTGGAATTATAAATAAAAAAAATAATTCAAATGTTAATTCAATTATTTTCTTAATGCATTTTTTGCAACAAATCTTTTCACATTTTGATAGGTTATTGCTGTAAAATAATATATTGAAATTTTAAATCCAATCGTTGTTGAGTTACAGCATTTTAAAGTGGAGCTACACAGTTCAATCAGCTCTGCCAGTTTACCTTCAATTGTGTTTCTTCTCAAAACTATGTTTTTTGAAAAATTTTGTAAGTCGAAAAACGACTAAAGCTTTAGCTAAAATTATTTTTTTTTTAAATGCAACCATACTGACAAAATATTTTTAATTTTTTTTTAATTTGTATTTGATTTTCGAGCGTAGGTTATTGTAAGGAGAATATCTTCGAATGTAGATTTTTGATATTTTTTAAATTTCATCATACGAAGAAGACCGAGGTCACTGGCGAGGACTATTTTTAACACTCGTTCCCTAGTCGGGTCTAAGTAACCGGAACGCACCAGTATTTTTATCCAGCCAAGGACTGTCCACTAGGCACCATTCCTCAAAATTACTTCAATAATGTTTTCTGATGCTACAAAAACAACAACAACAATTTTTAGCGCCGTTGGAAATCGCGTATAACTCGAAAAATGTTTTTATTTTATTTTTAATTATGTACATTTAATTTTTTTAATTTGGAAAAAATCGCTGTCGCACTAGCTTTTAAGTTTGTCGTGCATTTCATTTAAGCTTCTGTATAATATTAGGAAGGTGAAGACATTGGTTTCCAAGGTATGACACGTTGATCGTATTAAAAAGGGTTCTAGATATTTTTTTTCAAAAAACATCCATCTAAAACGCTAATAGTTTCTAAGCTATACAAAACCCCATTGGCTTTACAAACACTTCAATGTAATTCATTTATTAATCAATTTAAAAAGAACTAGTTTTGTAACCGTAGCTCTCTTAAAGCATGTACGCTTTTTAAAAGAAGAAATGTTTAAATTTTATTTCAATATAATAATATTACTAAAGTCTTTTACTTTGCCTCATCGCATTTCAATCTGATTGGGTTTAGTTCGTGCCTCCCTACAGACGGATCGGATTCAAATCTCATAGTTAAAGTAGTGTAGCAGACGCTCTTTGTATGATTTAACATTGTTTTACATTTTATCGATTATATACATACTTACTTTAAGGTCTTCTTAATACTCACAAAATATCACTCCATAAGGCATATAGAACATATATAATAAGTTTCATACAATTACCTTGATTTGCAATAAAGCTCAATTTATTCTGAAATTAATTTTAGAGACGAATTTCAAGCTATTAAAACAGAACTTAAGTCAACTGGAACACTCACTTAGAGCGCCTAGACTTTTATTCTAAGTAACACATATGAATTTTTTAAACAGAAAATGGACATACCCTAAAACGCTCCATGCCCCATACAATTATTTCATGCACAGATTTTCAACATAAGCTGTATCCCAAAAGAAATTTTCAGTTAAATGAATACAAAAGCATTAAAGCGTGTTTATTATTTGTACGAGTGAATCAAATTTAATTGAATAAAATAACTAACAAAGGAGAATGTCAAAAAACGAACAAACAGAGAAACACATATAGTCTTTTGTATAAAAATATTCACCAGTCAAATCTGCACAATACATAATAAGATTAAAAATACTCCCAGTGCGCGCCACGTTTGATGCCACCGGGCAAAGTTTAAATTCGTAAAAAGTCAAAAGTAAGCTTACAACGCCGCTCAAACTGACGAAGGCACCGGAATCACTGGCTGGAACAGATGCAGACGCGCATCGGCATGTCCCAATTTGTTGGTGGCATTGCAGTAGTAATCACCAAAGTCGTGTTCGGCAACACTTGCTATGCGTAGCACTGATGTGGTGGTTTCATGTGCGGATGCCGTATTAGAGACCTCATAACGTGAGCTCGATTCCAATTTAGCGCCATTGCGGTGCCAGAAAACTGCCGGCGCCGGATATGCCTGCACACTGCACTCCAATTCAGCGACATGCGACAGCATCTGTGCCACCTTAGGACGTTGTACAGCGATTTGTGGACGAAATTCTACTTCGATGAGTACCATACGTTCATCGGGTTGTCCTACGCCGTTGTCGGCGACACAGTAATAAGCGCCACGATCAAGTCGATGCACCTCTTTGATGCGCAATGTCGGTCCAGCTAACTTTTGTCCACCCGCAGGCATAATCGCATTGCCTTCACGCTTCCAATATATGGTGGGTTGTGGAAAACCTTCTGCATAACAGCTTACTTCGAGATTTTGTCCTTCGGTCACCAGTTTGGATTTCGGTGTACGTTCTTCCGATATGATGGGTGGATGTTTGATGGACAAGTTCAATTTCTTTGTGATCTTATCGGTGGCGGACACAATCACTTGACATTCGTAGGGGCCCATGTCACTCGCCTCTATTTTCGTTATCTTCAGCGAGTATGTCGCACTGTCGGCTTCGTCGTCCCGCGTCTCGGTAATCGTGTAACGCGGATCACTCAAGCTAAGTATATTGCGCATGGACAACACAACGGAACGTTTCGCCCAGCTAACGGACATACGACCGACATTCTCCACAGTGCAGTTGAACTGTACATCTTCGCCAACATTGGCAACAACATCGCTGGAGATATGACTGATCACAGGCTGGTTCGCATATAAGGCAGCCGGAAGGAGCAGCAAAATAGCCACCAGCATAAATGTTACCGAAACCAGCCGCTCCATCTTCAAAAGTTCAAGTAACGGCATAAAAAAATCGATTCTTATATGTTCACTTTTATAATTTTTTCTTGTTTAGAAACACTTGAACTCACTCATCCACAATACACGATGCGTTCTTTAACGCTTCCGATTCTTGACTGATCACTGACCGCAACGCGCAACGAAAATTACTGCACCATGACCAGATTGCCGAGCCACTCTTTACGCCTTTGCTTTGCTCGCGCCTTTGTCTCCTTCGCCGTTAATTTAGCGCATACTTCCCCATTTTGCTTCTTTTGCATGAGCCACGGCGCGCTATCGCCCGATTTCCATACAAATAAACGCACAGTTATTGATGTGCCTCTACACATACACACACTCAAAGTTATATATATAAATCTACATACACATGTGTATATATAAAAGCTTAAGCGCTACGCCTCTGCTTTCCGTGCTGTTGCGATGTTTACGTCTAGCCGCCTAGCCGGTATGTGAAGCCCACTTGGGAGATTGAGTGGCCGTCAGCCGCGTATGCCTGCTTTCTTAAGTCACACTCTCACATAAGCGTCCAACGGCGCTTGTACCCACTGCCTTGTCTCTGCCGTTTTCTTATCAATGAATTCTCTCGCATTCTTTTTTTCAGCGTCTTCAGTGCAGAAACTGATATTTCTTTAACCAGTTTGTTTTGATTGTCACTTCCTCGTGCAGTTTTGCTAAGTTTTATGACTATTTGCATTATATGTGTGTTGTAAATAATATGATTTGTGTGCTTTTATATTTATTTTTACTGCAATCCAAGACATTTTCTGTTGTAGTAGCAATGACCGTCTGAGTTACTTAATTGTAAATTTGTTTTGTTGTTGTTGGTACTTGGCGCAATCTTGACTTTGGTTTTGCATGTAAACATCTCGGCATACTTTTCTGCTTAATAATCAATTCTCGACTGAAGATTGTGAAACGAAAACGCTTCCTCTACAGCGTGTTGGATTTGAAACACTTCGAACTCTGGTTATACAATGATATTACAAATGTGTTCTAGGAAACTCTACGTCAAGCAGAGATGCAGCTTGCTCCTACTGCCGGTATCAGGCCATGCACATATGTATGCAAGTATGTATGTTTGTATGTATAACGATCATTCGACACACCCATGTGCGTGATTGTGCATACACATACAATATACACACCGCTGCTCACAGAAACGTTAAAATAAATGTTGGTCGAAGTTTTGGGACGCGCAGTCACCATTCATTAAATGATTTATCACCTTCTCGGCTGCACTAACAGAATTTACTTCAGGTACAAATTGCTCGCATTGTATGATGGTGAGAACTATCTATTGAAAATACTTCATGAAGAAAAATATTTATATTATAACGGGTGATCCAAGTAGAGGTAGTTTTTGCAATAGCTTTTTTGGAAAAATCATGCTTGAGGATGTTATTTTTGTTCAGTTTTTTTGGCATTTGATCAAGGAAAGACACGCCTGAATAAGGTCTAAAAATCGTTCAACTTTATTATGAAAATTTACGTTCTGTAAAGAATGTGTCAACTTATGGTTAACATAATCGGCGTACTGAGCTAACTATTCGCAACACCATCCGACATCTTGAGACCCAACAGTCATTATTATATAATATTTGACCGAATAGACCACGTCTAGCACTCAGTGAAGAAAATAGAGCAGCCGTAGCTGAGACCGTGGAGAGCCGTCAGAGAGAGTCGGCGCCGTTCACAGCAACTCGGACTGACGTATGGAACGACTCTGCGCATTTTATGTTGAGATCTTTAATTGAAAATATACAAAATACAGCTTGTGGAAGAACTGAAGTCGCTCGACCTTCCCAAACGACATCGTAATCTCTTTTATTATAATTGAAGGATACACTTAGTGTGATATTAAAAAAAAAAAGCTTTTTAAATTTTACTTCATAAAAATGTTAGTTCCGACATCAAGTATGTAAAAGATGTATGAAAGAATAATAGAAGAATTTGTCTATGAATTTTACATAGACATTTTTAAAATGGTACACTAATCCCAAGTCAGAACCTTTCTTTACCAGTTTGGGATCTCTCACAGAACTTGTAGACTTTGTTTGATAAATGTGATCTATTAGAAAACAACCCAAAACAAAACACAACTGACTTTGGATAACATTTTCACCGACTTCAGCTCAGTACATTGTATCAGTATAAACTGTTCTTAGACTTATGTACATCATGAATCTAGATTTCCAAGAGCTTATCGAGTGCACAGATATGATTTCGACATCAAAACACATTTCTGCAAATGAAAAGCAAAGCATCCAATGCATACACATACGAGGTGTGTTCAAAAAGTATCGCGAATCGTAACTGACAGTTTTCTTCGATTGCAGGGGCGTGGTGCATCATGAGTTCTTGCCACAGGGAAGAACGGTCAATAAGGAATATTACCTGCAAGTTATGCGCAATTTGTGCAAAGCAATCCGCCAGAAATGCCCGGATTTGTGGAAGAACAAAAATTGGCTTTTGCACCACGATAACGCCCCTGCTCACACACATGGTTGCTTGTGCGCGACTTTTTGGCCAAAAACAACACACTAATGATGCCGCAGCCACCGTATTCCCCAGATCTGGCCTCCTGTGACTTTTTCTTGTTCCCTAAACTGAAGAGGCCCATGAAAGGACGACGTTACGCTTCTCTTGACGAGATAAAGACGGCATCGAAGGAGGAGCTGAAGAAGATAAAAAAATGACTTTTTGAAGAGCTTCGAAGATTGGAAAAACCGTTGGCACAAGTGTATAACATCTCATGGGGATTACTTTGAAGGGGACAAAATAGATATTCTTGAATAAATAAATAATTTTTGAAAAAACACAAAATTCGCAATACTTTTTGAACACACCTCGTATGTATGTAGTTCCGTCGGTATATTTTGAATTTATGAACGGTTTGTATTGCTTTGAAGAATCATATCCAGTAGGAAAACAGCTTCGAGTGAAAGTAAACGATAATTTTGTAAGCAGGAATTTTTAGTTGAATCGGTGTTAACTTTTTTTCCTTGTTTTCTTTATATATTTTAATACTACATTTCATTAAACATTTACCTTGAAGTCAAACTGTTTTGAAATACTTGGCTTAAAATATGAAAAATTTTTTAAGAGCAAGCATATTCAAGAAATTTCAGTGCGGTCTGATTTCAGTCAGACCACCACCAATTGCAGACGAATAGCTCGAGCTGCCTTGAGAAACGAGAGTGACCCTTGCACAACTTCTTTCTGGACACTGTAACAGATTAAACTCTTATGTATCCAGAATAAACCCTGGCATATCATCCAGCGAGCAATGAGTCCCCACATGACACTAGCTACCTCTTTGCTTGAGCTGCCAACCCTACTCATCTGACACCCTTCTACCTTTGGCCGGACAGTACGTTTCCTGGGTCTATCGTTGGATGACGGCGATGACAATTTATCCAATCCTTCCCCTTTTAACGGGGATTAGGTACCCGTTGCAACAAAGACAACAAATTCAGTTTATGTCGTTAAATAGTGCAGGAAGTTAACATTCAATACAGAACGTTTTAAAAGTACTAGTAAAGTAGTTTTGACTATTCCTGCCGGGTGTGCACATGAATATACTATATGTATATACATACATATGTACACACTTATGCATTTAGTTAAGAATGAGAAGCATCTGTATCTATTCTGGCAATGGCAGTCGAGTGTAAACGCACTTCGCTTTCAATGCTCAGCCGAGCTTTTTTATTTGTCCTTGAAGGAAGTGTTACCAATTTGTAAATTAATTTGATATAGAATTTTGTCAGAAAGCAAAGTTTCAATAAAAATATTCGAAGTTATTCTTGATTTAAGTTTTAAGAGCAGAGAATTAGGTCTAAGTAACTTAACACTTATATAAGCTTCGTGAATTTTTGTTAGTCCGTATTCATTATAATTAATTTAGTATTAAATACCATAAATTTCAAATATATTTCGATCCCTAAAATCAGCATTTAGTTTTTTTTTTTGTTTTTTTTTTTTTTTGAGAAATATCTTATCATTTTATAAAAAAAAAGCGTAGAACAAAATTCACCGACAAAATTGCTGAAATTTTCCATAAACGGCAATCCTTTCATCGAACATTGCTGGCTAGCTGTATTATGAAAATGTCCTTTACACCGCAGTGCATCTTCTTTTATACTGAGTGTACTGTTGGCGGTTAACGCTTGGCAGTCGTTTGGCTTTGATAGCCATTTCGTCCTCGAGGAATCTGACCATGGCGTGCAACATAGCACAGTCAAAAGCGGATCTGAAACTGAAAATGTCAAATTTTGTAATTTATTACTTAAATCCTGTTTCGCTGTTTTCTGACCCTGAGTAGTGAATGCAATTCTGTGCTTACCCACGGCGCACACGGAACTGTTAGGGTTGAATGTTTGCTGCTGAATTCATACCAACGCAGTCCTGACTTATTGACTATTTTATATGGCCTTCATATACATATGTATGTAAGTATGTATGTATGTATGTATGTATGTAAGTATGTATGTATGTATGTATGTATGCATGTATTTAAGTTGTTATTGTTGCATTTGTGTGTGTATGTATGGTAGTATATCTGTGTACGTAAATGAGTATTAGGGTAGTACCTTTTTAATAACAAGGAACTTTTTGAAAATTAGTGCAATCTGTCATGTTCACCTAAAATATGCTGTTTTTTCACAAATTTTCTTACTTTTTCAACATTATCTATTAATAAAAGTTTCATAAATTTTCTTTTGTCTCTTATCATATAAACAACTAATAATAAATATTCCTGCACGGAATTTTATTGACAATACTATTGGTACATTCTACTGCCGGTTCATATATGTAGCTTTACATCGAGATAAGTTCTGAAGTGAACTCTTTAAATCATTCATATTTGGCTAGCAATATAATAAAAAATATATATATAATAAAAATTTCATTGAAATTTACATATTTCGTCAGTTTACTTTAAGCTCAGCTTAGCACATCATAGTACTGAAGAAAATTCCATATATCGGATTAACGAATCGATAAATAAAGTAATTTTATTAAACCAGTTTCCAATGAAAAACGATCCTAGTTGGATGTAACATACGAAAAAATGGTTCTTAAATCATGTCTAAATTAAACTTAATCCCCTTAAATAATACCATGTTCAGACCGACACTTAATCACACGATTTCGGCTGTTGAGTGGTTTATCCCACTAATCTTATAAATTTATCAAGATTTCGCCATTCAAAACAGTCACAGTTCATTGAAATGATTTGAAACTGATCCACGCTAAATCTCTTTGTGCAACTCTGATTTTGCGCCATCTACTCGTCAGCATTGCAAATCTCTTACACACAGCTAATTTAAACACTAAAAAAGGGGAAAAATGTAAACAAACAAATTTTTTTTGAAGCAATGAAGCTAATTTCACCTGAAAATCGACTTAACAAATAAAAAATGCATCCATTATTTCTATTATATGGAAAATATTTAAAAAAAGATTACTTTTATTTCAAAATACTATATGAAAATCTTTTTTTTTTCATAAATAGTAAGGGGTCTAGTTTAGAAATTAAAAAAAAATCTAATTTTTTTATATTTTCAAAGTTTAATTATTCAAGAATATGTGTACAAGAGGATTTTTCAAAATTCAAATTATTTTCGGATTACCCCTTAAGGGGGTATTCTAATCTAGAATTTTGAAAAATTCGATATTTTTTTCATATATTTAAAGTTTAGAACCTTAAGAACGTATCCTCCAAAGGATTTTTAAAAATTAAAATTATTTTAAGAGCTACAGTTACTTTAGTCACGCAGTACCTAGCCCGGTAGATGGGTGGACTCACTTTTTAAACGCGTTTTTCTCGAAACTCTTTTTTCCACACGGTAGCGGCATTATCTCAAGTTCTATACAACCGATTTTGTGTGAACCTTCTTTATATAATCCTTTATCGTTCCTACCAGCATTGTGTCAAAATTTTTGTTTTTAATATTTTAAAAAAATTCAGGAATTTCAAAAAAAAGTGTAAAAAATTATTTTTATTTTCCGGCAGTCGCCATTTTTCAAACAATTTTTTTTCGTATTCCCTGATTTAGGGACTATAACAGCATCCTTACTGATTAAGAATTTCTTTTGACTTTTTTTTCAGACCACCAGGAGAGCCAGGATCAATGTCACCAGGATGAGCCATTTTTTTATACCTGTCTCAAACCCCCTCCCCCCCTCTAATTATTTTAATTTTTAATATTCTTTTGTAAAATTTTTTTTTCTGTATTCTTAAAATATCAATCAAAACACCATAAAAAAAGGGATAGTAAAAATATTTTTGATTTTTTTTTAATAAAATTCAATAAACTGCCCAAAATTTGATTTCTAGACTGGCATACCCCCTTAAGCGATGTAAGATCGTGAATGACAATAACAGCTGTTTTTTGATCTTTCTAACGGCAGTGAGAATGCACTGATTAGTAAATGTAATTAAATGTAATCTAATCCCTTCAAGTTTTCGGTCTGAACATGGTATTAAACAACTATCAGTCTTTTCTCTGTACACAGTACTGTTATTGCTTACTGTAGACAATTTTGACTGCTTAACAACTTATTCTCGCATAATTTACAAGCAGATAGCGCCAAATCTGAATTGCACTGACGATTTCTCTAATTGTATATTGTTTTAATTTTAATCTAACTTGTGAACTCGTTATAATGTGAGAACTTTATTATATGAATCTTCACATATTCATTAGACAAAGCATTAAAATTTAATATGCTAATAAATGTTTTATTTCGACCTTGCTTTCGAACTCCAAAAATCTATGTTTTGTTCAATGATGTACAAATTTTCATAAGTATATATTTAACTATCACGTGCTCTTCCAGGAAACAAAGATTAGCCATCAACCATGTATCCAATACACACTTCATATATCCAGTTCACTCATTTGACACACAGATGGCGCGAATATTCGCTTTGGCTGCTTCCGGAGGAAAACATGATATTTTTTAATACTTTAGTATATAAAGTAGTATATCTTCTTTATTAATCATTCGTTTTCTCGTTTCTATTGTACTTACATTTGATTTAGTCAAGCCAATTGAATAAAGTGAAAATACGAGTATACCTCAACTGATTAAGGCGAATCAGCATCTTTGCTTTCTGTATAACATATACATATGTATATACTCCCTAGGTCATCCAAAACGATTATGCAATTCGATTATAGACATGACTTCCGAAATTATGCAATATATAAATATATAAGGACAGTTTTGAAAATTGATAGTTTCCGGAACATAATTATTTATGTAGGAAGGTGTGAGCGTTTTTAAGCTAACTTCGTGCAGCCATTCAGCATGGTTGAAGAAACTATGCTGATAAAAAATTTCTCCTACATACTCTTATAACTTCCAGCATATTTAAATGGAAAAGAACGCTTTGACGATGACATCCATGACGGCCATCAACAATAACTGATGATCAACGCGTAAATAAAATTAAGGAATTGGTGCTTGAGAATCAACGATTAACAGTCAGAGATCTTACTGACAACGTTGAAATATCTGAAGTGAAAATCATTTTGTAAGATTATTAGTTCCTAAGAGAAGTGAAAGCAAGACTGCTTCCAACATCACTTAATTTTTTCAAAAACAGCGTCGCGTTAACGTCTATGAAAGAACTC
Organism: Bactrocera correcta; assembly: GCA_027475135.1. Lineage (NCBI taxonomy): Eukaryota > Metazoa > Arthropoda > Insecta > Diptera > Tephritidae > Bactrocera > Bactrocera correcta. The sequence goes on from CM050327.1 coordinate 32,494,687, forward strand.
TTTTCGACTATCAGGATGTCATGAAATGTCTTATTACTGGCGATGAGTCTTGGTTCAATGCTTACGATCCGGAAACAAACGAGCACTCAGACGGATATCGTGGCAAAGGTGAGTAGAAGCCGAAAAAAACTCTACAAAGGATGTCAAAAATCAAGGTAATGTTGACAGTTTTCTTCGACTATCGAGGTGTGATGCACTCCGAATTTCTTCCAACCGGCCAAACTATCAACATGGATTACTATTTGTGTAATCGTAAAAAGCGGTCACGATAATACAACGATACATACTGCATTGATTCTTCGTGAATTTTGGGTCAAATTTTTAAAGCTAGAAAAAACTATAACGTCTCCAAATTTTAAAATGTTTCAAAATCAATAAACCCGCTTCGCGATTTTGCGTGTCATCTTGGCGCAGGGACCAACATGGTCTTCTCTGTAACGCTCCAATTTTAGTATATGTTCTACCGAAGCAAGATTGTCAAGCTTTTTAACGGAATGCTTAGACTTTGTCATTTCCCATCGCAATGGAAATATACTGAGGTTATTTCAATTCTTAAACCCGGAAAACCTGAACATGTGGTTTTTATCGACTAATTAGTCTACTGGTAATTATCTCGAAAGTATTCCAAAGAATATTTTTACGCAGGCTTTTGCCGGTGTTGGAAGACACACAGCTTATTCCGAATCATCAGTTTGGCTTCAGAAAATTTCATAGCACAATTGAACAATAAAATATGACGGAACTTCATAACTGAAAATAATAAATACTGCTCTGCTGTATTCTTTCAAGGTAAAAAAAAAGACTTTTTTTGTGAATTTATTACTCAAATCTGGATTGAGTAATTTTATTCGGTCCTTTTGTACATTATTGAGCTTACTTTTAACAATGTAAGGTAATTTTTTCATGCAGAAATATTGAGGCATAAGCCGGTAACAGCGCTTTCCCCAGAACGTCTTGAGAAGAAAACACTTTGCGGTTTTCACCATAACTCGGCTGGAAATTATCCGAAAATAAAAAACCAAGTAAAATTAGTTAAACTGTAATCAAATCTTCCTCCCAACGTCCTCTGATAATTATTTTTTTGCATTTAAAAAATTTTTGCGGCCATCTAAAGTGTAAACTGTTATTTTCCACTAAAAATTTCGCCATTTTGTGGGTGGAAAACACAATTAATGTAAAACAAAAAAAAAAAAAAATATTTAATAAACGTTAGGGGCGGTATTTTAGATGTTAAAAATGTGTTCAAAGTTTGAAATGAATCGATGGAGTAGTTTTGAAATGACAGTGAACACGGACTTTGAAAAAGTAGTTTTGAGAAAAACGCGTTCTCAGCTGCACTTCTATCCCGACCGCCCTCAGCTGTTAGAGTTAGAGCGTTAAAGGCCAGGAGACTAATATGACCATAACTCTAAGAATATTACTTCCATCGATTTACAATTTTCAAGACATATTCTTGAAATGTTAAACAATAAGATAAGACAAAAAAATTCGAAAGTGAAAACCCCTACCCCCCCTTAAAAAACATCTATAAGGAAACACAACTATTCGGTTTTATAATATATACATAGTAACAAGTTAAATCAATTGGCATCTAAACTTGTTAAAAATAAAGTTTTATTACATACACACATACATATTTGATTATTGTTGAACATTTTTAAGTAGTAGTTTGTTTGGTATTTTAGATAAAATAATATAATAAATAATATCTTAATATTATTTTGTGGCATTCATTATTTCCGAATACATAATTAGTACTCATTACCATCTGCCAGTAGCCAGTTCAATGGTTCGCACCACGACAGATTCATTGAGGGCTTGGGCGAAGATATGGATTGCGGTGTTGCAGACCACGCGTCAGCTATATTTTCGCAACTCATCGGTTCTGCAGACATTACTTTGCTCGCTCCTGTGCAATCAACAGCGCGTGGAGGTTCTGGAGTGTGCAATGGCAACGCTGGATTTGCAACGACTTCATTGGTGGACGTGGACTGTGTCACGCCTGTGCTTTGGTTAAGTTGTTGCAATATTTCTGCCAGATCAGGCGATGGTATCGATGGCGGTATCGCACTGGCGTTTGCCGTAAATGTGTTTTGCGTTGCAGGCTTAGCGACATTTTTAGGTTTAGCTGAGTGAAAGGTGTTAATGTTGCAGGGCGAACTTCCGAAGTTTTGCTGTCGTCTTACCGCGGGATCCATGGAGTAGGACATCAGACGTTGCACTATGCCTCTGTGCGCCAGTTGTTCGCTCAACGTCTGCGAATCCTTTAGCGTGAGTCTTTCATTGAAAGTCGAACGTTTCGAATCCTTCTTCTGTTTCATGCGACGATTCTGAAACCAGATTTTCACTTGGCGCTCACGGAGCGATAAACGCTTGGCGATTTCTATGCGACGCGTACGATAAAGATATACGTTTTTCTGGAACTCACATTCCAACTCCAATATTTGACTTCTGGTGAATGCGGTGCGGGAGCGCTTCTGTTTATTTGCAGTTGAGGATGAAGACGGCTGATCTTCTGCTGAGCTTGCTGGATCGTAAGGATTGCTGCTCAATGATTTGTGTTGCATGGAAGTTGTTTGTTTGTTGTTGTTCGTGTGGTAAGATGACTGTAATAATAATACATTGTTATATGTTGTTTGTATAAATATGTAATAAACGGTGCTTGTTGTTTTTACTTACGACATTGTAGAAAGGTATGCCTTTGTGGACTCCCACCTCGATGGAATATGTTGGAAATTGTTGTACACTTGTTGTCATTTCGCTCTTGTAGATCAAGTAGTGTTTACTCTTCAATATCCAAAACGCGTTTAAAGCAATTCTGCAGATTTGTTTGCTTTTATAGCAACGTCTGAGTCCTTACTAAATATCAACCTAATTTCCATGCGTTAGAAGGTTAAACACTAATAGAATTTGTGTGTGCATAAGAGTGTTACGGAAGCGTCGCCTCGACAAGGACACCTGATTTGCGTGTGTACTCCCTAATCGCGGTTGGCACCACTCTGGCGAGTCGTACGCTCCGCCATACAAAACACACGAAACAAAAGAGAAAACGTCAGGCGACAGGAACGGAACCACAGGTAAATGAAAATCTCTTTGGTCGCGCTCAAGCTTGACTTACGCATAGCAGCAAAGTCTCGACTTGTCTGCATGAAGCCACCGCTACAATGGCACAACTGTGAAAAGCAGTCGCGACGACGAATCCACTGGACGGCTTCGCCCGCATGCCAGCCTAAAAAAATGTGCAATGCTCAGGAATTTGCAGAAATATGCGCGTCTGGACAGGTAGGCGGGACGTGGCAACATATTTGGTGACTAAGGCTATCGATAAAAGGCGACAATGGGCTAAAAAATGAAAATGAAAATTCCAACAAAAAAAGAATAGCAAAAAAAAAAAATTATGCTGTGGTTGCCAGTCGGGAAAACTAAAAAAAATTTAATTTTTGCAAATACAGATATTTATGAGCCTTCATAGATTAATATAAAATACTATTGCTGATCATAGACAAAATGCGCGAGATTTTCTGCAACGCCATTATTTTTAATATCCACACGCTCTTTCGTGCCTGTGGCAGCTCTGCCGCGCGTGCTCAACATTAAGTAATTCACTTGTTCGAGTATCAGCGTAAAACACCTTTGACACCTGTTGTTGTAGCGTAACACGAGACAGTAGCAGGTCAACAAAGCAACAATGAGCGAACACTTTCCTCGTATTATGCGCACACACAACCAAACATACACGTTGTTTGCATTCTTTTCGATGGGCGCAACCCGTCATTGATTGAAATATTTAAGAACAACAATGTGGCGCCTTTGTTTGCATAGGTCTATTAGCAGTTTGTTCTGCAGCACAAATAAATACTTCTTCTCAGTGCAAACCAGCCTTATGGCCGAATTCGAAGGACGAATGCAACGTTTGGAGAGGCTTTGTATTTGTTTTAACACTTTATGGTTTTTAAATCTGTTTGTTTTGTTCATTCAAATGTTTGTTGCGAAACGGCGCCAAGTCTTGAGTTCAAAGGATTTCAGGGATCTAAAGCTTGCTATTATATAATTTAGGCATATGTATATATAAATTTCTATATGCAGTCATAGAGTTCACTGTATGGCAACTGGATATTGAACAAAATATTAAAAAATTAGTCTTCGGATTTCGAATACTTTATTAATTACATTTTCTCGACTGGAAAACGTGGACGATGTCCATATTTTTAATTTTTTAGAAACCAGTTGAATCATGTCGAGTAGTGCATATATGTATATAATATTACGGACAGTCTGAAATGTATTATAATCAATTCTATGAAAACGAAGAATGCATATGATTTTTAGTTAAGGGGTTACATGAGGGTTTCAAAAAATCGAATTTTTTGTTCTTTTATAAAATCCTACAACACCTCTTGAATATTGTCATAAATTTTTAAGTTGATACGAGTAATTTCGGAGTAACATCCTTGGGAATTTGTCCGCTCGTGGCTAGCTGGGCTAAGTGCGCCGACTTTAAACGCGTTTTTCTCAAAACTGTGATTTTAATTCGGTTGGCAACATTTCTCTAAAAGTTTCTAAATATGTCTGCCAAATATCCAATTTTCAGTTTTTTTCCTTCGTCCAAGTTCTAAGTTAAGGTTTAAACTAAAACACGTATTTTTTCATTTTGGATGATCCTGTGAGGAGTTATCCCGCCAACACGGGTGGAAATGGCGTCGCAATGATCGAGTTTAAATTATTTTTTTTTTCAAAAACTACAAAATTCTTTCTTAATAATGTATGTTTGTAAAAATTAAAAATTCTAATAAAATAATTTATTTAATTTCAAACTTTGTATGAGAAAAAAATTTTGAAAAAAGACGGTGTTTTACCCGAGGAAACTCATGCAACCTCTTAAGCAATAGGATCGTCCTTATATCATTTTAAGTGATGTATGGTTCGATATTATGAAAAAACTTAAGAAATAATTCATTAGTAAGTGTGTCTTTGCTGAATTTCAAACGGATTATGTATAGTAAACATCGACGACGGTGTATTTAGATGTACGAAACATCATATTAAATTAGTAGATGATACCCTAAACTTTAGAGTTGAAAGATATCAAAACAAGCATATCTTTATCGTTCAAGAATATTCTTGTATGTTTATGCTTATGTAAAGTGACTGCCGTGCGAGTCTTCAATAAAACTAGCAATAAAAGTTAATTGCATGATTTGGGAAGTAAATTACTTCCATCCAGCATGTAAACCGAATCGACGTTTATTTTATAATCAGATCTTAAGAAAATGTACGCTGGAAATAAGTCACCAAAATTAATATATATTAAAGAACTCTATGTAACTTTTTTTTTGTGAAAATATAGAATTTATTCGATTAAAAAAATGTCAATTGTGACGTTAATTCCTAAATCACCATAAAGAACAATAGTTAGCAATCACTTAGTACTTGATTCAGACTCAACCAAGTTACCGGTGTTTGTTTGCAGCTGATGAAACACAGCTTCTCTTCAATTCTTCAAAGTTGGTGTCTTATGAGCCATTGTTTTCTATAGACAGTCCATTGTCTACAATACATCTCCGAATTTCGTAGAGGATCGACTTTCCATAAAACTCACCTTGATTCGCCCAGGAGCAGTATCAATTATTTTTCCGTTAACGGGCTCACTCAACTTCTTTGTGTATCGAAATTAATTCAAACGGCTTTTTGTGAAAATTTAGACATTCATATGTTCGAAACAAAAACCCACGACGAAGCCAATATTGTACATTATTAGTTGGAAGAAGCCGTTGAAGCAGAAAGGCATTGAGCTTGAGGGGAAGCTTGGTGAATGGTTTTAGTGTCAGAAGCTCTCTATCAACACCAGCTTCAGCTTTCCTGACTAATGCAGTGTCTTCCAAGCAGAGGTTGCATCCATTAAGGTAACAGTGGAACTGCTGCTTTGGAGAGCAGCCTCCTTCAAAGAAGTGACCATTCATTTGGATAGCAAAGCGGCGACACTAGCCTTGAACTCATTTACAGTGCTTTCAGGGTTGGTCGAGGAGTGCCTAACATTGCTATAAATAGTATCGAGTGTCTTTGTGATAAGACTGGTAAGTATGCTGGGCCATAGCGGAATCACAGGAAATTGTAAGGCTGATGAGCTAGCAAGGAAATGCACCCTAGAGCCGCTATCAGTAGAATGAGAGCAGGTCAGTGCTCCCGTATCCTCTTGCATTCTACTAGTAGATAGTTGTACGGTTGGGAATCATACCAGACGCCATTTGCGGAAGCTGTATGGAAGAACATGAGGTGGAAACAACTCAACACTTCCTTCTTGACTGTCTCTCATTTCGTAGGTCAAAACTCAAACACTTGGGAGCGCCTACCTTTAGACATCCCACCGAACTGGATGGAGTTGATATTAAACGTCGGTGCAAATTTGTATTGGCTTCTGAGCGTTTTGCTAATTTATAAGTTCGAACACAGGAGTACTTCTTTTCCATTGCATAATATACCAGCCCACGTGTTATTTTCGCTCAGCCACCTAACCTAACCTAATATTACACATATTGGTTCCTACAGCATCCTATAGATACTACTTACAGTTTTGAACTCTGGCGCATGTTCAAACAATACTGAGTCAAGCAATCACAAAATTGTCTGAAAAGTTTCTTTAGTACGAAATCTCAGCTTTCCAACGTCATATAGCGTTGTACGTTGCGAGATACAGACTACTGAAGCCATATCTTGAAAAAATAATGGATTTCTCTTTACTTGACAAAATCTTATGCATGGGTATACCAGTTTCAAAAATTTTTATAAAATCTTATTAAATTCTATAACATCTCTAGTGATAGTTTCGGAGATACAGCCTTGAGAACATGTGCGCTCGAGGCTAGCTAGTCTAAGACCTTTAAACGCGTTTTTCTGTTTTTATACCCTGAACAGGGTATGTATATTAAGTTTGTCACGAAGTTTGTAACACCCAGAAGGAAGGGTCGGAGACTCTGTAAGGTATATATATATGTATATAAATGATCAGTATGTCGAGCTGAGTCTATTTAGTCGTGTCCGTCTGTCTGTCTGTCCGTATATATACCAACTAGTCCCTCAGTTTTTAAGATATCGTTTTGAAATTTTGCTAACGTCATTTTTTCTTCACGAGCTGCTCTATTGTCGGAACTGCCGATATCGGATCACTGGAACATACAGCTGTCATACAGCGATCGGAATCAAGTTCTTGTAAGGAAAACTTTCACATTTGACAAGATATATTCACGAAATTTGGTATAGATTATTTTCTAAGGCAAACATGTAATCTCCGAAGAAATTGTTCAGATCGGTTAACTATAGCATATAGCTGCCATACAAACTGAATGATCGGAATCAAGTTCTTGTATGGAAAACTTTCACATTTGACGTGATATCTTCACGAAATTTAGCATGGATACTTAAGGTAACGATATAATCTCCAAAAAAAAAAAAAAAATTTCAGAACGGATTACTACAGCATATAGCTTCCATACAAACTATGTGTTCAACATAGTTCCTAACAGAAATGTACTTATGAAGGGTATTAACTTCGGTGCAACAGAAGTCAACGTTTTTTCTTTTTTGTTTCTGCAGTGTGAAGTGCCAAGATTTTTCGAGAACTACTTAACCGATTTTCATGTATTTTGTTAATAGTTTAAGTTTGAAATAATAAAAAATTGTAATAAAATATTTAATTTCTATGTTAAAAAAAAAATGCTGAAAAAAGGCTGTTTTGAAATGTTTGAGAATATTAATTATTTTTTCATACTCTTACTTATTCAATTTAATTCAAAGAATTATTTCAGATAGAGCTGAATACTGCAAATATTTTAGACAAAATATATTTACACAAAAAATATATCATCGCGTAAAGTAATTATTTTTTTCAACATTTATAACTGCCAATATAGCTAATATTTTTTTATAACCCGACTTAAGCTACTCTTCCATTTGCCTTTTTCCAAACACCTATAAGTTAAGCACATAATATAGGGTATATATATCAGTATCTATAAAATTTTTTTGCAACTCAAAGAAGTTTCAGTTTGTCATTTACTGAGTAAATGTACTAAACATGTTAATTGTTAATACGTTGAAAAGTTTTCTCTGTTTCCTGCCAGAAAAAGTCATAATCAACTGGATGACTGGCAATGGTTTCCAATAAATTAGATTCGCTTTTAATCACCTAATTTCGCTTTTCTTTCATTAACTCTTTGTTAACCGTCTTTCAAAAAGCTTTGTTTTTTCCTACAACTGATTTCGTACGTTATCATTCATATGTGTATATACTGGTATGTATGTATGTATATACATATTTAACTTATATTTTAGCTAAAAAAATAATACTAATAAAAGCGACAGCAAAAAGTTTATCGCAAACTTTAACAATATCCCAACTTAATATCCCCCCATTTCAGACCATAAAGTGTATGAATTGTGATTCATGGCCAACATCTGGCGGTGCGTGTAGACATCAAATCACTGCAATCTGTTATCAACCGATTGAAGAAAGTCTAATTTTGAGCTTAATGGCGATTCTTAACGTTTATGAATTTGTTCATCGAGTTTTTTTTTTGATAAAAGTGGCGTTTTCGCCAAAATGAGTTTATGATTTGATGACACCGATTTATGTGAATTGGCGCAGATGCACACAACTGCCCATTCTTATACAAGTATATACTTACAGACATACATTTATACACATGTGTATGCATAGAATCTGTCATTTTCTTAAATGCAAAACAAAAGCCAGAATATGCGCACGAAAACATATGTCAATAACATTAAATTAACCAAAGCATTTTGACAGATTTTATTAATAACAGTTGCTTACTGCAAATATTTGTAACCCTGTGTGCTAATGGGTGTGGGTAGTGAAAGGGAAAAGGATTGTTTTTTTTTTGTATTAATGTAGAAAATTATTTATGTATTATAATGTTTGCATTTATATTGTGCATACACATAAGTAATTTAGTTTAGCTTTGAAAAAACTGCAAACTATTGATAACATCAAATTTTAAAAGAGAGGAGATGCGAGAAAAATTTTCTTGTATTTTTCGAAAAATATTTCCTGAAAACTTACTTTTGCTGCATATTTAATATTTGCTTGGCCCAACTCGCTTGCTAATAAAAGACAGTGTATAAATTAAAAGGAAGAATAAGGAAGCTGCAATGATCAATTTTTCTAACGAAAATATTAGATGCTGTCTTAAAGAATCTACTGCCACAATATTAACACTGGTAATTGACATTTCATTGAATGAATAAGTATTTCATAACACTTTTTATTTTAAGAATATTTGTATAGAAATAAGTATACCGCATAAGCTCGTGTGTAGTTGAAGTGTGTGTAGTAGTAACCCAGCACTTAAACACAGCAGTTAATAACTACAACGAAACTGGTACCATTTGAGCCGAAACTAGTACCAAACATTAATGTTGTTACAACTCGTTCATAACTTCTTACATACTTTGATTATCTTTAATTGAGGGTGCTTATTAAGTGGCTATAAAGACCATGTATTGGATAACATTTGAAAATCCTCAATCCAGTTTATTTAATAAGTTTTGTCGTTCGATAAGAGAGGGCGTTGCTGCTAGCCCAACAATTTTTTTTTTTTTTGTATTTTTTTTTTTGCTTTTTGTCTTGTTGTGCAGCGACTCTTCATATAAACTTACAAATGTGAAGTTTCAATTCATTCTTTGTTTACAAGCCATTTGTGTCGCCGAGCCACAGTATTTTTTTACAATGGATAAAATTCAGTAGTGCAGTGATCAAATTCTTATTTTTGGAAGGTGTAGCCCCAAAAGAAGCTCACGAACGAATTTAAAAAGTGTGTAATGATTGTTCACCTACAAACTTGTTCACTCAAAACTGTAGAAAGATGGGTTGCTGAATTTAAACGTGGTCGTACAAGACTTGAAGACGTTCTACGTGAAGGACGTCTAAAAAGCGCATCAACACCAGAAATCATAGCCAAAATACAGAATATGGTTTGGGAAGATCATCGATTGACTGAGAGATATTTAGTAGAGGCTCTACGCATCTCATTGGCAGTATGAGCTATGAAATTTTGGATTTTAGAAAGCTGTGTGCGTAATGGTTTCGGCATTCGCTAATAATGGAACAAACGCATTTTCGAATGTGACTTTCTCAGCAACATTTGGATCATTTAAAAAAGAATAAAGTGGATTTTGTGCGTCGATTTATCACTATGGATGAGTCTTGGGTCCATCATCATGATCTTGAATCGAAGCAAGAGGGTAAGGAGTGGTGTGAACATGGTTGTTCGGCTTCGAAACGAATTCGTGTCCGGAAATCGGCCAAGTAGATTATGACATCAGTTTTTTGGGATGCGAGAGGGATTTTGTTTGTGGATTACTTGCAAACTGGTAATACAATTCTGAATATTATTGCAACCTTTTGCATTAGTCGAAGGAAAAAACTCGTGAAAAAAGACCCGGCTTACAGAAGAAAAAATCCTTTTTTCCAGGACAATGCACCGTGTCACAAGAGCATTTTGACAGTGGCTAAAATCCATGAATTAACGTTCGAATTGTTGGAACATCCACCGTTTTCACCAGATTTGGCCCTCAGCGACTTCTATTTGTTTCCAGAACTCAAAAAATTTTGCGTGGCAAGCGTTTTTCACCAAATGAAGACGTCATAACGGCTATTGAAGCGTACCTTCCGGATTCTCACTTCAGTGTATTAATGTTCAGGGAGATTATACTTCAAAATAAAATGTATTTTAAATCATAAAATTGTGTTTTTCTTATCAAACGACAAATCTTATTGAACACCGGTTAATACATAAATGAGCATATAATTCCTAGCATCAGTAATTCTAGCCAACATTTCATAAAAGTCGAATACCTCGAATACTTTATTGAGATGAACTTTGCGTACTAATAATCCTTTTTTGTCCGAATGCAAAATGTTAATAGTTTTAGCTAATACACCAAACACGATTGTCAGTGAAGTTCAAAACTAATACTCGTGGGGTTATTGGCAAGGAAAAACTTGCTGTGTTGAAAAAGTTTAATCGACGGCATGTTCTTCACGCACTCAGGGTATCCAACTTTTCCAAATTTTGGGTTAAATACTAAATGCCGTAAAGTTTTTGCCGTAAAAATTAACGGAGTATGCAACCATTTCGAACTAGTTAGGGTATAGTCATTGTTAACTGTTAACTAACTGGTGTTTCAGTCTCGTGTTCTCAGTGTTCTCAACGCAAGGTTGAGCCATGCATGTACTTAAGTATCGCATAAATGGGACAAGAAGCGACACCGATCATCATTGTACAATACATCCCTTTCCGGAACAAATTCCAGGCCATCATACACACACACATACACATGGACATATGCACACACAAATGCATGTACGTGTCAGTGTAAGGGAAGTAGCGTCCGCTTGGCAGCACTATGTACTGGCAGAATGTTAGGAAGTGGCACAAGACTCGCAATTTGACTCTACACCACTGAGCTGTCAGTGTTCAGTGCGTAGAAGAAGATTGATTACCGCCATGAAATTGTGTTTGTCTTTCGACTAACACGGATGGCTGGGCGGGCGGGTAAGCGCAGGGACATCACCAACTGACGGACAAGAGCTCGTTTTAAAGGGTAAAATACACACATACATGCGTGCGTGTGTATGTGTGTGTGTGTTTACATGAAAGCATATGCAGAAATGAGTGTGTTCCTTGCGGTGGATGGCGGGCGGTAAGTGGTTGGATTTTCGATTGAATTGTATTTGTCGTGAAATTGCAAGAGTAAAGGGCAAAGTGTTAGGCGCTGGTGACACACCATACACATGTGACATGTGACAATGCCGAATTTGGCGCTGACGAAATGTTCGAGTGCAAACACACATACAAGTCACCAAAGCCGCGCTGAAATCACAGCAAACAAACTTTTAATGAGTTGTTGAAAATATGGAAATTATTAGAAAGCAGATATGCCCGGCTGTGATTTAAAGCGAAGGTCGCACCGGTTCCGATTCTCTGCGCTAAATATTCAACAACTTTAATTTCGCACATACATAGTTGTTGTTGTTTTTGTTGTTGCGAGGCGAATTGGAAATTTCGACACGTTTAAGCGTTATGACATTTACTCGCACACAGCGCTGTGTTCGTAAAAGATTTTCATGATTTTCACGAGCTTTTTCATTTGTGCAACACCTGCCGGGCGGCCACATGACGACGTACGAACCAACATGCCACGGCGGCAAAGGTGCGATAGTAAAAGGTAAATGCAAAGCGAGTAAATATGTGTTTTTGTTGTTGTATTGGTAACGGTCTATTCGTGGAAAAAGCAGTGGAAACGTAAGTAACCCTTGTTGTGGCAGGGCGTCGCACATGACCACGTCTTTCACCGATTGCCTATGATATGAGTCGGCTATGCGCGCAGTGCGGGTGTCAGGTTGTTGGCCGTCGTCGGTTATTATGTATTCCACGGCGTGTTTGCGAAATATATGCGAAAGCGTGAAAAAAATATCACTTAAGCGCATGAATGCCGATTGGAGCCGAGGGAATGCCAAGTGGCTTTTTGCGCCGGGCGACACACCTTTCGCGGCACGATCCTTTGGCACCATCTTTTGTGTCCCTTCTAGATTTTAAACTGTGCAATTCTGGCTGCTTTTTTTTTGCGTTATTGTATTGAAAGTTTTAAATTTATCCAAGCAGGGGTGGTGCGTGACGTAGTTCCGAGCATCTGTTGCGTTCGACTGCTTTGGCTCATGTTACCGTTGTGTTGGTGTTATTGTTCTTTTTTTAAACCTAAGTTGAGGTAAGTATAGACTGGAATTATCGATGCACAATTGAAAACAATGTGCGCTGATTACTGCTGGTCTGAGTGTCGTTTGTAGTTCGTAAGAGATAATATAATATATTCAAATGAGCTGGCGCGAAAAAAATAATATCGTCTCAAAGTCATAACCAGCATGTGGAGAAAGCGATAAACAAAATATTGTTTTGTTTATAAAATAACAACATGAAAATCCAAAACCTTCATATGGATAATTGAAAATCGACGTTGAAGAATACTTCTATGTGAAGACGTTGATTATTAAAGGATAATGCTATTGTTATTCAATGGGCATTCCACAAAATAGCTCGTTCACAGGTCACAGGTCAATGAATTTGAAATTTATTTAAAAATAATACAAATAAAATGTTGAGTTTCTTAGATGGTTTAATGTTTTTGGCTTGGATGAGAAAGGTTACGGGGCTGATCTTCATAATAAGAATTACGAAATACCTCACCTGGAAAACCAAGAACACACCACAGTCCTTTGTCATGCCAAAACTCTTAATTATACCTCTGTATATCGAAGAAGCGCTGTGGGTCTGTCACAAATTTGTTGAAGCAGTCGACGTATATATTTATCCTTCTTATGTTATTTCCTGCTTTGTTAACTACTATTTAGGGCGCTTTCCCAACTGCAAATACTTCCGCCTAGAAAATACTGCAAAAATTCGGAAGCTTGAAAGGTCGACTGAGATCCAGCTCGAAGCAATATATTACGGCTTCTTAAAATAACAAATAATGAATTCAGTCGTTTTACATATAATTAAATAATAAACTATTAAAGTAAGTAAATAATAAATATTAAATAATAATAATATTAATAATAATAATAATAATAATAATAATAATAATAATAATAATAATAATAATAATAATAATAATAATAATAATAATAATAATAATAATAATAATAATAATAATAATAATAATAATAATAATAATAATAATAATCATATTCTTTAAAAATTAGCGTATAAAAATATTATAAGTAAAAGTAATAATTACGAAAAAAAAAATAAATAAAATAAAAATACCATTTAAGAAAAATTAAAAAAAAAAATAATAATAATAATCAAAAAATTAAAATAACAGTAATAAAGAATGAATTAAATTACATAAATAAATAATTCTGCTAAATAGCAGCGACAACGACGATTTCCTTACTATGATTCTATCGGCTCCGTTAGCCGCTAAATCGAACATCATACAGAATTCAATTTGCACCTTCTCTATACTTTACATTCTCTGGCCCGGCGCGCTTTTCAGAATGCATCGCAAACAACGGCCACGACGCTATGGCGGTTTTGTTTACTTTTTGAATTTTTTAATTCGTAATATCTTTTGAATGGAAAGTCCAAATTAAAAACTATTTTATAGGTAGTTAAATGGTCTTAACCATAAAATAATTTATTTGGATAAGGATTAATATAAACACATAAATAGCATGGTTTGAATTTGGTTAGCATTTTCATTAATGTTTCAAATGAAAAAAGTTGTTGTAGTGATATAACTACAATAGTTGGACATATGCTACTGCAGAGTTTTTTTGTAGACATTATGATGTTCTTCAATATTGTTGTACATTATTTCGTTCTATCGCTAATAGTTTCGGCATCGCATTCGATGAAAGACATTTTAAGACTCATTTTTCTACTCCTTCGGTTACATTGTTCAAATTTTACCAAGGATCCCTAATTTTTTTCAAAATGAAATGTAGCCTATATCAAATTGGAAGAATGTAGCATTCTATTGGTGAAAGAATTTTTTAAATCGGCCCAGTACTTTCTGAGCCTATTTATTACAAACATACAAACATACAAAAATAGGTACAAATCTTTCCTCTTTATAATATTAGTATAGAAATAGGAATTTCCACGTCTCCAGTTTATGTACTTCGTTTGCATAGGCTATTAGTCTGGGTGCTTTCCTTTCAAAGCTTATTAGCTACAAGTGACCATATGAGTGATGGCAATACGCCCTTCTGCGGAGGGTTCCCGTTTGCGCTAATCTGAGCAACCTGTCTTCGTTCCATACTGCATACAACTTCCTGCAGCTCAGTAGAGTTTTTATCCATGCTATAATGTCAGGCTCTAACAGAGCTGCTACGAAACTGTTGACGATTGCGTTATTGGAGACATTTTTGAATGCTCAACTTATGTCAAGAAAGACACCCAGAGCACATTCCTTATGTTCTGCTCTTTCTTTATTTAAGGTACGCGAATGAAGTGCAGTTTTCGTAGATCCATAAAAGCTTTCTTTTTAATTAGACGTTAAGAATTTTTTTCAAATGTCTTCAGAAGGAATAAATATACTAGAAAATGAATGTTGGCCATGGTCTACCACTGATTCTTTACTGCATCCAGTCCACTCTCCACATTTTTTTCTCTAGTAAAGGTAGTTGGATGCTATCTTACGCAGAAGTTCGCTCCTTCGCGACTTTTTCTTGGCTTTATGAATTTCTTTTTTATATTCCTTAAGTACATCTCTGAATCCCCCAGCAGTACTCTTCGTCAGCAAGCCTGGCTTGTTTGAAGAGTTGCTTGACACTACGCCTAAGTGATCCTAGCTTCATATTTTCCGATGCTATTTATGTTTTCTGAACTTAAGCTGCATCGTGGCCGATTCTCTCTAGATTGGAGAAGGAGTTCGGCAGATGCCTTCCTCTTATGCAGATTTATTTCAAAAACCTTCACTCTTTTGTTCGAGTTTCTTTACGGGGCAGGTTGAGCCTCCAGCGTCCCCTTATCTGCTTCGTGAAGCTTTAATGTGGCTTTTATGATCTCTCTTAGATCATTTTCCACCTCTGGTTTCTCTATGGTATTTTATTTATGTCGTCTGGGTTGCGCTTCTTGAGACGTACACGCTACCAAGCCGCACGCCATCTTCCCGAACCGTTCGTATAATATATCCTTGATCTTCATAACCCTCTAATCTTTTGTCGTAACATCAGGATTATGTCTCCTGAGAAGACGCAGTGCATCCAACGGTTTTATCTTGCGTGTTGAAATTTGTTATTCGGGGAATTTCAACCACTAGCAGAGTATCTACATGTACCTCTGTCTTAGCGAGACTAAGACTTTCTCTAGAAACCAGTCTAATTTCCAAGCTGTGATGGTACCAGCAGCGACGTCCATTGTCCAGAGTTTTCGATCTGTGTAAAATACATACAATGAGATCGCAGTATAAAAAGTTGTCTTCACTCACCTTTAAATACAAGAAATTCTCAAATTTGCATTGCAGTGCTATTATTTAGAACGCTGCTGTACACATATAATTGTATGTGTTTCAAATTGTTAGTGTTCAGGAACATGGCGCTCAATTCGTGGCCTCGCCATATCCGGTTTCGTACATGAATTTGTGCATATGTATACTCCTGCTTCTTTATCTACATGTACAATGTACATATGCATGTAAATAAATTATATAAATGCCGTTCCTTCAAGCCCAGTGATGTTATTGTAGCAGGACCGAGGTGCAATACAAAGCATATGCTTTCATGTTCACGTCTGGTATATCTACATCTATGTTTATGTCAATGCCAGCATATGTGCGGTGGAGCGGGAAGGTCGTGTTTTCTCGACATACATACGTCGCAACCGTCATTGTCGTGCAATCATACCAGCGCCAGAGCATTACAAACATTTGCCAGCACTCTATTATTAGATATCATTACATTTTATAGACCATAATTGATCCTTTGCGCCGTGCATGTTTTCATTTCCTTGTATTATGAATTTCTTGGGATTGCAATTGAGCTGGCGCATGCACGAGTTCAACGCTTTAAAAACTAATACCATAAAAAAGTGATTTGAAACTTTTTAGAAAATGAATTGGTTACAATAAAATCCTATTTAAAGTTTTAGTAATCAGCGGAGGAAGCGTATACTAATGCTTATTGTTTATACTCCGATTATAATTGATCTGTGCCGGCTAAAATTGAGACATACAGGTTTTGAAAATGACAATTGCGAAGGAAGGCTTCACCAGTGTAAACGGCGTCCATACATTCACCAGACTTAATTGCGCTAATAAGCTAAAGCATTGCCTCTCTAATTCCTTTTTGAAAGTTAGCATTTCTTATAAAGAGGATGGATTCTTTCTTCGACTCCAAAAGCAAAGATGTTTTGCGGGGATACCAAATTCAGACCTAACGGCATAAAGGCAGCTCCTTTTCGTGCTGTCAAAAGGAGCATTAAAAGGTGGTGTGTGTCGATGTTCTTTTCACGGGTCTTTTCCAAGATTTGGCGCATGGTGAATATCTGGTCAGTTGTTGATTTTCCAGGCCTGAAGTCGCACTGATAAGGTCCAATCAGTTTGTAGACGGTGGGCTTTAATCTTTTACACAATGCGCTCGATAAAACCTTATATGGGATGTTGAGGAGGCTTATTCCACGGTAGTTGGCGCAGATTGTGGGGTCTCCTTTTTTAAGGATTGGGCATAGCACACTTAAATTCCAATCGTCGGGCATTCTTTCGTCCGACGATACAAAGAAGCTGATGCATGCTCCTTATTAGTTCTTCGCCGCCGAATTTGAAAAGCTCCTCCGGCAATCCATCGGCCACCGCCGGTTTGATGTTCTTGAGACTGGTAATTGCTATTCGAACTTCTTCATGATCGGGCAATGGAACGCCCACACCAACGTAATCGATTGAGAATCGGGTTCACCATCTTCTGCTCTCTTGCTTCCACTGCCATTCAGCAGGCTGGAGAAGTGTTCCCTTCCTAATTTTAGTATGGTCTGGGCATCAGTCCTCTGGGGATTTAAGAAGAGTATGCTCCGGTCTTGAAACCCTCAGCCGACCAGCTTGTCAAGTTATTTGTATTCACACATTTCGGCCTCTCTCTGTTTTTGTCTGCAAATGCGATTCGCTTCCCTCTTCTACTCTCAATCCCATCCCGCGTTTGTTGTAGTCGATTGTAACATTTCTAGGTAAGCAGTCTGTTTTCCCTCCGCTGCGACACGGTACTCCTCATCGTACCAGCTGTTCTTTTGCATCTTCCGAAAACCAATGGTTTCGTTTGTAGCTGTACCTAAGGCGCTTGAAATGATGTCCTACATATCCCCTACACATCCCTTATACAGAATTGCTTATGAGTGCTCTCAAAGAACTTGCAGCTTCTCGACGTAGAACCTTCTTTGTGTTTGTTGACGTGCGTTTTTTGTTGCACAGAGGCACATCTAATACACTGGCGACGTGTCTTCCGTCTATCACAACATGATCGATCTGACTCGTAGCTTTTAGATCCGGAAACTGCCAGGTTGCTTAATGAATCTTTTTATGCTGTAAAATAGTACTACAGACAACCATCTTTCGGCCCCGGCGAAGTCGATCAGGCTAAACCCATTGGGGATGTTTCATCATATGGGATGGGGCAGCTCTCATAGGTGGGCTCCAAACGCTCATAGAAGACATTTTTGGTCACATTGTCCCTCTCTTTCGTCGGGCAAGGGCCTTTACTACTTTACTAATTTACCTTAACCGCTGCATGTGAAGTCATTCCAGTATTCTGCTCTTCATTTCGGAATATTATTATTGAAATTAAAGTCTCTGTAGCTGCATGCGCTCGAGTGTTTTTCTTGTCGTTCCCATATAAAAAATGTCGTGAACTTGTTTAATTTTGCTTTATTATTTGTGTTTAACTTTTCGATGGCCATTTGCGGTTCGAGGTCAGTTTTTGACAAAGCCCTATGAAGAAAAGTCAAGTACATACATTGTGTCAGCATCCTTTTTATCCACTTAGGAATGCATTTATCCTTTTTATTTATTATTAACACAGTAAAAGTGTCAACCGCAACAAGCTCTCTCACACACAAACAAAGACGCATATAAACACATATCCGCACTTGCACGACATCTCAAGAATTCTGCTGACCATTCCTTCACGCATTTTATACCGTTAGTTGCATGAAACACAACCGCACATTCGCCGGCTAAACGAAGCGACAACGCTCACTTGATTTATGGCCGTTTCACCGCACTTACGCACTACTTACGAGTGTCGAAGTGTACCCAGCATGCCGCCGCTACACACATCGCCAGGCGGCAGCGGCACAGTGGCATTGCGGCGGTGTGGCTGGTAGTGGCAGCATGCCCAAAGGAATGCTCCTGCAGCTAACCCTTGTGGCAAATTACTGTCCCTTGGGAGAATTCGGGAATTTGATGTGGTTGAGTAAATGCACAACTACAACTCAAGTGCGGTTAAATGTTATTTTCTGCGAAAGGCAGCAAGGAAAGCAAAGGAAGGCGAAAGTGCTCACACCCCCCAAACCGCTGCCGGACGGACACATTGCACGAGTATTCGTGTATTTGGCGAACTAAGTATCGTTAACTTGCTTGTGGCATAGTTGAGCAGATTGTTGACATTTTCGAACATGTGCTGGTCTCGCGGGGCCAGCGAGCAATGCGAACCGGATACGGAAGCGTGGTGAGAGTCATTTTTTACACTCGCTCGAGCATTGGTTCGGCAACACATATGGAAATAACGCGCACACATGCATTGGACGCCACATCGGAATCACTGTAATGAATATAGATGCGAGTTTGGTTTGAAGGGTGTGGTTAATCGTTTGGCAATAAACGCAACTAATCAAATAAAATCAAATATTAGCCAACAGTCAATTGAAATATGAATTTGCTTTAATGTGTATTGAATGTCTGCCAAATTGAATGCTGTGTGGCAGGTCTATGGAATATTAGTTGTGTGTAAGGTGAATTTGTTTTTTATATATCTATATTATTTGCTAAAAATTTCAGAATTTGCACAGGTTAAAAATGATCTAGTTAATATAAAATAAAGTTTAAAAAATAGTATGTGTAAGTTTTTGTGTTGAAAAACTTTTTTAGAAAGAATGTGACAGTCAACGTCTCTTATAATTAACACACCCCATAACACCCTACATACTTAGTTTTATATCACGATATTATGACCCAAGGAAGAATTTTTGATTGACTTAGATAACCTCTTATATTTATTAGAAACAGTAATGCATACTTTTATGCTGGCGTTTCGCCCCAAAAGGGCCTATCATGGGGATCTTAGCTATTTTTGTAAGCCTTGTGATGTTCTTAAATATTTAACACTCTATTACAATCATACATCTGTATATATAAGAAAGTATTATTTGGAATTATTTTAAAACTTACTTAGAGTCGCGTCAACTTGGTCGGTTTAGTCAGAATGATTCTAAAAATAAACGAATGGAGGAATTGCTTATAAACATACTTATCGTTTTGTCAAAAAATCTTAAGTTTAATCAACCGATGTATGTACGTTCGTGTTCAGGTTGACACTTCCTAAGGTTGAATCATTGCTAGAAGCGCCATTTTGATGCATAATGGTAAGACCTTTAAATCTTGTTATTACGTTTCATTTGGTTTCACCAGAGAGATTTTAAATTCTTTATTGTCGTAGACTCCGCTTACCTGGTTATAACCGAGTTAAAAACTGCGCACCAGTCGTTTCTTCTTTTCGTCAATTGATACTAACTCCAGATACCACGTGCAGCCAGGTTCTTCGCCACTTGATCTCTCCAACGGAGTGGAGGTTCTCCTCTTTCTCAGCTACAACCAGCGGATACTTAATCAAAAACCGTCAAAGCTAGTGTTCTTTTCCATTTGGACAATATGATCTAGCCAGCAATGCGAACCAGTGGCTGTCTCTTGATTCGCTGAACTATGTCAATGTCACCGTATATCTCGTCAAATTCATCCTTCCATCGATTGCGGCTTTATCAATCCGCAAAGGACCATAAATCTTCCGCAGAACGTTTCTCTCAAAAACTCGTAACGTCGTCTCATCAGCTGTTGTCATTGTCCAAGCGTCTGCACCCTATAGAAAGACGGGGATGATGAGTAACTTGTAGAGTCTAGTCTTGGCGAGAGAGGATTTTACTTTTTCATTGCCTTTTCAGTCTAAAGTAGCATGACTTCAAAATTATGACTGTCTACAGGGATGTGTGAGCCAGGCCCGAATGCGATGACGGCTTCTTTGATGACAGGGGCTATTTCGTCCACAACCAGAGCCATACGCTTCGCTTTCTTATCCAGTCTGGAGAAAGCAGAAATAATAGCGTGGTTATTGAGCCGAATGATAGCGATGTACCGTACGCCAGCAGCTGTACACTCTTACAGAAGATTGTACCTGCTCGATTGAGTTCTGCAGCAGATTATTTTCTCCAGCAGTAGATTGAAAAAGTCACACGATAAAGTCTAAAACCACGCTTTTCATCGAATGGCTCGAAGAGTTCCATGGAGCTTTGGTTTTACTTAGCTTACACAGTGGTATTAGCTTTGCGGGGTTATCCAGTTCAGACATAGCGGCATAGAGACTGTTACATTTCATGCGAGGATGTGGTGTGTGTCGATCTTCTCAATGAGACTACTTATCTTCGTTATTCTGTTTGTAGGTAGACATTCAAGATTTGGTACCCGATGGTATTCTAAAAGTTTGATGACGGGTTTGTCAGTCATAGAGCTGAGCACTCGCAAAGGAAGTGTAGAACCGTCTACTTACTCCCTTCGAATTGACAGTTATGGCAAGTATTGTTATAAGACATTCTCATTTTTAACTCTTGTTCTCCAATTCCTCGTTATGATTGCTGTAAGTCTGTATATACTTTCCTGGACCTACATATGTAAAAATTCTTAGTTCTTCCATTGCCACATTTTGGTCTAAATCTTTCCTTTGCTACAGATTTGCATCTGCTCTGAGCAATTTATTCAAATTGTGTATGCGAGATCAATCTTGATCGTTCCTGGCAGCCAAGGCGTTTTCTCTATTTCGGATTCGTCTAAAGAGATTCCACAATTGGTACAAATAATTAAAATTTTTAACTTTTTTTAAATTCAATAAATTAAATTAAATTCAATACAACAGTGACGTGGGAGCATAGTCGTTTCCCTTTAAGGTGGACCTGCCTGTACTTTAACAACGTTTGGCATGTAATTTTGTTCTTTGAACATTTCTTTATAAACTGTTTAAATATCAACAGAATACAGATTAATAATTAATACTATTTTGGTGCAAAAAATGTCCCAAAAGTCATTCCTATAGCTTGGAACACCGCTTAAAGAAATAAGCTTTCATTGCAAAATTCCTTTAGTTAAGAAAATAGAAGCAGAAAATAGTGCTCTTTCATTTTCAATTTCATTTGCATTTGGCTGCCTGCAATTCTCAGAAATTGTTTCGATGACAATATTTGGTTGCGCACAGCAATAACAATAAATTCCAAATGCTACTGCGGCCGTGGTAATGAACAGCCAACTCGCCAGCTACAATTTAAATGGGTCTTGTTGTTAATTAAATTAAATATTCACTCGCCGCTATTGCTTGCGAAGTCGATGAGCGCGCAGAGCTGCTAGAAATCGACAACAACAAACACACATACATCCATACACATTTCACCGCGCAACCTAACCACAAACGAGCTGCAAAGCTTGAATACAAAACGAAATGCCATTTCGGCAAACAAACGTACACCAACAACACCAACAACAACATGTGCAATCAAGTAACAGAGACGATTGAGCGTGCAAATCGGAGTATTTTCTAAGTGCATAGATGGAATCTATAATTTTCTTGGCTAATCGCGCAAGGCACCAGTCCCACGGACCGCGCTCCACGGTCCACGGCGGTTTATCGCTGTCGCAGTTGGCTGTGAATTTTGAATTTGTGGTTAAGCGGAGATTTACAATTAGAATTGCCTTCGAGCAAGTGGCGTGGCGTGGCTTGTTGTGTTGCGTTAAGCTATCTAAATAAAGGCGTTTGAATTGTCGAAGGGATAAAAATTATTGCCGTTTCTGTTGAAATGAGTTGAATTAAATAATTAAGTTTCCCGGTGTTTTTAATTGAAATGCGAATTGAGTTAATGAAATTGCAATTTCATTTAAATATTTATGTATGTTTGTTTGTTTAGGCGTGTGTGTATGGTATATAATACATAGCTATACAAAGCTCAAATGATAGGAAATTAAAATGTTAAGAGTTATGAAGCAAGCTTTTAATAGTAAAAATTAAAATTTGGATTTTAGAGAACATTATTATGACAGATTTAAATTTCCTTTGATTAGAAGTCCTGTGGAATACATTACTCTGATTATCTAATTAAAATAGTTATTCATATTTCTGATTAACTTTATAGTAAGAAAGCTTATCAGAGCATAATGACGTTATCTTTATCCAAACCAACATTAGGACGAAAATTATTATAGTCAATAAAGCATTGTGGGCAGAAAATAGTAAGACTTTTTAACTTAAATTTCACTCGAAAACATATTCGTCGAAATATTTTTGTTTCTAGAATAGTATGACTCTCAGTGACATTGGTGCCAAATTTCACATCAAAATAATCATTAGTCTTTAATATTTGTTTGCCTTTCTAGAATATATAAAGTGCATTCGGCGTTTTTACGATGAATAAAATTATTCAACAAAGAAGTTCTCTTAAATTTTGTCATTAGAATGTTAGAAAATGCCTTCGGTGATAATTGTTTGCCATAGGCAAGTGTTTCTGATTAGTATGAATTAATCAAAGAGGGTCGAGAACGTGTTGACAACGTACCACGTGTAAGACGCTCATCAACATCAATTGATGATCAACACATCCATAAAATAAAGAAACATGTGCTGAGAATCGTCAGAGATCTTAACATTTCGAAAGATCATTTATGCCGAAGAAAAGTGAAATCACGATTGCGCGAAGCTATTCGTAAAATGAAGCTGGAATTATGGGCCGACAAATCTCAGTTTTTGACTTTAACAACTGTTTCGAGGATTAGAAAAAACGTTGACACAAATGTTTTCGGCCCGAGGGGATTACTTTGTGGGGGACGACATAGATTTTGAAGACTAAATTATGAACTAAGTTTTACTACTTTTTGACCATGATATACATACATTTAATTCTTAAAAAAAATATGGAAAAAAAATTATATAAACATCACGATTTTTTCCGATAAATTCTTACAGCTTAGAAACATACCGTATATCTTAATGCAATAATAAATCCTTATTGTATTTAGAGGTCACAAAAAGCCCCTGCTGAAATCCTCCCCGACATTAAAGGTTTTAAAATATGAGGCCTTACTATTTTAATGAAATAATAAATCCTTATTGTATTTAGAAGTCGTAAAAAGCGCCTGCTGAAATAATCCCCCACAACACAGTATTTGAATATGAGGCCCTACTATTGTAGGGGGGAATATAAAAGACCAGAATCAAGGTGTCATACGACCTGTGCGGAGGATCAGCCTGACTGGTGGCCCTTAGAAGCTCAGCCTCTTAAGGAGCTTCCGAATACCTCAGGCCAGGCTCTCCGGAATAAGATAGCCACACTTGCGTTTCCGGGGAAAAGCCGGATATGCCTTTCTCTCCACTCGTTGGTTTAAACTAATAGCAACAATACAAAAAAAAAAAAAAAAACGGAGGAGTTTACAAAAGCGAGACCACACAATCGAGCGAATTGTGTGAAAAATTAAAGCCCCCACCTTCAACAAACGGGTTTTGAACCCTATCATTGTGGCTTTAGGCCTGGAAAATCAACTACTGATATGATATTTAGCATGAACCAAATCTTGGAAAAGACACGTGAAAAGAGTATCGATACAAACTACCTCTTCGTAGATCTCAAAGCTGCGGTTGACAGAGGCAGAGGAAGAGGAAGACCTCCACTCCGTTGGTGAGATCAGGTGGAGAAGGACCTGTCTGCTTTTGATAACTGATTGGAAATACTCTATTTCATTCTGAAGATATCTGGTAAAATTTCGAGAAATTGTAGATTCCCTAAATACCGGAGCCGATTTTCAGGAGGACTTGCGAAAATAAAGGTCTTTTTCTGGGAATACGATTTTTCTGCTTAAAAATTTCTCAAACTTTCTAAAACCAAAAAAAAAACAAATATTATAACCATATGAATACAGGTAATAATCAAAGGTCTAGTCAAAATTTTGATTCTTGACAAATTGTGGAATTCTAAAAAGTCTCGATTTTTTAAAAAAAATTACACTTCAATGTGGCAGTTATTACGGAGGGTTTCGCCCCAAAAGTTGGAAGTTATATCCGCCCCTGATCTTTACCTATGTATATGTTTTATCTAAAACGGTCGTGTTTCAAGTCGATCGATCCAGTAATTTCGGAGAAAGCTTTTAAAATTTTGGGAACCGATTACGCTAAGTTAAAAATACTTACGAAATTATTTGCCGGATCAACTTCTAATATCCAGAAAATATACTCAAATACCATATACATATGTATGTACAGCTGGGGGGCGTATCCAGAAAGTGCCTTTTCCCCCCCCCTCATAATCCACCAGTGGTACATCCGATATACATACATACATTAATAAAATTTTTTTTAAATATACAAACGTACAAAACCCCCTTTAAAAAAAGGAATATTTTTTTGTAAAAAAATCCGTTCATTAATGATAGATTTAATATATTATTCGAATTTCCAACGTAACGACTATTTTCGATAAACAAACTCGTAAGTACATAGATATGTGTCTACTCATGTACGTAGTATAACGCTACCATACCATTCTACATACCATCAACTCATGTACATATGTACTATATGTGTGTTCATAAATGTGCTTATTTATACAAAATCAAGTATTCCATAACTGATTAGTTTGGCGCTCCAAATCGACAATATGCAATTTATGTGCTTTGCACAACTTTATTCATTTCCCCCTTTCGAACTTTTAAATGTGTCAATTTATTATTTCAAAACTTCGCAAAGTTCTGCGAAAACTTTTGTTTTGATTTCACTGCAACTTGAAAAAAACTTTGACTTAAAATAAACTGCTGTTTGGCTACGCTATCTGCTGTGCTATGTGGTGAACGCATTAAAAGTGGCAAAGAGGAGCAAAACAATGCCAAGCGAGCTTCAGCGCACGGCAATAAAAACTAATATGGTCAAAAGTGAAGAGTCCAACAAAAAGCATTGCCACAATGATTGACAGGGTGATAGATAACACAGGCAGGCGACGGACGGCGGATGGCGGTGCTGGCACTAAAAAAAAAAAATGTGCGAAATGTGGAAAGCGAGCAAAGGAATGTGCATAAAGCGAAATGTCAAAAATGCCCGCGAAATATAGAAGTAACATACAGGTATAAATAAGTATGCGCTATCAAATACCAAAACAAAAAATAGCGAGAGAGTAAAAACTGAAATTAAAAATGAAAAAAGAAGCAAACCAAATGAGAAAGCTAAAAAATTGCGAACGAAAATCGTAAGCGAATAAACTAAAATGCCAGCACATAAAATCAACATGTACAACGCACAACAGCAACGCTATTGCCACAAAGCCACAATGAGTTGTGCGACAAAGCCACAAACAATCAAAAAAATACACAACGAACACAGCTGCCAGCCAATCAGCAGAGCGGAGAGTTTTCGTAACGCGTGTGTTGTTGTTTTACGCTGTGCCTGGCGGCGGCGCTGTTTGATGTGGTTGAAGGCAGCAAACTCCTCCCCCAGTG
Source organism: Bactrocera correcta (assembly GCA_027475135.1). Lineage (NCBI taxonomy): Eukaryota > Metazoa > Arthropoda > Insecta > Diptera > Tephritidae > Bactrocera > Bactrocera correcta. The sequence goes on from CM050327.1 coordinate 32,520,979, forward strand.
GTGAATGTAAGCATGGCGGTAGTGCGCATGTCCGGCTGTTAATGTGCGTTTCGGTGGATACCAAAATGATGGATGGCAACTGCCACACAAAAGCCACTCCCCACAACGGCATTTCAGTGGATGTTTTTATTGTAATACACAGTGAGACCGTTTGGCTGTTTGGCTGGCTGGCGGGCCCAAGTGCATGCAGCAAGTATGAAGTGGCGCTTAGTGCGTCCGGTGCGATTGGATAGAATAGAAGTTGTTTGCATGCCAGCGAGCAGTTGCGGAAAGTTTTGTGATAACGGCTTGGCTCATATTATATAAAGCCGATATTCGTGTAAGCGATTTGTGCGGAAAACATTTATGAATTTACATATTATAACGGAAATACAGTAGCGAAAAACGGAAAATATTAATAAATGACGGTTGTTTATGAAATTGTGACACAAATTAAATCGAAGTGATGCGTTTGAATTGAGAAATGTAAGGAATTTTGAAATTAAAAAAAAAATGTTTTCCATACGTAAAAAAACTAGTGTTTAATGTTGTGTATATATGTATATATAAAAAATAGTATATATGTATATTTAAATAATTTTGTGTTTGTTTGCTCGCTTGACTAAAAACAGTGAAAGAAATGTGCCCATAAAGCGGCTTTTTTGACTCGGGTTCTCTTAACTTTTACTTTTAAAAAACTCAAAAAGTACGTTCTCTGTGCAAGATTAAAAATTTTTGAGTAAAATTGTTTCGAAAATAACCATCAGTGATCAGTAAATCGGTTACGGCTCCAGACTTCTAAGCAAATTGAATTGAAGGACAACATCTAGAAGCAGAACAGATGAAATTCGGTATTAAAACAAAAAGAATAACCAAAAATTTTTCCGTAAGCTTCATCTATCTATCAAGCCATATCATCCACGAATCCGTAGATCGAGTTTTGATTGATAGGCTTGGATTCTGTGATTTTAGAACTGAGTTTTTCTAAGTCAGGATAAAGTTTTACTTAATTGAGAAGTATTGAAAAATTACATAGATTTATGAAAACCTTACTTCTCTTCTAAGTTCGACTGTACTGCAGATTTATTTTTGTAAGATGTTTTATTCTAAACTTTCGACTAAAGGTTATTTTCTTTGAAAAAGTGTGGAATTTTAAAGAAAAAAAGATTTAGTCGAAAATCAGCTTAAAATGTTCAAACAATAGAGCAGAAAATCGTCTATATAAAAAAATTTAAATTCGGTTGCACGTAAATCCGAAATCCGAACTCCCAATTTCAATACAAAAACTTTACGGTGATCGTTCTTATCGGATAAACTGGTTCAATAACGGCGGTTGCGATAAATGAGCAATGTCTTGGGGAGAAAAGAATGGGAGCAAAATTTCAGCTCGAAAACTTAAAATTGAGCTAGTCTCTCAGTACTATACAGACAGATTCTCAGATAGATCGAAATGTTTTTATCGATTCACTTCATTACGCTGATCTTTTTAATATACATACATATATTTTAAAGAGTCTCCGACGTTTTCTACTGGGTTTTACAAATTTCTCGGCAAACTTAAAACTTAACCTCTCAGGCTATAAATATGAAAACGATGATGGAGAACAGAGCCTTCGTCTCAAAAAACTGTCACCATTTTTCCCTACCCTTCTGATCTAATATCAGTTGTTTCGTGCAAGAAATATACAAAGGTTATCAAAATTTGAACCTGTACGGTGGCACAATCGAAACGATAAATTTGTACAATATGCAAACATGTGTAACTCTCCAAAATAACAAAAAAAAACAACACCAGTAGCCAGAACCAAACGCAATAGAAAATAAGTAAACAATAACAACAGCACAGCAACGAATAACACAATATCATCCACCATTGTTGTCTTTACCAGTTGAACCGGTTCCCCATTGACAAACACATGTGTGTGTGTGTGCATGCGTGTGGTTCTGCAGCAAGTGAGCACTTTCTTTAACATAAGATAGAAAGAGAAAGCAGCGCATATGACAGTTGCCGAGGCAGAAACGAAATAGCAACAAACAAATGCATTTCAGACTTTTACCAACTTCATACAAATTCCAACTGCATTTTCCACATGCCCTGTAGGAAATGACAAGTACTGCTGTTTTGAAACTGCATAGATTGGCGGATAAAGGGGGTAAGGGGTTATATTCAGTGATAAAAGAAAAAAAAAAAAACGTTTTTTGAATTTTTTTGTTTTTTAAATTTTTGGAAAAAATTTTAAAGATTTTTTTGAAGATGCATTTAGTTTAATAAACTCAAATTAACAAAAAAAAAATGTATTAATAAACATAAATAATAATATTAAATGTTAATAATTGGTGATTCTTGATATTTGGATTCCCTTCACACCGTAGCTAACCTTTAGGAGAAAAACCGAAGAAGGTATATGGCGTCGAGGAAAATCTGTTTAAAATTAATCCCAAAGCAAAAATATAAAGGATAGAGGCAATAATCGGATAACTGATAAAAGTGGATTCTGAAAAAAAGGCTTTTTTTTTTGTGAAAATACATATGTACATTTTAGTGTGAACCTATTAGGAATAGTTTCAAAACACACAATAATATAATGTTAGTCTAATTAAGGGGTTACATGGGTTTACGTGCCTCAAAAATCGATTTTTTTTATATTTGTTTTTTTATTAAATTCTACAACACTTTTAGTATATTGTGCTAAATTTTCAAGTTGATCCGTGCAATAGTTTCGGAGATACAGCCTTGAGCACTTGTGCGCTAGAGGCTAACTGGCTAAATGTGCATTCTTTAAATGGGTTTTTCTCGAAATTGTGGTTTTGAAGTCGGTTAGTAAGATTTCTCGAGAGCTAATCAACCGATCTTCATGAAATTTTACACAGGACTTTGATTTACCCCTAAATATTTGTTGTCAGCTGCTCTCTTTCTCCCGTTTTTTATGCATATAATTCGTTCTTACAAATTTGGGGAATTCTACAATTGCTAAGAAGATTACTTTTAAGAGTAGCTTCTTATTGTCAGAAATATATCAATCTAATGAATTAACGTTTTTTGGAATTTGAAGGTATTTACTCTCACAATATAAGCTATTGAGATCAACACTACAAACAAATTTTGGCTCTGAGGAAACTTTTTTTAATGTTTGGTTTATAGCTGGGGAAGAAATAGAAAAATTGTAAAAATTTTTCCTAAACGTTATTTCTTCACATACCATGTTAGAAGCTTCTTATATGAAATTCTATTATAAAATTCAATAACACCACAATTTTCACACAGGGTGTGCAAATATTCCGCAACTATGTGTGTGTGTGTGCTCATGTTAGTCTACACTCTCTATTTGTAGCGACTTGCAAAAAACGCATTGACAATTGCAGCCAGCATGCGTTGTTGTTGTTGTTTTACATGATCGACGCGCATATGTATCACATGCATTTCGTTAGCCGCTACAAGCCTACAACAAAACATCAACTCTCCAAACTACCAACCACCCCCAAACATCTCCAAAACATTTACATTATGTCTCCACATCTTGTACTCCACAAGCGAGTTTGTCACTGCCATACATCCAGTGCATGTAGTATCCGTTAACCCTGTTACCATTGTCGTCGTCGTCGTGAGATGTTGTCGCAAGCGCTGTGAGCAGCATTTTCTTTGTTTGACACACGCTCGCAGGCAGCTCGTTGGCCGCCGCAAAACTTAAGCTTTTATCGCGCTATTTGTTTGGCACTTGTGCGTTCGGGCGTCGTCATAGACGCCACAACGGGTGTCATAGTGATGGCAGTTGGTGTTGGTAATTGTGTATAATGGTGGTCTGCTTGGTTTCGTTGCGCTTCAGTAAACAATACGCCATTCTATAAAGTGCCGTGCCGTTCGGCTAGCTCGTCGTCGCGTTCGATTTTAGTGAGTGAGTTTAATTTTTAGCAGAAAGTGATAAAAAAAAAAAATCGTGCAATTACATGAAACTTTTGAGTGCAAATTTTTTTCAAATTCTCAAGCTTCTTGAAAGCTTAAAGAAGGTAGTAAATATTAGTTATTAATACAAAGCGGCCCTTAAGTGTACAGTATTTGTGTACTACTTTTGGGGACTATGAATAAAAGGAGAATACTTTAAAAAGTAATAAAGAAGTATAAAGTGAAATACATTGGTTTATGTACAGATACATTTCTGCTAAATTTCAGCTTTTTGTTAAAGTTTTAAATTTAAAGTTTTATATCGTGTCCAATATTTGACAGTGAAAGAACAGCTAAGAAAAAAGAATAACTTTTTGTTTCAATACTATTGAAAATAGCAGAACATATACTCGTATTGTAGAAATAAATTTGTAGTATTGAAATTTCTGATCAGCCTTGAATTGATGTGTTAGTGGAAAATTGTATCAGAGCACTATGAGGAAACCAGTATTGTCGGAAGCAGAATCGATGCTTGAATTGTGCAAAGGCTATTAAGTTCCTGAAAAGTAATTAGTTTTCAGGACTACAATCGTAAAGTACTATGAACAGAATAAGCAGAACAGAATAACAAGAAGGGGAATTTTCGTATTTCTAATCGAACTTGAACTTATTTTTTACATTTATAATGAATTTTCATGAACCAAATACATATGTACGATTTTGGTGGATCACTTTCCGCTAGGGACATTATACCATCTGTGTAAAATTTTTCTGGTTTCTCCGCGAAAACTGGGACAAGTAATTTCATAGGCTTCTCTTGAAGCCAACTTTACTCCAATAAGGAAGTTCTGCATTGACCGAAACAAATGGTAGTCCCATGGTGCAAGGTCAGGACTATACGGTGGATGCATCAGAACTTCCCAGCCAAGCAGTTGTATCCCAGTTTTTGCCTAGTCATCAAAAATGTGTGTGGTGGTCCTGATGGAAAACAGAAACCTTTTTCTTGATCAGTTCTGGTCGTTTTTTGCGATTGCTTGCTTCAATATCAACATTTGTTGTCAGTAAAATGTAGAATCAAGCCTTCGACCTAGCTGGAGCAGCCCATAGTGGATGATTCCTTTCCAATCCCACCAAACACTTAGCATAACCTTTCGAGGCGTCAATCCTGGGTATGCGACCATTTGTTGAGCTTCACCACGCTTGGATCATGATCTTTTTTGCATATTATTGTCGTATTTGATCCACTTTTCGTCTCCTGTTACCATTCGCTTCAAAAATAGTTCGATTTCATTTCGTTTCAGCAAAGAATCGCAGATGTTAATTCGGTCAATTAAATTTTTCACAGACAGTTCATGTGTTACCCAAACATCGAGCTTCTTTTTGTAGCCAGCTTTTTTTAAATGTTTCAAAACCGTTTGATGATGAATGTTAAGTTCCTTAGCGATGTCATGGGTGCTATGAGGGTCTTGGTCAATATTTTCCACAATGTCATCGACTTTTTTAACGATAGGTCGACTAGAGCGAGGTTCATCTTTCACATTGAAATTTCCTGAACAGAAGCGAGCCAACCATTGTTGTGCTACATAAACTGATACACATCGTCTCCGCAAACTTCACAAATTTCATTGGTAGCTTGTGTAGCATTCTTCCCTTTTTTATAGAAAAAACTCAGAATATAGCGAATTTCTCCATTGTTTTCACTCATTATTGAACAGCTGTAACTTGTTTTCAACTTTCTTTTTGGTTAAATGAAGCTTAAAATATGACCTTTTCAACTATATGGTATGACACAATGTGATTGGTGGCACTGGAGATATACAACTGCAACGACATCTATTGACAAAATACGAAAAACTTTTTCGACTACCTTATTTACATATAACTGTCAGAGTGTAGGACATCTTAAAACAAGGAAACAACGTAAAAATCTTCGGTTGCACCGATTTTAGAATATCCTTAACAAATTAAGAAGCTTCCATACAAGAACTTGATATTCTTCGTTCAGTTTGTATAGCAATTATCTATATGCTATATTGATCCGATATTGATTTGGTATTTAAAATGGGTGAAATAACATTTAATATGAGCCTACGATCTTATGTGATGACAGACAATAGTCGACTGAACATCTTTTCGAGCGTTTTTCAAACTAATTGAATTCCAAAGTGGGCACACAACGAAGCTAGTCGCACTGATGGCTACGAGTTCCTCAGTATAACGGTATATAAAATGAAGATTTTGCTCATACATTTCACGTAATACATTGAACTTTGTTGTTGTACAACTGATTTTGGTCGACATTTACATAACCGACATCGACATAGTTCTGCGAATTAAGATACAGTGGCTACACTGGGTAAGTTATGTCATCCGAATGGACGATAACACTCCTCCTCTTAGAGTATTTTACGCTGTACCCTCTAGAAAAAGCAGAGGAAGAGGAGGACTTTCACTCGTACATATTAGGGTCTGCAAGCCAAACCATTGGTTAAATTATCGGTTACTAAGCTACAGTGCTACCAGAAATTTCTGTTCAAGCTTCTGACAAAATTATTTTCGAAACTGTGTTTGATAAAATAAAATTCGTTAATATGTTTAGTTGGGATTCTGAGATTTGATGATTTCTGAAATGTTGGTTCATTTTTAACGACGTAAATCGGTTAGTATTCGATATTATTTCTCAAAATCCAGTGACAATTTCAATCAAAAAATGGCATTCTGCAAGCCATCTATCGGTTAAATTACTGGTTACTAACCTACAGTGCTACCAGAAATTTCTGTTCAAGCTTCTGACAAAATTATTTTCGAAACTGTGTTTCATTCTTTGATGAATACATATCAAGTTCGTTATATCTTTTACTTGGAAATACGAGATTTGATGATTTCTGAATATGAGTTCATTTTTAGGGACATAAATCGGTCAGTAAACGAGATTATCTCTCAGAATGAACAGAAAATTGCAATCAAAATGGCATTTGTTACCAAAAATGGTTGATGTCGAATCTGCACCTAAGACTAATATCAGAGAATTTACCTAAGACTGTCAGTTTGCCACTAATGTAAATATATGAGACATACAAGTGAGCTAACTGTATTAAACCAAATCAAATAGTGAAGCTTCAAACGAAAATGGGTACAATTTCATACTCCTTAAGTTATAGTGCTTGGCGTGGGTATTAAGTGTTCGGGTCCGCCTAACTTAAGCTTTTATTAATTATTAAACACTGAATTGTGTGCTCAGTTTTATTCGATGCAAATGTTAATTGAATCGCGCCTTAATATTAAGCACATTTAACAAATATTAATTTTCGCCCTGCTTTTATACAACTAATACAAAAACTTTGGCTTAGATCCAACTTAAATCTGAGCCGAAATGGCTGAGACACCCGATGACTGCATTAAGCACTCATTACAACACGGTTAACAAAGTAAACAAAATATGATCATTAAGCATTTGCCCCAAAAGTAAAACAGTAGCAAAATACAAATTATATACAAAGTGTTCATAACGCCACACCAACAGCGCCGAGTCAGGCTTAAATCGGTGTGGGCTTAGCGAAAATTCATTAGTCATTTGTACGAAATTATTGATTTCGGCTGATTATAGCATTTCACATTATTTTTTTCTCTCTTGTTTCAGGTGAGGCGTTAGTACACCATGGAAACCACACAGCCACACATCTGTTTGCACACGAAATTTAAGTGATGATTTATAAATGAATGTGGATGCTTCTAACATTTGATGAAGTCTAGTGTCGTGTAGTGTATAGTGCTATTGTGTTAACTGAGTAACTAACTGGTGCGATCGATTAACAACTGTTGTACGGGTGTGTGTGTGTGTGTGTATAGGAAAATGCAAGAAGTGTGCAACAACTTGGACCCCCAAATGGGCGCACAAATCAAATCCGAATCGCCATTGAATGCGCTGCATGTGTCCACGGGCGGCCAGACGATAGTGCCAATAGTGCCGGTGGCACCGACGGTGGTGCCCGTGTCGGTTTCAGCGCCGGCGCAAATGCCGCTAGTGCCACAGCCGCCACCGTTGCCGCCGTCATCAGCGGCCATGCTTGTCAGCAGCAAAATGGGACCGTCAAACTGTGATAAACGTGTGACCGCTGCCGATACGGCGTACTGGATGGCCGCCTCCGAGGGGGGTTTCATCAACTCACAACCGTCCATGGCTGAGTTTCTCAACCATTTGAGTCCGGAGAGTCCGAAGATGGGTACACCTGTCGGTGGTGGTGGTGGTGGTGGCGGATATCCGGTTGGTGTTGGTATTGGTGTGCCACAGACGGCGGACGGCATGGATTCGGTGCCCGAGTATCCGTGGATGAAGGAGAAAAAGACATCGCGAAAAAGTCAAAATAACAACAATCAAGGTAAGTGCTTGGTAACACGCAAAGTAAAGCGTAAAGATTAATTACTTTAATAAAATTGCTTTGGCTGAACAGCGCCAACTGGTAATGAGGGCTAGATTCAAGTATATAAACATACATACATACATAAATGTAAATAAGTGTGACTGTGTGCCGTTGCTTGGTCTGTGGCCTATGTACATGCTATCCCTCAATAAATCAGTACAATATACCTCCACAGAACAACAACAATAACAAATACGTGGTTTACGTAGTTGCAGCCAAAAAACGTGCCCGGCGCCCAACTCACTGCGCAGTCGCTCTAGAATTAAGCCACAATCGATTTGTTCACAATTTACAGACGGCCCTCATTGCCATAGCCATCCGCCAAGCATAGGGATCAATCGCGAGGTAACACTGACGAACAGACGGTATCTTTGATGAACCGTCAAAGTATCCAACATTTCAAAAAATTCCCACTTAACTGACCGATCGCATTGCCCAAGCGACTGTACGCCGTTCGCCAACATTTCGTTCGGTTGTGGCTGCACGGCGGCATTCGGCAAAAGATCTGTTATTTGCGATCATTTGTAACAATTTTCGTGGCTGCACACGTGAAGGTTGTGGCTGCGGCTGTGAACGGCCAATTCTGCTACGGCGACCCCGACCTGACTTCGCCAGCGCATAGAATGTAAGAGTTGATCGTATATACGAGTAGATGTGTGTGTACGCATGTGAGGTTGCTCGTATTTTTAACTTTCTCAAAATTATATTTGTATCAACATGGTTATTCTTTGGACGGGCTCTTTTTTTGACGGAAACATGTCGGCCAATTACCAACAATGCGGTACATTTTATATTTGTGATTGTAGGTAAGCATTTATGTATGAATAACATATGCTTTCGAGGATTCCGTCACTAAAAAAAATTAAAAAAAAAACTTATGTGCGCATACACTCAAACATACATAGAGGTCTACAACATATGTATGTACAAAAATAATAAATTACGTATGGAAGCCAACCATCCGTCCGCTGTTTTTTCACCGCCTTGCGATTCGCCCATCCCGCCGTCAGTAACCGACGGCTCGGTCTTTACTTGCCGCTCGGCTTGGCGAGGTATTGCAGTTTACCAACAATTCTCAATTCTTTAACAACTCTTCAATGGGAAGAAAATGTTTGCTACCAGTCACTCGGTGTGACGGTTAGCTGACTTTGGCACAGTACCCAAATCTTGCAACCTTCATTATGTAAGGGAAAAAGAAAAAATACTGCCACAACCTGAGCAGCAGGAAAAGGCCGTGTGCGATTGCAACCTGTTATTTGGATTCATTTGTCAAAATATTTTGCTGTCTCCCTATTTTGCTTTGGGGTTGGCAAATGCAGTCGGAAAACAGGCTGTTGATTCTGACATTGCTGCTTCTTTAGTATGTAGTCCTAAGCAGGAGTTAAGTTTAAGGTTGCAACAAGGTACGTTTGGTGCGTGGAGATTAAAAAAAAAAATATATGAAAAAAATATCGTGAGCCTAGGAAGTTCACATTTCGCCAGTTCTTCACATATCCTGAGGCATTTAATGCAGTTTTTCACTTCCACTACTCTCTCTAATTTTTTCTATGCGCAGTGTGTTTATAGTGTAAATATGTATAGAGATCTTCAAAAAATTTAACATCGTATCAAAAATATCTGTTGAAAAACAATTATATATGTAGCTTATAAGTTGGTATAAATAGGCTGACGAAAAAAATTAATTTTGTTTCCAAAATTTTTATTTTCTGAGACGAAGCGCTTCGGCTATTCTTTTCCAATGTCATAGATAAAAGCTTAAATATTATATAATCAGCTAATATATATGTATGTATTTATTCATATAATCCAGTTAAAATATACATTGAAGGCTACTTGAATTTAGAACAATCTGACAGTTAGAGAATATGTTCAAAACTTTATTATAAATACTAACTTAAAATTCCTCAGTTCGAGGTGAAAAATTAAAAAAAAAAGTTAATTCGCGATCTTAAGGGGTTACATACGTGCAGAATTTTCAAAAAATCAATTTTTTATAGGTTATTATGCTTTATAGTTTTAGGTGTATTTCTGTGAAAGTCGATTGTAAAAATTTCCCATAGGTACAAAGTTATGGTAGAAAATCAGACCGCCCGACGAAAGTTTAATGCACACAGGTGAAAGTTTAAACGCGTTTTTCTCGAAACTACTACTATAACTCATACAGTTTTTAACATTTTTTGATGCGATTTTTTTTAAGATTCGAAAATGTTTCCTCTATAGTCTGTCTAGCCGGAGTTTCGATATTTTTATTAAAAAATTTTATAAACATAGTTAAAGTGTGACATTTATGACGTAAAACACATACTTTTTTTCTAAATTCCGTAAATTGGAAAATTTTTCGAAATTAAAAAATTCGGCTCGACAGACTATAACTACAACTTCATTTTACAAGAATTTTTTTTATTATTTTCACAAATCCATCAACATTTCAAGGATAAATGATGCAGACCGTGGAACAACTTTTTTTTCATTGTACTTTGGGTCACGTGATATTAAGTAAACATTGCATAAAATTTCTTTATATTTATTTCTATTGTTATCCCTTCTGAAAAAAGTTTTTCTTCAGCGCATTTTTGATGCTGCTGCTAACCCCTAAGAGGTTACATCAGTTTCCAGCCTTTTTTTAAAAATTTTTTTCTCATATCAGAAATTAAATATTTTATTAGAATTTTTTATTATTGCAAAACACACATTATTAACAAAGAAATTCTGAAATTTTTGGAAAAAATATTTTAAGCTCGGCCACTGCGCCACCATTTCTCGTAACCTCTCGAAAAAAGGATGCGCCCGCTTATAGGATCATCTGAACTGAAAAAATAAGTGTTTTAGTTAAAACGTTAACTTAGAATTTGGACGAAGGAAAACAGCTGAAATTTGGGGTTTTGACAGACATTTTTATAAAAAAATTAAAATTTCAGTAAAAACTACGCGATTTTTTATTTATTATTATTTTTTTTTCAAACAGTTGTAATCGAAAAAAAGTCCTTCGTCCAAGTCTTTACGAGTTACATCTCAAAGACCTGTGTAAACGTTCATTAAGATCGAACTGTAGCTGGACAAATGAATAGCATATCTGGAAGCCACGATTTATGCATAGGGCAACCACTTGGGTCGCAGTCCTCTCGCACGGATGGCGTTGCATTGATTGAGTTAGAAATTAATTCACAACCAAAAAATTCTTCACAACTGGAAATGATCGCAAAACTGCACAACTCGCTTCATATGTCATCATTGAAAACAACTTTGAAAGCGTTGGTAAAATACCGTTATTTAAAGTCCATATAAATTTACTTTTTTAATGCAGTTCCTTCACATTTGCTACTAAGAATTCGATGGAAAACTTGTTTTTGTTGTAAAAGGAAACAATAGTCCAATTCATATGAACATATTCCCTTAAGTATGTACGTATATATGTATATATGTATTTATTTACCGCACTTGTCGACGCACAATGAATTAATTTGACAATATTAACAAATTAAACTGTTGAACGAACACTCATACACACACATACTGTGGCATAAGTGTTACAACTTCATGCACTTTGTTAACATCATTTGTAATTTATCCCGCTCAGCAGGCAGTCTGTCCGTCCGCATACACACATTTAGCCACTTTTCATCGGCGTAAGGTCGCGGCGTGTTGTTCTTGCCCTGGTTTTCGTAGGTGAGATTCAGCGTGCGCGTCGCTGCCACAGCAGCCAAAATCCGAGGCCGAGTCTACAAGTGTTCGTGAGTATTGCGTTAAATAAGATATATTGACCCTCCAGTGTGAAGGGCGAACACAATGCGGGCACAGTTGAATATGTGTGGTAATGTTTTTTCTTGGTGGAAGCGTACGTGCGTGGGTGGAGCATGACAAGTTGCATTGCGCACTTAACGGTATTTATTTTACACACTCCAAATCTGCTTGTGAGTGGTAAAATTCGCATTATATTTGTTTGTTTGAGAGAAATTCGTATGTAAATAATCTTGTATAGATGAGCAAAATTCTTGAATTGGTTTTAATCTGATGTTTTCGGAACATGACTTTTATTCTGGAGTTGAGTTGTTTTATTACCGCAAACATATTTAACGATGAATTTAAATCATTATTAGCCGATTATTTTTTCGGTATACTCTTTATTAACAAACCTACAAGTATAACTAATGAGAGAATTCGGTCATGGTAGCCGTTCAGCAAGTCACGGATACCGGAACTTCAATACTTTGAAAGAATTAGCGCGAAACTAACACACATATACACATCGATCACATGTACACAATACTTTAGGTTAGAATTGTCAATTAGTCCTTAAGTAATGCATTGAAACTCTGTCATTCATATCTATTTTCGTGGACTGATTCATTACTAGTCAGAGATGTATTAATAGAATCATAATAAATTTTAGGGTCCTCACCATTGCCAATGATAATGTTCAGCAAGGCTAATAGCTGCCAGATGCTGTTAAGTATTTGGTAGAAGAACTATACTATACTATATCTTTTATCCCAGTTTCTGATTACAGTGTAATGATAAAGCTGTGGAGATAACTCTAATTCCTATTTGAGTAGGTATATTATGAGGTAAAACATGTGGATCTTTCTAAAAAAAGTTTTAGAAACCCAATAACATTGGGCTCACGTCTTATGTCAACATAAAAGCAATTGACTTGAAAAACCATGTTTCTTACGTAAGAATACCTGAAGTTAACCTTTTACTCAATCAACTTACAAAACCATTGATCTCTTACGCAGGGAAATAAATGCGCTTAGGGGAGCTAAGGTACATCTGCATTCGTTTCGTGTTTCAAAGTATTGTCTTAAGTCTTAATGTCAATCAAATTTGAATCGGACCGACAAAAAAATAATTCACGTACTACGATGAACAAATAAAACCAAGACTTTGCTCATAATTTTAAAATTCCTGACTTATTCTTCAAAATATATAGTATGTCGCCTCCCTCAAAGAAATCTCTTAGCCCTAATACACTTGTGCCGAAGGTTTTTTTCAATCCTCAGAACAGTTGTGAAATTCAATTTCGGTAATAGCTTTCAATGCGCGTAGCATTCCCCGGAGCGATGTTTTGAGCTTCCTGAAGAGACTGAAGTCACACGGAGCTCATCAGGCGAATACGGTGATTGTGGCGCGATATTGATTGAAAATTTGGTGAAAAACTCACGAAGAATCAACGCAGTATACGATGGTGCATCTTCGTGATGCAAAAACCAAGAGTTGACGGCCCCTTATTTCGTCCTCTTTTTATGTCCTCTTTTTACGAATACCTTTGCGTAAAGGGCGCATAACTCTCAGATATTTAGTATTTCATGTTGACAGTTTGGCCGCTCCAAAGGAATTCGGACTGCACCACATCTCGGACAATCAAAGAAAACTGTCAACATAACCTTGATTTTTGACATGCTTTGAAGTGGTTTTTTCGGCTTCGCCTCACCTTTGCCACGATAATCGTCCGATTGATCGTCTGTTTCCGGGTCGTAAGCATTGATCCAAGCCTCATCGCCGGTAATAATACATTTCATGACGTCCTGGTAGTCGGAAAGCATTGTTTCACAGACGATAACGCGACGCTGTTTTTTAAAAAATTAATGATTTTGGAACCAATCTTGCCTCCACTTTTCTTCGGTTCAAATTATCTTTCACAACATTTTTTTACTGATCCTTCCGATGTTCCAATGATGTTAGTAAAATCTCTGACTTTTACTCGTCGATTCTCAAGGACCAATTCCTTTATTTTATTGACGTGTTGATCATCAGTTATTCGGCTATTCTGTACGTCGTTCGTTGTCAACGCGTTTTCGACCCAGAAATTTGATTCCACAAACATATATAATATTTCGACGAATGAGTTTTCGCACGAAGTTTAATTTAAAAGTCTTTATATTTTTTGCCCACAGATCTTTATTATCAACTTCAGAATAGGTCCCTGAATCAAGGCAAGTATGCCAAAACTTTATACTATTTTCCATACAATTTTTGTAAGAATCAAATTAAAAGGTCTTTAATGCCTCCCGTGAATTTTTGATTTTGGCTTCTCTTTGAAATCTCCATGCGCTAGTTTGTTGGAAAGCATTGAAGTCATATACATAAGCCCACTTCTCGTCACCAGTATTGATGCCTTTGATGAATCTGGAAGCTACGCTGTCAAGTTTCTTGTCTGCGACTTCTGTTCAATGTCATTTTGGCAAAAGATACAAGTCTTTTGGTATAATTATAGCATTGTCACCATTAATACCCAAAATGTGTTAAGTCGATCTATAATAAATGTTGAGATCCTCTGTTATCACTTGATTCCAATAGGACGGCTTTGAATTACTCCTACTTTTACGTATCAGGCAAGTTTTCGATGACTTCACGATCTTCACTGTATGATTTGTGCCATTCAAATACTGATGTTCGTGATAAAGTCGTCTCCTCAACACACTTTTGCAATATTCTCAAAGATTTCGTGACCGTGATTCCATACTTCTTCTTCTTATTTGTTTGCGTAGAAACCGTGATTCCATTCGAAATATAAAATTGCAAACTAACTTATTTTTAATAGTAAAAATCACCAAAGAGGTTGAACCCATCTGAAAAAAAATTGTTCAGTCCTAGTCAAATTTGATCAGATGGTTTACTCAAATACCTATTCCAATAAAAATTTGTGTATAAATAATTTTTATTGATACTTCTTTAATACAATTTTGAATAGTCAGTATTTAATATATATTTTCAATTGAGTCTTACTTCTTTCTTCTTCTTTCTTTGAATGATTTTTCGGCAACAGATTTATAAAAAATTAACTCATAATATTTACAAATCTTAATTTTATTTAAAGTTATGCATCGTACCATTGTATGAATAGCCTTATTTACGAGCTGATTACTGCTCTACAAATCTCTAATCCCTTTCCCCTAGCACGAAAATTATACAAAATAACACAACAACGCTGCGGTGCGTATCAAGAGTCGTTAAATGGCACATAAACACGGCTATAAACTTAAGTATGTTTGTTGAGGATGAAGGGAAGGAGGAGTTTGTAACTCAACTAGAACCACGAACAGTGTTAGAAGCATGCATACATATATACATACTTACTATGTGTACCATATATATTGGTATGCAATGCAACAAGTTGAATAAAAATTATTTTGTTTAACATTTATGCGCCTTTCATCTTTAACCCACATTTTGCAGCAACACTCATTACAACATGTTCGGTCCATATGAGAATGGATAACGAATTGCCTTTTATTGGCGCTGCGAAGGTAAGCAAACGGTTCTGGACATACATATATAAATATATACATAGTATGTAAGTACATATGCTGTCGAAACAATATTATATGTGCTTATGCGCACATTGAGCGCCAGCTGTGGCATCCACCCACCGAGCATATGTTGCATACGTGCGTCTGAACCACCGTCTTCAATAGCGACTGCTCTTCGCCGCAGCGCATGAATGTCCTGACAAAAGGCCCTTAACCACCACAACTCTATTCAAAACATCATCCGTTCTTCTATACGCATACTTGTAGGTTGGTCCGTTGGACGATATACTGTCTGTGTAGTATTGCCGGTTGAAGCGCCGGCTTGTAAGGTGAGGGAGAATAAAAAATCCGGCGCGCGCTTTTAAATCCACCCCCTGCGGATTATGATTATAACAAACCATTTATCATAATATTTATGTTGATGCGGCGCACTTTTTCTCAATGAAGTCGCAACTTCGCCGCGTTCACTTCTTGTTACGAGTATTTTATTAATTTTATTTATGATGAGTCATTTGCACGTTTACATTTCTAACCTTTACAGTTGAATTCATTCAGCGATTTTTTCATGTCAGATTTCATTGTGATTTTCTAGTTTCAGGAGTGTGCATAAACATACACTGGTTTTGATGGTTTTGAATACGATTGCTGAACTTGACTTCAGCCTTGAACAGCGCCGAGCGGCATACACACATATGCATGTACATATGTATTTAAGCTGCGACATGTGTTTGTGGAATTATATTGCTCGATCCTTTCGGTTAAAACGAGTTCTGAAACTTGTTGACTTGATCCTGAGTGTTTGGAATGTTCTTCATATGAAGGGTCATTTTCGACCCCTTTTGATGCGTGTACTAATAAGAACATACTTTGATATCGATTAATATTAATAGTGATGTTCGTAGTTATAACATTTATTTGGAATATACTAGAAGTATACTATTTATTATGTCGTACTTTTTGTATACTATTTCCCAGAGGTTACTCAATATTTGCGGTCGTACTTTTTTCGAGTTAAGGTTGCTTGGTTGAAGAGGATGGCTTGTGAGGGATGAGGATTTGATAAAAAAACGTATTATTTTCCTCCTCTGCTGCCCAACGTCTTTTTATTTGAAGCTTTGAAAGCCGTGGAATATCTCCCGTCTCAAACGGCTGAAGGCTGGGCATTCGCCTAGATATTATTCCAGCGTCCCATCCCCCTACGCTCATGCTTTGCATTCGGCCGACTCCACATTTCCACAGTGAGACTTGGTACCGGCGCTACGGATAGCTTTAATGTCTGGTTGTCTATCCAGAAGGTTTATGCATTGGCTGGTTAGAACAGCTGCGTTCCTATTTAACTCTTTGGTCCGTCGGTTAGTATGTAGATTTCACCGTTAGAACTGTCGATCACAGAACCATTTTCCCATTCTACTCTATTGGTGAATGATAGGTTTGTGTTTATTTCCTTATGAGTCCCTCTTTCTCGGTCATACTGCCAATTTAGCCCGAGTTCAGTAATAAGGTTGAGTATGATATTATGCCACTGATGACACCGAGTCTGACTCAAATGGCCTAAAATCATGAGTCGGCGGGCCGTAAGCATTCCTTCCTACTTCACTTATATGTGTTTTGGCCGGAAGCAAGGATAACCCCCAGTAATTTTCATTGCGTTCATAATTCCCAACAAGCAGGCTTTTGCACCTGTTCCAGGGGTTTAGTACCGCACTTGTTCGATAATGTCATCCAATATACTTAATATGTGGCTGATGACACTTGTGTAGAGATAATAGACTATGTGGGTTCGTAAATCCCACTTTCGGATAATGTGTCTTTTGCAGGAGTTCCAGATTCGAAGGACTTTAGAAGCCTTGATCTCAATATGTTTGCACCAGCTTAGTTTTTTGTATCTATGATAACTCCGAGATATATGGCAGAGCTCGAGATTACAATAGTTGTATACAAGTACCTTAAAGAGAGGTGATTGAATTTCGAAGTTTTTGTCCTTTTTGTGAAAATACAGATTTCTGTTTTCTCCAGATTGACATTTACGCTTTGACCCTTCGCTCACTCGGCGGAGATCTCAAAGCTCCTTTCTATGAGACGGGATTGGCGATTAAAGTGCATTCCTGAACAGAAGACAACGAGGTCTTCAGACATCTTTAAAGTTCTTCCTGCGGAGGGGTTTAGGTTGCCTCCTTCCAGGGTCTGATAAGCGGTTTATATACTGCCCCATCGTAGGTGGCTTGTTTACTGCTTAATATGTGACTAAAGCCAGCAGGTTGTGATTAATGTCAAATGAAGCCATGGCCGTTATCAATGCAGCCATCCTGGCGTTATTGCATACAACTTCGGCACCTCAATAAATTCCGCTAGAATTAGTTCTCGTTTCTCTAAGGAACTTTCGATTGTCCCAACTAACTCCTCTTCCGTTCTCCGAAAATACAGCACTTCACCGGATGGAATCCGGGTCAATTCCGGTAAAGTAGAACCTGGTATTGTGGGAATTGGTACCAACTACCTCAGATAGGGCGATATGAAAGCGATATCCTTCCTGAATTCCAAACGGTTGGGAAAGATTTGACGTTTGATGAGTTCGTTTTGGATTCTTTCCATACTTTTTCGACGGAAGAATGTTAGAATGACTGAACTATAAGGTTTTGGCAACAAGTAGTTTTTCTTTACCGGTTTTTATTAAAAGATTAAAGGGGAAAGTATCTAACAAAATTGGGATATAAAAATTTTAAAATTTTTTGGTTTCGATAAAAACTTTTTTTAGACACTAAATAGCAGACGAAAAAGTTCTTTCGTATTTTGTCAATAGATGTCTTTGGCGAAAAAATGGCAAAGTGGTTGACCAAAATAGTTGTTTATTAATTTATTAGTATAAATATAAAAAAAAATAACTTGAAGTTTGATTGGAAATACGAAAAAACTTTTTCGACTACCCAATATTAAGCTACTTAATAGACAACTTTTGGGAATTTCTTTACTCAGCATATAATTTTACCTTAGAATTGGATGAATTGATTGTAAAAAGTTCTTTGCTAAGAAGCAAAAAATATTTTACGACGGACATGTGGTTGTATTTAGAGAACAAAAAAATAAAAAATAAAAAAAAAAATTTTGAAATTTGTTATTTTTTTTTTCAATATACTAGTGCTTAACAGGATGTTGAAAGACTATCAGGTGATTGTCTAATAGTTTTAAATACTTTTGTTATTTGTCATAGTGACATAAGCTGCATTCCTCTACACAAAATCGTAAGATTACAAGTGCAAGTAACAATAAGTGTTTACATAAAATCATCATTAAATTCTGTAAATTAAATTGAATGCTGCACGGAGGATGAATCGAGTAATTCAATTGGATGAATCGAGTAATGACGATTTGCGTTGAAAAACGTGCGCCTATTGGAGAGAAAAAAGCGCATAATAATAATTTGCATTAACAAAGCGATGACAGTTAATCACATAATTTTATAAAACCCTTTAAGATGAACTTGAAGCGCTCGTAAAAAGCATGTTGCAGTACATTAAATTAATGGAGCACGTCAAATAACTTGGCTAATTACAGCGCGAAGCCGCGCGCCACTTACCGCAAAGGCGCGACTTTACAGAAGTGCCAACACCGCGCGCTGGCAAATATTGTTTGAAAGTAACAACAACAATGTTGGAAAAAAATGTAAATGGAGTCAGCGAATTGTTAAGGTCGCGCAATTAATTGTTACGACTTCATTGTGGAGATAAGTGTCCCGCCACAGGCAAAGCGCGCTAGACGCAGCTCAAATAGGGCTACAATCGGCGCTAACGCTGCCTTAGTTTTTCGCAGCAATATTGTATTTTGACGCATTTTTGTAACGGCTCAAGACGAACAAAAGGATATAATTGGCATGTGGTCTTAAAGGGCGCGACGACGACGGCAAGCGAGCGCGAAAGTGGTGGCGGCCATGATTTCGTGGTTTTTAAGGGTTATTTGTTGGTTTGCGCTTTAAGTGTTATTTTTCTTCAAAAAGCGCGTCTTTTGAGGTTAGGAGTTCGGTTTTTGTTTGTGTGGGTGCGTTTTTAGACCGCAGCCGGTGGCAATCACAGTGTATTTGTATATGGAAAAATCTGTTACAATTAGTTATGGTCGCTTGGCCCAGTGAGGCGGCCGCGTCGTGCTTCATTTTTTCGTTTAATTTTTATCTACGCGGTGATTTGTCATTATTTTAAGCCAGCCTGTGCACGGCAATAATAATTTTTGTTTATCTACAAAATTATGAAAAATAATGTCGCTTTTTACGGCAGTTTTTGTAAATGCTCATTTAGCGAGCGCATTGAATTAGGCCGTTTAAGCGGTTAAGCGAGCTTTGAAAAGCGACCGCAATTGATAATGAACTCATTTAGAAAATTGGAAAAGTTTGGATTTTCCCTTTTTTGTATACCAATGCAAGCAAACATAGAGAAATAGGCACGAAAGTTCGGTGCTTAAAATGAAAGCTTCGCGTAAAGTTTTTTTTTCAATTTTGTTTTTGTTGTAATCGAACGTTTGCCTCTCAAATTGACTGAAATTGACCTTCAAAATGCATTTAAGTAACCATTTTTCGTCAGCAACGAAGTGGCCATTATTCCCGCTCTACTGCCAAACCACGAAAATATCGATTTAATTTTATGCTCATTTCTTTCATTTAACCGAAAGGAGCTAACTTCGGAAATAACAAAAAAAAGAAAAAATGTAATGTACAAGCAAGCAAGGAAAAACTGTACTGGAAATGAAAATATTTGTCCACGATTAAATTTTAAATAGCGCTTTGAGCAAGCAGTAGCGCCTACCCCGCACCGCGCTCTCAACTTTCACATTTTGGCATATCATTTCTTTTTGTTCTTTAGAGTCTTCAGTTCTTCTGTGTAAATTACACTACACTGCGTCGGCTAGGTGGGTGGGGTCACCCTTGGCAAATAGAGTTCTCTCGCTGTTTGGCGTGCAGCCGCGTTCATATAACTCACTCCAATGGCAATGACACAGAAACCACACTTAATCGCCGCGGATCACATTGCGTTAAGCGCGGTGACGATAAAAAAGTGCCGAAAAAAATAAACAAACTTTGGTCCTTTGTCCTGTTAGTATTGTTGTTCTTGTTGTATTGCCTACTCCACACCCAAATGCACAGTAGTGGAGTATATTTAAATGTTGTTCTTAAGCAACCCTCGCCCGCCGGCGCTGCTCTAATGAAGTAGTGTGGGACTTAAACTCATACTTCGCCAGAATTAAGTGGATTTTACCGCAAACATCGCGCATATTTTATTATTTGGCACTCGGTGCGTCCAGCCAACGCGTCGTTGGACATTCTCCAACCGCCTCGGCGACTTGTATGCGCACTTGCCACGCTGGCACTCGCTGTGCGCGCTTCATTGTCGTTGAATTTTACGAGCGTCACCGCCTGCATTTTGTTGGTAGATTTTGCATTAAAACGTTTAGTGTAATAACTGTAAATGAAAAGAGCGAACCAAATCTGAAATAATTTTCAATTTGTACACGATTTACTTTTATGTTTACGGCACTCTCCATCTCTGCACGGACTCTTCTGTCACTACTTAATTTCGTGAGTGAGCAAAGTGAGAACATCGTTTCTTAAGTGATTTGTTAACATTAAGTGGTTAAGAAGGAACTTCAGCGGATTTGCAGTTTTAGAAAGTGACTATTTTTATGGTGGATGAGCAGTGGGTATGAGTTGAAATTGAATTTTTAAAATTGATGATCACATTTTTATGTATAATACTACATAATATTATATATATAACTATAATCTCTCTCTCTCTATATTATAACTGTCCTGCAGCTTTCTTTTTCGAAAATTTTAACTTTTGTTTAAGAAAAACAAAGTTCCTTCAAAGTATTGCCCAACGAAAGTTGTAACACTTTCCGATATTTCTGGCAATTTGTGGACACCTTAGTAGAAGAAAGTGGCTTGATAACACAGAATTAATCAAATCAGTTTATAATATGTTATTCTGTTGTAAACTATATTTCATTAAAATACTCAGAGTGCACAAATCTATGCGCAGGTGAAGAAAATCTTGCCAGCTACTGTTTTCTAAACAGTTTTTAACTGGTCTTTCAATAAGAGGCCGAGCGTTATCACGATGGAAATTTATTGCCTCGTTTCTAGTTGCAAATTTCGGGTCTCAAATTTAATGATTTATCCAAACAGGGTTTCGCCATATTTATAAGCTCATAACACAGCACATGTTTTGATCCCACCAAATACAGAACCTTATCTCAGCATTTGGATATTAGGTTTGACCGTTGATTCGGCAGGTTGGCTAGGTTTCTCATATAAATTTTTGCGTTTAGAGTTGTTATTTTTGGGTCGTAATGGAACCACTTTTCGTCGCCAGTCACGATACTATGGATACTATGCAAAAAGGACTTCTCTTTACAGAGTAAAAGCAGCATTTCTGTCATGAAAAATCATCTTTAAGCGTCTCTTGGCTTCAACTAATATGATTCTGAATGCCATTCGGTTGAGGTTTTCCACATATTAAAGTAATGAAGAAGAATTCTTCGCAACTCTTATTCAGGCACAAGTTCAAGTAAGAGACCGTTGCTTTCCTCACAACAGTCAGCAGTTGAGTAGATCTAGGACGATACCTTTAAAAATATGTTTATAAATAATAGATTTTTGCATCAGCGGTCATGTGTGCATCAATATTTAATTTCGCCTCCAGAACAAAAGAATTTTTAAAGAATTTTGATAGTTTCTGTGGGGTATTTGACTGATTTCCAGACCTGAGCATAAACAGTAGTCCAATGGATTCAAATATGAACATCAACAGACGACCCATTATTTGCAGTTTTGAAACCAGCTGTACTGCTTTTCAGCTACTATTGGTTGCTTTTGCATTGTTTGCTGGAGTATAACTTTGCTTGAAGATCCAATGCCATACTTCGATGAAAGTGTTGCTAAACTGTTATACGACGCCATTTAGAACATCCTGCCTCTATACTTTTATTCTAGTTTTAACACTTTTTCAAAAAAGTAAGTGGTGTAAGGCCTTTACAGCAGACTTCCCGCCAAACCATTGCAGCCTGGATGGTGACCACGTTGAAGTCTTGATATTATATTGTTTGTATATTGAACATTGAACGGTGAACATTTCTGCATCTGTAAAAAGCATGCTTTTATGGCCGTTAACCGCGTGGTGCAAAACCAATGGTGTCGACCCATAATTCTGGCCTCTTTTTACGAATAACTACGGGAAAACGGCGATTAACACTCATTCAATTCAATGTTGATAGTTTGGCCTGTCGGAAAGAGTTCGGAGTGCAGCACACCTCAACAAATGAAGATAACATTCAATATAACCTTGATTTTTGACCTACTTTGACGTGGTTTTTTCGGCTCGACTCACCTTTGCTATGATAATCGGCCGTTTGATCATCTGTTTCCGGATAGTGAGCGTAGATCCAAGATTCATCGCCAGTAATTCTGGTAGTCAGAAGGCATTGTTTCACGGACCTTAACGTGATGCTGGTTTTTGAAAAAATTGAGAGATTTTTTAACCAATCGTTTTTTACTTTTCTTAGGTCCAAGTGACCTTTCAAAAAAGTAGTTTTAAAAACTGCTTTCAATTACATAGTATAATAAATAATAGGTACACATAGTATATGAATATTTATAACTTGTAATTTCATCGAATTATTATTATCCAGAGGCACCACAAACTCATAACGTTGGTTATACAAGTATGACAGTTAAAATTCTATTCATTTTTCAATGCATAATTTTCATGTAACCCGGGTAAACAATGACTGCGACTTTAAGGTTACAACAAGCAAACTTAAAATAGTCGGCAATTAGTTTTAGAAAGACTTATGTCAAATATAAAAATATAAATCAAAACTCCGTCACATACATAAATTTTCATTTTATTATGCGTACATTAGGGTGTGTCATTCTGAGGCAACCTTTTTTTTTCAACTGAAAAACAGGCTAAAAACTTTCGAAAATGTAAAAAAATTCACTCAAAAGATGATCACTTAATATTAATATTAAGAGGTGCCTCTTTCAAATTTTCTGTTTTCCATTTAAATAACATAAAAAGTCATTTTTTTGTGGTGGTTATTGTTCGGAGGTTATTATATGTGCACGCGATGGCTGCCAGTAGGTATGGTAAACTAGATTCCGATTCTACTCGAGAATCGAGTTTTCTCGTAAAATAATCGATTTTTCGGAATATAAGAATCGATTCTTAATCGATTTCGATTACTGAAGATTGATTCCGAAAAACCTTTTTTAACATTTTCGAAAGTTTTTAGCCTGTTTTTCAGTTGAAAAAAAAAGGTTGCCTTAACACACACCCTAACGTACATATGTATATCCATATACCGCATAATAATTTTGTCTTTTTTTTTTGCAAATAAAGAACAAGTTTCTCGGTGATTTGCTTATTCATTGCAGTTGAGACAAAATGCTTCACAAATTGATCTGTCATCCGTTCTACGACTTTTCTTGCTTTATACTAATTTATGGCAAAATACGCTTAGAACAGACAGCTGCTAGCAACACTACTGCCTAGCAAAGGTATTGCCTATCAAAGCTTAAATACTTAGAACAACTAATATCCAACGTCTATATTTTGTAGTTGCAATTAAACAAAAATAATATATACATATGTATCTGCAATCTTTAGGTATAAATAACCTAGTATATAAATAACTACATAATATTGGGGGGTAAGCACAAAGACGTCATATTATGCAGCAGTCACCAGAGGCCAATTCAATCATGTCAAATATAATGAAATTTTGAATGCAAATCAATCAGCAATGACACAACGATTTGATGTATTGTTCTGACTACATTGAGACTATGAGAGTTGCCGGTAAAAAAAAAAAAAAACAAAAACAAAATATTAGCAGGCATGTGACATTTTTAGCGATGACAAATTCATTTTTAACTCGCCTGACAACGAAAGTACACAAGTCAAGTAAGACAAAAACAACCACAGGCGAAAACGAAGCGAAAGCCGTACGCACTTCAATATTAGGGATCATTTTACAATTGCAAATATACGCATATACAAGTAAATGTATTTATAAATGGCCGATTTCTTACATACAATTTATGCAACTTAAAACACCTTTGCCTTCAATGCGCAGCAATTTGGTAGATCCCAAAAGACAATGTCAAACAAACCACTTTAGTTATAAATAAATGTGTGTATATACAACTACATACATACAAAAAACTACATGCATATATGTACATATTTATATACATAAGTATTTGTGCTGTAAGCTTCTGTATATTAGATGATGCCTTGCTGACAATGCAATCGTTTAGCGAGTCGACAATCTCTTTATTACAATCTGACTTGTTGGTCACAGCCACACACACATCACACACATACACATACATCCGTTTACATAAACGTTGCGCTTATTATAATCTTAATTCGGCCTATTCCATGTTTGTTTATCTACATACAGATTTTTTTAGCTTCGCTCACAGGAGTTGACGGTATGAAATGTAAGATTCCTCATGGCACGTCAAAGCTTACACGTTGCTTTACACGCTTGTGTGCGCGCGCTTATGTAAGGGCCATGTGCATATGTGTGCAGGGGAAAAAGGTCAAGTCCAGAATGATGGATGATGCTGTTTCGACATTTGCCGTTAAGCAGACAGCGACCCAGACAGCATCGACGAATATGTGAAAGCGTTTAAGACTTTGATGATGCGGCGGCAACAGTTGCGGTGATGACGTCGGTGTAACACATTAAACGAGTGATAGCAAAATGATTTGGTTGAGTGACATTGCTAACAGAGATAGCTGTACTAAAAATACATACATATACATATATACACACATAAGTATATATATAATCAAATTTGTAGTGAGGGTCGCCTTGCCAGAAACCAAATTTTAATTTTAGCACACAAAATATGTACCTGCATACATACATATGTACATATGCAGATTTATGTATCACCAGCGCATCCTTCATTATTTATTTATTTTATTTTTTTTTTCTGCAAGCCTATCTCCAGCGCAAATTTGTATCCCATTCGAAAATTGCCGAGCCAAAACGCTGAAAGAAGTTCGCTGATTTGTTCACACGCGACCTCAGCGACCTCGGCGCACTCAAGTACCACAAGTGGCGCGCAACCGTTTGCGGAAATGTGATACCTTTGCACGAGCGGTTATAAATTTCATCAAACTTTCAACGCGCACTAAATACAAAAACTACAAACACTTAAAATCCAGCGAAAATTTATGGTCTCCGAATCACGTGCGAACCACGCGCTGCACCCCAACACCAACACCAATGCCGAGACCAGCAGTCATAGCGCTACCGTGTGCCGCACCTTATGTAGATATGATGCATGACGCGACAAAAATCCCTCCTTACCCCCTCCCCTTTGGTCGCATCCTTTTGCATAGATCGGATATTCTAAAATCTGTTTTGAAATTTAAATAAAAAAGTCCTTGTGCTGCAGTTTCATGTTTGAATATAAAATAAGCGGCGCCACACTAAGCAGATTCGAATGCAGCGCTAACACACCAACACACACCAGCGTAAATATATTTAAAGTTTCTACAACAAACAAACAAAGTGAATGAATACATTCGTTGAGCACGATGACAAACGAAAAATACGAAGCATATTCACAATCACATTGGAATCATTCAAAAGGCGCATAAACACTCAACATTTAGACAAACACAGGCACACACATATGTGTGTGTGTGAGTAACCACAGGAAGTCACAAGGATTGCCATATCGCCGTTGTCGCTAAGCATGTGTTTGCGGTGCTGTTGACTTTTCATGCTCTTTTAAGCAGCGATAAATGTTTTCACGATTCCAAAACTTTGCTTCATCCCTTCCTTGTTTAAATACACATATGTATGTATGTTTGTATGTATGTTTTATAAGTATGTGGGTATGCACTATGTACATATGTAAAATGATTTAAAAGCTGTGAAACTTAAATTATTTAGCTCGTGGTTGGGTGCAATGCA
The DNA here is from genome assembly GCA_027475135.1 of Bactrocera correcta. Lineage (NCBI taxonomy): Eukaryota > Metazoa > Arthropoda > Insecta > Diptera > Tephritidae > Bactrocera > Bactrocera correcta. The sequence goes on from CM050327.1 coordinate 32,547,492, forward strand.
AGAAGTAAAGAGAAAGATTTAGTAGTACCTGAAAAATTAACTATTTTGAATTCTAATTCTCATTCTAATTCTAATTTACCTTGGAGTTATGCCTCATTCTTCTTCCCAGGGAGCATTCTTTTGATATTTAAGAACAGGAAATAATCGATGAGGATCAGTTGGAGAGAATACGGTGGATTCGGAACCAATTCGAAATACAATTCATGAATTTTTGCATCGTTTTCATTGACTTGTGACACGGTGCGCTACTTTGGTCAAACAAAACTTTTTTTCTTCGAATGCGACAATTTGTCGACGGCTTCATCCTTCAAACGGTGTAATAATGCTAAGTAATACATGTCGCTGTTGATGATCCTTTCCTTTTCATAGTATCCGCTAAAAAGTATTCCATGCGCACCCCAAACTACAGACGCCTGTTGCGTTTTTCCACATTCATCTTGTGCAGTCCACTCGCTTGAGCGTCGTTTGGACTTAGGTGACAATTGATGGAGTCATGTTCCATTATTGTCACATATCGACACAAAAACTCAAGTTTATTACGCTTGAACATCTCCAAGCACTGCTCCGGATCATGAACTCGTCATTATTTTTGATTAAAAGTGAGCTTGCATAGCATGCACTTTGCACTGGTCTTTCTCATACCCTAATATACAAGTACGTGAGTGATATGGTATGATATACACGTCCAGTTGATATATTTAAAGCGCATGCTATCTTTAACAACTTTATTTTATGGTCATCCAAAAGTATTTTGTGGAATTTCTTCGTGTTTTGTTTGGTAATAACCTCTTTTGAGTATCCAGTGTATTCACCGTCTTAGAAAATACGCTTCATGTTTGATTTTCCTGGGATGATGTCCGGAAACTCGTCATCAAGCCCAGTTTTCGCTTCAACTGTAATTTTTCTCCATTAAAAAGCAATATTTTACCAACACGCGGAATTCCTTTATATCCATTTTTTTCACAATAACAAAAGTCACAAAAAAATGTTTCGTCAGCTGTCAAATTTTTTAGAGGATATTTTTGAAGGTTAGGGCTGACTAAAAATTATACGGATTTAACTCTAGTATTGCCATCTCTGTTTCTAAGGGCACAGTAGACTATAGGTCACAGTGCAAAACCTCAATTATTTAACATTTTTATACCGAGGACTCTTCAATTGACCTATTATAGAGACATACTACCGTGCCCAAAAAATAAGGTGACATTGTATTTATTTTGAAAATTCTTTATTTATTCTTCCAAATCAATTTCATCCCCTTCATAGTAAATCCCTCCCGATGCAATGCACTTATGTCAATGGATTTTCCAATCTTCGAAACACTGGTTGTAGTCACTTTCCGGGATGACCTTCAGTTCCGTTTTTAGGCGGATAGCATTACGCAAACGACGCATAACGTTCAAATGATATTCCTTGTTGACTGTTTGACCGGTTGGATGGAATTCATAATGCACAATACCACGATAATCCAAGAAAACAGTCAACATGACCTTGATTTTTGAGCGACTTTGGCTCCCTTTTGGCACGATATTCGATCGATTGATCGGTTGTTTCGGGGTCGTAAGCATAGATCCAAGTCTCATCGCCAGTTATAATGCATTTCATGACACCCTGGTAGTCGGAAAGCATCGTTTCACACACTTCAACGCGACGCCTTTTTCCAAAAAATTCAATGTTTTTGGTACCAGTCGAGATTTGATGCGCTTGAGGCCCAAAACATTCTTCAAAATGGTATTGGCTAAGCCTTTCGATATGCCAACTTCATCAGCAAGGTCTCTAATTGTTAGTCTACGGTTTTTCAACACCAAATCTTTGATTTGTTGAACGTGAGCTTCGTCGGTTGAGGTTGATGGTCGCCCTGGACGCTCTTCGTCTTCGACACGTTCACGTCTGGCTTGGAATTCACTACACCACTTGTAAACATTTTTGTTAGACATAGCCTCATCACCAAAGGCTTTCTGCACCATCCTAAAGTATCCGCAGCAGAAAAATGATTCCATAAACAAAATTTAATGCAAATTCTTTGCTCAACAAATTTCGACATCGCAAAAAACGAAAAACTCACTTTTATCAGCTCACAAAACGACACGTATCTCAAACACTAATGAATATTTTGACATGAAATTTGACATAAATGCCGAATTCAGCGCTCCTTTTTGATAACCGATCACACATGCTAGTTGCTGATCCGGCGTTTTCTGTGATAACGCCGCTTAAATAATAAACCTCATGTATTTATTCGAGTGTTGCGTTAGTAATCTGTTAGACTTGCGTCTCGAAAAGTTGGTGCACATAATTTTTGTTTTTTCTATATTGATTTTAAGTCCAGAAATCGCTCACAGCTTGAAGTTTTACGGACATGTTCGATTACTTATTTGAAAATTCTTCAAATCAACTGCTTAAACGCCAAGTTTTATCTTTTTCGCTAGTTTGCCGCATATCCAAATCTTTCTTTATTTCAGTTTCGGTATTCAAAAGTTCTTCGGTATTGAAAAAGGTAGACGAACGGTTTAAGTAGAGTAAATGCTTGGCGAATCGAACAAGCTGTACCAGATGCTCAAACAAACGGGCAGCAATTGTGTGACAATCGTGCGCTAACATATCTTCTAACGATCCAAATGAGGTTAGATCGTTGTATAACGCAAATGACGAAACCGCGTTGCCGTGAGAATCGAGAATGATCTTTGCACAGCTTCGTTCTGGGTACGGTAGCAAGTTAAACTCCTACTTATCCAGAATCGACCCTGACATATCCAATATATATACATCATGCAACGAGTTCCCACACTTCTTTTACTCCTCTCCCTATGGCCTGACCCCATCGAAACAGCACGCTTCCTGGGTCTACTGTTGGATGACCGCGATGAAGACTTATCTGATCCTTACTCCTAACGTATAAGTTTTCTTTAATGATAATGCGTTAAGCTAAACTCTTGTAATGCAAAAGGGTTCTCAAATCTAGAGGAAAATAATGGTTAAAAATCGATATTAGCTACATCCACTAGCTGTGCTTGTAGAAGTGTTCTTTAAAAAAAAAACATAATTCAAGCATTTTTCTACTGTCGCTGTCGCATTCAAAAAGAAAACTTTAAATTGTCTTTTGGCACTTATAAGTCTTATTAAAAACAAAAGTGCGATAAAATTTCATTTGCATCGAAAACACATTAAACGCAGCAGTTGTTGGCTGTGAAGAAAACGCGACGCTGCGAGGCGGCGACATCAGCAATGACAGCAAAAATAAAATTTCGCGGGGAGAAAAAATGCACGGTTATGGCGCTACGGTTAGCACTCCCAGCGGCGGAATCATTCTCACCGCTCGACGCCATCAGATGTTGGTCGCCCTGGCATGCCTTTAATGTGTTGACAAATTATTTTTCAATGCAAATTTGCAATACGGAAACGGGTGTGCGCGCCAACCACTCGCCAAGTCAAGCAGCTGCACCCGCAATTGCCGAGGCGGAGGGCAGCGCATGTATTTGCATGTGTTGGTAGGTGCTTAAACGTTTTGCAAAATTCATTTAAAAATATTAAAAACAAATCGTCTGCATATATAGCAGTCTATTCAGTTATTGGATTTGCAATTGGTTGATTTGTTGCTCAACGCTTCCCTGCACGATTCGCAAATGAATTTTACTTTTGAGCTCATTTCATTGTGCATATTGTTATGTAATTTTGAAATATGTATTGACGCGCATATTGTGCATAAAATATTCAATAACGCCACTCTGATGGTGCGGCAGTTATTTATTATTAAATATTTTTTTTAATACAATTCATTACATTGCAACAAATATTTTAATCGTTGTTATTATGCACGCTCCGTAACTGTAATAGCCATTGTACAACTGTAATTGTTTTTACATCCCGCGTTTTAAAACGTTTATTGAATTCAAATGCACACGAATTACACTCTTTTAGCGTTTAATTTTTTTGCGCGGATTTCATGTTTTTATAAGCGTACAGTAATGCGCAAAAACTTGGCATTTATGTAAAGGGTTACATATAGCAAAACTGAGTATCGAAACTCACATACAATTTCGTCAAGCATATTTAAAATACTAACAACAGCTCAACTGGTAATACACCATAAAAGCTGAAGAATTTCAAGGCTAGTTTGCATATGTTTTTTAATTTCAATTTGAGCTGCTTTCAGGATTTTCCAGAAATTTTTCTGAAGGTCGAAACAATTATGCTGTGAAGCTGAGTTTTAATTTTCTTTGTCATTTGAAAGATATTGGCTACAGTGTTTTAAAGTTTGCGATGCCAGATGGAGTTCAGTTGATAGATCTTTAGGATGCCTCCGTTTGATGCGAATTTTAACAGACTCTGCGGCCTCACTATCGAAAGCTCCTCCAGTGCATCATAACGTAGGGACCTCAGATGCTTACAACGTAATATTGCCAATGCGGGACAAGTGTAAAAGATATGCTTCAATGTTTCCATGGAGCCTTGCTCTAAACATTTGATGCAGTCTACTCGATCTGTCAGCCAGTGATCAGTTAGTATTTCCATCATGTTCCTACAGTCTCGTCTATCGAGTGCCATTAGGAAATTTTTAAGTACTTCCGATCTACCGTTTTGCACAAAACTTTTGCAGTTTTACACACAGGTAGCTCATTTCATCGGGTTTTGATTTTCTTTACCATGCTTCTGTCCGGATCGTCTTATAGATAATGCATGGGTTACCCATCGGTTGTCTATGTAGATGTTGACCCTGGAATTACCTACCCGTGGTTTTTCGATTTCGACCAAACTTTAGAATATCATAATATAGACCAAAATAAGAATATCTGTTAACTTTTTAGTGGTTAAAGTTGCTCCATTGTTTTTTGGCGCGCAATTCAAATTGAGATCAAACAAAAAAATGATTATTTCTTCTATTTTTTAACGACCTCAAAATTGAGTGAAAAAAATTTTTAAGCTATTAAATTTTACGTAAAAAAATCTCAGCTTTCTGATAAAAATATTTTTATAATCCAAAAAAATTTTCAAAATCCAAAAAAATAATTTTTTTTCCAAAAATACCGTTTTTTGTCGTTTTTTTTTCAAAATTGACTTTTCCATTCGATTCCTCTCTGCTCCCATGAACAGAAAAAAAAATTCAAAGTTGAAGCTCAAATTTCTTCGATCATATATTAATATTTACCTGTACGGTTAGAAGGCCGAAAAAAACGAATTTTCAAAAACTTTTTCTGAGAAAACTTGCGCACATATTATGGTATCTTTTAACAGTATTTTAGGACTAGGTATTAGTAAAAATGTTTATTTGGAAAAGAACTACTCGTGATCTTCGGAAGCTCCTCTCACAAAAGACTTTCTGAGGTGACCACTATATGTCTGAACTAGGTCCTCTTAAAATAAAAAACGAAACAGATTTCATTAAAATAATGTTAAATCTAGTAAAACAAATCGAAGAATAAGCAAAATAAAGTTTTATTGATTGATTGATGAATGGCGGTTTCTCACAAAAAAAAAAAAAAATAGATTTTTGACCAAAATTTCGGACTTACATATATTATTACTTTATATTTAACGGTGAAAAAAAAAACTTCAATTAATTACTAAAAAATATATTTAAGAAGATCGTTTAAAAATAGCAACTAATCGGCATAGACGTTTTCGAGTAATGTTGGCCACCGACTTTGAAAAACGCGTTTAAAGTTTATCCTTTATATGTATGTACTTCAAAGCACTCTGAAACGCATTTTAAAATTGTCGTGTAACTTCGAAAATATTCTCCACAACAATATGAAATTTTCTGCATGTATTCCTAAATACAGGGTAGGCCATTTAAAGTTGACCCATCTGGCAACGCTGTAACTTTTAACAGCGCTGACAAATCGGCTAATGTCATACCGCGTTAGAAGCGTCATTCGAAGACAATTTATACCATGGAACAGTACACTCCAAAAGAACGCGCTGAAATTGTTCAGCTTTATATTCAAAATAACTTTTCAATTGTGTTAACTCAACGTGCGTTTCGCAAAAAAAATAAAGTGAAAAGCGCTCCAGTTAAGAACACAATTAAGTCTTTATACGCAAAATTTGTGAACACCGGTAATCTCAGTAATGCCAGTCATGCATCCAGACAACGCACAAGACGTTCTGATGAAAATATCGAAGCTGTACGAGCCAGTATTGAGGAGACTCCATCGACATCGAGTTATCGCCGCTCTCAGGAATTAGACATCTCTCGCACCACTCTCCGACGCATAATTCATAAAGATTTGAAGATGTTTCCATATAAAATTCAAATGGCACAAAAACTAAACCCAGCTGATTATCCGCGACGCCTTAATTTTGGCAAATGGGCCATCGAAATGGCTGAAAACGAACTTGACTTTTGGCGAAAACTCATCATGTCAGACGAGGCACATTTCTCGTTGAATGGAGGCGTAAACAAGCAAAATTGCCGATTTTATGCCACCGAAAATCCTCAATTAATTGAAGAACAGCCTCTTTACGACCAAAAAGTAACAGTTTGGTGCGGTGTTTGCGCGAATATGATCATCGGACCGTATTTTTTCGAAGACGATGATGGAGCCACGACTACAGTCAATGGTGAGCGTTATCGAGCCATGATAACGGATTTTGTGATACCCATTATTCGCGAAAATGACATGGATAACTTCTGGTTTCAACAGGACGGGGCTACATGCCATACAGCTCGACCAACAATCAATTTATTGCGACCATTTTTCCCCGGGCGATTGATATCGAAAAATGGTGATGTTGACTGGCCACCGAGATCACCAGATTTGACGCCACCAGACTTTTATTTGTGGGGTTATTTGAAATCCAAGGTATACGCTAATAAGCCAAAGACCTTAGTTCAACTGAAAGCCAACATTCGACGTGAAACAGCCGCCATATCATCCGAAACATTGGCCAAAGTCATGGAAAATGTCGAAAAAAGAGTGCATTTAGCTGTCAAAGCTAAAGGTGCCCATTTACGCGATCTAATTTTTAAATATTAGCTGAAACAAATCCCCTTGGACCAAAATAAATTATTTTTGAAATGAACAAAAAACATTGTTTTCTTTTGTTCTTTTTTTTTAGAAACAAATGGGTCAACTTTAAATGGCCTACCCTGTATATAGACATTAAGAAAATAAAATAAAAAATTGATTTTTTTTTTTGGAAATTCTAACTGTATATAACACTTTAAAATTTTGGGAGCCGAATACTCAAAGTTAAAAAATGCTGACAACTTTGCTCCTTTCTCCGAAAATATATACATACATACATATGTATTATATATGTACATATATTCAATATATGTATGGAGATAAAAATTGCAATTTCTTGAAATTCCCAAGATATAACGCTTAATTTAATTGGTACTACATATATATTAAAAAAAATCAAGAAAAAGTTTATTTTAATAAAATTTAATTTTTAATGAAGAATATTTTATGGAAAAAATTTAGGGTCGAAAAACATATAAGGCTAGAATTCATCAACGTGAAATGGCAAATAACTTTCAATTACTGCCTAAATTTTCCCCACAAGTGAACGTAGAAGTTTACGTACATTTAACTATTTTAAGTAATGCCTGTGGTTTATAAAAGCCCGATTACAACTTGTATCTGCGTTCGTGCATGAAGTTTAGCCTACCATTCCTCCCTGCTCGTAGTCGGCTTCATAAATGACACTTTCATATCGATCATATTCGCATGTAATAGGCTAAACTGTATTTATATTTCATTATTAAAATTTTGTATATCAGCGCGCTTCAAAATTTCTACTACCTCCCAGCGAATGTCATTTCGCTACCATCGCTCGGCTAGTAGTCAGCCATTGGGTGTGTTAATAGCTGCATTCACGGGAGTTTAGTGCAAACTCTTTTCACACATTGCGTTGCCCCACCGGAGCGCAGCACTTCGCTTGCGATGAATTGATATTCTGTCCACATATTATGGAAATTCCTTAATTATAGTATTTATTGCGTATTTTTCATATTCTAATTGCATAAAAGGAAAACATTTTTCCGCCGTGTTTGCTATTATTATTGTTGTTATATTTATAGCCATGATCATTAACGTCATTACATAGTAATCGTTTGTAATGGGCGGACATAATAACTATATTAGTTAAAAGTGCCATTCGAAATTCTAAAACGTGTTTAAAAATGACAAGTGTTTCTAACATCTCATCATCTAGGGACTTGACAGTTGCAAGGTCATTCAAACATCGCCTGTAATTATACGTATTTATTCATAGCAAATATTCTAATATAAGCATATGAAGTATTAGCGTTGGTAATATACCACAAAAATACTTGACTGTTTGAAAGGGTTAGGTTTTGGGAGTTATAAGAGGAAAGGAAAGGTGTTAGGAAATTTTCTAATTCTGTTGGAAAGATAAATAACCAATTTAAAGCTCTGTAAAAATAATTTCTGCTAATAATTTGTATTTTTATAGCCTAAACAAGGTACATACGTATATAAAGTTTGTCACGAGGTTCCTCATATCCAGAAGGAAATGTCGGAAGCTTACTATATAAACATTTATGTATGTATATAAATGATCAGTGCGGTGAGGTGAATCGACTTAACAAACTCCTCACTCCTATTTTTGAAACAATAACACTCAAGACGCTGGTGATTTGTCGCCATCTTGAATAACGGACTACTAAAAAATACAGCAACCGTCCGTTCCCACGTCAGTTGAGTCTACCTAACCGGACAACAACAACAAAAACAACATCTACCATACAAACGCATCGATCAGAATGAAGCCCTTTTATGGAAAATTTTTTTATTGACAGATTATCTTCATAATATCTGGGAAATAATTTTGTCCAAAGCAGCGCTGCAATTTCTAAACAAATTGTACATATCAGCATACTATAGTATAAAGCTGCTTGACCTGACATTTATATACCTTTATATGCCCCAAGAAATGTACCTGCGCAGGGTGCAGCCGAACTTAACATTTCTTCTCACTTTTTTACATTTTTGTGTATCCACATTTGGCTGCGTAACAAACGTGACGTCTGAAAAAATATTTGTAGGTGTGTGTTGTTTAACATGGAACACTTGGCGCCACAAAATATTCAGCACTCTGTGACCAATTCGCATTTAACTCGCCATATACGTCGATAACTTGAACCCACGACCCCGGAAAACAAGGCGGAGAGCCTCGTACAATTGTCCCACAAGTGCTGGTTCAACGCAAAGAGATATACACTGTGCCTATATACAAGTTTGTAGTACATAATATATTCTTAGCATACAGACAAACATTTGCACATACATATTTCAAGCGGGTATCAGTTTTTACCTTTAAATGCTTGAAGGCACTTGGCGGGCACAACAACCCACCGAACGAATGAATGTGCCATTTCGTTTTGTTTGGAAGAACGCACGCCATGGCGGCGAGTGGGTGGCGGAACTGTCAGAATGAATGAAAGGCATGGACACACCCACTGCCAGTCAACGGCACATTCGATAATAAACGAAGAAGCATTGTGTGTAAGGAGCGTTAAATGAGAAAAAAGCAAAAAATGCGACACCTACACATGCACACTTACATACACATATATATTTATACTTTTAAATATTGCTGTTTTTGTGAAATAATTTAGTTAAGAGCATTTACTTCAATTAAATTTTTAAATTTTTTCCCAAAATTTGTGCTTTATTTAACCGAAACTTTAACTAAAATTTTAAGCAAAACGTTAACCAAAACTTTAACCATAACTTTAACCATAACTTTAACCGAAAATTTAACCAAAATTCTAACCAAAACTTTAACTATAACTGTCCAGTCACGGTTTTATCCTCACGCCACACATTTTGTTGGTTAATAAATAAGCTGCAATAGTTGCTAATCATTCGGCGAATTTATTTCACTTCCTTGGCCAAATTCAAATATCAATCCCATCCACAGATTACCCTTCATTATTATTGCTGCGTTTATAATTTTGCCAGCAGACACTATTATTTCCATTAGCATGATTTTCGCTCACGCTCGCTCTGTTTTGGAAGGCGCATGGTGGTCTTGCTTTCGTTTTTATACTATGGATGATTACTCATGATATTTCACTTCAGCGCCTCCGACAGTAAATTTGATTTCCGTTTTTGTGCAAATAATGTTGTAGTTGCCAGACTGACAGACAGCGTCATGTCGACCACACAACGACACCGGCAGCGACACTCATACCACGTGCCCGAAAATTCCATCGCTTTTTAAGCACACACTTCTTCGTATTTACTTGAGTTTGCTTTAACTTACAAAAACTAAGAGGTTTGTATATGAACTACTAACCAAAAACTTTTAGATAGTTTCTGCATCATATTATTGCCAAAAAGGCCAGTTTTTGTGGGCTGTAGCTAAATTTTCATAAACTTCACGTAAATATTTTTGAGTAAAGAAATAACTGACCAGTGTGCTTGTCCAAGTCTTCGATCCATGCCGCTGTATGGACATATGTACAAATATTTGCACATATTTGTGGCGGAAAATTGTATCCGTGTCTTGGGTTAATGATTTTCCACTCAAAGGCCGGAGATCGTAAAACTTTTAGTGAACAAATTGTGCGCTTCTTCAATAAACTTTACTCGATAAACTTAGTTATTTATATGCTACATATGTGTGGGGGGTATAACTAAAAGTTTCGGTAAGAAAGGGTTAGGTTACAAGGACAATGTGGGTAGCGTGTGATAGTTTGTTCTTTAAAGATTTTTAAATTTGATGTAAAGAGTGTCTACTAATTTGCATTGAGAAAGATTTTCGAAGTGTTACCAAACTCAATTTAATTTCGAATACTCAACCGTATATTTAAAAATCTGCATGCTTTTCGCAATTTTTGAGACAAATTATTAAAAATAACGTAAGTAAATATACGATATTTAAAAAAAAAAATTGAAATCGAAAAGTTAAATATTTCGGATATATATTTATATCTCACCTTCCTCCAAAAAGAAGTTCAAAGCCAATCTAAAAAAAAAATAAAAAAATAAAAAAAAAATTCTAAGATCCCTTTCCAAAAATTTTCTTACCACGCCCGTGACAGTTCTGCTGTGCTTTAAGGACTTTCCACGACTACTCGTTTACCTTGCGCCAACGGAATTTATGTTTCACCCTCAAACAGCAACGCTTCCGCCAAGGAAACCTTTGCTGAAACGACAGGAAAAACGGAAATTCGTTTTTCTTCACACTGCCATTCTCTGCTTCTGTATTTTTATCTAACACAAGAATATTAACGGTGCTTGCGGTTGCAACATGTACTTATTTATGTGCGTTTGCCAAGTGGAATATGCAGAATAGCTGAACGAGTTTCCTTGGAAAAAAGTGCATAGCGCCACCTGCCTAATGTGCATACATAAATATACATATGTATATGAGTAAAGCTATACATGTATAATCATAAACAATACATATATAAATATATAGTATATTTAGCGTAAAAAGTTATAAGCTCAGGTCGATAAGTAAGTGTTTATTAACTGTTAGTAAATGTAACTAAAATTTGAATATAAATCTCTTGTACCATTAACATTTTTATTCCTCATAAAGCAGGGTAGATAATTAAAAAATAAAAAAAAAAAAAAAAAATAAATACATAGTAGGATGCTATCCATCTCAAGCGAAAGATAAAATATCTAATATTAAGGAAAAATAATTTACGGGCGATCTGTGGTCGAGAAAGGGAAGAGGAGGAGTGTGCTTTAATTATTAAGGGTTAAAAACGGATTTCCGGCAGAACTACGCGTCCATTAGCAAGAAGTTATAAGGATATGTTGTAGCTAATGAAAGGAGCTATAACTCTTGTGGGCAGACTTTTTTCATATAACCTCAAAATTTATGTTAAAAATTAAAAAGACGAAGTTTTTGCGTTTTTATTTTTTAACGAGCACAAAAAATTTTTTTCTTTCACGAAATCCAGTTTTCCTTTAGCACCAAATCTATTTTTCTATTTAAATTCTAATTTCTATTCAAATTGTCTTTTTTGTCCTTATATTGATGTAATATGGATAAAAAAAAATAAATTTTCAATAAAAAACACATTAACTTCAAATTTAATAGGAAATGTTTATTATCATTCAAAAGAGCATGCTTTGTCATTTATTTTTTTAAACATTATCTCCTTCAAATGTTGGCCGTGGCAACGTCTCAGATGGCACATCCGTGGAGTCTGATTTTCCATGACTCGTTGGAGCATTTCGACTGCTATTTGGCGAATGACACGCGTGATGTTTTGCTCCAAAGACTGCGTCAAAGCGAGCTTGTCCGCATAGACTTTACATATTCCCTCAAGAAAAACTCTAACGATGTGATATCACACGATCTTGGTGGCCATTCAAACGGCCCAAAACGTGAAATCATCTGCTCAACGATATGTTCTCTTAATAAATCTATTGATTAATGCGATGTGTCTTATTGAAACCAAATGTCACCGGTTATCATGCCGCGATAGCGGTCGCCTTTGACAGTTACGTTCTCACCGGCCTCATTTTTGAAGAAATGTGGATCGATGATAGCACTTGAATCCCTTCAGGGTGCTCTTCGTCTCTGAAAATAATCTTCTATAACTTGGCACATAAGTCTTTAAAGTATATGTATGCATCAACTGACTTTGCTTATCGTCATCTGTGAACGAAAATAACCAATAATCATTAAATTACTTCAACGACTACATTAAATCTGTTAAGCAACCAGTACCTTCTTAGAGTACCCACTAAAGTATTAAGTTAAAGTTGGCGCAAAAATCGCACTTTCAATACCATAAACTTTCTTTAGAGGTGTCTTAAAAAATTGTAAATTTTATGGCTGCATCTACTTGTGCTTCGGCAATGGCAATTCGATAGCGCTACGCACTGATTGCCGAGAGGTGTGAGACTCTATAAAACACAAAATTTATTGATTTCAGCAGCGCTTCGAAATGTTGCAGATAAGAAAGTCGTAGACACTGAAGGCGTGGGTGCAGCTTCGCCCCTCCTTCGAAGAGAGTTGAGGTGATAATTTTAGTGCACTTGATTATTAATAGCTGCGAGCGAGCTAACCTAAAAGTAACTGGTTTGCATTACTTTAAAGCTGCGGAATTATTTTTAAGCATACAAAAAAATATATATAATATATAAATATTACTATTCAAGCATAATTATATGTATGTACATACATTATAACTTTAATAAAATAAATAAATTTTTTCTCTCTCTCTCTCTTTTGCAGCCGATAATGCTATAAGTAAGTACACTTGATTATTTAATACTTATAAGCAACCAATTGGCAACAACAAATGTGCACTTAACTAAGTATGTCTATGTCTATAGAAACTAATAAATAATTTGCATTCGTTTTGCGCGAATTGGCCTGTCTCTTGCAGTTTTTACCAACTCATTTGTGGGCTTAAGCAAATTTGTGTGGAATGCAAGAAACAATAAAACACTTTACACCGCATACTCAGGGGCGGTTATAACACCCATTTCAGTTCGTGGATTGGCGCAAACCTTTCACAAATTTTTCAGCTTATATAACTGGGGAGTGTAGGGAAAAAGTGACTTAACTACGCTTGATATAATCAATTTTTAATTTTCGTCTTGCGTTTCACATTTTCTGCGTGTTATTTATTTACTTTTTGGTCGGCGTAAAGGAAAATATAAATCTAAGGCCGTTCAAGAATGCTTCGTGGTCTTTTCGTTAGCAATAAATAAAAGCCTTAGCCTTTTTATTTCCGAAAAAAAAAAGAATTTTTATTTCCGAAAAAATAGTATTTAGTGAGAGTATATGTAAAGATATTGTTCTTAAACAGTCTTCGAAAATTGCTTTCTAGTTTTCAAGAGAGAGAGAAAGAGTTTCTTAATTTATTTCTTAGCTAATATGCAACGTTTGCTGCGCTTCCGATTTGTACAGCCGCCGATAGAGTGAGGGACTCGCATGTTTGGTCAGTTGCGATAAAAATAATTAGTAATAAATTATAATGGAAATTCGAAGAGTGGGATATTCTATGCAATAATCATTAAGGGGTTAAATGGGTTTGCTCAAATAAAAAATAGACTTTTTTCAACAATTTTTTTTCATATAAAAAATTAAATATTTTATTCGATTTTTTTGTTATCACAAATATACACTATTAGCAAAGAAATTCTGAAATTTTTAGAAAAAGTATTTTAAACTCGGTCATTGCGCCGCCATTTCCTATAAACCCTCGGAAAAAAGATACGTCCGTGTTGGCAGGATAATTCCTTACAGTATCATCTACCATGAAAGAAATACATGTTTTACTTAAAACCGTAACTTAGAACTTGAACGAAGGAAAAAGAAGCTGAAAATTGAAGTTTTGGCAGACATTTTTACAAAAAAATTAAAACTTCAGTGAAAATTTCGCGACATATTTTGTTTTTTTTTTTTTTTCAAATTGTTGTTATTGAAAAAAATTCTTCCTCCAAGTCTTTAAAATTGCATCTCAAAGACTTGTGTGAAATTTCATGAAGATCGATTGAGTAGTTCTCAGAAAATCTCGCCAACCGACTTCAAAAACATATGTAGTTTCGAGAAAAATGAGTTTAAAGTCGCCGCAATTATCCTAGCTGGCTTCGTACGCACAAGTTCTCAAGGCTTGTAGAATTTTTTGAAACCTGTAAACCCATGTTTTCAGTTCTCAAAAAACTTTTCATAACCCCTTTTTGAAATTGTATTTAGCTCCTTCAGCGAATTTTGTTTTATCTCTTCGATCGCCTGAAAATGTGTTCCATGGCGCAGTTTTAGGAGCAAGAAAAAAATCGCACGGTACCAAATCTGGTGAATACAATGGTTGAACGATGATATTCATTGCATTTTTGGCTTTAAATTCGTTCACAATGGTATTCTTTTTGAATGAAAGTTGAGCTTTATTGAGTCGAGTCGAGCAGGTAGGAGTTTCATACCAAAAATATCCACCAAAATCATTTAAAGGCATTCGTGAGAGATGTCGAGCTCCCTTAACACTTCTCTAACACTTGTCTGGTGATTTTCAAGTACCATATCCTTAATTTTGTGGAATATTTTCATCAGTTTAAGAGGTCGAAGGTTGTCAAGAACTAGGCATGTCATTAATGATCTTTCGATAGACTTTGAAGGCTTTGTACCATTCGTAGGCTGGTGGTTTTGATAAAAACTGATTCAACGTAAGGCTTTTCCAAATAAAAAACTTTAGACAAATTATTTTTTCGATATATTTATTCCTTGCAAAAATCGCAACGCACTTCTGAGATGTGCCAACTTAAGCAGCTTCTGTAAACAAACTGGTTGACGGATCGCGCTCATATTTGACATAGTAATTAAGGACAGTCCTACCAACTTAGCAAAATATATTTTTTTAAATATCTTTTACTCGGGAAATTTAAATGAAAAATTTTCGAGACCCTTTGTATCAAAATAATTAGCAAATCTATCAGAGTACTGAGATCAAAGGAAAGGATTGAAGTTCAGAAAAACGAGTTTACTAATATAAACTAAAAAAATGTACATTACATATTCTATATTCTTGTGTGACTTTCCTTTTTATAAGTATATTCATCCGAAAAATTGCGCCTAATGTTTAATCAATGGAAAGAAGTGAAGGGCATGGGCGTAAACAATTATCTAAGCTGCGTCTATTTGTTTAGTATAAAACTTATAAAAAAATTTGCGATTCATGGCAATAATGCATTTACGAACACAACTTGGTGCTTCTACATGCACATATGTATGTACATACTCAAGTACATACATACATATATGTATATGTACATCTAACATGTTATAACATCTAAAAAAATTATCAAACAATAAAAAAAGCACGACAACATTGTATTGGAGGCAAGATTAAGAATAAAGAATAAAATCGTTAACAACAACAAAACTTCACCTATGAGCCCCAGCAATATCGGCGCGAATCTACTAACAAAACATGCCGTGCCAAGCCGCTCACTCAGAAGTTGTGCCCTACAACAAATGATACAATAATTGCCCGTAGCCATTGCCATCATCGTCGCCATCGCCATCACCAGCGCCATAGTCGGCGTCAGCGCTAAGCACAACAACGCTACACGACGGTCATACGAAAAAAAATCGACGAAAGCAAAACGCCAACAACAAATGAAAAGCTAAACACGTCAATGTCGTTCCAGGCCCGACAACAACTGCTACTGCATGCTGCTTTTGTTGTTGTAAAGTTTTGTACATACACATGTGTGTGTGTACATAAGCGCATAGGTTTTTTACTCGGTGCCTTTGTTGTGGTCCGATTGTGTTTTTATCATGAATTCTTAAAAAGCGCGCTCTGTCATGCAATCGAAGTGTCCGGCGGTCGGTCGGTAGCATATAACAACCGCTGACACACCATATCCGAGACACGGAGCATAGCGCTCTCATGGATATATGTACATACACATTATATACTTATGGCCGACAATTTCGTCATCTTGAACGGTGCAGCCAACACGGTTACGGCGGATGTGCGCTTTTGAATTGCCTGCTTGTCCAACATTGACGTACACATGACATATGTATGTATGTATGTGGTTGGGTATATAGTATGTAACAACAATAATGACATGACCAGCGAAGAAGTGAACTGGCTGAAAAAGCAACAAAAAGCAGGGCACTTGTAAAAAGTGGTTGCTATTCGTACCTCAATCATGTAATTATTTCCTCTGAGTGCCTCAACCACTTCGCTACGCCTCGACCACCATTGTCACCAACAACAACATTACAACGATACAACAACTACCGTCAAAAGCTGATGCCAACCAAAGAACAGCACAATGAATGGCATATATCAACATTCAACCACATATCTAGATTCAAGCACATTTGTACGTACATAAATATGTATGCTTGTATGTACAAGTACATACATATGTCCAAAGTAGGGCCCAAATATACACATTTGTGCATACGTATATGTGTGTTTAATAATAGGAGGATTCTAGCGTGTTTTGATATATCTTTACTCACTTTCATAAGCTTTCGTGCGCGAGCACTTCCATTGCCCGATCGGAGCTAAACAAGTATAATTGTTTGAACAAAAGCGCTGAATGAAGGCGAAGACAAATATATAATACATATGTACATACATATGTATATGAATGTTCGTGCTTATGGTATAATCCGTAGAGACATGAATATGCACAAATTTTCGTGTCTTCCGTTTGGTCACTTTGATCGATTCAGGTAAAGTATAGCGTGGTTATAATTCCTGTCAAGCTTTAGACAGCAAATGGTGGCAGTAAGAACGTTGCTGAAACCGCAAAATGGTGCATTGAAATGCTTTGAAACGAGATTTTGTATTAATTTAAGGGAATCGAATCACGTCTTACTTGGTTTATTGGTTTACTTAGACGTTTACTTGGGAAAAAAATATTTTCGTGAAAAGGCAATTATTTGTGGTTATTTGGAATATCTAAGTTTAAAATATGACCTCATTTGGCTCAAATAAAACTTGTATTGCATAATTTTAACAAGAATGAAATGGTAAATGCACCCTCCAAGTAAAAATTGTGAAACCAGTTCTAGTCAAAAAAGTTACATGTAAAACCAACAACAAAATTATCAGCAGGAATTTGTACAAGAGAGTAAGCGGTTACTTAAAAAACAAAAAAAAAAAACGATTTAGAACTGCTTTTTAGTATTTCGGTTTTTAAGATATAGTTCTGAAAATTTGCACATGTTCGTTTTTTCCCAAGAAGCTGCTCATTCGTCGAATTCGCTTATATCGGACCACTATAGCTAATGGCTGCCATACAAGCTACTATAAATGATCGGCGTCAAATGGTATGGTATTGTTTGGTAATTTTCTTTTTCATTTGGAAAGATATTTGCATGGAATTTAATAAGTTTGAATAGTGTAACCAAATTCTTCTAAACAATTTTTTGTATTTGTATAGCTTCGGTGCTTTGAAATTAATTTTTTCATGTTTTTCATAAAATGCCTACATCTGTCTATGTATCTATTATTTCAAACAGATGATACGTTGAGTTAAGCATTTTTGCATTTTCTCAAAAAAATTACTATAGTAATGCATATATTTTTTATACCAACAGAAACACGAAGAATACTGACTTAAGAAATCTAATATTTTGGCGTGGCATTTTTTAATTGAAAATGTAAGGGTTTTTTCACTTTTTAGTAGATATAAGGGTTTCTTTTTAATATTTTAAATATAAACAAGAAAGGAAGGGTATCGGTATATGCAAGAATCAAAGTCCGAGAAATTCCTTTAGGAAAATATGTAAGTTGGGGATAGTATTAACACATATTATTAACATGCCACATACTAAGAAATGTTCCCTGGATATCATTAAAATACCTCACATATAATCACCTGTCATATTATGTAAAGTCAACCGAATGTTCGAAAATACTCATATTAGTTATATAGGGGCCAGGTCAAGTTTTTATACAATTTTATCCATTTTAGATACAAAGATATACTCTTATGACTGAAATATGCTCTTTCATTTTCATTGAGATAACTTACATATTGACCGATATATGCAGTATAAAGTTACCCAGACGTTCGAGAGTTTTTATATTAGGTATACAGGGCATCAGGGATGTGTTGACCCTATTCAACACTTTTTTAATACACAGAGATACTATTATCACGATTGAATTTTCTCTGAATTTTAATTGTGTATCCCATACTTGACCGATATTTTCAGTCGAAAGTCAACTATAGATCCTATAGTCTACATTTCCGATATTTGGGAGCTTCAACATTTTTAGTTGCGTTTGAAGAATTTTTGGTCATAAGGCGCATACTTTATAAAAATTATTAGTCCAAAGTTTCATTCCATCATATCAATGGCTTCTTGATTTGTGTACTGGAAAGTAAAAGAATCAAATGAAATAATATAATTGTGCTATATGCTATAAGTAGGCGTGGTGGCAGTCGGATTTCGCTCATTTTCGCATTGTAACATAAAAATGTGAGAGGAATGTCACTTACCAAATTTAGTCGAAATCGACTAGTCTGTTCCCGAGATATCTGATTTCACCTTGAAGTGAATTGTTACCCCGATTCACATAAAGCTCCCCATCTTGACTGTAAATGGCTCTGTCGTATTTAGTTATTGATTTATCACACTTCTAGTAGTTTTTAACCGTTATATAGGAGTGGGACGTTATGGGGTCATCTTCCGAGTTCAACTATTTTTACAGCGTCGGTAGGAGTGCTTAGGAGATATTATATATTATAAGTAAATTTAGCTATTGCAGTTTTAGCAGTCTAGAAGACCTACCACTACTATCTCTAGCTACTGTGATTGTCTGTCAAATTAGGGTTCTATATCATATTTTGATTATGGTACTTTATACATTTGCGGTGTTTTCTGTTAATGGCGTTTTGTGGACGTGGCCGATTACTCCGATCTACGAACTCTGCCTTACTTTTTTGCTAAGGAACATGAGTAGGAAGTTTCATCAAGATATTTTAGTTTCTATTCAAGTTACGGACAGACAGACAGTGTCCTGGACAGATAGGCAGTCACCCGAATTTCAACTTTTCACGTCATTCTTATTATTTATAAATATATGTATGTATATATGATCCCATACTTATTTCGCTTAGTGGTTAAGTGATATTATACGTATCACTTGTTAGGTGAACAGAATTATTATAGGTGTATAAAAGTATAATGTTTGGAACACCAGAATGCAAGTTTACACGAAATTTTGTGAGAGAAAACCATTTTTGTACAAGGTAAATTAAATTTTGAAAAAATGGCGCATCTTGGTGACATTGATCCTGACTCTCCTGGTAAACCGAAAAAAAAAAATCAAAAGAAATTCTTATTCAATAAAAATGCTGTTATAATCCCTACCTCAGGGAACATGAAAAAAAATTTTTTTTTGAAAAATGGCAACTGCCTGAAAATAAAAATCATTTTTACGTTTTTTTTTTTGAAATTCCTGAATTTTTTTAAAATATTAAAAACAAAAATTTTAACAACACGATGCTGGTAGGAACGATAACGGATTATATAAAGAAGGTTCACACAAAATTTCAAGTAAATCGGTTGTATAAAACTTGAGATAATGCCGGTACCGTGTGGAAAAAAGTAGTTTCGAGAAAAACGCGTTTAAAAAATTCGATACGGCCGAACCGGGCGTTACTAAGGTAACTCTTAAAATACTTTTAATTTTTAAAAATCCTTTGGAGCATATGTTCTTAAGGGTCTAAACTTTAAGTATATAAAAAAAAATCGAATTTTTCAAAATTCTAGAGTAGAATACTCCCCTAAAAATCCAATCTAATCTTCTTTCTCCTTCCGACCACAGATCACTAATTTACTATTTCCTTTATTTTTGTTATTTCATCTTTAATTTCCGATGGGTTTCAACCTCTTATAAATTTCATCTTTTATCATTTTCAAATGCTTCTGACTAGTCTTTTAGATTAAAAAAAATTCTGAGAACATTTTTTCACAATATAATAATCCTACATTCATATTGTTTGAAATAAAAACTTTACGCGAAGTCTTAACCAGTGGGCTACATAGTATATTTGATTCGGGGTTCCTCGTACACAATATGCTACCCTGAGCAGAAATCAATGGTAACCTCACCTTTCAACAAAGAGTAGAAATAATTATTTATTTCGAATAATTGTGGTTATATAAAGCATATGTTTGGTCTAGACACCAGAGTTAAAACTATTACACACATACAATCATATATACATACATACATACATATATTTGCAAACTGCACACCAGCGCTCAAGACTCTTCTACATGTGTATTAATCACAATGCTCTGATGTGTGGATTAATTTCTAATTTCAAATAATACTCTTGTAGTACAAAACGAGTTCATATCAACGTTTATGTTTACATTTTTTCCTTCCTTACCCACTTTCCTTTGTTTATCGATGGCAGGACATTGCAGGCATTGGCGACGGTTGCGGTTTAATTTACCTTGATGGAGTGTACTCCGCCTCTCTACCACTCCACCTACTATTAGTTTATGTACATACATATACATATACATATGTATGCATGCATGTGTGGCTGTGTGTTCGTGTTTAAGCTCGTCCAGCCCTCAGTCCATTTCTTCGGTCATTTGTCCACAAGTTTGTGTATCGCCGGCAATTTCGTTTACCCTGTTGTTGTTGGTGTATTTTTTCGTTTGTTTCTATTTTTTTTTTTTGTTTTGTTTTTGCCTCAAGCCGTAGACCTACTATGCATGTGGCTAGCGAGAGGAAACCCTCAACTATAAGTTGTGTACTTTTTCACATGCGCATACTTGTATGCATCAAGATAGGTTGGCGGATAGACGCAGAACGCAGACGGTTCAAGCCCACATGTTAACATCATTAATCATGACATTTCAAGACTGACAGCAGTGGCCGATCAGCGGCGCATCACTGAGACGTCGAAATGAAAGCAATTTTTTCGGTATTTTTTTTTTCTTGGTGCTAGAATTGCTGCAACAGGCCCGAAGGCTGCAGTAACAACAAACAGTCGCACACACTGAGGCAGAGACAAGATAAATTTGCTCACAGCACAATCCGCATTCAGAGAAAAGGTAGCGAACAACATTTGTCATGTGATTACTACAATTTTCGAAGATAAATTTAATTAGGCCTTATTGTGTTAGTAATAAGGTGTTAGGTTAGCTGGAACTGGGCAAGGAAGCAGATCAAGAAAATTGTTCACATTGGTCAGCGCATTGATTTGAAGCCTTGTCGCAGTTCCACTAGAGGAAAAGGGTAATTTACTCACATGTGAGATGGCATACAATTGAATGTATATATTGTACATATGTATGTATATGTTGACAACAAGACTTCAAAAAGCCATATTCTCTAAAATAAGTTACAAATTTCCTGAATAAGGATAGGCAAAGCGCATACAGTCGATTTTTAAATATTAACGCATTTTATATAAAATATCATCGATTGTTTGAACCGATGGCGGTCCTTAGTATACTCAAATTAATGTATACCTATACGTAATCACTTAATTTCACTCGTATATTTGGCTGATTAACTAACTGAAATACGCACGTCAAAGTCGACCGGAATATTAGATATTAGTAATTACTCATATTTATTGCTTAACTTTATGAGATATCTTGGAGTCTCATAAATATACGCGGTATGAATGACCTTATCAGATGAATGAAAATCAATATATCACTTAATTTTAATTAATTTAGTTTGAATGGGTATTATAATTTATGGTAAATAGTATTTTACCTCAAATTAAGAGATGACGCGATTTCGAATTCGAACAAAAAATTTATTTATAACTACATTCAGGTAAATAAATTCAAAATTTTAATGTTTATTTAAGAAGAAAGCAAAGAAAGTTCTGTGAAATAAGGCGGGTGAGGCGTAACAGTTTTTAACCAGTTCAACAATATGAGCCTGATCGTTCTCATGATGGAAAATAATTACCTCGTATCCAAGCGCGAATTCCGTGCGCTTTCGACAATCGCTCACTTCAATTTCACGATTTCTTGCCTTTAGCATTCCCCTTTAATGGTTTCACTTGGCTTTAGAAGCTCATAATACAGCACGGTCTTCAAATCCTACACCAGAGAGCCATGTCATCTTGAAAGTTTTGAAATGTCTGCTAGAGTGGCTTCCATAGATTCTGCGAGCTCTTTTTGTGTTGTCAACAGTATTCATTTAGTAATGCCTCCGACTCGGGCTTCTCACACTTTTTTGGCCAGCCGGGTACCTTCTGCGGGTTTTGAATCATGAAATCGAAAAGTACTTTTGGCACGCTCGGGCAGAACTTTCGGCTGAGGTTTTCTCCATATTAAAGTTATGAAGATTTCAAAAAAAAAAAAAAACATTTATGTTTACGCTTCAGATGAGTGACATATTGAAAAGACGCATAAAAATGGTAGCTTTTCAACGTAAGATCGGAATATTGGAACAATGAAAGAACAATCGAGTTACATACGTCATTTCTTGGCAAACTTCTTGAATATAGTTAGTTTCGAGCATAATCATCATATGGGAAATGGTTATGGTTATTATCCGAAAGTCTATATTCACTCTATTTATTGAGGAATACAAGAAAAACCCCCCCTAAATTTGGTTCACTTATTTGGGACGGGAACACACCCATTTTTTAAGTTTAAGTTGGTTTGGTTAGGTGAACATTTGAAATTTTTTATGCCATCAATAGCATTGAATAAACTTCGTTCGAAGAATCTCTTAATTTTTGGCAAAAAGAATGGATAGGAAGTGAATACCGGGGTTGATTATGACATCGCTCATCAAGATGTAAGTATTGTAAAATTATATTAGCTTAGATAAATAGACGACGATTGCACCGCTACCTTAGATCTATTGTGCCCTTTGGTAAATCACAAAGACTCACCTAGCCACAGTTAATAAAGTCCAATATACTGCTGGGTACAGGCGAAGCGATATCATCACTATTTGGAAACATGGATGATCCAAAGGCCTTTAAAACAGATTCTTATCCCTGACAGTGCTGCAATCGCCAAATATGTGGTTCAGATCACCACTATAGTATGTATATAGCTATCATATAAACTGACAGGGTCCGGATGGGATCATTACCTTAATACTGCAGAAGCTAAAGAAACCAGTGGTTCTAAGGCTTGAAAGGTTCAAAAAAGCACATATCCGATTTTCTTATAACAGAAGAAGCTGGAAAAGAGTCAAAGTGGTATTCCTATCAAAATCACTCGAAAATGTAAATGCCTCCTTCATCTTGAAGATCCTGGGAAGGAAAGTGGACATACACATCAGATCAATTGTAGCGCACAACTTATTGACTGGAGAACATGCCTACATAAAGGGTTATTCAACAAAAACTGCCCTACGTGAGGTGAAAAGTGTAATAGAAAAGTCGTTATATCTCAGAAAGTATATAACAGTTTCCTTTCTTGATTTAGAGAGAGCTTTTTAAAATATACGAGTAGACTTAAGCACGGACATTGAGTCTCCAACACTTGGCGACTTAGGCGACTTGGTGTGTAAATGGCTACAATTGATGTTTACTGAATGAACCAGTTATGTAAGCAGAAACATTCCGCAGGGAAGTGTTCTTCCTTTGCTATTATGGGCGATGGCACTGAACGAAATATTAATCCAACTCAAAGTAGGAGCAGTTAAAGCAATAACATATGCGGACGATATAATGTTAATGGAATCAGAAATGTTTCCATCCACAATCAGTGAAGTAATTGAGAGTCCTTTGAAGGTTGCACCTATGGGTCTCAAATAAGGGAGTATGTGTTAACCGTAGTACGTCAGAACTCTTGCTATTCACTAAAAAACCAAAATACATCAATTTCATCTTACCTCACTCGAAAGTACCACAATTTCTCTATCACATACGGCAAAATATCCCAACGTCGATATCAAAACCAAACTAAGCTGGAAAATGAATATAGAGAAACGTATTAAAAAAGCGTATACGGTATTGTACACTTGTAAGATAATAATTAACAGAAACTGGAGCCTAAAACCGAATATAGCCCTGTGGATGTATACGGCTTTCAGTAGAATATAATAACAAAAAATTAAATGGAATGCGGAGAGTAACTTGTTTAGTAGTTACTGGGGCATTTAAGTCATACCCGACTGCTGCGCTTAATATGCTCCTGCATCAACTTGACATACGAAGATGTTTTCAAAGGGAAAGTAGCAACATTCTCTGCTTTAAGGATCAAGCAGATTGGAAGTAGGAAGATCAAAAGGTATAGACATAGCAATATCCGGAACCAGCTCGAAGTAACTGGACTGGATTTTGGTGTGTGCCATGATCTTCCTAAACTATTTTCTTCCAATTATATATACATACATACACAGTATGGAACTCATTATTATAGTCTCCTTGGCTTTCATGACAGAATTAATGCTCATCTTAGCTTAAACATGTTTTACTGACTGGGCATTACATTCTTTGATCCATTTTTGGAACAGAAGAAAGATAAAAATAAATTTCAATTTTTTTTTTTGATGACAAGAAACTCAAAGCATTCGAATATTGGTGACATAGTTGAATGAGCTTTACATATGTATGTTCAAAGATTTTAACATAAAATGTGATAATTAATGCATGATGAGTAAATATATCGAAGCAGCAGATTTTTTCGACATATCTAAAAAAGTACTTATTACTCTTATATAGATCATTAAACTCGAAGAACCATTATTCGTGACTAAAAATAAAATTTTAAATACCTATAAACCCAAATTACAGCTTAAGGCCAGCAAAATACCGCATTTCTTTAAGCTAACAAATCTTCATTGATTTAAAGACGCTGTTCGTACCTTTGAGCCGTGTACTTTCCAAGTTGCAAACTTTTAATGCTGTCAAAAGCCCATTTGTCCTTGTGCCAAAAGGAATATTCCGCTAAATCTGGGTTGACTTATATACTTCCGTTTCCGGCAGAGATACATACATTTTAAATTCACTTCAGCTGACACACACACACGATTGCGAACTTCTAGAAGAATGCATATACATACATATACATGTGAATATATACATACATATGTATGTATTTGCGCACACCGACACCTTCGCCGAGAATTTAAGCAGATTTTTATGCAAATGTCCTAATCAAATTCGCATTTCAAAGTTGAACTTGTTATCCAAGCTGCGCGTCGTCGTCGCAGTCGCAGAAAAACCAGTTTGCCGCAGAAGGATAGAAAAACTTTTACAGCTCAGCGGCAGCTGCAGCAGCAGCAGCAAAGCGGAGATTTCTATTTATGCACCTTCCATTCATGAATATACTATAACTTTACGCGCACGTATTTGTATGTGTGTGACTTCCACTATATACACACACACACACATACATGCACTCCTACATACGCGCAACGAAGTCGACTTCGTTTACCAATTATGTATCTTTATACCATATACTATGTGTGTGTATGTGTATATATGGTGTATCGAGTAGGTAATTGGTATCGACTACCAAGAATGCGAAATCGCGCTGCCAGAGAAGGAGCAAACTTGCAGTTCACATTATTTGCCGTAAAATGAAATTCCACCCATTTTTAATTTATTCGCACTCAATATAAGAATAAGAAGAAGAGAAAAAAGAATGGAGAGACGCGTTTGATAAAAAATGTGCCACAATATCTCGTCGACGTATTGGATTCCCACTTGCCGCAACGACGTTATCGCCAAAGGAAACGATACTTCTCCACATCGACACCGACTCACACCATTTCCCGCTGTCACGCCCACCCGCTGCCGCTTGAGATAAGTAAGTCGCTTTACTCCAAGCATAACTCCAATTATCAGCGACGCAAACCAGGCTTCAAATTTAACCTTAAAACATAAGATTTGATGGCGAACGAAAGCCCGGGAAAGGGACTTTGCATGCAGCTTCATCGTTTTCAAAAAGCAGCAAACGCGCGCTTAAGAACTTAAATCTGCATGTCGAAAGCGATTAAGTAATTGTGCTTGCTCTTCCTCCCCGCTCAAGCGCGCTCATTTCGTTGAGCGCTCATATAATAGAATGTGTTTGTGTGTGCATTTTTGTTGTGCTTGCGGTTTCCACGCAATTATTCCCGCTGAGCCATACATTAAACGCAAATGAAGAGTGGAAAGAATGCATAGCAACAAAAAGGAGGCTTTTCGGTGAACTCTTAATTTCAGTTAAATTGGTTGGTTGAATGACTACTGGCTCCTGTGTTGAGCTGGCCTGATGTAACCAAAACAAAGCACAACGGTATTACCGCAAAAGGATAAAATTAGAAGCTCTGGTGACACTGTTGTATGCATAATTGCTCAACCGCATGAAAGATGCGCGCGGATGGCGCCACTCCCGGCCTCAGCCATTTGCTGCAATGAGTTCATTCCAATTGGGAAAAGGATGCTGCTTATTTGGGTATGGATGTGCATACATACATACATACATATCTACATACGCGGCTGTTCAATTGTTTACGTTACACTCGATGCTGTGTTTTTTTTCTCCCGGCTGTGGTGGCAAGGTGTTGGAGTTCGGGGCCCTGCCAGATGGATATTCGTTTCGCCGTTCAGCAACAACTGCGCTGCTCGCTGATACAAAGTGATTAATGACAATTTAAACGCTTTCAATTAAGCAATTTCACGTGTAGCTCCCGGAGAATGTAAACTGTTACATGGAATTCGCGACTAGCAACGAGTTACTTAATAAAAATAGCATGCGAGCATCAAAAAAATTCACGAAATAACAACTCATTAGAAAATAAATTTTTTTGTGTTATATTTCCTTTGTTTTATTGTGTTGGAATGCATTAACACATTATTTCAATTAGAATCGGACACTTATTGGAAAGTGGCGATTTGATTTTTAGAGATATCGTTTTAGCAAGAGCCAACTTTTTGTTTTAAGGACAGAGCTTCAACGAAATCTAAGTGGAAACCAAAACGTAAGTGCAGTTTCCGTGACCGTGACTGCATGAAGCACCGAAAACCTACGCCCCCTCCAGGACTAAAGAAGCGAACTATGAATTACCTGAGCGGTCGACAATCATCCGTAGTATTTCGAGGTAAAAACTTTAAATTGAGAGGAATTAAAGAG
Source organism: Bactrocera correcta (assembly GCA_027475135.1). Taxonomy (NCBI): domain Eukaryota; kingdom Metazoa; phylum Arthropoda; class Insecta; order Diptera; family Tephritidae; genus Bactrocera; species Bactrocera correcta. The sequence goes on from CM050327.1 coordinate 32,574,981, forward strand.
GCGATTACGAAGGGTGGTATTCTCCCCCGTTGTGGTTTAACTCCCACCAGACCACCAGAGGAAATTTTTATCACCTCGTACGCTGATGATTTCACGGTAATGACATCGGACAATGGAGTCGATGGCATGTGCTCAAATCTAAACGGCTATATCTCCGGCATTTCTCGCTTACACGCTCCACGGAGCCTAACACTCCCCCCACTAAATGCACAGCGGCTATAGTCACTAACTGGACAAAGGATTACAGACTTGACCTTAATATTGAAGTAGATGCCGTTCAAATTCCGACTGTACACTAAGAATTTAGGTGTGACATTCGTCAACCTTTGATTCTTCACTCCTCTTACGAGCGTGATTTTTGTTAAGTACAGAGCCGCAACAAAATCCTCAAGGCGATTGTCGGCAGTATATGACAAAAGACGAAGAAACGTTACCGGCAATATACAAAGTAATCGGCCCGCCGGTCCTTAACTGCCCCTCACCAATATGATCGCCTGGCTGCAGTGAAACTCAGGCGAGGAAGCTACAGACATTTCAGAACACTCACTCCGTACCACAACAGGTCGCCTCTTGATGTCTCCCATCGAACATCTGTACAGTGCGGCTCCCAGTTAAGGAGCATAATGAACTCCTTTCCTTTCTGCAGGGGTGCTCTCGTAGAAATTATGACTGCAGTCACCTGCTTGGAGCGGAACCGTCTCCTAAAAGCACCAAGAGGTCTTTCCTTAACTAATCTATGTAAGTATATATATACATATAGAAAACTATAATATATTTATCCTGCGACTTCAAAAACGATTATGCGGCAAATCCTTTGTTCGACTTCTGAGGCCTTTAAAACGTTTAAGTTTAAGGTACAAAAGGAATAGAAAATTGGGGCCGAGGTAATGAAATTACCAACCCAAGCATGTTACAAGTGTTATTACTTTATCAAACTTATTACTTCAGTGTAAAAACTTATTGACTTGGGAACATATGCTTGTCTCCGCTCATTTTAGCATACACCATATAGACAAATGGCTGAGCAATGTACAAGTATGTTGTCACTATGTACATGCACTAAGCTAATATTAACCCTCGAGCCCCCAAGTCGTCAAGCATAAATCATCTAAATCACTTAAACATGCACACACGTACACACAGGCATACATATAACTATGAAATCGTAGGATATGCATATATGAGTGAGCTTATGTGAATCTAAGCAAATGTGGCCGCGTGCTAAGACATTAAATAAATCGTTGCCTGCCAAATGTTTCACATGCGATTTTTCTTCGAATTTTCTTCGGCTTCTTACGGACTATGGAACGATTTGCTGCGAATGGCGCACTTTCAAGCAATTTTATAGTTTTGTATGTGACCAGTAAAATTTGCACTATGTGCCTGTAGGGAAAAATCTGATAAGCAAAATTTTTTGTAAAGCAAAATTATGGCAGCCCTATTTATGACTTTATGTCATGTTGTTAGAATTTCTGTTAAGGACTTTTTCAGCATACAAACTGAAAAACGTCAAATTTTCAGGACGTCAACAAGGTAGTTAAGACAAAAGTAGACCTAACGGTGAGATAGATAAGTGTATTACGATTTGATATACTGAAAAAAAAAATTATTTTGAAAATTTTTTACCAGTGACTTTTTTGTATTTAGTATGCGATATGTTTGATAAATTATTTTTTTAACTAAAACTTTCCTACATGGCACAGTCAGCCTGTCATGTGGCGCACAAATTTTGCCATTGGATAAAATAAAAGTTGAAGTCTTTGGTAAGGATAAGTTGTTAGCCGCCCGTTATGAGCAGGTGGCACAGTCAAAATGTCACCGTCAAAGCAAACTGGTGGTGCAAGTGTATGCACGTCTTCGACATGTACATATGTAAATTTCGAAATCTTTGAAATAATTTATTGACAGACTTGATTGCAGAAATATGTAGCTATGTATGCATGTTTATACAAATATATTTACATATGTTTGTATGTATGTATGTGCCAAGATGTTAAAATATTTACACAACAATTTCGCAACTGAAAATGTGTTATAGGCACACACATGCATATTTTTTTAATTAGGAAATATATATTATACTTGTATATTAGAAGACCTCGGCCACACTGTGGCTAGCTACAATGAAATATATTGTAGTAAGCGCTTAAGTATAGTAAAAATAGGATTTATGAAATAAGAAGAAAATGTTGTAGATGGTGTAAAAATTTTTAATTAATTTTATATTAATTTTTTTTACAAATGAGTAATTTACAAAGTTTTTAGTTGATAACTTTAATATTAAAAATTGGTTTGATTGTTCTTAATTTGTAAAAAAAATGTTTAATCAAATTGAGTTCATGACTATTTGGTACGCAATATTCCGATATTTATTTTCCATACATTCCGAGTATATTTTGCAAATTTAGAGATTCAGTTTGAAAATGTATGCTTTTATTTGCCTTAACATCAATCAATTAAAATTCGATTTTTGTCGTAATTTTTTTCATTTTCTAATTTATTTTATTATTACTATTTATTTTTGAATATTAAACACATGCTGTTCTATGACAATATTACTTTTTTTATAAATTGTCTTTTTTCTAACATAATTGTAATACAAACTAATTTATGTTATAAGTTGGAGCACACTGAACACATCGTGCTAAATTTTATGAAAATCGGTTTAGTGGTTAGCGAGTTTACCCCGGACAAACAATGTGGCATGTAATTTTTATCTACACTGCTGGTTTTGGGTTAGACGCACCAACACTCTTTTTAATAAACTGTTATATGTATTTATAATCATGCTTGTTCCTATTGTCCAAAATTTTTGGAAACTGGGAAAATCTACTATTCTGAGCTTATTGAAACGTGAAAAAGTAAGTAGACTTTTTCACTCCCAAAAACTATCTAATCGAAACATTGCCAAACAGGTAAAAGGCAGCTCCAGAACTGTTGATAGATATTTAAAAGATCCAGAGGCATATGGAAAACACTTTAAAAGTCGAAGTCTGCAGATAATATTAAGGAATTACCTGAAGTAAAAGCAAGCCTTTAAACTGTTCAGCGTAGAAACAGAAATGCAGGACACCTACAGCGTCAGGAAATCAAGAAAAAACGCCTTCTAAATGAACTAGAGAATACATCACGTGGACTGTTCAATCTGACACTCAACGTTGAAAAACGTTTTAATTTAGATGACCCTGATGGCTTTCAATTCTCAATTTGCGGAAAGATGAGCTGTATATAAGTCGTCACCACAGCCGAGAAGGTGGAGTCATGGTGTGGGGTGCCATCATGTTTTATGGAACAATTGACTTGATTTTTATCGATCAGAAAATGAACGGCGATCGCTTCAAACATTGTTGGAGTCGGTATTACCAACATTAACTAGTCTCTTTGGGCCAATTCCTTGGATTTTTCAACAAGGCAATGCTCCTATTCATAACAATCGAGTAGTAAAGTCGTTTATAGGAAAATAAGGAAGCATTAACTCCAGCTATTAAACGTGCTTGGAGCAAGATTTCGTTGACTTACATAGATAACCTATATCATTCTATGAAGAACCGTATATATGTAGTTATTACCAAAAAGGATGCAATTTTCATTACTGAAATTATTATTATTTTTATTTCTAATGAATCAAATATCAAAACAAACTAAAAATTTAAGTTAAAAAAAAATATTTTTTAAAAATTTAAAAGCCAAAGTGTGTCTATTCTAATGATGAAAGAAAAATGCACCTGCTTTTGAGTAGCTTTAGGAAAGTTTTTGAAAACACACAATTTTCTTAAGTATGAATAATCATTTGATTTTAACTATCATCAAGTACCCAATGTTTTTGCATGCCAACTTTTTAAAATATTTAAAACAATTGTAATGCAAGTAAGCGTGTATCTAACCTAATGACCAGCAGTGTACTATATATGTATACAGCATGTTGATAACCAATTTATTCGAATATTCGAGCAAAACTATTTTTCATATCAAAAGTTGAAACAAAAATTTAATTTCATATTTCTAAAATAAAAATTTGTAATAAATAACTGTAAATAAGAAACAAATTGGAAAATTGTGTTGATATTTTACCTTATTAAGTAAAAGTAATATTAATTAAAAACTTGACATTAACAATTTTGTATTTTTCAAGCTGGTATGTATTTATGGTGATTATAAGTTTTAGAATTATTTTTAGATATTTGATGAAACTCATAGTTTTGTAGGAAATTTACTGCTCTATAAAAATGGTCTCTTACGATTATTCGATTAAGTTAGGCGTTTACGAGATATTCATCGTCAAACAACAATGTATATTAAGGTGGATCAAAAAAAAAAATTTTTTTTTCGTTTGGTACTCTGAAAAATAGGTTCCTATTCACCTCTAAGAAAGCCTCTCCAAAAACCTATGAGTTTCATCATTCATAATGATTTTTTTCATTGAGTTATAAAATTAATAAGAAATAAAAATTTTTCCCAAAAATAATCAAAATTTAACTGTTAATATCTTATAAACGGTTGGGCTTATGAAAAAATCGCGGAGACCTTTTTTGTAGAGCATTCAATTTCCTATAAAATCTAAGGAACAAGATATTTTTTAAAGTAGTTGGAAGCGAGATATAAATTTTTCTATCTGATAATAAGAAAAAATAAAAAACTGTATGTAGGAGGGCCTTACCGTTACAATTAAGAACTCATGTTTGGAGAGGTTTTTTTAGAGGTACCTAGGAACCTATTTTGCCGAGTACCAAACGAAAAAAAAATTTTTTTTTGAATCACCCTAATATGTATATGTGTAACTAACCGTAACTCGTTTTGCGTTTTATTTTGCTTCAGAAGGTAAGATTATTAAAATTTGGCTTTTAATACCGGAAGACTCAAAAATATCTTCAGATTCAATACAATTTGTTTGAGAGGCAGTTATTTTTTTCAAATCTTCAGGTCCCTCATGATCGTTATAACTATATAAATAATTTAAATAACTACTTTTATACATAATAAACTTTAATCACTGAATACATCATCCTGTAACTACATTGATAATGAGTATATTACGTAACTTTCAAGTTTTTTCCGCACATCTAATTCGAAATTAAATATTTTTTGTATCGTTATATAATTCAAATCTTACTGCTTTCTACGCAGAATAGTCGTTCAAACATTTTTTGCGCTTTTTAAATTACCAGAAACACGATTTTTCAGCTCGATTACGTTTCCATTAACAAATATTTGATTTGCAAGTAATGTGGCTATTAAATCGCAAAGAATTCAAATACTCAGCGGTGGGATAAGCGTAAAACGCGCACTCTTTTCAACAATAAGTTGCGCCTAAGATAGCAGCAACCGCAAAGTTTCACGGAACAACCGAAAAAAACATGAATGACGGCGTAGGAAATACCTACGTTTTCGTTTGCTGTCCACTGCCGCAACAACTCGCCCCCCACTGCTGCGCCTGCTGATGCAACGCGCGAATCTTCGGCTTGCGATTATCGCAGCATCATTACAGAACTTCCACCGAAGAAATGCTCAAAGCAAAACTCAATAGAAATAAATAAAAACGTAAACGCCTGTAACCTTAAGAAAAAATGCAGAAAATGCCCCCACCGAACACGATATAAAATTCTCCACTTTATGTAGAAAAAAATTCAAATACAGAAACTGGAAAAAAGTACAAATAAATGCTTCATCTTTTCTTATCGCATGCAATAAACCAAAATAAACGCTTCATTTCCATTTGTCTCGCTACAAATTCGCCCTCAGACATTCGCGTCAACCGCCAAGTGGGAAGGGCCGCACAAGGACCGTCTGCCTGGGCCGAGGGCCAGTTGGGTTTAAAAGAGCGCACTGTCAGTTCTGCAACGTCACTTCACCATTCAGCGGCATCAAATAGCAACAGCAGCAACAACATCGACGCCGGTGTCGCTGACGTAGCATGCAAGACGCTCATAATTGTTGTTGTTGGCAGCAAAGGTGGCCATAGTGTAGATATGTTTGCGTTTGCGCTGATACGATGGGAGCGATAGTGGATGGGACAAGAAAAGTTGCGATCTAAAGCAACTCCAGTAGCAGAGCCCACCCAACTCGGTGGGCAGCGAAGAGTCTAAACATCTGCACTGCCCAGCGGCCGCTTGCTCTCCCTCCAGCCACGAAGGCGCATCATCACGCAACGCAAAATAAAAAGAGCTAAACAATTTAAGAAGACTCTTTGCTCTTTACTTATTATTATTATTCGTTTCTTTTTTTTTTGCTGAGAATAAGCTAAGGTCTTGCTTTTATTTTAAGTAAGCTTGAATGCAGTGAGTTTAATAAAACAACAACTAACAGCAACAATTACATCAGCAGTCATAAAATTGTGGCGAAAAAAGCAAAAATAAAGCGTCATTTCCGGCGCTGGACAGACGGTTGAAAAAATGGCGGGCTAGACAACATTAAACCGAGTCTCTAATTATAATTTGACAAAAACATTTAAGTAAAAGTTGTGTTGAGGGGAATACGCAAAGCGATGTGGCTTGTTTTAAGAAACGTACAGTTAAGTCTCAAATTATTTATGTCTTTAATAAGCATATGCTTGCTGTCTTCGGGATTTAAACTCATTCTTATTATACAACAAAAAAAAATATAATTAAATTTCAAAAGTTTCGCTAACGTAATTACATATGCATTTTGAGTTTCCCTACATTTTTAATGAAAAAAAAAAACACAGAAACTTTAAAAATTTAATGGAGAATGTTTATTATCTTTCGAAAGAATCTTCTTTGATGAGATGGTTCATCCGTTGAGTCCAATTTCCGATGACTCATTCGAGCACTTCGAATGGAAACTGACGAATGACACGGGAGGTGTTTTGCTCCAAGGTTTGAAACGAAGCAGGATTATCCACATATACTTTAGACTTTACATAGCCGCACAGGAAAAAGTCTAATGGTGGGATATCACACGATCTAAATGCCATTCCATCGTCTCAAAACGAGAGATTATCTGCTCATCAAAGTGTTCTCTCAATAAATCCATTGGTTGAGCTATGTTTATGTGGGAAGTGGCGCCGTCTTGATGAAACCAAATGACGCCGAGGTCACGAGCTTCAACTTCAGGCAACAAATAGTCAGTTACAATGGCGTTTAAAAACGTTCTCACCGGCAGCATTTTTGAAGAAAAAAAGGGCCGATGTCTACGCCTGCCCAAAACCATTTTGCTCTTCATCCCAAATGCGGCAATTTTCCTTGCCATTGAGCCAGACATGCGCTTCATTGATAACATTTGGCTTGGAAACGTCGGATCATCTTGGATCTTTTCAAAAGCCCTTACAACGAAGTGATGTCGCTTGAGAAGGTCGAGCGACTTCAGTTCTTGCACACGATGTATTTTGTACGATTTCAATTTAAGATGTCGATATTTAAAAAGAGCCAAGTCGTGTCCATTCGTTAGTTTGAGTTGCTGCGAACGGTTTCCGTTTCGACTCTCCACGGTCTTCGTGTACACTCTCCGCTATGGCTGCTATATTTTCTTTTTTTTACCGTAACTATTAGAAAACAAAAATAAAGATAAAAATCGCCAAGGCGAGATATGTATGTTCTACCGATTGTTCTGAACAAATTCGCCTGACGGTCTAAGGCTCTAAAAGCGGTTTCCTGCCATCGAGTATTAAAATGAAATTTTTTACTGATCATATAAATTTGTTCGTCAGTATTTTAAATTCCCGAAAAAAGTTTTAAACTTAGGTGCATTTTAATATTCTACTCATCATTTGTCGGAATCGATCAGATCGGATAACCATATCACATAGCTTCCTTATAACCCAACATTCGGATTGTTTAAATATTGCCTTAAAAATCAAAAGCCCGAAACTGGTTTTAAACCTATAGTATCTTCAGCAAACTTGTTATGAAATATCCGTAAAACATGTTTTTCATACGTAATTTTATAGAAAAAAAAAATCAACCCTTTCTAATGGACACAGCTAAATCGACTAAATTAACATATTTTAGGAATCGTCGAAAGTTACTCCTCTTCAAGGTAAAATAAGTTTTGCCGTTGCTCACACACCACGATCACACCCACCCCACCTACCTTGTAATGATATTACACACTTCTAATCATGACGCCACCAATATTTGGGTTTTTGTTGGCTTATAGTCAAGTCAAGTTCATTACGAGCAGTTGGGACTTACGAACTTCAACCTATATCGGTGGTTGATACCTCTAACCAATGTACACATGTGTGGCCACTTGGTTTATATAGTTTCCAAAATCCAGTGTACTCTGTTAAGGGACTAATGAGCAATGCAAGGTGCTTTATGAGCGATTGCAATGCCCCTAGTGTTGCTAGGCGGATTGATGATACCCTTAAAAGCCTTGCGTATTCTCTGGATGGTGCAATTTGTTTGACGCACCTAGTTTATATACTCTGGCCACTAGATGTCGCAAAAATACTTGCTTTAACAGCAAAACGACCATTTTACATTCTAGATCAACACGCTCCTGGTGGAGGTAGGCGGGAGGTTAATGGTGATAATGGAAGCATAATGAGAGAATTGCGGTCTTTAGTTTGTTAAAATTTGGAGAGCAACGAATCGATCAATCAACTGATCTAATTTTTATAGAGTAGCACAAGTCAAAGGTCGATTGTCTACAAATGAAAAATATAGTATACTCTGTGGTATGAAATTTATCCGACTAATTTTGTTGTTTATGCAATTTTATTTAAGCAAAAAAGTTTTCATCAGAATCATCTAAAAAACAACTATCCTTTCGTATATTTTAATTTTTATGGTCGCCTTCAAAATAGGCTCCTCAGCCAAAAACAAGCAATTTTCTATATATCATAGTTCTTCTGAGCCTTGGCTGGGATAGCCTTCAGTGTAAGCGAATTTTAGTTTTTTCGGTTTCGGCTCATTTTTGGAGCGCTATTCGCTAGTTTGTTGAACAGTTTTGACGTCATATTCATAAATCTACGTCATGTCAACAGTAATGATGCGTTTGGTGAAAGTGGGGTCCTCAATTACGTTGTCAAGCATCGCTTTTGGGAGTTTTTTTCGATGTCGTTTTTGTAAAAGATTCACACACGAAACACTAACCAAAATATGTTGAGTCTTCTGCTATTCCTCGGATGCCAGCTCCAGCCAGATTTTCAGTACTATTTCTTTAACCTGTTCAGCGTTATCATCATTAACAGAAGTGTACGAAGAAGTACGTATCGTATGAGGCTAGTTTTCTATGATTTTACGGCCTTTACTGAATCATTTGTGTCATTTAAATGCTTGGGTTCGTGAAAAGCGGACTCTCCTAAACACTTCTGCTACATTTTACATGATTCTAAAGCCGTGTAGCTTTTGTAGTATACAAGTGAAATCTGCCAGATTCTACTTAGGTATTATTTGTATCTAGTAAAGTTAAGATATCACTCCAAATGAGCTCAGAACATTGGAGATTTGAACAAAATCTTGAAGATCAAATGCTCAAAAATTCAAATATTAAAACGGCAGCAAAACTCGCGGCTGCAACGCCGACAAACGTGAAGCGGGGGCAAAAAAAGAGAAAAAATGCCGAAGTGCGCCGCTTCAAAAAACGATCATTAATTATTTTACTCATTTTTTTAACGCATAAGGAAACAAGTAGCAACAACAAAGCTTATATTTGTACATAGAAATGAATAACTAAAAAATGTGTATGTATTTGTAAGCGCAATTGTTAAACTGCTGTCAACGCCTGTTGACTTGACGGATTAAAAAAAAAAAAAACAAAAAGCTTTCAAAACTGCTGCATTTCTCTGCCATCCAAAGACACCATTTTTAATACAATATGTAGCAGTTTTATTGTTGTTAACAACTTCGACGAATGATCGGTAGTAACTGGCACACAAAGCGGACGACAATAAACAATGAACACTGCCAGCGCGGACAGTGGCCAACCGCTGATCATTGCGCGCTGCCAATTGCCGTCAAAAGGCAACGCGGGCCTAGCGCGCTTCTTCAGGTGTTGCCACAATGGCTCGTACAATATCTTCTCTTTGATGTCGAAAGACATTCACTTTTATATTGCTTCATGAAACCACGCGCATTTTTAAGCTGTCTTCTGCGCTTAAAGCCTTGACTGGATGTAGCTTGTGTTTGAAGCGCGATCATTTTTCATCAGCTTTCCGCTACAATTGTACAATTTCAATTGTTCAACTTTGTAGAAAAGCTGCTTCCTAAGTATTTATGTGTTTTGTTTGCAACTATGTATGTTTAGTGCTCGGTCTGAGTGTGGCCTTCTAAGCGCATCGATGGTCACAGCGTAACAATAACTGCTTATTGGAACAAGCATTTTGGAATCGCTTTAGTCGCGCGAAATATGCGTGTAATCGCATTCAAGCGTTGAACTCAAAGTCACGTAATTTTAAAGTAACCATTGCGAATTCTTGTCATTCCGCTTGAAGTACTTACGGCGAATTAGTCAATGAATGTGCAAACAGACGCTCCAAATGTGTCGCGAATAAATAATGAAAAAGATTTTTTCGTTTTATTGACTTTTAACAGCTTTTCACACTTGATTTTTTCATATATATACATACATATGCATATATACTGGAACTGCCTTCATTACATTAGCTGAACTTTCGGCTTAAAGCTTTCGAAGTTCGGAGGATGTGTCACCGACTTCAACCGTTAGAGTATATGTTCTCAAGATGAACTTAATATAATTTTTTTTACAAATCAGTCAATTTATTATTTCAAACTTTTATTGAAAATTAATCAGCAAATATTGAAATTCATTAAACTTCTGAAATGAAACATTCAAACAACTTTTTTGATATGTAAAATATGGAAGAAATAGATTGTCCAGAGATTCTCAAACTATAGACCGAGAAGTGCTTTCTAGAAATGTTGAGAATGCCTTGCAATGGAATATTAGAGCGGCCTTCTAACACGTGAAATCAAAAAAATACCTTTTTATACTTTGCATATTAAAATATTCCAATAGGGATCACCATAAAATTTTAAACACGTGCTCATCAAACCTGTCGTCATTGTTTTATACCCCCTTCCCCATTTACAATGATATCCAAAAAAAACTTCAATACACTATTTCCGACAGCTCGGCGAAAATTTAATTATTTTAGCTATAATGCTCTCCGAGGAAGAAATTCTAGAAAACCCTTCTAGTTTTCGGGTCAACAAGTTAGAAACCCCCCTTTAATTTCAACAAACATAAGAGGTTACATGGAATTCCTCGGGTAAAAAAAAAACAAACTTTTTTCAAAAACTTTTTTCTCATAAAAAAATCAGATATTTTATTAGAATTTTGTATTATTATACTATTAACAAAGAAATTCTGAAATTTTTTGAAAAATGTATTTTAAACTCGGCCATTGCGACGCCATTTCTGTTGACCGCTCGGAAAAAAGTGTGCCCTAATTACGGGATCATCTAAAGTGAAAAAAACGTGTTTTGGTTAAATCCTCAACTTAGAACTT